>BSBM01001417.1:4800000-6012762 GCA_027924585.1 Larix kaempferi | reverse complement strand
TGCAATGCTAGACTCCGGTGCATCTCATAATCTAAAGCCAAAAATAGTAGTAGAAATTCTAGGACTAAAGGTTACTAGGACTTATAAAGACTTGTTTTCTTTTGATTCTAGAAAAGTCAAGTGTTTGGGATTAATAAAGGATATGGTGGTATCTCTTGCACAACTCCCAACTAAAAGCATTGTGATGGATGTTGTAGTAGTTGATGTCCCTGCAAAGTTTGGTATGTTGTTATCAAGATCTTGGCAATCAAAATTAAGAGGAACTATGCAAATGCACTTGTCATATGCCACTATACCCCTGTTTAGAAGCAATAGAAGGTTATACAGAGAAAAGAGACTAGCCTATGTGGTCAGCGGTTAGGATAAGCCTAAAAATCACCCTATTTATGTTGTTGACTCCGATTTGGGATCCTCTATATTTTTCAATGATGGACCATGCACTGACCCTGAAGTTCCTATACATATTGAAGTTGAAGAAGATGAGGAATTTGCAAAAAGATAAGAAGCCTTGGAGAAGAAAGAGAATGAAGAGGGGGTTTTGGACTATGTACTTTGATGGGTCTCTAAGTAAAAATTTAGCTGGGGTAGGTGTTTGGATTATATCCCTAGGCAGAGAATTCAAAGCTTTGTCTTATAAACTAACTTTTGAATGTACTAATAATGTGGCTAAATATCAGGCTTTGCTGCTAGGTTTGTAGGATTTGAGAGACATGGGGGCAAAGAGAATGGAAGTGTTTGGGGATTCAGAGCTTGTGGTGAATCAAGTGAATGATATTTACCAAAACAAAAATCCCAGGATGAGAGCATACATGAATGAAGTTTGGGATATGTTTGGTAATTACTTTACAGAGCATAAAATCAGGGTGGTTCCCAGAATAGAAAATCAAGTGGGTGATTCTTTGGCTACAACTATTGGTGGTTTCAAATCCCCTATTTATTCTCAGAAAAAATATAAAGTTGAGATTGTGAACATACCCTCAATACTAGATAACTCCAAATATTGGCAAGTTTTTTAGGATGATATGCAGATAAAGAGATTCTTGGAGCTGTCTGATGAATTTGTGAACACTCAGATTGATAAAGAAAATGAAAATTTGGAGTGCTTCCAATATGGTGAATCGGTTGAAGGTGAAGAAGCTGAAAACCAAGCTTGGAAAAATACATTGGGAGGAAAGGACATAATCCACCTAAAAATTAATTGTATTCCACGAGGCCCGATCCCTCTAGAGAAGTTGTTTGATCAAAATGATGTGGCTAAGGACCTAAGTTTAAGCCCACTGATGGTGTCGTTGAAGAACATAACTTAGGGACAAAAGAAGAACCGCGAATTGTAAGGTTGTCCAAGAAGTTCCCTGCAAAGGAGAAGGAAGAATATGTAAAATTGATGAAGAAATACACAAATGTATTTTCCTGGAGCTATGAGAACCTAAAGGAGTACGATACTTCTATCATACAGCATGCCATCCCAATAAATCCTGGAGAAAATCCTTTCAGACAGAAGTTAAGGAGAGTGAACCTCAAGTTGTTTCCTATGATAGAAAAGGAGATCAAGAAATTGTTCAATGCCAAGATTATTGTGACTCTGAGGTTTTCCAAATGGGTGGCTAACTTGGTTCCTGCCAGAAAAAAGAATGGTGAAATTAGACTTTGTCTTGATTTCAAAAACCTCAACAGGGTTTCATTGAAGGACAACTACCCACTACCTAAGATGGAGCACATTCTGCAGAGGGTAGTAGGTTCTGAAAGGATTTCAACTATGGATGGGTTTTCAGGATATAACCAGATCAAATTACTCCCTGAGGACCAAGAAAAAACCGCTTTTACCACACCCTGGGGTACATTCATGTATGCTAATATGCCCTTTGAGCTAATGAATGCAGGAGCTACATTTCAGTGTGCTACGGACATTGATTTTGCAGAAGAAAAGGATAAATTTGTAGTTCTCTACATGGATGATATTATTATTTATTCCAGATCCGATAAAGAACATATCAAGCATTTGGAGAAGCTCTTTATAAAATGTAGGAAATATGGCATCTCATTAAATCCTAAAAAGTCTAACTTTGCACTGGATGAAGCTAAATTGCTTGGGCACATTATTTCAAAGGATGGTATTAAGATTGATCTAGGAAGGATCAGTGCAATTTTGAAGGTTGAGGAACCTAGGAGCAAGAAGGAAGTGCAGTCCTTTATTGGACAGGTAGGTTTCCTAAGGAGATTCATTCCCATATTTGCTGAGATATTGAGGAACATTACTAACATGATGAAGAATGAAAATGAAATAAAATGGACAAAAGATGCTAGAGAATCATTCAGGGGTATTAAAAGGGCCATCACTGAAGCTCCAGTCCTGGAAAGTCCATATTTTACTAGAGATTTCCTAGTTTTTTCTTATGCTTCTGAGAATACTGTAGCTAGAGTCCTATTGCAAAAGAATAACCAAAATGTTGAGCAGCCTATTGCATTTTTCAGCAGGGTATTGAGAGAGGGATAATTGAAATATGATATCATGGAGAAGTAGGCTTATGATTTGGTGAAATATTTGAAAGACTTCAGGGTATACATTCTTCATTCACACATTATTTCACATGTTCCAAATAATGCAGTGAAGAGTATTCTTACCCGACCTGATCCAGAAGGGAAGATGGACAAATGGATTGCTATGTTGTTGGAGTATGATCTTGAGATCAAGCCTACCAAGCTGATTAAAGGACAAGGGATGGACAGGATGATGACAGATGCTAATTGTGAATCTTTACAACTCAACTTCTTGACCAACCATTCAAACCAGCTAGACAGAGGGATACAGGTAAAGCCATATTTTTCTATGTCTCCATGGTACTCTGATATTGTATATGTGTTGCAAAATTTACAAACTCCTGCGGGACTGAGTAAAACAAGAGCTAGATATGTAAAGCTAAAGGCTGCAAAATAATGTATTATGAACCAATACTTGTATTGGAAGGACCCTGGTGGTGTATTGCTGAATTTTTTGCTGGAGGACGAAGCTCAGCAGACAATAAAAGAATTCCATAAAGGAGATTGTGGAGGGAACCACTCATGGAAGGTAACAGTGAATAAAATTATGAGGGATGGTTTTTATTGGCCTACTATGTTTTCAGATGTTTATAAAGAGACTACCACCTATCATCAGTGTCAGATATTTGATGGTAAGAGGAAATTGGTTTCACTTCCTCTTAACCCAATTTCAGTAGAGCCACCCTTCTAGCAGTGGGGGTTAGACCTCATTGGGGAGATCAACCCAAATTCTTCAAGCCAAAACAGATGGATTCTGACAACAACTGATTATTTCACAAAGTGGATTGAGGCCATACCCACAAGGAGAGCAATTGATGTCGTGATCATGGATTTTCTAGAGAATAACATTTTGGCTAGATTTGGATGCCCAGGAGAATTGTGATAGATAATGCAGCTGCTTTCAAATCCAGGAAGATCATAAGTTTATGTCACAAATATTATATCATCCTGAACCATTCTACTACCTACTATCCATAGGGGAATGGATTGGCTAAGTCTTCAAACAAGAGCCTAGTAAGGATAATGAAGAAGTTGTTAGAGGAGAACAAAAGAGCTTGGCATACAAAGTTGAAGAATGCTTTATGGGATGACAGTATTAGCACAAAAAGGGCAATCAGAATGTCTCCATTCCAGTTAGTATATGGGGATGAAGTTGTTTTTCCCACATCTTTAGGAGTGCCTGTCAGGAAGTTGTTGCAGGGTCATGAGGATGAACCAAACCATATGCAGAGAAGGATAAACTAGATAATAGAACTAAATGAGGTAAGCTACAAAGCCTATGACAGAGTGCAAGTGCACCAAGAGAAAATGAAGAATACCTTTGATAAGAGGGTGAAAGAAGAACAGTTCCAGATTGATAATTTGGTCGTAAAGTGGGATGATCTCAGGGAGGATAAGCATGGGAAGTTTGACCATATGTGGGTAGGTCCATACACCATTATAGCAAATAGAGGTGTAAATTATTTCATTTTGGAGCATCAAGATGGGTCTCAGCTGAATAGCGGCCCAGTGAATGGAAGGTTTTTGAAGCATTACCTATCCTGAGGGTGACAGGTAACCTTTGTATCATATTTTGTATATATTGCTTTACATTTGCATTAGTACATGTGGTGAACCAAAGGATTTGAAGCCAGAAGTGAAGCCCTGAAATCTGGAGGGATAGCCATTTCTTTTGTGTTGATTTTTACGTACAGAAAAGCAGGAACAGGGGTTCGAAGTTTTGAAAAACAAACCAATGGATCAGGCATTGGGTTTGTGGGGTTCTTTGTTACCTCACAGGGAGGATAATATCCCCAATTGGAGCCATTTGTTGGCACCAATTTTGGCTTGAAGGGTTGGAGAAGGTTGGATCCATGGAAATAATGAATAAGGTCCCAGTTGTTCGAGTTACATGACCTAGAGGATGAAAACAGAAGCTCAGAATGTTCATAACTAGTTTCAGGATGAAAATGATGGAAGGTATTAGATCTTTAACAAGTGAAAAGATGGATAAAATGTGAAAATCCACTCGAAGTTATATAGAGGCATAAATCAATGGAGTAGATCTGCGGTGATGGAGATCGATGGCCATAAGTGCCTTTCGCAAATTAAGATGGATTAGTTTATGTGTGGACAGAGTGTGCTAGTCCGCGAGCAATTTGGAAACCTAATCAACGGATGGAAGGATAGATCTACGGCCAACAGGTACTTCGGTGATTTGACGTGTGTGGGGAAATGGACATTTTCAGATTTTCAAAGTTCTCGTGTATTGCAATGGTGTAGATCGAGTGGAGATGAGATCCACGACAGAGATTTAGTTCACATTTTGGACATGCGCGGAGAATCGACACTCTCAAAACCTGTGAACTTGGTAGGGGCCACATCTTTGGATGGCTGAGATGCAGAATGGGCCCAGATCAACGGCCACCATTAGATGCACATATCTAAGGTGCAAGGAAGGTGGAATTTGAAAGGTTAAGAGCTGTGAATGATTGTGGAGTTAAAGGGTGAAGGAGATCTATGACATAGATCAAATCATACTAATCAACGGCTTGAAAACCTTTGTGATACATAACATGCGAGAAGTTTAGGAAAGAATAAATATTATAAAAATGGAATGCATAGGGATCTGAGTAATGCTTGTTTTAGTTGCATTGGAAAACAACAAACGACCATTGTGTAGAAGCAGACAATTCAGCCAAGAGCTCAAACCAGCTGTCAAATAACCAGGTAGGCCTCCTGTCTCCGTATAAAACTATTTAAATGCCTGAGTTGAGTGAGATAGAACCCCTAGGTTTTGAATACTGGAGGATAGGTGATTTATTTGAGGATAAAGATGCTGAGGTTTACGACATAGTGTTGATAAAAAACTCCATTAAGATAAGTGAGGACAGGTTGAAGATCGTTAAGGAGCAGAATATAGATGTGCATAAAGTTTACCGGATGTTTTTTCATTTGTTTGCAATCGACCAAACCCCAAATTGTCCCGAGTTCGTCGAATGGTGCGCCACCAATTACTCCTCTCAAATGGTGATTATGGGCACATCCAGCTCTAAGATCCCATGGCAAGTCAATCCCTTCACTATTAGGAAAGCCCTGTCAATCCTAGATGAATTTTTCCATAAATCCAAAGAGTACACAGAAGAAGCCCTAATTCATCATTTTAGACAGGCCCCAGCTGAGTGTTGATGTATATGTAACTTCGGAATGTATTTCACATATATGCATATTGTATTCCTATAGAGATGTTATTATTCCTCTATACGGAAGTGTTGTCATTTATATTGTAAGTGTCATAACTTATACTTGATGGGTTATTAGACCACCTTGTTGGGGTTGGCCCTGTATAAGTCATGTTGGTCAAAAGGTTATTAGACCACCCTATTGGGGGTCGGCCATGTGGGTCAAAGGGCTATTAGACCACCCTAGTGGGGGTCGGCCCAGTCAGCATTATGTTAAGTGGTTAAGTTGAGGCTGACCTAGTTGAGTAAAGGTCAAGTCAAGTTAGTGTATAAATAGAGAGTGTGTCTCTCTTATTTTACACATTCTATTCTCTCACTCACACTTGGGAGAGTGGCGCACTTGTGGAGGAGGAGGCTCTGCTGCTAGGAGAAGACTATCTCTTGTATTCTGGTTGTATCATTGCTCTATCTATCTCTGAGGAAGTTATTGGGGTTTTTCACCTTTATGGTTTTCCCCAAGTAAACTCTGTGTCTCTTGTGTGCTTGCATTATTGTGTCCATGATTGATATGCTGTAGATTTGCTGTACATGTTGTTCTCTCAGTTAAGATCCTAGATCAGATTGAAGTAAATTCTGAAAATTTAACATGGTATCAGAGCTAGCCTGAAAGAAGGCATGATATGGCATGTATGACACTTGTTGCACTTACGATGCTAGGGCTTGATATAGCAAAAACCAGTCATCGTAGCACTTTCACTATAAATACGTTTTGGTGAAGTTTTCAGATCGAAAAATTTTACAGGTCGAAGATCAGATCCCCATGTACCTTATGTCCAAAGGACAACCTCTAATTCATTGTACTTTGTGATTTATGATCTATACAATATAGGGTTTCTGCCTCTTCCAGATATGAGTCAAAATCAGGTGACCTTGGGAAAAAGGTCATAGCTTGGGCTAGGAAGCTCCAAAAGAAATTTTGTAAAACATGACAGGTAGTAAACAGACTGTTCTATCTCAGGACAAATTTTCAAAGGCCGAAGTTAAACCAGTGACACGTGGCATGCCGTACACGTTTTCTCTCCTATATTATCCCATAAAAAGGTCATGTTGTGACACTTGGCATAACTCTCTCTCAGAGAATCCAATTGAGGTAAGATCCATCGGGATGGAAAGACAACAGGTCAGGTTATCTCAAAAAAACTTTTCAGACCCTGTGGATGAAAAAGTTCAGAGTTACACTAGAAACAATCAGGTACATATTTATGTCAAAACAGAATTATTTTTTAGTACCTTCATTCATGGCTTTCGGAATTTAGGGCTTCGAAGAAAGTTGGAATTTTTGTAATCAGAGACCACGGCTGGATGCTACTCATCAAAATCGAAATTTAGAGACCAAGATCAGATTTTTTTGATTGGGCAGAAGGCCGGGCTTGATCAAACCCCAGTTCGGGACTTTGATCGGAAAGATGGAAAATCAGGGCTTTTGCAAAAATTGGAATTTTGGAAATATGTGACCACGGCTGGAAGCTCCTCAGAAAAATCAAAGCTTAGAGTTTTGAATCAAATATTTTGGTTGGGTGAAGCTCTGGGAAACTCAAACCCTAATTCAGGGTCCTCCCTATTGAATCCAGAAATCTAAAAGGCAATTTTGAGGGGTGAAACTTTTGTAGTTTTCAAATTCTGAATATACCAACTTGATTAGCTCATCAATGCACATATTTCTATCCTTTTGGAAGTTTGAAATTCAAAGTTTGAATTTTTGGGGTTTCTTTGACAAACCCTAATCCAGCTCCAGGTCTAGTTCTTGCAAATCAAATGGATTGGGTTGATCCTAGAAGAAGATGGATTGGTCACCTACATAAGTAAAGAAGTTCTTGTCTCAGAGGAAGATGAGGCTAAGGCCTTCCATAAGAGGATTACAAGAAATCTTGACAGGTATGGATTACAGGTATTTTTCATGGTTAAGTTTATCATATGTTTGTCTTCATATCATTACAATATAATCTTGATTAATTACTGGACTTGTCGTATCACCTTAATAGAAGATATTCATTGATTAATGTTTTGACACTTACGATTGTACTAATGCATTGTGATGTTGTATGAGGTTTATGTTGTTTGCTAACACAAAAGGTACACCAAGAAAGTCAAATCATGTTCTACTTCAAGAACATATGCTCATGGTGATGTGAAGACAAAGATTCATCCATTGTCATGGATCACATAGAAGATCTACTTTCGAGGTATGTATAACTTGGTTCTAAAATGGTTAACTTATGAGACATGCAGGTTACTAGCACAAGTCACTGAAGAGAACCAGAAGACATTATGCGGGTATGTTAGACATAACTAGCTAGCATGCTAATCCAGGTATGTTTTTCCTATATCAAGCTAGAATCCTACCTTGTGTTAGGATCTTATACTGTCGTGTTGTTGATAATGATTATTCATGAAGTCATAGGTTTGAATAATCATGGTTGTATGCATATTATGTTTCTTACCATAATTGATGATATGACTAACGAGAAGAATCATGAAGGTATAGGTTTGAATAATCACGGGTTTTATGCATATTATATCTCTTATCTTGATTGATGATTCAACTAACCAGAAGAGTCCTATGATCAAATAAGAATATGTATGAGTAAAAGAAGACTTCCCTGAAACCTTGAATACTAATGTTTATTATCTGTGAATGATCATGAATATACATGATTAAGATTATTGTGTTTTGATAGTATTAAGATTATACTAATAAATGTGTGATTATGTATGAGACCTCAAGGATAACACAATGATGATACTAATAAGCATGCATAGTGATTAAGGATGGATGTAAGTTCAAGGACAGGTAATCCAGGAAGTAAAGATCAAGAGGGAGCACACTCTAGTTGTTCCTGCAAGAAAGCAAAGGAGCACACTTCAATAGTTTCTGCAAGGATGCAGATATTCAGAGGGAGTTGACCACTTCTCACAATCCACATAAGAATGGAGTTGTAGAAAAGAAGCAAATACTGAGAGGGAGTCAACCCAACAAACAAACAAAGATAAGTATTTGAATTGTCATTACTTGCATATTTTATTGTTTAAATAATACTGTTTAATAATGTATATACTGATGTTCCTATAATTAGGATGTGTATTATGCATATTAGAATAGTTGCACTGATGAATAGTATACTACTAATATACATGGGTAAGTGGCCTATGGCACTGTACAACATTCCATTTCTACTTATCTAGAATTAAACCTCTTTGCTGACATGTTGGGAGTTGTGCACACTCTTAACAATGTTTTGGTAGAGATTGGAAGGCATCTAGAAAGTTACGGGATATGGATAAATGTTGTATTGAAGCATTGGCTAAGATAATTGCATGACTGTATGACATATTTCTTTATGTGTAAGAATTTGTTCTGAAAACTATGAGATGTTTTCTAATCATGCAATTTAACTTGTTGTGTAGGAAAGATCGTAAGCCATCACCTACAAATGAAGAACTACAACATTTGTTTAGCAACAAAATTATCTATTGAAGATATTGAAGTTCCCAGGATATGGGAAGAATGCCATGATTCGTCGATCTTGAAGAATGATGTTTGGGATGTAGTCCCAAGACTTGAAGGGAATTTTGTTATGACTTCCATATGGATCTATCAAGATCAAGCATGCTACAGATGGCAGCATAGAGAAATATAAAAGTGATGAAATAGAAGATACACTAGATGGATTTCAAGACAGCTTTATTGAATGCTGTAGTTGAAGAAGAAGTGTATGTGGAGTAGCCACTTGGTTCTGAGACACATGACAGGGAGTCATATATGTGCAGAACTTGGGTATGATGCACCACTTTCTAGGTATGGAGGTGTGGCAGAGTGCAGATGGAATCTTCCTTGGACAAGGGAAGTATGCAGTAGAGATCCTGAAGAGGTTCGGGATGATGGACTACAAGGCTATGGCATCGAACTTGAAGCTTCTGTGTGATGCTTCATCTGAACCAGTTGATGTCACTATGTATTGTCAAATGATTGGGTCCTTGATGTACCTGAGGAACATGAGACCAGATATTTGCTTTGCGGTGAACACATTGAGCCAGTTCCTGACAGATCCGAGGAGTGTTCATCTAGTTGCTGTAAAGCATATTTTGAGGTACTTGAAAGGTATAGTGGATTATGGGCTCAAGTATGAAGTGAATCAAAAGTTTAACCTGCAGGTTTATGTTGATTTAGATTGGGCAGGTAGTGATACAGATAGGAAGAGCACATCTGGGTGCTGCTTCAGTATGGGATCAGGTATGATCTCTTGGTTCAGTAGGAAGTAGTCCTGCGTAGCACTGAGTACAGCTGAGGTAGAGTATGTTGCAGCCTATTTAGATAGTTGTGAGGCAGTATGGCTATGGAAGCTACTGTCTGAGTTATTTAATCTCCCATTGGATGCTACTGGTATCTTTTGTGATAACCAGAGTTGTGTGAAGCTGTTCGAGAACCCAGTGTTTCATGACAGGTCAAAACACATAGAGATCAAATATCACTATATCAGGGATGTGGTGCAGAGAGGAGCTGTGAAGCTCCTGTACATTGCGACGGACGAGGAGATTGCAGATGTGCTAACGAAGCCACTAGCCAGGGTGAAGTTCGAGTACTTTAGGGAGAGGCTTGGTGTTCTTCAAATTGATGACACTTCGAGGAAGAAGTGATGGACACATTTGCAGAAGCTATTCCAAGCATGTTGGAAGGAGGATCCTTCACATGGCTGTGGATGTAAGCGTTGGATGATGAGCATCAAGACGATGCTTCAGTTATTGCTCTATATATGCATTATGTTGGATGCTGGATATGATTAGTTGGATCATTTATATATGAACGCATCATGTTGGATGTTAGATATGATCGGTTATGTTGGATACTTGGACCATGTATCTGTATATGTATTAGGTGGATACATTGTATGATGAGGTGGATCATGTATGGTGATTTGTATCATGTATTTGTATTTGTATCAGGTGGATACACTGTATGATCAGGTGGATCATGTATGATGATATGTATCAGGTAGATACTTGGTATGCATCAGGTAGATGCATTGTATGATCAGGTGGATCATGTATGGTGATATGTATCATGTATTTGTATTTGTATTAGGTGGATACACTGTATGATCAGGTGGATCATGTATGATGATATGTATCAGGTAGATACTTGGTATGCATCAGGTAGATGCATTGTATGATCAAGATGATCATGGATGACAAGCTTCAGGATGTTGCTCCAGATGACATGCAGCAGGATGTTGCAGTGATGATGATCAGGATGATCATGTGTACATCAGTAGATGTATGGTGAGTATCAGGTTGATACTTTATGGTCGTGGAACAGGTTGTGCAGATAAGCATGTAATTTGTGCCCTAGGAGATTTGCAGATAGTCTTTCGAGGTTTTGCCTATGGCATGTAATTTGTACCCTGGGATATCTAGTAAATGCTCTTTCGAGGTTTTGTCCTATGGCATGTAATTTGTGCCCTAGGAGATCCGATAGGTTGAGCCGTGTGCTCGTAATCAGTCCTAGGATGCTCTTTCAAGGTTTTTCCATGACCACATGTAATTTGTGCCCTGGGAGATTCGATAGGTTGAGCCTTGTGCTCGTAATCAGTCTTGGGATGTTATTTCGAGGTTTTGTGGTGACCATATGTAATTTGTGCCCTGGGAGATCTGATAGGTTGAGCC
Organism: Larix kaempferi; assembly: GCA_027924585.1. Lineage (NCBI taxonomy): Eukaryota > Viridiplantae > Streptophyta > Pinopsida > Pinales > Pinaceae > Larix > Larix kaempferi. Next base: position 6,001,342 of record BSBM01001417.1, on the reverse strand, counting down.
TTGTGCTCATAATCAATCATGGGATTCTCTTTTGAGGTTTTGTGGTGGGGTCACATGTAATAAGTCCTAGAGATCTAGATAGGATGAAAAAGGCCTCAGATGCTCTTTAGGGTTCTTGCTAGTCAAGAGACTCTTTTAAGGTTTTGTGACGCACGTAATAAGTCCTGAGATTTCCACAGTATGGCCAGTGATGACGAAGACCTGCAGGTGGTGGGCCTACATCCAGTATGAAAAAGGATTGGCTCTGTAGAACTTCCTATGACGAGTAGATTCAGAGATTGATTGAGATAGCAGTTGTAGTGATGATGATCCAGAGAATATGACTTGTGCTAGAAGACCTGTGTCGAGAAATACCTTCCTAGTTAAGAGGGAGTGTTGATGTATATGTAACTTCGGAATGTATTTCACATATATGCATATTGTATTCCTATAGAGATGTTATTATTCCTCTATACGGAAGTGTCGTCATTTATATTGTAAGTGTCGTAACTTATACTTGATGGGTTATGAGACCACCTTGTTGGGGTCGGCCTTGTATAAGTCATGTGGGTCAAAGGGCTATTAGACCACCCTATTGGGGGTTGGCCATGTGGGTCAAAGGGTTATTAGACCACCCTAGTGGGGGTCGGCCCAGTTAGCATTATGTTAAGTGGTTAAGTTGAGGCCGACCTAGTTGAGTAAAGGTCAAGTCAAGTTAGTGTATAAATAGAGAGTGTGTCTCTCTCATTTTACACATTCTATTCTCTCACTCACACTTGGGAGAGTGGCGCACTTGTGGAGGAGGAGGCTCTGCTCCTAGGAGAATACTATCTCTTGTATTTTGGTTGTATCATTGCTCTATCTATCTCTGAGGAAGTTATTGGGGTTTTTCACCTTTATGGTTTTCCCCAAGTAAACTCTGTGTCTCTTGTGTGATTGCATTATTGTGTCCATGATTGATATGCTGTAGATTTGCTGTACATGTTGTTCTCTCAGTTAAGATCCTAGAACAGATTGAAGTAAATTCTAAAAATTTAACACTGAGCTTAAGCAAAGTTTCTTCCATGCTATCCTGTTTCCTAATGTCTCCTTCCAGGACCAGCCTTCCCCTTTTGAAGTTAGTTTGTTTAGAGAAGAGTCCAAATGTATTATAACCCTACTAGCCCAATTCCTAGGATTAGATACAGACCATTATATCGCTGAACCTTTAATAAGCCTGTTGTTTGTCATGACCACATGTTATCTTTAGCCTGAGGAGCCTAGTCAGTCCATCCAGTGTAACTGTCTTAGGTTTGATGAGGCCCTAGCTAAGAATATCCATTCTTAGTTAGTGGATTTCCCCAGAACTAGAAGCTTCAGATTCTAGTCATACCTACTGAGAATGTTCATGTCCTTTAATGAAGAGAACTTATAGATGCTTGAGATGATGCTCACTCAGGAAACACTCACAAACTATACTCAGTTCATAAACATCATCATGTCTGAAGTCTACAATGTTATCTTTCAAAGGAAACTACCCAGGGTATTAACATAAATGAAATACATGCTGCATCCTTCTCCAGATAAGAATATAGGTAGGATCCTCTCAGAACACAGGACAACAATCAAAGTTTATGATTTTTCCCATGCACCCTATGTGCTTCCATATTTTCTAACCCCTAGACTATTTACACTGGAATTCATCAGGCAGAAGCTGAAGGTGGAAATTGAACATTTCTTAGATGAAAAGAAGGCTTCAGACATCACTTTTCCCTGGGTTGTAGGACCATTCATTCTTAAAAATAAGATTTCCCTTCCAAACGTTGAAGCTATGATGAGAGATATGGGATTCAGAACAAAGGCAACCATCAATTATGACCCCCACCACATCATCTAAACAGAAGAAAAGGAAGTAACAAGAAAGCTTTTATACATTTTGAAATTACAGGTCTAGTTGAGACTGCTAATTTGCAAAAATATCCTGGAAAAAGTCAAATGGAGATAGATACACCTGATGAATCCACATCCCTGGTAGCAAAAGCGACTCCCCCACTAGCTAGCTCTTCCAGTTTGGCTCCAACAGTTCAAGAAGTCATACCCCCTACCAGTGGCTCTGGACGGTCCAACAAGTTGGAAAAGATTGATGCCATTGACATAGATGATGACACAGAAAAAGTTCCCAAAAGGAAGAAAGTAGAAAAACTTGAGCAACAGATTGCACAGGTGTTAGCTGGTTAAGGAAAAAAGAAGCAGGTGAATATTAAGCTGCTTGCTTTCGAGGTCAAAGAATATGTATTCAGCCAAACATCCATTGAACCTGCTGCACCCAGCAAGAGTAGAGCTGAGCTACAGGATGAGTATAAAGAGAGCACATAAGAAGCCTCAGAATAGTCTAAACTGTATAAAGAGGTGAGGCAGATTTCCAATAAAGAGGTGTCTTTTTTAACTAGCAGGAGCTATGCCTAGAACACCTTGAACTTGGAATTAGCTACCAAGAACAAGGACACTGAACTGAAAGTGAACTTGGAAGACATCCCTATCCCTGATATGATAAATTTGCACAAGTAAACTAGGGAGGTTATCTATGACAAGTTGCTAAAGGAAGCACTAGAGCTATCTAAATTACAAGTCAGTAAGGGCAAGGTTCAAAATCAGCTCAGAGTAGAGAGAGTGGAGAACAAAGCCCACAAGGCACAAATCAAGAAGCTGCAAAATGCATTGTTAGCTACTGAAAGATAGGAAGATAAGAAGGCGAGTATACAAAGCTTGCTGGATGATAAAGATAACACCATTTAGTCATTGAAAAAGAATCTAAAAATCCCCTCCACCCAGCTGATGGAAGCCTCTGAATTGACAGAAAAGGAAGAGAAGAGAGAAAAGATACAAAATGAACTAACAAACTGCAAAGCTAAACTGTTGAAGTTTGAAGAGAAGGAAAAGTTGTGGCTAAGTGATATGTCCCTCATGGTGGAGAGTGAAAAGAAGTGGAAGGCTAAGTCTGAAGACCTTGAAAATAAATTGCAGGAGAAGAGCCAACATTTGGAGATCATGGCCACACCCTCCTCCATAGATTTAGGTGACTTCTCCTTGTGGGGGCTGTGGCATAGGAAATTCTGAGAGACTTAGAAGTGGAAAGGTTAAAGAATCCAAACACAAGTCTGAAAACCCTAATGTCAAAGGTAGAGTAGGAAAAGGAGGCTTGGTAAACCAAGTACTATGAGATGCAGGTCAAAAATGAGGAATTGGTGAATCAAGCTACTGGTCAGACCTCCCAGCAGGAAGCGAAACAAGTCATTTGGGATGACATTATTGCAGAGGTAGAAAAGCTAAGGCCCTACCTTGAATTTGTCCTAGACAAGGAAATTGTAAGCAAGCTAGCCAAGCAAAGTATAGTAATAGCAAATAAAAAATTGAATAAAAATCCTATGGGGCATTCTGAAAATGCCATAGAATTCTTGAATGGCTTGACTAAAGATGAAGTAAAGGCAGCAGGTATAAAAGATAGATTTTCCACCATCATTTGGGCCAAGAGAGTGATAAATAAGCATCAGCAAGTGAAAAATATTCATGCGAGAATTGATGTTTTGGCCAGCAGGTGAAGTACTTCATGGATATGTTTGCCCCTTGTTTAATAAGGGGTTTCCTCTCTTTTGGGAGGAGGATGGCACCATGAGGACATAGGAAGAATATCAGGGCAAGTTATGGGAATTCAAATTGGATCATGAAGGCTTTGCTGACATGGACCATACTCTGACAGGAAAAACAGTGGTAGACAAACTGACAAAGGATTTTGAATCGGGCATGTTCTTCAAAGAGGCGGGCGCATGTCTTCAGAGCTGCTCATATAGGGATCATACAGAATTGTGGGTAATGTTAAAGGAGGTGGCCACATCAGAATTTCCATCTGCTGACCAGTGGAAGCTCCTAGAGAAGTATCGATAGGCCAAACTGACACTGCATCCATGAAGATTCTGAAGGACATGGAGATTAGGGCATGAGGAATTAGTTACTAAGGCATTTTTGTTTATTTACTAGAGTTTGTTACCAGCTAGTAGATGCTCGAGGACACTTGCAAAGGCTGTTAAGCCTACCTGTCAACATTTGCTACTTTTTGTTGTAACTAATTCTCATAGAGGATGAAATTGCATGTATAGGTGTCATCTCAAGTAGTAACAACTTTCTGTTGGAATGATTTGAGCCCGAGGGCTGATGATATCTATATATTCATATGTAATGAAGAGAACAAGGGTTGGAGCCCGTGAGGATTTTGTGTTATGTATTTTGAGATGCTCCTTTAATAAAATTTGCAGAGCCGAGCAAGTATTTTGAGCAGATATTCTTGTGTTATCTGATTTGCAGTCTCTATCTTTCTTTCTTCGTGTGAATGTTTCTTTGTTATCTAATTCATATCGTTTCTTTCATGTTTGGATAAGTGTATATTAAGGAAGAATTCATATGTTTATGCTTTGTTTCTTTGATTCCAAGCATCCACAAACTAGTTCTACTAAAGTTAATGCAGAATTCATTTTTACAATGGTCTGTGTTAATGGATTGTTCTTATCTTCTTCTCTATCACCAGACATGCAGATTTCTGACTGTAAATGAGTAGCTACCCTGCCTCTGTTATAAATTGTTTTCAAAGCATTTCCACTTTATCATCATAATTCTTTTTTACTCCATTTCCCAATTGAATATTCACCTTGTTTCAACCAAACAATAAATCTGATTTTAATTCTAATTCATATGTCTAGCCTTGATAAACAAACATTGAGAGATCCATCGCTGGAAAGATAGAAGCCAACTATCTTTCCTAAAGCTTGGTTTTGTGTGCTACCTTAAAGAAACCTTTATACAACCTTTGGGTCGATTTGAGTGCTAACAAAGTGCATAGGAGCTATGCTTAACTCATATTTGCAATCTTTCAAATAGCAGGTAGACTCAAGAAATGGGTCATCTCTCTCTTCTTATAGAGGGAATTTTATGGAGAAAGTAGTTGAAACCCTAGTTTTCATCCTAGGGGATGAAGTTGAGATGAATCAAAAGTATTATTAGTGAAATAGTTTGATTTGTATATTTAACAGTTTATGGACAAAGCTTGTATATATCCATGAGTGTGTTTTTTTCACATTTGGAATCATCTACATAATGAAAATCCTTATATCCACCCTTGCAATCATGGATTTTTTTTAATGGAATTTGATTCAAGAGAAGATAGAGATTTGGTTTTCAACTTTGGTCCCTCGATCATGGACAAATGTAATGCCCTTATGTTGACCCTTGGCATGTATAAATTAGATTTTGTAAATGATGTAAATATGCTAGATAATATTCTTAGTGAAGAACTCAAGGCCCTGGCTTGACTCATGAATGGCTAGGCATGTATGATGTAAATATCCATACATGGACCATATGTTAGGATTGGCATGAAGACTTAAATCTATGTAAATATTATGTTGGTAAACAATACAATGATATAATATGGTTGTGTATAAATCACTAGAGGGGCAATGATTTCATTAGAGGGGAAGACAAAAGGGGGGCTATGGTTAAATAAATCATCTTTTGCCAAATTTCAACCTTAGAAATCATCTCTTTTCTACCATGTGCCTTAACTAATCCATTTATCTCCTTTGAATTATTAAAACCAATCATTGAATGCATGTGATAGGTTGGTGGGAAATTCTTCTCATGTAGTTAAGGAAGCCTGGGCTCAAAATACTTCTTATGACCATTGTAGGAGTCTTTCACAATATGGTCAAAAGTAATGTTAGTTGTATTTTCATCAATTATTTGATTTATTTTTTATTATCTCATTCAATATCCATGTAAAGTGTGTTCTACAAAGTATATTGTTCTGTCCATTTCCAATAATTACTAGTCTAAGAAATCAACCAAAATCGACACTATGAAGAGGAAATTGTAGACATTAAAGCGAAGAATGATTGTTGTATGTGAGCCTATAAGATGGGAAAGTTAGTGAACCTCCACTCACTATAAATATTTTTCTCTTTTGATGCTTGAGAATCCAGGTATTAATTTACAAGATATTCTCTAGATGTATATAGTAGGTTGGACTCTTTCTACACACATTGAAGAGCATTGCAAAGGAAAGGTGCTATGAGGGGCTATTGAGTAGGTTTCTATTGAGTAGAGAAAGGGTAGGCCTTCATTGTGTTATGTGGGTAAAGTGAAAAGAGTTTCATTGTTTTTATTTTTGAATGAGGTACTTGTAGTGACTTGTGGTGATCAAATTGGCTACGCGTGAGAGAAAATGGCTTGGGCTAAGAGAGAGTGTTAACAACCAAAACTTGCTGACTAAAATTGTAATAACTTTCATCAATATTATATATCATCCATATGAACTGATTAAGTCAAAAATACCAAAAAAATAAAAGTCAAACCTAGAAGTTGACAATATCTAGAGGATCGTGCCTTTTCCTTTGGAAGGAACGAACTCAATCATACATATTTCCCAAAAATATGCAACTTGGTCCCAAAAGTGAAATTTCATTTAATATTCATTATTTTGTGCTTCCCCACAGAAGTAGTGGCTAAAAGTGAACACATACCTCAAAGCAAAGTTTTCCATCATGGCATTTTTTATGGTTTTTTTAGGTCTTGAACTTCTAGGGTCGTTTTGTATCCCTAGACGATTTGTTTTAGGAATGAAAATGTCTAATAGATTACTAAATGAGTGTATTGGGACATTTAGAATGTATACTTCTTATCTATACCTTTCTGATAGGATACCACCCCAAATGGAGATCTAATGCAACATTTATGCCCCAGGGAAGTCGACATATAAACTACCCACTACAGGTCCCAGAAACATTTTAGTGTTTCATCTTCTGGGGTTAGGGTTTTGAATTATCATTATTCTCATTGATGATTTATGTTAAAAGGCATTTTTTCCTCATTGTAACTCACTTCTTAGAAATGATGTAGCCATCACATCTTTTCTTAGAATTAAAATACCACCATTCTAATGAGTTCATTTTACTCTGTATTTTGTTACAATTCCTGCATATTTCATTCATTAATGGAAATTGAGTATTAGTGTATCTCTACTTTTTGTCAAAGTATTTTTTCATTTCATTTCATTCCCTGATAAACTCAGATCGATGGTATCATAGCAAGCTTTTCTTTATTTGTTTCTTTTTGCATGTCCCTAATGAGGTCAGAGTATAAAGAGTTGGGACTCAAGCTACTTGATCCTTTGAAATACCATCCTTTCTCACACCAATGAACTCCCATGACATAATAAAAGAGAGATGAGGGAGTAGGATAACCTATTAAGCTATTTCTCATGGAATCCCTCATGTAATAGAGGTACATGATGATAGTCATAGATAACTTTTCCCAAATCCTTTGATGGATGCCAACAACAATAGATGCGTCTTTGTGAAGTGAAAACTTTGGTGGCATCACCCCCTTCAAGGTACAAGTTAGTTTTAATATTCATGTATTTGAAGGTCAAATAAATGTGGATGCTTTAGAAAAATGGTTAAATCTACAATAAAATCCCCTGGAACAACACTGATGAATGTCACTCAAAGCGGTCATTGGTGGCCAAGCTTAAAGCATTAGAGTCAGATCCAGGATTTGGCTCTAATTTAGAGCTAGGTAAGGGGAAGTAGATCATTGATGCACAACCCAATTCCACAATCACTACCACCAAGTTCCATCCCAACGAACTAGAGGAAACAGAAGAAGGTGAGTTCCATTTTCACTTGCAGATGTGGGTGAAGATAACTCTGTTGCATTTCATTGTTAATAGAGGAAGCCAAAATGTATTTCTATGCTAAAACTTGGCCTGAGAATGCTTCAGAAATATCCTTTCCATCCTACAGTATCCCTATAACTACATGACCTCATATGTGATATCAATATTTTGGTCAAGGAAAATGGCACCTGAGTGGGTCTTAGAAAATAGCATTCGAACACACTTTTGAATTGTGGAAAAAGTAACAAAATAGGGAACCTAGATTAGACTCATTAAGTAAAACTTGAAGAAGGTATGAAACAACTCAGCGTCTTAATTTATTCCTTGTGCCATTTAGAATATTTATCAAGAGATAAATTAGGGAAAGCAACATAGTTTATTATAGATTTGGTAATCTATCAGCTACAATTGCTCCACATAAGATTTTGGGTGCTCATCTTTCGAGACATGCACCCATGGTTCCAACACCTTGTTACAATGTAATTTTCCACCTTGTGAGCATCAGCACTCTTTGGCTTGCATGATCGATTTCACTGACTCAAATCCACTTTATATCCTTCAGACACACTATTTCCTTATTTTTTCCCCTGTATGCTAGCTGTACCACTTCAGTGGGCGTACCCACGAGCTGCACCACTATAGCCTGCGGGTAGCATGTAAAATGGTAAAAATCACTAGTAAATAACTTTTTACTCCCAAAAAGCAGTCTTAGGGTGACCTTTGGCCCTCCATTTTCCCCGAAACGCCTCGTATGTCCTTTCACTTACCTTTGGGAGGACTATATATTGAGCACATATGGCATATGGAAGGGAGGAGAAAGAGAGAGCAAGATAACTCTAGTGGATTTTTTGCTGCATCTTGAGTCTACACTCATTGATCCTTGTTGTTGTGAACCTCTTATGTCCACCTTCTAGACTCCTATAATAGTTTGAGTTTGCCATTGCATGGAGGATTGAAGTGGTGGAGGTCCAAGTGGAGAGACCCAGTTCTTGGTTCAGATTGGTTGCCGACAAGAGGTCGTATCACATTGTACTTCTTGTTATGTATTAATAGAAATACTCATATTCTCATCCATTAATGTTGTGAATGTTGTTTATATTACATTGGGTTGCATTTACTTATGATATCATGGACCATTGCTATTGATGATGTTAATGTTGTTTATATATTATATGCGCTTGTTTTATATTGGTTGTCAAGACTAATTTGCAGGTTCAAGTGCATGAGTTGAAAGCTCCAACGGGGATCTACATCAAACATTTGGATCGAGGTTAGTTATATTCTTTATTATCTTAGCATTGTCATTTATATAGCATAGCATTGAGAATTGAGTTAATTTCTAGTAGTCAACTGTCTGTTGTGGTCTACCCCAAGCCATAGGAAGTTTTCTCCGTAATAGAAATGACGACTCTGCTAGGGAGAACATCCACTTTTGGGGATTGTTAGGCTTTAGTCCTTGTTTAGAGTTGCTGTGTGTCCAGTCTCTGTGTCATTGGTTGGTCCTTAGGATACAATATAGAAAACACCATTTTTCTGAGCCATTGGACTCTTTTTCTGCTCATTTGCTTTTCCTTATACGCAGGTGAGCCTTGTTCTGCCCACGTCTACCCGCCTCTGTCTGCACTATAGCTCGTGGGTACCTGCAATTATTCCTTCGACAGTAGCGTACAACTCCGGGGGTGATTGGTTTATAGCATTTGGTTGTTGCTAGGTTGGTTTTGAGTGTTCCTGAGTCTTCTTTGGCCTTGTTCCTGACTATTCCAAGCCTTGTTCATGACCAGAAATCCTCTTTTCTCTTGGTTTTGAGCCTAATTGGTTTTTACCCATTTTTTAGTTTTTAGCTCATTACCTTGGCTGAGTCTTACTGTTTGGGATCTTCTAGGTTGTTTGAGTGATTTCCCTTGCATTTCTGTCACTAAATAGTGAGATTTTGCTTGCATTTTTCATTTCATTATATTGAAAAATACAAAAACATAGTTTTGCATTTTCCTTTTGCTTATAAGTGAAAATACAAAAAAAAATTACTTTTATGTACTGCATTTTGCATCTGAGTGCTTGTGCTTTCATTTAGGTTCTGCTTGTGCATTGAAAATATAAAAGAGTTGCATTTTTATTTCGAAACCATTGGATTGATTTTCATTCTAGTGGCATAGTTTTTATTGGATAGATGAGTCTAGAGTTTGACGATTTTGCATACTATTGAGTCATATACATCACTAGTTTCATGACCATATCCTATGAGTAACCACAACCACTAAAATTAATGCTTAATCTTAAAATTGATTAGAACGATTTTATTTATAGGGTACACCAACTAGCATAGGTTTAGAGTCTTGGAATAGATCATTGTGAGTAAACAATCCAAGACTACTAAACGAAACATTATGTGTCTAACCAGGGAGTGGTGAAATCCATGGTATACATCGGTGTTCTTAGGAATCTCTACTCAGACCAGAGTTAAGCATGAGGTCACGGGAGGTTGGTTGCAGAGATAGCCCTTCAATACCAGTTGAATGTGGGAGATATTTCCAGGGTTTCTTCATATCTGGGGACTCTTGGGGGATTTGACCCTCTTGAGTTTAGGGCTTAGCTACCCTACCCATATGATGGATCCCACCTGGGACTGTCCCCCTGAGCATTGGTTATACTACGGTGACCATAGTTTCCTTACCTAGGTATCGCATAGGGTACTTGTAGTGGTTATACTGTTTGTGTCTTGAGTCATATAGGGTTTGGACAACACAATTGTTTGTTTTTGAGGGTTACGGCCCTTTGCACGTAGTGAAGCTTGGGAACCTTTATAGTTGATTCTGTTACCTCCGGCTATAGTTTGGGAGTCTCAAGCCTCTCCTAGGTGAGACATACCAGCTCTAGTGTTGGGAGCTCATTTAGCCACTCTATTTGTCTGCTCTTGGCTGTAGTTTCTCTAGGTGTGTGCTCTTGATTTTCTATTTTTGATCAATAGTTTGGCCATTAGGAGACGTTTTGATTATATAGTCTCTCCAGAGATATCATGGCGCGGAGTCCTACTCTCTTCCAATCTCGTCGGTTGGATGGTTTACCAGCTGCTGAGATTTCACACCATGTTGAGAGGGGGCGGGTTCCCTTTGAGTCTTCGGATTCTTACAAAACATATGTCGTCGACACTATGACTACACATCCTGGCATGGGAGAAATCCCTACTAGTCCATCGGGTAGAGTTGAACACACTTCAGACACCCCTACCCCTCAAGAGGCATGGGGGGGGTGATCGAATTGAGACCCAACCTAGTTTGTTTGGTTCAGATCCACCCAAGAATTAACCTAGTTTGTTTGGTCCGGATCCACCCGAGGACAAACCGTTCGATCCTTTAGATCCACATGGTTTCCATTATGGGATGCCAGAGTTACATGATGACCCATCTCCTACGATCAACTCTATTGCATTCTCTTTTGGTATGCCTAATTACAACACAGTTGATCCTTCCACTATTTCTAGTAGTCATGCTGGTACTAGTCATGGTGTTTGTTAGCAACACTACACCCACTGGGGGCAATACCCTCGCCGGGGGCACCACGTTTTCCACTCACACACATAGTATGGGCACCGGTCATGTTCCTCTTAACAATGCAAATGTTGGAAGACGACTGCTTCCTAGGACTACCCAACCTAATAGGAACACTGTTCGCAACACGAATCGCGCACAACAATTTTTGTCACATTACGAGCTAATTTAACACCCTTTAAGCTCAAGTCTAGCGAAAACGCATGGTGGCATTTCACACCCTTTAAGCCCAAGTCTAGCGAAAACGCACGGTCCATTTTCAACTTTGACGAACATCTCAGAATTTAAATTTGAGAATAGATTTGGATGTCCAATTAGTAGACAAACGTCCACACCAACTTTCGTGACATTCCGAGCTATTTTCATCCCATTTAAGCCCAACTCTAGAGAAAACGCACGGTCGCATTTCATCTTTGACCAACTTCTCGGAATTGAAAATGGAGAATAGATTTGGATGTCCCATTTGTACACATGTGCGCACAGCAACTTTCATGGCGTTACGAGCTAATTTAACGCCCTTTATTCCCAAGTCTGGTGAAAACCCGTGGCGGCATTTCGACTTTGACCAACTTCTAGGAATTGAAATTTGAAAATAGATTTGGATGTCCCATTGGTAGACAAGCGTGCACGCCAACTTTCGTGACGTTCTGAGCTATTTTCAGCCCCTCTAAGCCCAAGTCTAGCGAAAATGCATGGTCGAGTTTCAACTTTGACAAACATTTCGGAATTAAAATTTGAGAATAGTTTTGGATGTACCATTGGTAAACAAGCGTCCACACCAACTTTCTCGACATTCCGAACTATTTTCTCCCCCTTCAAGCCCAACTCTAGTGAAAACGTACAGTCGAGTTTCGACTTTCACCAACTTCTCGGAATTAAAAATTGAGAATAGATTTGGATGTTCCATTTGTAGACATGCGCGCACAACAACTTTCGTGACATTACGAGCTAATTTAACACCCTTTAAGCCCAAGTCTAGCGAAAACGCACGATCGAGTTTCAACTTTGACCAACTTCTCAGAATTGAAATTTGAGAATAGTTTTGGATGTCACATTGGTAGACGAGCATCCATATCAACTTTCGTGACGTTCCGAGCTATTTTCCCACCCTTTAAGCCCAAGTCTATCGAAAATGGATGGTTGAGTTTCGAATTTGACCAACTTCTTGGAATTGAAAATTGAGCATAGATTTGGATGTCCCGTTGGTAGAAAAATGCGCACACCAACTTTCGTGACGTTTCGAGCTATTTTGTCACCCTTTAAGCCTAAGTCTAGCAAAAATGCACGGCCGATTTTCAACTTTGACCAACTTCTCGGAATTTAAATTTGAGAATGGATTTCGATGTCACATTGGTAGACGAGCATCCACGCCAACTTTCGTGACGTTCCGAGCTTTTTTCTCACCATTTAAGCCTAAGTCTAGCGAAAATGCACGGTCGATTTTCAACTTTGACCAACTTCTCGGAATTTAAATTTGAGAATGGATTTGGATGTCACATTGGTAGATGAGTGTCCACCCCAACTTTTGTGACGTTCCAAGCTATTTTCACACCCTTCAAGCCCAAGCTCGGAACCAACTTCACACCAACATTCTCCACACCAAAATTCGTTACGTTCTGAGCTATTGGTAGACAAGCGTCCACACCAACATTCATTACGTTCTGAGCTATTTTCTCCCCCTTTAAGCCCAACTGTAGCGAAAATGTACGGTCGAGTTACGACTTTCACCAACTTCTCGGAATTTAAATTTGAGAATGGATTTCGATGTCACATTGGTAGACGAGCGTCCACGCCAACTTTCTGTTAAATTTTCAGAATTTACTTCAATCTGATCTAGGATCTTAACTGAGAGAACAACATGTACAGCATATCTACAGCATATCAATCATGGAGACAATAATGCAAGCACACAAGAGACACAAAGACTTACTTGGGGAAAACCATAAAGGTGAAAAACCCCAATAACTTCCTCAGAGATAGATAGAGCAATGATACAACCAACCAATAGAGATAGCCATAACCTAGCAGCAATCCTCCTCCTCCATAAGTGCGCCTCTCCTCCTTGAGAGCATGTGTAAGAAGTGAGTGAGTAAATAGAGTGCCTCCCGCACTCTATTTATACTTGACTTGACTTGCCTTTTTACCTAACTCATGTCGGCTCGAACTTAACCACATAATATAATGCTGAGTGGGCCGACCCCCAATAGGGTGGTCTAATAACCCTTTGACCCACATGACTTATGCAGGGCCGACCCCAAACAAGGTGGTCTAATAACCCATCAAGTATAAGTTACGACACTTACAATATAAATGACGACACTTCCTTATAGAGGAATAATACCATCTCTATAGGAATACAATATACATATATGTGAAATACATTCCGAAGTTACATATACATCAACACTCCCTCTTAACTAGGAAGGTATTTCTCAGCACAGTTCTTCTAGCACAAGTCATCTTCTCTGGATCATCGTCACTGGATAATCGTCATCGAGTCATCATCATCGTCACTGCTGCTACTATCTCAATCAATCTCTGAATCTACTCGTCATAGGAAGTTCTACAGAGCCAGTCCTTTTTCATTCTGGATGTAGGCCCACCACCTACAGGTCTTCATCATCACTGGCCATACTGTGGAATCCTCAGGACTTTTACGTGCGTCACAAAACCTCGAAAGAGCATCCCAGGCTGTTACGAGCACATAGCTCTACCTATAGGATCTCCCAGGGCACCGAATTACATGTGACCTCACCACAAAACCTCGCAAGAGCATCCCAGGCTGTTACGAGCACACAGCTCTACCTATAGGATCTCCCAGGGCAACGAATTACATGTGGTCATGGCAAAACCTCGCAAGAGCATCTGCCAGATATCCCAGGGAACCGAATTACATGCCATAGGCAAAACCTCGAAAGACTATCTGCAGATCTCCCAGGGCACCGAATTACATGCCATAGGACAAAACCTCGAAAGAGCATCTGCCAGATATCCCAGGGAACCGAATTACATGCCATAGGCAAAACCTCGAAAGACTATCTGCAGATCTCCCAGGGCACCGAATTACATGTCCTCCCAGAGCAAAACCTCGAAAGAGCATTTGCCAGATGTCCCAGGGCACCGAATTACATGCCATAGGCAAAACCTCAAAAGACCATCTGCAAATCTCCCAGGGCACCGAATTACATGCTCATCTGCACAACCTGATCCACGGCCACAGAGTATCAACCTGATACTCACCATACATCATCCTGATGTATCCATGATCATCCTGATCATCATCACTGCAACGTCCTGCTGCATGTCATCTGGAGCAACATCCTGAAGCTCGTCATCTATGATCGTCCTGATCATCACTGCAACATCCTGCTGCATGTCATCTGGAGCAACATCCTGAAGCTCGTCATCTATGATCATCCTGATCATCAATGCAACATCCTGCTGCATGTCATCTGGAGCAACATCCTGAAGCTCGTCATCTATGATCATCCTGATCATCAATGCAACATCCTGCTGCATGTCATCTAGAGCAACATCCTGAAGCTCATCATCTATGATCATCCTGATCATCACTGCAACATCCTGCTGCATGATCCACCTGATCATCAATGCATCTTCCTGATGCATACCAAGTATCATACATGATCCTCCTGATCATCAATGTATCCAACTGATACAAATACATGATACATATCATCATACATGATCCTCCTGATCATCAATGCATCTACCTGATGCATACCAAGTATCTACCTGATACATATCATCATACATGATCCTCCTGATCATCAATGCATCTACCTGATGCATACCAAGTATCTACCTGATACATATCATCATACATGATCCTCCTGATCATCAATGCAACATCCTGCTGCATGCCAAGTATCTTCCTGATACATATCATCATACATGATCCTCCTGATCATCAATGTATCCACCTGATACAAATACAAAACATATGATATATATCACCATATATGATCCACCTGATCATACAATGTATCCACCTGATACATATACAGATACATGGTCCAAGCATCCAACATGATGCATATAAAATACATACACATGATCCAACTGATCATATCCAGCATCCAACATGATGCGTACATACATACATAAAATGATCCAACTGATCATATCCAGCAGAAACTAGAACATCATCCTGATGTTCATCATCCAGCGCTTACATCCACAGCCATGTGAAGGATCCTCCTTCCAACATGCTTGGAATGGCTTCAGCAAATGTGTCCATCACTTCTTCCTCGAAGTGTCCTCGATCTGAATAACGCCAAGCCTTTCTCTGAAGTACTCGAACTTCACCCTGGCTAGTGGCTTCGTCAGCACATCTGCAATCTGCTCGTCCGTCGCAACATACAGGAGCTTCACAGCTCCTCTCTGCACCATATCCCTGATATAGTGGTATTTGATCTCTATGTGTTTTGACCTGTCATGAAACACTGGGTTCTCGGACAGCTTCACACAACTCTGGTTATCACAGAAGATACCAGTAGCTTCCAACGGGAGATCAAATAACTCAGACAGTAGCTTCCGTAGCCATACTGCCTCACAACTAGCTGAACAGGCTGCAACATACTCTGCCTCAGCTGTACTCAGTGCTACGCAGGATTGCTTCCTGCTAAACCAAGAGATCACACCTGATCCCATACTGAAGCAACACCCAGATGTGCTCTTCCTATCTGCAGCACTGCCAGCCCAATCTGAATCAACATAACCCTGCAGGTTAAACTTTTGATTCACCTCATATCTGAGCCCATAATCCATTGTACCCTTCAGGTACCTCAGAACATGCTTTACAGCAACTAGGTGAACACTCCTCGGATCCGTCAGGAACTGGCTCAATGTGTTCACAGCAAAGTAAATATCTGGTCTCGTGTTCGTCAGGTACATCAAGGACCCTATCATCTGGCGATACATAGAGACATCAATCGGCTCAGATGAAGCATCACATAGAAGCTTCAGATTTGATGCCATAGGTGTGGCCATGGCCTTGCAATCCATCATCCCGAACCTCTTCAGGATCTCTACTACATACTTCCCTTGTCCAAGGAAGATTCCATATGCACTCTGCCACACCTCCATGCCAAAAACAAATAGTACATCATCCCCAAGTTCTTCATCTCGAACTTGGAAGAAAGCTTCCGCTGCGTGTTGGCAATCAATCTATCTTTACCTGTAACAAACAGGTTATCTGCATATAAAAGTAGTATCCTTCTTCAACCTTGTAGAAAAGGTTGGAATCTGCTTTACTCTTGGTAACGCCCAAACTGGATAGAAAGCTGTCTATCCTACCATACCAAGTTCTGCACACATATATGACTACACCATGCTGTCTTGGTGTATCTTCTATTTCATCACTTTTATATTTCTTAATGCTGTCATCTGCAACATGCTTGATCTGATAGTTCCATTTGGAAGTCATAGCAAACTTCCCTTCATGTCTTGGGATTACATCCCAAACATCATTCTTCATGATCGACGGATCAAGGCATTTCATTTCTTCATCCCAGATCCTGGGAACTTCAATATCTTCAATAGATATCTTTGTTGCTGGAACAAAATGTTGTAGTTCTTCTTTTGTAGGAGATGGCATACGATCTTTCCTACACAACAAGTTAAATTGCATGATTAGAAAACATCTCATAGTTTTCAGAACAAATTCTTACACATAAAGAAATATGTCATACAGTCATGCAATTATCTTAGCCAATGCTTCAATACAACATTTATCCATATTCCGTAACTTTCTAGATGCCTTCCAATCTCTACCAGAACATTGTTAAGAGTGTGCACAACTCCCAACATGTCAGCAAAGAGGTTTCATTCTAGATAAGTAGCAATGGAATGTTGTACAGTGCCATAGGCCACTTACCCATATATTAGTAGTATATTGTTCATTAATGCAACTATTCTAATATGCACAATACATATCCTAAGTCTAGGAACATGAGCATATACATCATTGAACAATTTTAATTAAACAAACACATATGTAAGAAATGATAATTAAAATACTTATCTTTGTTTGTTCATTGGGTGGACTCCCTCTGAGTCTTTGCTTCTTTGCGGGAGATACTGGAGTCATAATCTGAAGTAGCTTCTTCTACACCTTTGTAGAAAGATGTTCAACTCCCTCTGAATATATGCTCCTTGCAGAAGCTACTGAAGTGTGCTCCTTTGCTTTCTTTGCAGGAACAATTGGAGTGTGCTCCCTCTTGATCTTTGCTTCCTGGATTACCTGTTCTTGAACTCATATTCATCCTTGGTTCCTATGCATGCTTATTAGTATCATGAATGTGTTATCCTTGTGATCTCATATAAAATCATACATTCATTAGTATACTATTAAAACACAATAATCTCAAGCATGTATAGTCATGATCATTTCAAACAGAAATAATAAGCATTAGCATTCAAGGATTCTTATGGTTAGTCAAATCATAAGAAACATAACATGTCTAAACCTGTAATTACTTAATCCTATGACTCTTCAGGTTAGTTGAATCATCAACCAAGATAAGAGATATAAAATGCATAAAACCTGTGATTATTCAAACCTATACCATCATGATTCTTCTGGTTAGTCATATCATCAATTATGGTAAGAAACATAATATGCATACAATCATGATTATTCAAACCTATGACTTCATGAATAATCATTATCAACAACGCGATAGTATAAGATCCTAACCCAAGGTAGGAATCTAGCTTTATATAGGAAAAACATACCTGGATTATCATGTTAGCTAGTTATGTCTAACATACCCGTATAATGTCTTTTGGTTCTCTTCAGTGACTTGTGCTAGTAACCTGCATGTCTCATAAGTTAACCATTATAAAACCAAGTTATACATACCTCGTGAATGGATCTTCTATGATATCCATGGCAATGAATGAAGCTTTGTCCTCATGTTATCATGATCATATGTTCTTGGACCAGAACATGATTTGTCTTTCTTGGTGTACCTTTCATGTTAGTAGACAACATAAACCTCATACAACACCATAATGCATTAGTACAATCATAAGTGTCAACACCCTAACCAATGAATATCTTCTATCATGCATTCATAATTTTGTTAAGGTGATACGACAAATCTAAAATCAAGATTGTACTAACCGTAATAACATGAAGACAAACATACCATAAACTTAATCATGAACAAATCTCAAAACATACCTCGATGATTCATACCTGTTGAGATCGCTTGAAATCTTCTTATGTAAGGCCTTAGCCTCATCTCCCTCTGAAACAGGAACTTCTTTACTCATGCAGATGATCAATCCATCTTCTTCTAGGATTAACCCAATCCACTTGATTTGCAAGAACTGGACCTAGAGCTGGATATGGGTTTGTCAGAGAAACCCCAAAAATTCAAACTTTGAATTTCAAACTTTCGAAAGGATAGAAACATGCGCCTTGATGAGCTGAACAAACTGGTATATTCATAATTTGAAAACTGCAAAGTTTCACTCCTCAATTTTGCCTTTGAAACTTCCGGAATCACTGGACGTGACCCTGAACTGGGGATTGATGAAGCCCACTCTTCTGCCCAATCAAAATGTTTGATCCAAAGCTCTAAGCTTCTATTTTTCTGAGGAGCTTCTAGCCGTGGTCACAGAATTCAAAAATTCCCATTTTTACAAAAGCCCTAATTTTCCACTTTTCTGATCAAAGTCCCGAACTAGGGTCTAATCAAGCCCGGCCTTCTGCCCAACCAAAAATTCTGATCTTGGTCTCTAAATTTCTATTTTGATGAGTAGCATCCAGCCGTGGTCTCCGATTACAAAAATTCCAACTTTCTTCAAAGCCCTAAATTCCGGAAGCCATGAATGAAGGTACCAAAAAATAATTATGTTTTGACAGAAATATGTACCTGATTGTTTCTGGTGTAACTCCGAAATTTTTGATCCACAAGGTCTGAAAACGTTTCCTGAGATATCCTGACCTGTTATCTTTCCATCCTGACAGGTCTGACCTCAATTGGATTCTCTGAGAGAGAGATATGCCAAATGGCGCAACGTGACCTGTTTTGGGATAAAACAGGAGAGCGAACTTGTACGGCGTGCCACATGTCACTGTTTTAACTTCGGCCTCTGAACAAGTTTTCTGAGATAGATCGGCCTGTTACCTTTCCATCCTGATAGGTCTGACCTCAATTGGACTCTCTGAAAGAGAGTTATGCCAAATGTCGTAACGTGACCTGTTTATGGGATAATACAGGAGAGCGAACTTGTACGGCGTGCCACGTGTCACTGGTTAACCTTCGGCCTCTGAAAAAGTTTTCTGAGATAGTACAGACTGTGTAATACCTGTCACTTTTTACGAAATTTCATTTGGAGCTTCCTATCCCAAGATATGACCTTTTTCCCAAGGTCACCTGCTTTTGACTCAGATCTGGAAGAGGCAGAAACCCTATATTGTACAGATCATAAATCACAAAGTACAACGAATTAGAGGTTGAACTTTGGACACAAGATACCTGGAGATCTTAGCTTCGTCCTGTAACAATTTCAGATCCGAAAAATTCGCCAAAACGGATTTATAGCGAAAGTGCTACGATGACTGGTTTTTGCTATATCAAGCCCTAGCATCGTAAGTGCAACAAGTGTCATACATGCCATATCATGCCTTCTTTCAGGCTAGCTCTGATACCATGTTAAATTTTCAGAATTTACTTCAATCTGATCTAGGATCTTAACTGAGAGAACAACATGTACAGCATATCTACAGCATATCAATCATGGAGACAATAATGCAAGCACACAAGAGACACAAAGATTTACTTGGGGAAAACCATAAAGGTGAAAAACCCCAATAACTTCCTCAGAGATAGATAGAGCAATGATACAACCAACCAATAGAGATAGCCATAACCTAGCAGCAATCCTCCTCCTCCATAAGTGCGCCTCTCCTCCTTGAGAGCATGTGTAAGAAGTGAGTGAGTAAATAGAGTGCCTCCCGCACTCTATTTATACTTGACTTGACTTGCCTTTTTACCTAACTCATGTCGGCTCGAACTTAACCACATAATATAATGCTGAGTGGGCCGACCCCCAATAGGGTGGTCTAATAACCCTTTGACCCACATGACTTATACAGGGCCGACTCCAAACAAGGTGGTCTAATAACCCATCAAGTATAAGTTACGACACTTACAATATAAATGACGACACTTCCTTATAGAGGAATAATACCATCTCTATAGGAATACAATATACATATATGTGAAATACATTCCGAAGTTACATATACATCAACACTTTCGTGACGTTCCGAGCTTTTTTCTCACCCTTTAAGTCTAAGTCTAGCGAAAATGCACGGTCGATTTTCAACTTTGACAAACTTCTTGGAATTTACATTTGAGAATAGTTTTGGATGTCCCATTGGTAGACAAGCGTCCACGCCAACATTCGTTACGTTCCGAGCTATTTTCACCCCCTTTAAGCCTAAGTCTCGCGAAAACGCATGGTCGAGTTTTGAATTTGACCAACTTCTTGGAATTGAAAATTGAGCATAGATTTGGATGTCCCGTTGGTAGACAAATGCAAACGCCAACTTTCGTGACGTTCCGGGCTATTTTCTCACCCTTTAAGCCTAAGTCTAGCGAAAATGCACAGTCGATTTTCAACTTTGAACAACTTCTCGGAATTTAAATTTGAGAATAGATTTCGATGTCACATTGGTAGACAAGCGTCCACGCCAACTTTCGTGACGTTTCTAGCTATTTTCACACCCTTTAAGCCCAAGTCTAGCGAAAACGCATGATCGAGTTTCAACTTTGACCAACTTCTCGGAATTGAAATTTGAGAATAGTTTTGGATGTCACATTGGTATACGAACGTCCATGCCAACTTTCGTGATGTTCCGAGCTAATTTCACACCCTTTAATCCCAAGTCTATGGAAAACGCACAATCGAGTATCGACTTTGACCAAATTCTCGGAATTGAAAATTGAGCATAGATTTGGATGTCCCGTTGGTAGACAAGTGCGTACGCCAACTTTCGTGACGTTCCGAGCTAATTTCACACCCTTTAAGCCCAAGTCTAGGGAAATCGCACGGTTGATTTTCAACTTTGACCAACTTCTCGCAATTTAAATTTGAGAATAGATTTGGATGTCACATTTGCAGACATGTGCGCACTACAACTTTCATGATTTTACGAGCTAATTTCACACACTTTAATCCCAAGTCTAGAGAAAACGCATGGTGGCTTTTCGACTTTGACCAACTTCTTGGAATTCAAATTTGAGAATAGTTTTGGATGTCCCATTGGTAGACAAGCATCCACACCAACTTTCGTGACGTTCCAAGCCATTTTCTCCCCGTTTAAGCCCAACTCTAGCGAAAACGTACGGTCGAGTTTCAACTTTGACCAACTTCTCAGAATTGAAAATTGAGCATAGATTTGGATGTCCCGTTGGTAGACAAGTGCGCACGCCAACTTTCATGATGTTCCGAGCTAATTTCACACCCCTTAAGACCAAGTCTAGGGAAAACACACGGTCGATTTTCAACTTTCACCAACTTCTCGCAATTTAAATTTGAGAATAGATTTGGATGTCACATTTGTAGACATGTGCACACCACAAATTTCATGATTTTACGAGCTAATCTCACACACTTTAATCCCAAGTCTAGAGAAAACGCATGGTGGCGTTTCGACTTTGACCAATTTCTTGGAATAGTAATTTGAGAATAGTTTTCGATGTCCCATTGGTAGACAAGCGTCCACACCAACTTTCCTGACGTTCCAAGCTATTTTCTCCTCTAGCCAAAACGTACGGTCGAGTTTCAACTTTCACCAACTTCTCGGAATTGAACATTGAGCATAGGTTTGGATGTCCCATTTGTAGACATTTGCGCACAACAACTTTCATGACATTACGAGCTAATTTCACACCCTTTAAGCCCAAGTCTAGCGAAAACGCACGATCGAGTTTCAACTTTGACCAACTTCTCGGAATTGAAATTTGAGAATAGTTTTGGATGTCCCATTGGTAGACAAGCATCCACGCCAACTTTCGTGACGTTCCGAGCTATTTTCTCCCCCTTTAAGCCCAAGTCTAGCGAAAACGCACAGTCGAGTTTCTAATTTGACCAACTTCTCGGAATTGAAAATTGAGCATAGATTTGGATGTCCCGTCGGTAGACATCTGCGCATGCCAACTTTCGTGACGTTACGAGCTATTTTCTCACCCTTTAAGCCTAAGTCTAGCGAAAATGCATGGTCGATTTTCAACTTTGACCAACTTCTCAGAATTTAAATTGGAGAATAGATTTGGATGTCACATTGGTAGAAAAGTGCGCACGCCAACTTTCATGACGTTCCGAGCTGTTTTCCCACCCTTTAAGCCCAAGTCTAGCGAAAAAACACGATCGAGTTTCAACTTTGGCCAACTTCTCGGAATTGAAATTTGAGAATAGTTTTGGATGTCCCATTGGTAGACAAGCATCCACACCAACTTTCGTGACGATCCGAGCTATTTTCTCCCCCTCTAATCCCAAGTCTAGCGAAAACGCATGGTCGAGTTTCGAATTTGACCAACTTCTCTGAATTAAAAATTGAGCATAGATTTGGATGTCCTGTTGGTAGACAAATGCGCACGCCAACTTTCATGACATTCCGAGCTATTTCTCATGCTTTAAGCCCAGTCTGGCGAAAATGCACGGTCGATTTTCAACTTTGACCAACTTCTCAGAATTTAAATTTGAGAATAGATTTGGATGTCACATTGGTAGATGAGCGTCCACGCCAACTTTCATGACGTTCCGAGCTAATTTCACACCCTTTAAGCCCAAGTCTAGGGAAAATGCACGATCGAGTTTCGACTTTGACCAAATTCTCGGAATTGAAAATTGAGGATAGATTTGGATGTCCCGTTGGTAGACAAGTGCGCACGCCAACTTTCATGACGTTCCAAGCTAATTTCACACTCTTTAAGCCAAAGTCCAGGGAAAATGCACGGTCGATTTTCAACTTTGACCAACTTCTCGCAATTTAAATTTGAGAATATATTTGGATGTCACATTTGTAGACATATGCGCACTACAACTTTCGTGATTTTACGAGCTAATTTCACACACTTTAATCCCAAGTCTAGAGAGAACGCATGGTGGCGTTTCGAGTTTGACCAATTTCTTGGAATTTAAATTTTTAATAGTTTTGGATGTCCCATTGGTAGACAAGCGTCCACACCAACTTTCGTGACGTTCCAAGATATTTTTTCCCCGTTTCAGCCCAACTCTAGCGAAAATGTACGGTCGAGTTTCAATTTTCGCCAACTTCTCGGAATTGAAAATTGAGCATAGGTTTGGAAGTCCCATTTGTAGACATTTGCGCACAACAAATTTCGTGACATTACGAGCTAATTTCACACCCTTTAAGCCCAAGTCTACCGAAAACGCACGATCGTGTTTCAAATTTGACCAACTTCTCGGAATTGAAATTTGAGAATAGTTTTGGATGTCCCATTGGTAGACAAGCGTCCACACCAACTTTCGTGACGTTCCGAGCTATTTTCTCCCCCTTTAAGCCCAAGTCTACCGAAAATGCACGGTCGAGTTTCGAATTTGACCAACTTCGCGCACAACAACTTTCGTCACATTACGAGCTAATTTCACAACCTTTAAGCTCAAGTCTAGCGAAAACGCATGGTGGCGTTTCGTCTTTGACCAACTTCTCGGAATTGAAATATGAGAATAGATTTGGATGTCCCGTTGGTAGAAAAGTGCGCACGGCAACTTTCGTGACGTTCCGAGCTATTTTCCCACCCTTTAAGCCCAAGTCTAGCGAAAATGCACGATCGAGTTTCAACTTTGACCAACTTCTCGGAATTGAAATTTGAGAATAGTGTTGGATGTCCCATTGGTAGACAAGCCTCCACACCAACTTTCGTGACGTTTCGAGCTATTTTCTCCCCCTCTAAGGCCAAGTCTAGCGAAAACGCATGGTCGAGTTTCGAATTTGACCAACTTCTCTGAATTAAAAATTGTGCATAGATTTGGATGTCCCGCTAGTAGACAAATGCGCACGCCAACTTTCATGACATTTCGAGCTATTTTCTCACGCTTTAAGCCCAGTCTAGCGAAAATGCACTGTCAATTTTCAACTTTGACCAACTTCTCGGAATTTAAATTTGAGAATAGATTTGGATGTCACATTGGTAGATGAGCGTCCACGCCAGCTTTCATGACGTTCCGAGCTAATTTCACACCCTTTAAGCCCAAGTCTAGGGAAAACGCACGATCGAGTTTTGACTTTGACCAAATTCTCGGAATTGAAAATTGGGCATAGATTTGGATGTCCCGTTGGTCGATTTTCAACTTTGACCAACTTCTCGCAATTTAAATTTGAGAATAGATTTGGATGTCACGTTTGTAGACATATGTGCACTACAACTTTCGTGATTTTACGAGCTAATTTCACACACTTTAATCCCAAGTCTAGAGAGAACGCATGGTGGCGTTTCGACTTTGACCAATTTCTTGGAATTTAAATTTGAGAATAGTTTTGGATGTCCCATTGGTAGACAAGCATCCACACCAACTTTCGTGACATTCCAAGATATTTTTTCCCCATTTAAGCCCAACTCTAGCGAAAACGTACGGTCGAGTTTCAACTTTCACCAACTTCTCGGAATTGAAAATTGAGCATAGGTTTGGATGTCCCATTTGTAGACATTTGCGCACAACAACTTTCGTGATGTTCCGCCCAATCTAACGAAAATGCACGGTCGATTTTCAACTTTGACAAACTTCTCGAAATTTAAATTTGAGAATAGATTTGGATGTCACATTGGTAGATGAGCGTCCACGCCAACTTTCGTGACGTTCCGAGCTAATTTCACACCCTTTAAGCCCAAGTCTATGGAAAATGCACGATCGAGTTTCGACTTTGACCAAATTCTCAGAATTGAAATATGAGAATAGATTTGGATGTCCCATTGGTAGACAAGTGCGCACGCCAACTTTCGTGACGTTCCGAGCTATTTTCCCACCCTTTAAGCCCAACTCTAGCGAAAACGCACGATCGAGTTTCAACTTTGACCAACTTCTCGGAATTGAAATTTGAGAATAGTTTTGGATGTCCCATTGGTAGACAAGCGTCCACACCAACTTTCGTGACGTTCGGAGCTATTTTCTCCTCTAGTGAAAACGTACGGTCGAGTTTCAACTTTCACCAACTTCTTGAAATTCAAAATTGAGCATAGATTTGGATGTCCCATTTGTAGACATGCATGCACAGCAACTTTCGTGATGTTACGAGCTAATTTCACACCCTTTAAGCTCAAGTCTATCGAAAATGCGCGATCGAGTTTCAACTTTGACCTACTTCTCGGAATTGAAATTTGAGAATAGTTTTGGATGTCCCATTGGTAGACAAGTGCACATGCCAACTTTCGTGACATTCCGAGCTATTTTCATCCCATTTAAGCCCAACTCTAGAGAAAACGCACGGTCGCGTTTCATCTTTGACCAACTTCTCGGAATTGAAAATTGAGAATAGATTTGGATGTCCCATTTGTAGACATGCGCGCACAACAACTTTCATGACGTTACGAGCTAATTTTAGGCCCTTTATTCCCAAGTCTAGTGAAAACCCATGGTGGCATTTCGACTTTGACCAACTTTTGGGAATTGAAATTTGAAAATAGATTTGGATGTCCCATTGGTAGACAAGCATGCACGCCAACTTTCGTGACGTTCTGAGCTATTTTCAGCCCCTTTAAGCCCAAGTCTAGCGAAAACGCACGGTCGAGTTTCAACTTTGACAAACATTTCGGAATTAAAATTTGAGGATAGTTTTGGATGTACCATTGGTAGACAAGCGTCCAGACCAACTTTCGTGACATTTCGAGCTATTTTCTCCCCCTTCAAGCCCAACTCTAGCGAAAATGTACGGTCGAGTTTCGACTTTCACCAACTTCTCGGAATTCAAAATTGAGCATAGATTTGGATGTCCCATTTGTAGACATGCGTGCACAGCAACTTTCGTGATGTTACGAGCTAATTTCACACCCTTTAAGCTCAGGTCTTGCGAAAACGCATGGTGGCGTTTCGACTTTGACCAACTTCTCGGAATTGAAATTTGAGAATAGATTTGGATGTCCTGTTGGTAGACAAGTGCGCACGCCAACTTTCGTGACGTTGCAAGCTATTTTCTCGCCCTTTAAGTCCAAGTCTAGCGAAAACGCACGGTCAATTTTCAACTTTGACAAACTTCTCGGAATTTAAATTTGAGAATAGATTTGGATGTCCCATTGGTAGACAAGCGTCCACACCAACTTTCGTGACATTCCGAGCTATTTTCTTCCCATTTAAGCCCAACTCTAGAGAAAACGCATGGTTGCGTTTCATCTTTGACCAACTTTTCAGAATTGAAAATTGAGAATAGATTTGGATGTCCCATTTGTAGACATGCGCGCACAGCAACTTTCGTGACATTACGAGGTAATTTGACACCCTTTAAGCCCAAGTCTAGCGAAAACGCACAATCGAGTTTCAACTTTGACCAACTTCTCGGAATTGAAATTTGAGAATAGTGTTGGATGTCCCATTGGTAGACAAGTGTCCACACCAACTTTCGTGACGTTCCGAGCTATTTTCTCCCCCTTTAAGCTCAAGTCTAGCGAAAACGCACGGTCGAGTTTCGAATTTGACCAACTTCTCGGAATTGAAAATTGAGCATAGATTTGGATGTCCCGTTGGTAGACAAATGCACACGCCAACTTTCATGACGTTCCGAGCTATTTTCTCACCCTTTAAGCCTAAGTCTAGCGAAAATGCACGGCCGATTTTCAACTTTGACCAACTTCTCAAAATTTAGATTTGAGAATAGATTTCGATGTCACATTGGTAGACAAGCGTCCATGCCAACTTTCGTGACGTTCCTAGCTAATTTCACACCCTTTAAGCCCAAGTCTAGGGAAAACGCACGGTCGATTTTCAATTTTGACCAACTTCTCGCAATTTAAATTTGAGAAAAGATTTGGATGTCACATTTGTAGACATGTGCGCACTACAACTTTCGTGATTTTCCGAGCTAATTTCACACACTTTAATCCCAAGTCTAGAGAAAACGCATATGGTGTTTTGACTTTGACCAACTTCCTCGAATTGAAATTTGAGAATAGTTTTGGATGTCCCATTGGTAGACAAGCGTCCACACCAACTTTTGTGACGTTCCTAGCTATTTTCTACCCGTTTGAGCCCAACCCTATCAAAAACGTACGGTCGAGTTTCAACTTTCACCAACTTCTCAGAATTGAAAATTGAGCATAGGTTTGGATCTCCCATTTGTAGACATTTGCGCACAACAACTTTCGTGACATTACGAGGTAATTTCACACCCTTTAAGCCCAAGTCTAGAGAAAACGCACGATCGAGTTTCAACTTTGACCAACTTCTCGGAATTGAAATTTGAGAATAGTTTTGGATGTCCCATTGGTAGACAAGCATCCACACCAACTTTCGTGACATTCCGAGCTATTTTCTCCCCCTTTAAGCCCAAGCCTAGCGAAGATGCACGGTCGAGTTTCGAATTTGACCAACTTCTCGGATTTGAAAATATAGCATAGATTTGGATGTCCCATTGGTAGAAAAATGCGCACGCAAACTTTCGTGACATTCCGAGCTATCTTCTCACCCTTTAAGCCCAAGTCTAGCGAAAACGCACGATTGAGTTTCAACTTTGACCAACTTCTCGGAATTGAAATTTGAGAATAGTTTTGGATGTCCCATTGGTAGAAAAGCATCCACACCAACATTCGTTACGTTCCGAGCTATTTTCTCCCCCTTTAAGCCCAACTGTAGCGAAAACATACGGTCGAGTTACGACTTTCACCAACTTCTCGGAATTGAAAATTGAGCATAGATTTGGATGTCCCATTTGTAGACATTCGCGCACAACAACTTTCGTCACATTACGGAAAACGCACACCCTTTAAGCCCAAGTCTAGGGAAAACGCACGATTGAGTTTCGACTTTGACCAAATTCTCGGAATTGAAAATTGAGAGTAGATTTGGATGTCCCGTTGGTAGACAAATGCACACGCCAACTTTCGTGACATTCCGAGCTATTTTCTCACCCTTTAAGCCCAAGTCTAGCGAAAATGCACGGTCGATTTTCAACTTTGACCAACTTCTCGGAATTTAAATTTGAGAATAGAGTTGGATGTCCCATTGGTATACTAGCGTCCACACCAACTTTCATGACATTCCGAGCTATTTTCATCCCATTTAAGCCCAATTCTAGAGAAAACGCACTGTCGCGTTTCATCTTTGACCAACTTCTCGGAATTGAAAATTGAGAATAGATTTGGATGTCCCATATGTAGACATGCGCGCACAGCAACTTTCATGACGTTACGAGCTAATTTCACGCCCTTTATTCCCAAGTCTAGTGAAAACCCATGGTGGCATTTCGACTTTGACCAACTTCTGGAAATTGAAATTTGAAAATAGATTTGGATGTCCCATTGGTAGACGAGCGTCCACGCCAACGTTCTTGACGTTCCAAGCTATTTTCACACCCTTTAAGCCCAATTCTAGCGAAAACGCATGATCGAGTTTCAACTTCGACCAACTTCTAGCGAAAACGCACAATCGAGTTTCAACTTCGACCAACTTCTAGCGAAAACGCACAATCGAGTTTCAACTTTGACCAACTTCTCGGAATTGAAATTTGAGAATAGTTTTGGATGTCCCATTGGTAGACAATCGTCCACACCAACTTTCGTGACGTTCCGAGCTATTTTATCCCCCTTTAAGCCCAAGTCTAGTGAAAACGCACGGTCGAGTTTCGAATTTGACCAACTTCTTGGAATTGAAAATTGAGCATAGATTTGGATGTTCCGTTGGTAGACAAATGCGCAAGCCAACTTTCGTGACGTTCCGAGCTATTTTCACACCCTTTAAGCCCAAGTCTAGCAAAAACACACGATCGAGTTTCAACTTCGACAAACTTCTAGCGAAAACGCATGATCAAGTTTCAACTTTGACCAACTTCTCGGAATTGAAATTTGAGAATAGTTTTGGATGTCCCATTGGTAGAAAAGCGTCCACACAAACTTTCGTGACGTTCCGAGCTATTTTCTCCCCCTTTAAGCCCAAGTCTAGCGAAAACGCATGGTCGAGTTTTGAATTTGACCAACTTCTCGGAATTGAAAATTGAGCATAGATTTGGATGTCCCGTTGGTAGACAAATGCGCACGCCAACTTTCGTGACGTTCCGAGCTATTTTGTCACCCTTTAAGCCTAAGTCTAGCGAAAATGCACGTTCGATTTTCAACTTTGACCAACTTCTCGGAATTTAAATTCGAGAATAGATTTGGATGTCACATTGGTAGATGAGCGTACACCCCAACTTTCGTGACGTTCTGAGCTATTTTCACACCCTTTAAGCCCAAGTCTAGCGAAAATGCACGATAGAGTTTCAACTTTGACCAACTTCTCGGAATTGAAATTTGAGAATAGTTTTGGATGTCCCATTGGTAGACAAGAGTCCACACCATCTTTCGTGACGTTCCGAGCTATTTTCTCCCCCTTTAATCCCAAGTCTAGCGAAAACGCACGGTCGAGTTTCGAATTTGACCAACTTCTCGGAATTGAAAATTGAGCATAGATTTGGATGTCCTATTGGTAGACAAATGCGCACGCCAACTTTCGTGACGTTCCGAGCTATTTTCTCACTCCTCGAAATTTAAATTTGAGAATGGATTTGGATGTCACATTGGTAGACGAGCGTCCACGCCAACTTTCGTGACGTTCCGAGCTATTTTCTTCCCCTTTAAGCCCAACTATAGAGAAAACGCACGATCGTGTTTGGGATTTGACCTACTTCTCAGAAACGAAAATTGAGAATAGATTTGGATGTCCCATTTGTAGACATGCGTGCACAGCATCTTTCGTGACGTTACGAGCTAATTTTACACCCTTTAAGCTCAAGTTTAGCGAAAACATACGGTCGAGTTTCAACTTTCACCAACTTCTCAGAATTGAAGATTGAGCATAGGTTTGGATGTCCCATTGGTAGACATTCGCGCACAGCAACTTTCGTCACATTACAAGCTAATTTCACAGCCTTTAAGCTCAAGTCTAGCGAAAACGCATGGTGGCGTTTCGACTTTGACCAACTTCTCGGAATTGAAATTTGAGAATAGTTTTGGATGTCCCATTGGTAGATAAGCGTCCACACCAACTTTTGTGACGTTCCGAGCTATTTTCTCCCCCTCTAAGCCCAAGTCTAGCGAAAACGCACGGTCGAGTTTCGAATTTGACCAACTTCTCTGAATTAAAAATTGAGCATAGATTTGGATGTCGCGTTGGTAGACAAATGCACACGCTAACTTTCGTGACGTTCCAAGCTATTTTGTCACCCTTTAGGCCTAAGTCTAGCGAAAATGCACTGTCAATTTTCAACTTTTACCAACTTCTCAGAATTTAAATTTGAGAATAGATTTGGATGTCACATTGGTAAACGAGCGTCCATGGCAACTTTTGTGACGTTCCGAGCTAATTTCACACCCTTTAAGCCCAAATCTAGGGAAAACACACGATCGAGTTTCGACTTTGACCAAATTCTCGGAATTGAAAACTAAGAATAGATGGATGTCCAGTTGGTAGACAAGTGCGCACGCCAACTATCGTGACGTTCCGAGCTAATTTCACACACTTTAAGCCCAAGTCTAGGGAAAACGCACGGTCGATTTTCAACTTTGACCAATTTCTCGCAATTTAAATTTGAGAATAGATTTGGATGTCACATTTGTAGACATGTGCGCACTACAACTTTCGTGATTTTATGAGCTAATTTCACACACTTTAATCCCAAGTCTAGAGAAAACGAATGGTGGTGTTTCGACTTTGACCAACTTCTTGGAATTGAAATTTGAGAATAGTTTTGGATGTCCCATTGGTAGACAAGCGTCCACACCAACTTTTGTGACGTTCCGAGCTATTTTCCCCCTTTAAGCCCAAGTCTAGCGAAAACGCACGGTCGAGTTTCGAATTTGACCAACGTCTCAGAATTTAAATTTGAGAATGGATTTGGATGTCACATTGGTAGACGAGCATCCACGCCAACTTTCGTGACGTTCTGAGATATTTTCACACCCTTTAAGCCTAAGTCTCACGAAAACGCACGATTGAGTTTCAACTTTGACCAACTTCATGGAATTAAAAATTGAGCATAGATTTGGATGTCCCATTTGTAGACATTCGCGCACAACAAACTTCGTCACATTACGAGCTAATTTCACATCCTTTAAGCTCAAGTCTAGCGAAAAATGCATGGTGGCATTTCGACTTTGACCAACTTCTCGGAATTGAAATATGAGAATATATTTGGATGTCCCGTTGGTAGACAAGTGCGCACGCCAACTTTCATGACGTTCCGAGCTATTTTCCCACCCTTTAAGCCCAAGTCTAGCGAAAACGCACGATCGAGTTTCAACATTGACCAACTTCTCGGAATTGAAATTTGAGAATAGTTTTGGATGTCCCATTGGTAGACAAGCATCCACACCAACTTTCGTGACGTTCCGAGCTATTTTCTCCCCCTTTAATCCCAAGCCTAGCGAAGACGCATGGTCGAGTTTCGAATTTGACCAACTTCTCGGAATTGAAAATATAGCATAGATTTGGATGTCCCATTGGTAGAAAAATGCACACGCAAACGTTCGTGACATTCCGAGCTATTTTCTCACCCTTTAAGCCCAAGTCTAGCGAAAACGCACGATCGAGTTTCAAGTTTGACCAACTTCTCGGAATTGAAATTTGAGAATAGTTTTGGATGTCCCATTGGTAGACAAGCGTCCACACAAACTTTTGTGACGTTTCGATCTATTTTCTCCCCCTTTAAGCCCAAGTCTAGCGAAAACGCACAGTCGAGTTTTGAATTTGACCAACTTCTCGGGATTAAAAATTGAGCATAGATTTGGATGTCCCATTGGTAGACAAATGCGCACGTCAACTTTCGTGACATTCCGAGCGATTTTCTCACCCTTTAAGCCCAAGTCTAGTGAAAATGCACGGTTGATTTTCAACTTTGACCAACTTCTCAGAATTTGAATTTGAGAATAGATTTGGATGTCACATTTGTAGACGAGCGTACACGCCAACTTTTGTGACGTTCCGAGCTATTTTCAAACCCTTTAAGCCCAAGTCTAGCTAAAACGCACGATCGAGTTTCAACTTTGACCAACTTCTCGGAATTGAAATTTGAGAATAGTTTTGGATGTGCCATTGGTAGACAAGCGTCCACACCAACTTTCGTGACGTTTCGAGCTATTTTCTCATCCTTTAAGCCCAAGTGTAGCGAAAATGCACGGTCGATTTTCAACTTTAACCAACTTCTCGGAATTTAAATTTGAGAATAGATTTGGATGTCACATTGGTAGACGAGTGTCCACTCCAACTTTCGTGATGTTCCGAGCTATTTTCACACCCTTTAAGCCCAAGTCTAGTGAGAATGCACGATCGAGTTTCAACTTTGACCAACTTCTCGGAATTGAAATTTGAGAATAGTTTTGGATGTCCCATTGGTAGAAAGCATCCACACCAACATTCGTTACGTTCCGAGCTATTTTCTCCCCCTTTAAGCCCAACTGTAGCGAAAACGTACGGTCGAGTTACGACTTTCATCAACTTCTCAGAATTGAAAATTGAGCATAGATTTGGATGTCCCATTTGTAGACATTCACGCACAACAACTTTCGTCACATTACGAGCTAATTTAACACCCATTAAGCTCAAGTCTAGCGAAAATGCATGGTGGCATTTCGACTTTGACAAACTTCTCGGATTTGAAATATGAGAATAGATTTGGATGTCCCGTTGGCAGACAAGTGCGCACGCCAACTTTCGTGACGTTCCGAGCTATTTTCACACCCTTTAAGCCCAAGTCTAGCGAAAACACACGATCGAGTTTCAACTTTGACCAACTTCTCGGAATTTAAATTTGAGAATGGATTTGGATGTCCCGTTGATAGATAAGTGCACACGCCAACTTTCGTGACGTTCTGAGCTATTTTCTTCCCCTTGAAGCCCAACTCTAGAGAAAACGCACGATCGTGTTTAAGCTTTGACCTACTTCTCGGAAATGAAAATTGAGAATAGATTTGGATCTCCCATTTGTAGACATGCACGCACAACAACTTTCGTGACGTTACGAGCTAATTTCACAACCTTTAAGCTCAAGTCTAAAGGAAACGCATGGTGGCGTTTCGACTTTGACCAACTTTTGGGAGTTGAAATTTGAAAATAGATTTGGATGTCCCGTTGGTAGACAAGTGCACATGCCAACTTTCGTGACGTTCTGAGCTATTTTCTTCCCTTTTAAGCCCAACTCTAGAGAAAACGCACGGTCGTGTTTCGGCTTTGAGCTACTTCTTGGAATTGAAAATTGAGAATAGATTTGGATGTCCCATTTGTAGACATGCGTGCACAGCAACTTTCGAGACATTACGAGCTAATTTTAAACCCTTTAAGCTCAAGTTTAGTGAAAACGCACGGTGGCCTATCGGCTTTGACCAAGTTCTTGGAATTGAAATTTGAGAATAGATTTGGATGTCCCATTGGTAGACAAGTGTGCACGCCAACTTTCGTGACATTCCAAGCTATTTTCTCGCCCTTTAAGCCCAAGTCTAGCGAAAACGCACGGTGAATTTTCAACTTTGACCAACTTCTTGGAATTTAAATTTGAGAATAGATTTGGATGTCCCATTGGTAGACAAGCGTCCACACCAACTTTCGTGACATTCCGAGCTATTTTCATCCTATTTAAGCCCAACTCTAGAGAAAACGTACGGTCTCGTTTCATCTTTGACCAACTTCTCAGAATTGAAAATTGAGAATAGATTTGGATGTCCCATTTGTAGACAAGCGTCCACACCAACTTTCATGACGTTTCGAGCGATTTTCTCCCCCTTTAATCCCAAGTCTAGCGAAAACGCACGGTCGAGTTTCGAATTTGACCAACTTCTCGGAATTGAAATTTGAGAATAGTTTTGGATGTCCCATTGGTAGACAAGCATCCACACCAACTTTCGTGACGTTCTGAGCTATTTTCTCCCCCTTTAAGCCCAAGTCTAGCGAAAACGCACGGTCGAGTTTCGAATTTGACCAACTTTACAGAATTAAAAATTGAGCATAGATTTGGATGTCCCGTTGGTAGACAAATGCGCATGCCAAACTTCGTGACGTTCCAAGCTATTTTCTCCCCCTTTAAGCCAAAGTCTAGCGAAAATGCATGGCCGATTTTCAACTTTGACCAACTTCTCGGAATTAAAATTTGCGAATAGTTTTGGATGTCAAATTGGTAGATGAGCGTCCACGCCAACTTTCATGACATTCCGAGCTAATTCCACACCCTTTAAGCCCAAGTATAGGGAATATGGATGATCAAGTTTCGACTTTGACCAAATGCACGATGTCCCGTTGGTAGACAAATGCACACGCTAACTTTCGTGACGTTCCGAGCTATTTTCTCACCCTTTAAGCCTAAGTCTAGCGAAAATCCACGGTCGATTTTCAACTTTGACCAACTTCTCGAAATTAAAATTTGAGAATAGATTTGGATGTCACATTGGTAGACGAGCGTCCACGCCAACTTTCATGACGTTCCGAGCTAATTCCACACCCTTTAAGCCCAAGTCTAGGGAAAATGCACGATCGAGTTTTGACTTTGACCAAATTCTCAGAATTGAAAATTGAGCATAGATTTGGATGTCCCGTTGGTAGACAAGTGCGCACGCCAACTTTCTTGACGTTCCGAGCTAATTTCACACCCTGTAAGCCCAAGTCTAGGGAAAACGCATGGTCGATTTTCAACTTTGACCAACTTCTCGCAATTTAAATTTGAGAATAGATTTGGATGTCACATTTGTAGACATGTGCGCACTACAACTTTCGTGATTTTACGAGCTAATTTCACACCCTTTAAGCCCAAGTCTAGCGAAAACGCACGATCGAGTTTCAACTTTGACCAACTTCTCGCAATTGAAATTTGAGAATAGTTTTGGATGTCCCATTGGTAGACAAGCGTCCACACCAACTTTCGTGACGTTCCGAGCTATTTTCTCCCCCTTTAAGCCCAAGTCTAGCAAAAACGCACGGTCAAGTTTTGAATTTGACCAACTTCGCGCACCACAGCTTTCGTCACATTATGAGCTAATTTCACAACCTTTAAGCTCAAGTCTAGCGAAAATGCATGGTGGCGTTTCGTCTTTGACCAACTTCTCGAAATTGAAATATGAGATTAGATTTTGATGTCCCGTTGGTAGAAAAGTGCGCATGCCAACTTTCGTGACGTTCCGAGCTATTTTCCCACCCTTTAAGCCCAAGTCTAGCGAAAACGCACGATCGAGTTTCAACTTTGGCCAACTTCTCAGAATTGAAATTTGAGAATAGTTTTGGATGTTCCATTGGTAGACAAGCATTCACACCAACTTTCGTGACGTTCCAAGCTATTTTCTCCCCCTCTAAGCCCAAGTCTAGCGAAAACGCACGGTCGAGCTTCGAATTTGACCAACTTCTCTGAATTAAAAATTGAGCATAGATTTGGATGTCCCGTTGGTAGACAAATGCGCACGCCAACTTTCGTGACATTCCGAGCTATTTTCTCACGCTTTAAGCCCAGTCTAGCGAAAATGCACGGTCGATTTTCAACTTTGACCAACTTCTCGGAATTTAAATTTGAGAATAGATTTGGATGTCACATTGGTAGATGAGCGTCCATGCCAACTTTCATGACGTTCCGAGCTAATTTCACACCCTTTAAGCCCAAATCTAGGGAAAACGCACGATCGAGTTTCGACTTTGACCAAATTCTCGGAATTGAAAATTGGGCATAGATTTGGATGTCCCGTTGGTAGACAAGTGCGCATGCCAACTTTCATGACGTTCCAAGCTAATTTCACACTCTTTAAGCCAAAGTCTAGGGAAAACGCATGGTCGATTTTCAACTTTGAGCAACTTCTCGCAATTTAAATTTGAGAATAGATATGGATGTCACATTTGTAGACATATGCGCACTACAACTTTCATGATTTTACGAGCTAATTTCACACACTTTAATCCCAAGTCTAGAGAGAACGCATGGTGGCGTTTCGACTTTGACCAATTTCTTGGAATTTAAATTTGAGAATAGTTTTGGATGTCCCATTGGTAGACAAGCATCCACACCAACTTTCGTGACATTCCAAGATATTTTTTCCCCATTTAAGCCCAACTCTAGCGAAAATGTACGGTCGAGTTTCAACTTTCACCAACTTCTCGGAATTGAAAATTGAGCATAGGTTTGGATGTCCCATTTGTAGACATTTGCGCACAACAAATTTCGTGACATTACGAGCTAATTTCACACCCTTTAAGCCCAAGTCTAGCGAAAAGGCACGATCGAGTTTCAACTTTGACCAACTTCTCGGAATTGAAACTTGAGAATAGTTTTGGATGTCCCATTGGTAGATAAGCGTCCACACCAACTTTCGTGACGTTCGGAGCTATTTTCTCCCCCTTTAAGCCCAAGTCTAGCAAAAATGCACGGTCGAGTTTTGAATTTGACCAACTTCTCGGAATTGAAAATTGAGCATAGATTTGGATGTCCTGTTGGTAGACAAGTGTGCACGCCAAATTTCGTGACGTTCCGAGCTAATTTCACACCCTTTAAGCCCAAGTCTAGGGAAAACGCACGATCGATTTTCAACTTTGACCAACTTCTCGCAATTTAAATTTGAGAATAGATTTGGATGTCACATTTGTAGACATGTGTGCACTACAACTTTCATGATTTACGAGCTAATTTCACACACTTTAATCCCAAGTCTAGAGAAAACGCATGGTGGCTTTTCGACTTTGACCAACTTCTTGGAATTGAAATTTGAGAATAGTTTTGGATGTCCCATTGGTAGACAAGCGTCCACACCAACTTTCGTGATGTTCCAAGCTATTTTCTCCCCGTTTAAGCCCTACTCTAGCGAAAACGTATGTTGAGTTTCAACTTTCACCAACTTCTCGGAATTGAAAATTGAGCATAGGTTTGGAGGTCTCGTTGGTAGACAAATGCGCACGCCAACTTTCGTGACGTTCCGAGGTATTTTCTCACCCTTTAAGCCTAAGTCTAGCAAAATTGCACGGTCGATTTTCAACTTTGACAAACTTCTCAGAATTTAAATTTGAGAATGGATTTGGATGTCACATTGGTAGACGAGCGTCCACGCCAACTTTCGTGACGTTCCCAGCTAATTTCACACCGTTTAAGCCCAAGTCTAGCGAAAACGCACGATCGAGTTTCAACTTTGACCAACCTCTCGGAATTGAAATTTGAGAATAGTTTCCGATGTGCCATTGTTAGATAAGTGTCCACACCAACTTTCGTGACGTTCCGAGCTATTTTATCCTCTAGCAAAAACATACGGTCGAGTTTCAAATTTCACCAACTTCTCGGAATTGAAGATTGAGCATAGGTTTGGATGTCCCATTTGTATACATTTCCGCACAACAACTTTCGTGACATTACGGGTTAATTTCACACGCTTTAAGCCCAAGTCTAGCAAAAACGCACAGTCGAGTTTCGAATTTGACCAATTTCTCGGAATTAAAAATTGAGCATAGATTTGGATGTCCCGTTGGTAGACAAATGCGCACGCCAACTTTCGTGACATTCTGAGCTATTTTCTCACCCTTTAAGCCCAAGTCTAGCAAAAATTCACGGTCAATTTTCAACTTTGACCAACTTCGCAGAATTTAAATTTCACAATAGATTTGGATGTCACATTGGTAGTCGAGCGTCCACGCCAACTTTCATGACGTTTCGAGCTAATTTCACACCCTTTAAGCCCAAGTCTAGGGAAAACTCACGATCGAGTTTCAACTTTGACCAAATTCTCGGAATTGGAAATTGAGCATAGATTTGGATGTCACATTGGTAGACAAGCGTCCACACTAACTTTCGTTACGTTCCAAGTTATTTTCTCCTCTAGCGAAAACGTACGGTCGAGTTTCAACTTTCACCAACTTCTCGAAATTGAAGATTGAGCATAGGTTTGGATGTCCCATTTGTAGACAATTACGCACGCCAACGTTCATGACGTTACGAGCTATTTTCTCACCCTTTAAGCCTAAGTCTAGCGAAAATGCACGGTCGATTTTCAACTTTGACCAACTTCTCGTAATTTAAATTTGAGAATAGATTTGGATGTCACATTGGTAGACGAGCGTCCATGCCAACTTTCGTGACGTTCCTAGCTATTTTCACACCCTTTAAGCCCAAGTCTAGCGAAAACGTACGATCGAGTTTCAACTTTGACCAACTTCTCAGAATTGAAATTTGAGAATAGTTTTGGATGTCCCATTGGTAGACAAGCGTCCACACCAACTTCCGTGACGTTTCGAGCTATTTTCTCCCCCTTTCAGCCCAAGTATAGTGAAAACGCACGGTCGAGTTTTGAATTTGACCAACTTATCAGAATTACAAATTGAGCATAGATTTGGATCTCCCGTTGGTAGACAAATGTGCACGCCAACTTTCATTACGTTCCGAGCTATTTTCTCCCCCTTTAAGCCCAACTGTAGTGAAAACGTACGGTTGAGTTACGACTTTCACCAACTTCTCGGAATTGAAAATTGAGCATAGATTTGGATGTCCCATTTGTAGACATTCGCCCACAACAACTTTCGTCACATTACGAGCTAATTTAACACCCTTTATGCTCAAGTCTAGCGAAAACGCATGGTGGCATTTCACACCCTTTAAGCCCAAGTCTAGCGAAAACGCACAGTCCATTTCCAACTTTGACCAACATCTTGGAATTTAAATTTGAGAATAGATTTGGATGTCCCATTGGTAGACAAGCGTCCACACCAACTTTCGTGACATTCCGAGCTATTTTTATCCCATTTATGCCCAACTCTAGAGAAAACGCACGGTCGCGTTTCATCTCTGACGAACTTCTCGGAATTGAAAATTAAGAATAGATTTGGATGTCCCATTTGTACACATGCGCGCACGGCAACTTTCATGACGTTACGAGCTAATTTAACGCCCTTTATTCCCAAGTCTAGTGAAAACCCATGGTGGCATTTCGACTTTGACCAACTTCTAGGAATTGAAATTTGAAAATAGATTTGGATGTCCCATTGGTAGACAAGCGTGCACGCCAACTTTCGTGACGTTCCGAGGTATTTTCAGCCCCTCTAAGCCCAAGTCTAGCGAAAACGCACGGTCGAGTTTCAACTTTGACAAACATTTCGGAATTAAAATTTGAGAATAGTTTTGGATGTACCATTGGTAGACAAGCGTCCACACCAACTTTCGTGACATTCCGAGCTATTTTCTCCCCCTTCAAGGCCAACTCTAGTGAAAACGTACAGTCGAGTTTCGACTTTCACCAACTTCTCGGAATTAAAAATTGAGGATAGATTTGGATGTCCCATTTGTAGACATGCGCGCACAGCAACTTTCATGACAATACGAGCTAATTTCACACCCTTTAAGCCCAAGTCTAGCGAAAACGCACGATCGAGTTTCAACTTTGACAAACTTCTCAGAATTGAAATTTGTGAATAGTTTTGGATGTCCCATTGGTAGACAAGTGTCCACACCAACTTTCGTGACGTTCCGAGCTATTTTCTCCCCATTTAAGCCATAGTCTAGCGAAAACGCACGGTCGAGTTTCGAATTTGACCAACTTCTCGGAATTGAAAATTGAGCATAGATTTGGATGTCCCGTTGGTAGACAAATGTGCATGCCAACTTTCGTGACGTTCCGAGCTATTTTGTGACCCTTTAAGCCTAAGTCTAGCGAAAATGCACGGTCGATTTTCAACTTTGACCAACTTCTCAGAATTTAAATTTGAGAATGGATTTGGATGTCACATTGGTAGACGAGCATCCATGCCAACTTTCGTGACGTTCTGAGCTATTTTCTCACCCTTTAAGCCTAAGTCTAGCGAAAATGCATGGTCGATTTTCAACTTTGACCAACTTCTCGGAATTCAAATTTGAGAATGGATTTGGATGTCACATTGGTAGAAGAGCATCCACGCCAACTTTCGTGACGTTCCGAGCTATTTTGACACCCTTCAAGCCCAAGCCTCGCGAAAATGCACGATCGAGTTTCAACTTTGACCAACTTCTCGAAATTGAAATTTGAGAATAGTTTTGGATGTCCCATTGGTAGACAAGCGTCCACTCCAACATTCATTACGTTCTGAGCTATTTTCTCCCCCTTTAAGCCCAATTGTAGCGAAAACGTACGGTCGAGTGACGACTTTCACCAACTTCTCGGAATTGAAAATTGAGCATAGATTTGGATGTCCCATTTGTAGACATTCACGCACAACAACTTTCTTCACATTACGAGCTAATTTCACACCCTTTAAGCTCAAGCCTAGCGAAAACGCATGGTGGCGTTTCGACTTTGACCAACTTCTCGAAATTGAAATATGAGAATAGTTTTGGATGTCCCATTGGTAGACAAGCGTCCACACCATCGTTCGTGACGTTCCGAGCTATTTTCCCACCCTTTAAGCCCAAGTCTAGCGAAAATGCATGGTCGAGTTTCGAATTTGACCAACTTCTTGGAATTGAAAATTGAGCATAGATTTGGATGTCCCGTTGGTAGACAAATGCACACGCCAACTTTCGTGACGTTCCGAGCTATTTTCTTACCCTTTAAGCCTAAGTCTAGCAAAAATGCACGGTCGATTTTCAACTTTGACCAACTTCTCGGAATTTAAATTTGAGAATGGATTTGGATGTCACATTGGTAGACGAGCGTCCTGTTGAATATTGTAACTTCTAAGAATATTATATTTGTATATTATTTATTCCGGAGATGTTCCATACCTCCGATGTGATTATACTATGAATCCGGAGATGTTTATTCCTCCGAATTGGTTGTGGTAACTAGGGTTATTAGACCCACCATGTGGGGGTCGGCCCAGTCAGTTATAATAGGGTATTTAACCTAATGGTTAAATACGAGCCTACATGTACTTGTGTAAAATACATGTCAGTGTAGTGTATAAATGGAGGAGGTATGTTCCTCATTTGATATACACACACACTTGAGAGAGGCGCACTTGTGGAGGAGAGGTCTGCTATGGTGGAGAAGGAGATCATGTCTTTGGTTTGCATCTTTGTATATTGATGGTCATCTATATTGAGGAAGCTTTACTGGGTTTTCTACCCCATGAGGGTTTCCCAGGATAAATCTGTGTCTCTTGTGTTTATGCTATGCTTGTTGTTTCTTCAGTGATCCTGTATATGCTATTATTGTGAAATGGAATGTAATGCTGCTATTTTCTGTCTTAGCATATTAAATTTTAACATGGTATCAGAGCTAACCTGAAGGAAGACAAGGTATGGCACTTACGACACTTGCTTTACTTACGACAATTTGAAGGTTAGGGTTTTACATAGCAAAAACCAGTCATCGTGGAAATTTCGCTATAAATCTATTTATGCGAAGGTTCAGGGTCTGAAAAGTTTATAGGTCGAAGATAACATCCCCAAGTACCTTGTGTCCAAAGGGCACCCTCAGATTCGTTGTACTTTATAAGTTATGATCAGTACAAGTTAGGGTTTCTGCCTCTTCCAGATCTCAGTCAAAATCAGGTCACCTTGGCAAAAAGGTCATAACTTGGGCTAGGAAGCTCCAAATGAAATTTTGTAAAAAGTGACAGGTAGTACACAAACTGTACTATCTCAGGAAACGTTTTCAGAGGCCGAAGGTGAACCAGTGACACGTGGCATGCCATACAAGTTCGCTCTCCTGTTTTATCCCATAAACAGGTCACATTGCGATACTTGGCATAACTCTCTCAGATAGTCCAATTGAGGTCAGACCTGTCAAGATGGAAAGATAACAGGGTGAGCTATCTCAAGAAAAATTTTCAGAGGCTGAAGTTCAAACAGTGACACGTGGCACGCCGTACAAGTTCGCTCTCCTGTTTTATCCCATAAACAGGTCACGTTGCGACACTTGGCATAACTCTCTCTCAGAAAATCCAATTGAGGTCAGACCTATCAGGATGGAAAGATGACAGGTCAGGCTACTGCAGAAAAAGTTTTCAGACCCTGTGGAGAATAAATTTCAGAGTTATAGCAGAAACAATCAGGTGCATATTTCTGTCAAAACATAATTATTTTTGGAGCACCTTTATTCATGGCTTCCGGAATTTAGGGTTTCGGAGAAAGTTAGAATTTTTGGAATCGGAGTCCACGGCTGAATGCTACTCAGGAAAATTGAAATTTAGAGACCAAGATCGAATTTTTGGTTGGGTAGAATACAGGGCTTCATCAAACCCTAGTTCGGGTTCCTGTCCAGAAGATCCAGAAGTTTCGAAGGCAAATTTTGAGGGGTCAAATTTTGGAGATTTCAAAATTGAAGAATGCTAGGTTGATTAGCTCAACAAGACACATTCTTCCATCCATTCAGAAGTGTGAAAGTCAAAGATTGAATTTTTAGGGTTTCTCTAGCAAACCCTAATCAAGCTCCAGATCAAGTTTCAGGGGGAGTTGAGGCTAAGGCCTTACATAAGAAGACTACAAAAGGTCTCGACAGGTATGACTTAAGGAGGTTCAGGTATGCCTTAAAATCTGATTCTTGATTAAGTTCATAATGTGTTTGTCTTCATGTTATTTATTAGTACAATCTTGATTAATGTTATTAATTGTCTTATCACCCTAGTAACAATATGAAAGCATGTGAATGATCGAAGACATTCATTGATTAGGGCTATATGATTGTACTTATGCATTATGGTGTTGTGTAAGGTTGATGTTGTCTACTAACAAGACACAGGTACATCACAAAAGACAAATCAAGTTCCATGACCATGACAACATGAAGACAAATAATCACGAGGTATGTATGACTTTGTTATATTATGTTTAACCTAAAAGGTACATTAGATTTTTGGTCTATATTATCTTGGAGGTCATAAACTCCGTTTACATGGTTACTTAGATTCTGATTGGGCAGGAAGTGTCTCAGACAGAAAGTGTACATCAGGTGGATGTTATAGTCTTGAATCTGCCATGATCTCATGGTTCAGCAAGAAACATTCTAGTGTGGCTCTCAGTACTGCTGAAGTAGAATATATGGCTGTCTACTCTGCCAGCTGTGAAGCAGTATGGCTTCAGAAGCTTTTATATGGAGTGTTTGACTTATAAATGGACCTCACTGTGATTATGTGTGATAATCAAAGCTGCATTAAGATGTTTGAATATCCTGTGTTCCATGATAAGTCAAAACACATTGAGATCCAATACTTCTATATACGAGATATGGTGCAGAGGGGAGCTATCAAGCTCGAGTATATAAGCACTAAGGATCAGATTGCCAATATCCTGACTAAACCTTTGTCTCAAGTAAAGTTTGAATACTTCCGAGACAAGCTTGGTATAGTCCAGAAGGACCCTCCTCGAAAGGGGGAGTAGTATAGTACTTGATAACAAGTCTGTCCCTTAAATTTTGTTTTGTTGCACTTAGTTACTTAGAATTATTTAGATTTAGAACTCCTATATATCTTTTATTTTTAGATGTATACATGTTTTTGATGTGATGTAAACATGTTTTGATGTTAGATGTATTAGTGAGAATACATGCTAGATGTATACATGTTTTGGTGTGATGTATACATGTTTTGATTAGTGATGTATACATGTTTTGATGTGATACATGCGCTTGGATATTTGTACCTGTATAGATGAGAATACAGATGAGGGTTGGATCATCCTTGAACTTAAGTTCTAAAGAGAGCCGTAGACGTGAGGTCTCCGAGAATGAAGTCCTTAGTGGACAGTTGAGGGGATTGGATCATCCCTGGACTTTCAGTCCTAAAGAGAGCCGTAGACGTGAGGTCTCCGAGAATGAAGTCCTTAGTGGACAGTTGAGGGGATTGGATCATCCCTGGACTTTCAGTCCTAAAGAGAGCCGTAGACGTGAGGTCTCCGAGAATGAAGTCCTTGGTGGACTTGAGGGGATTGGATCATCCCTGGACTTTCAGTCCTAAAGAGAGCCATAGACGTGAGGTCTCCGAGAATGAAGTCCTTGGTGGACCTGAGGGGATTGGATCATCCCTGTACTTTCAGTCCTAAAGAGAGCCGTAGACGTGAGGTCTCCGAGAATGAAGTCCTTGGTGGACCTGAGGGGATTGGATCATCCCTGGACTTTCAGTCCTAAAGAGAGCCGTAGACGTGAGGTCTCCGAGAATGAAGTCCTTGGTGGACCTGAGGGGATTGGATCATCCCTGGACTTTCAGTCCTAAAGAGAGTCGTAGACGTGAGGTCTCCGAGAATGAAGTCCTTGGTGGACTTGAGGGGATTGGATCATCCCTGGAATTTCAGTCCTAAAGAGAGCCGTAGACGTGAGGTCTCCGAGAATGAAGTCCTTGGTGGACTTGAGAGGATTGGATCATCCTTGAACTCAAGTTCTAAAGTGAGCCGTAGACAGGTGTCTCTGAGAATAGAGGATAGGACTGCATCGTCCCTGGACCTTGGTTCAAAATGCACGTGATTGGATTAA
The DNA here is from genome assembly GCA_027924585.1 of Larix kaempferi. Classification (NCBI taxonomy): domain Eukaryota; kingdom Viridiplantae; phylum Streptophyta; class Pinopsida; order Pinales; family Pinaceae; genus Larix; species Larix kaempferi. The sequence goes on along the minus strand of BSBM01001417.1, from coordinate 5,956,553 downwards.
TCATCCTTAGACAGTAAATCCAGGAAGGATAGTCTTAAATGTGATTGTGATTGGATTAATCATACTTAGACAGTAAATCCAGGAAGGATAGTCTTAAATGTGATTGTGATTGGATTAATCATCCTTAGACAGTAAATCCAGGAAGGATAGTCTTAAATGTGATTGTGATTGGATTAATCATCCTTAGACAGTAAATCCAGGAAGGATAGTCTTAAATGTGATTGTGGTAGGATTAATCATCCTTAGACAGTAAATCCAGGAAGGATAGTCTTAAATGCGATTGTGGTTGGATTAATCATCCTTAGACAGTAAATCCAGTAATTCCGAAAGGAAGGATAGTCTTAAATGCGATTGTGGTTGGATTAATCATCGTTAGACAGTAAATCCAGTAATTCCGAAAGGAAGGATAGTCTTAAATGCGATTGTGGTTGGATTAATCATCCTTAGACAGTAAATCCAGTAATTCCGAAAGGAAGGATAGTCTTAAATGCGATTGTGGTTGGATTAATCATCCTTAGACAGTAAATCCAGTAATTCCGAAAGGAAGGATAGTCTTAAATATGATTGTGGTTGGACTAATCATCCTTAGACAGTAAATCCAGTAATTCCGAAAGGAAGGATAGTCTTAAATATGATTGTGATGAGATTGATCCAATAATTCCGAAAGGAAGGATCATGTATATAGATGACGATGCTGATGATCGTGTGATGACGATGCTGATGATCGTGTGATGACGATGCTGATGATCGTGTGATGACGATGCTGATGATCGTGTGATGATGATGCTGATGATCGTCTAATGACGATGCTGATGATCGTGTGATGACGATACTGATGATCGTGAGATGACGATGCTGATGATTGTGTAATGACGATGTTGATGATCGTATGATGATGATGATGCTGATCGTGATGGTCTGGATGACGATGTTGATGATCGTGAGGATCCAGACGTTGATGTTGCTATAGTTGTTCGAGGCTGCAGAAGATAAAGACTCAGTACTGAAGATGTTGATGTTCCAGTAACTGGTTGAGTTACTGATGATGTTAAGAAAGCTTCCAATGATTTATAGATGTATCATGTATGATGTATGACTCGTTGCCCCTGTAGATGTTGTTATAATATCCTTCTTGTTAAGGGGGAGTGTTGAATATTGTAACTTCTAAGAATATTATATTTGTATATTATTTATTCCGGATATGTTCCATACCTCCGATGTGATTATACTATGAATCCGGAGATGTTTATTCCTCCGAATTGGTTGTGGTAACTAGGGTTATTAGACCCACCATGTGGGGGTCGGCCCAGTTAGTTATAATAGGGTATTTAACCTAATGGTTAAATACGAACCTACATGTACTTGTGTAAAATACATGTCAGTGTAGTGTATAAATAGAGGAGGTATGTTCCTCATTTGATACACACACACACTTGAGAGAGGCGCACTTGTGGAGGAGAGGTCTGCTATGGTGGAGAAGGAGATCATGTCTTTGGTTTGCATCTTTGTATATTGCTGGTCATCTATATTGAGGAAGCTTTACTGGGTTTTCTACCCCATGAGGGTTTCCCAAGATAAATCTGTGTCTCTTGTGTTTATGCTATGCTTGTTGTTTCTTCAGTGATCCTGTATATGCTATTATTGTGAAATGGAATGTAATGCTGCTATTTTCTGTCTTAGCATATTAAATTTTAACACGTCCACGCCAACTTTCGTGACGTTCCGATCTATTTTCACACCCTTTAAGCCCAAGTCTAGAGAAAACGCACGATCGTGTTTCGGCTTTGACCTACTTCTCGAAAATGAAAATTGAGAATAGATTTGGATGTCCCATTTGTAGACATGCACGCACAACAACTTTCGTGACGTTATGAGCTAATTTTACACCCTTTAAGCTAAATTCTAACGAAAACGCATGGTGGCATTTCGACTTTGACCAACCTTTGGGAGTTGAAATTTGAAAATAGATTTGGATGTCCCATTGGTAGACAAGTGCACATGCCAACTTTCGTGACATTCCGAGCTATTTTCTTCCCCTTTAAGCCCAACTCTAGCGAAAACGCACGGTCGTGTTTCAACCTTGACAAACATTTCGGAATTACAATTTGAGAATAGTTTTGGATGTACCATTGGTAGACAAGAGTCCACACCAACTTTCGTGACATTCGGAGCTATTTTCTCCCCCTTCAAGCCCAACTCTAGCGAAAACATACGGTCAAGTTTCGACTTTCACCAACTTCTCGAAATTCAAAATCGAGCATAGATTTGGACGTCCCATTTGTAGACATGCGTGCACAGCAACTTTCGTCATGTTACGAGCTAATTTCACACCCTTTAAGCTCAAGTCTAGCGAAAACGCATGGTGGCGTTTCGACTTTGACCAACTTGTCGGAATTGAAATTTGAGAAAAGATTTGGATGTCCCGTTGGTAGACAAGTTCGCACGCCATCTTTCGTGACGTTCCAAGCTATTTTCTCGCCCTTTAAGCCCAAGTCTAGCGAAAACACACGGTCGAGTTTCGAATTTGACCAAGTTCTCGGAATTGAAAATTGAGCATAGATTTGGATGTCCCGTTGGTAGCACACGCCAACTTTCGTGACATTCCGAGCTATTTTCTCACCCTTTAAGCCCAAGTCTAGCGAAAATGCACGGTCTATTCTCAACTTTGACCAACTTCTTGGAATTTAAATTTGAGAATAGATTTGGATGTCACATTGGTAGACGAGCGTCCACGCCAACTTTTGTGACGTTCCAAGCTATTTTCACACCCTTTAAGACCAAGTCTAGCGAAAACGTACAATCGAGTTTCAACTTTGACCAACTTCTCAGAATTGAAATTTGAGAATAGTTTTGGATGTCCCATTGGTAGACAAGCATCCACACTAACATTCGTTACGTTTCGAGCTATTTTCTCCCCCTTTAAGCCCAACTGTAGAAAAAACATATGGTCGAGTTACGACTTTCACCAACTTCTCGGAATTGAAAATTGAGCATAGATTTGGAGCTAATTTTGCGCACAACAACTTTCGTCACATTGCGAGCTAATTTCACACCCTTTAAGCTCAAGTCTAGCGAAAACGCATGGTGGCGTTTCGACTTTGAACAACTTCTCGGAATTGAAATATGAGAATAGTTTTGGATGTCCCAATGGTAGCCAAGCGTGCACGGCAACTTTCGTGACGTTCCGAGCTATTTTCTCCCCCTTTAATCCCAAGTCTAGCGAAAATGCACGGTCGATTTTCAACTTTGACCAACTTCTCGGAATTAAAAATTGAGCATAGATTTGGATGTCCCGTTGGTAGACAAATGCGCACGCCAACTTCTGTGACATTTCGAGCTATTTTCTCACCCTTTAAGCCAAAGTCTAGCGAAAATGAACGATCGAGTTTCAACTTTGACCAACTTCTCGGAATTTAAATTTGAGAATAGTTTTGGATGTCCCATTGGTAGACAAGCGTCCACACCAACTTTCGTGACGTTCTGAGCTATGTTCTCCCCCTTTAAGCATATGTCTAGCGAAAATGCATGGTCGAGTTTCGAATTGGACCAACTTCTCGGAATGAAAAATTGAGCATAGATTTGGATGTCCCGTTGGTAGACAAATGCGCACGCCAACTTTTGTGACATTTCGAGCTATTTTCTCACCCTTTAAGTCCAAGTCTAGCGAAAATGCACGATCGAGTTTCAACTTTGACCAACTTCTCGGAATTGAAATTTGAGAATAGTTTTGGATGTCCCATTGGTAGACAAGCATCCACACCAACTTTCGTGACGTTCCAAGCTGTTTTCTCCTCTAGCGAAAACGTACAGTCGAGTTTCAACTTTCACCAACTTCTTGGAATTGAAGATTGAGCATAGGTTTGGATGTTCCATTTGTAGACATTTGCGCACAAAAACTTTCGTGAGATTAGGAGCTAATTTCAGACCCTTTAAGCCCAAGTCTAGCGAAAACGCACGATCGAGTTTCAACTTTGACGAACTTTTCAGAATTGAAATTTGAGAATAGTTTTGGATGTCCCATTGGTAGACGAGCGTCCACACCAACATTCGTCACGTTCCGAGCTATTTTCTCCCCCTTTAAGCCCAATTGTAGCGAAAACGTGAACGGTCGAGTTATGACTTTCACCAACTTCTTGAAATTGAAAATTGAGCATAGATTTGGATGTCCCATTTGTAGACATTCGTGCACAACAACTTTCGTCACATTACGAGCTAATTTCACAACCTTTAAGCTCAAGTCTAGCGAAAATGCATGGTGGCGTTTCGTCTTTGACCAACTTCTCGAAATTGAAATATGAGAATAGATTTGGATGTCCCGTTGGTAGACAAGTGCGCACGCCAACTTTCGTGACGTTCCGAGCTATTTTCCCAGCCTTTAAGCCCAATTCTAGCGAAAACGCACGATCGAGTTTCAACTTTGACCAACTTCTCGGAATTGAAATTTGAGAAAAGTTTTGGATGTCCCATTGGTATACAAGCGTCCACACCAACTTTCGTGACGTTTCGAGCTATTTTCTCCCTCTTTAAGCCCAAGTCTAGCGAAAACGCACGGTCCAGTTTCGAATTTGACCAACTTCTCCGAGTTGAAAATTGAGCATAGATTTGGATGCCCCGTTGGTAGACAAGCGTCCAGGCCAACTTTCGTGACGTTCCGAGCTATTTTCTCCCCCTTTAAGCCCAAGTCTAGCGAAAATGCACTGTTGAGTTGCGAATTTGACGAACTTCTCGGAATTGAAAATTGTGCGTAGATTCACGGTCGATTTTCAACTTTAACCAACTTCTCAGAATTTAAATTTGAGAATGGATTTGGATGTCACATTGGTAGACGAGCGTCCACGTCAACTTTCGTGACGTTCCGAGCTATTTTCACACGCTTTAAGCCCAAGTCTAGCGAAAACGCACAATCGAGTTTCAACTTTGACCAACTTCTCGGAATTGAAATTTGAGAATAGTTTTGGATATCCCAATTGTAGACAAGCGTCCACACCAACATTTGTTATGTTTCGAGTTATGACTTTCACCAACTTCTCGGAATTGAAAATTGAGCATAGATTTGGATGTCCCATTTGTAGACATTCACGCACAACAACTTTCGTCACATTACGAGCTAATTTCACACCCTTTAAGCTCAAGTCTAGTGAAAACACATGGTGGCATTTCGACTTTGACCAACTTCTCGGCATTTAAATATCAGAATAGATTTGGATGTCCTGTTGGTAGACAAGTGCGCACGCCAACTTTCGTGACGTTCCAAGCTATTTTCTCACCCTTTAAGCCTAAGTCTAGCGAAAATGCACGATCGATTTTCAACTTTGACCAATTTATCGAAATTTAAATTTGAGAATAGATTTGGATGTCACATTGGTAGTCGAGCGTCCACGCCAACTTTCGTGACGTTTCGAGCTATTTTCACACCCTTTAAGCCCAAGTCTAACGAAAACGCACGATCGAGTTTCAACTTTGACCAACTTCTCAGAATTGAAATTTGAGAATAGTTTTGGATGTCCCATTGGTAGACAAGCGTCCACACCAACTTTCGTGACGTTATAAGCTATTTTCTCCCCCTTTAAGCCAAAGTCTAGCGAAAACGCACGGTCGAGTTTCGAATTTGACCAACTTCTCGGAATTGAAAATTGAGCATAGATTTGGATGGTCCCGTTGGTAGACAAATGCGCATGCCAACTTTCGTGACGTTCCGAGCTATTTTCTCACCCTTTAAGCCTAAGTCTAGCGAAAATGCACGGTCGATTTTCAACTTTGACCAACTTCTCGGAATTTAAATTTGAGAATAGATTTGGATGTCACATTGGTAGACGAGTGTCCACGCCAACTTTCGTGATGTTCCGAGCTATTTTCACACCCTTTAAGCCCAAGTCTAGTGAAAACGCACGATCGAGTTTCAACTTTTACCAACTTCTCGGAATTGAAATTCGAAAATAGTTTTGGATGTCCCATTGGTAGACAAGCGTCCACACAAACATTTGTTACGTTCTGAGTTACGACTTTCACCAACTTCTCGTAATTGAAAATTGAGCCTAGATTTGGATGTCCCATTTGTAGACATTCGCGCACAACAACTTTCGTCACATTACGAGCTAATTTCACACCCTTTAAGCTCCAGTCTAGCGAAAATGCATGGTGGCGTTTCGAATTTGACCAAATCTCAAAATTGAAATATGAGAATAGATTTGGATGTCCCGTCGGTAGACAAGTGCGCACGCCAACTTTCCTCACATTACAAGCTAATTTCACACCCTTTAAGCTCAAGTATATCGAAAACACATGGTGGCATTTCGACTTTGACCAAATTCTCGGAATTGAAATATGAGAATAGATTTGGATGTCTCGTTGGTAGACAAGTGCGCACGCCAACTTTCGTGACGTTCCGAGCTATTTTCCCGCCCTTTAAGCCCAATTCTAGTGAAAACGCACGATCGAGTTTCAACTTTGAACAACTTCTCGGAATTGAAATTTGAGAATAGTTTTGGATGTCCCATTGGTAGACAAGCGTCCACACCAACTTTCGTGACGTTCCGAGCTATTTTTTCCCCCTTTACGCCCAAGTCTAGGGAAAACGCACAGTCGAGTTTCGAATTTGACCAACTTCTCGGAATTGAAATTTGAGAATAGTTTTAGATGTCCCATTGGTAGACAAGCGTCCACACCAACTTTCGTGGCATTCCAAGCTATTTTCTCCCCGTTTAAGCCCAACTATAGCGAAAATGTACGGTCGAGTTTCAACTTTCACCAACTTCTCGGAATTGAAAATCGAGCATAGGTTTGGATGTCCCATTTGTAGACATTTACGCACAGCAACTTTCGTGACATTACGAGCTAATTTCACACCCTTTAAGCCCAAGTCTAGCGAAAACGCACGATCGAGTTTCAACTTTGACCAACTTCTCGGAATTGAAATTTGAGAATAGTTTTGGATGTCCCATTGGTAGACAAGCGTCCACACAAACATTTGTTACGTTCCGAGTTACGACTTTCACCAACTTCTCGGAATTGAAAATTGAGCCTAGATTTGGATGTCCCATTTGTAGACATTCGCGCACAATAACTTTCGTCACATTACGAGCTAATTTCACACCCTTTAAGCTCCAGTCTATCGAAAACGCGTGGTGGCGTTTCGACTTTGACCAAATCTCAAAATTGAAATATGAGAATAGATTTGGATGTCCCCGTCGGTAGACAAGTGCGCACAGCCAACTTTCTCACATTACAAGCTAATTTCAACACCCTTTAAGCTCAAGTCTATCGAAAACACATGGTGGGCATTTCGACTTTGACCAAATTCTCGGAATTGAAATATGAGAATAGATTTGGGATGTCCCGTTGGTAGACAAGTGCGCACGGCCAACTTTCGTGATGTTCCGAGCTATTTTCCCGCCCTTTAAGGCCCAATTCTAGCGAAAACGAACGATCGAGTTTCAACCTTTGAAACAACTTCTCGGAATTTGAAATTTGAGAATAGTTTTGGATGTCCCCATTGGTAGACAAGCGTTCCACACCAACTTTCGTGACGTTCCGAGCTATTTTCTCCCCCTTTACGCCCAAGTCTAGCGAAAAACGCACCGGTCGAGGTTTCGAATTTGACCAACTTCTCGGAATTGAAATTTGAGAATGGTTTTAGATGTCCATTGGTAGACAAGCGTCCACACCAACTTTCGTGACGTTCCAAGCTATTTTATCCCCCGTTTAAGCCCAACTATAGCGAAAATTGTAACGGATCGAGTTTCAAACTTTCACCAACTTCTCGGAATTGAAAATTGAGCATAGGTTTGGATGTCCCATTTGTAGACATTTGCGCACAGCAACTTTCGTGACATTACGAGCTAATTTCACACACTTTAAGCCCAAGTCTAGCGAAAAACGCACGATCGAGTTTCAACTTTGACCAACTTCTCGGAATTGAAATTTGAGAATAGTTTTGGATGTCCCATTGGTAGACAAGCGTCCACACCAACTTTCGTGACGTTACGAGCTATTTTCTCCCCCTTTAAGCCCAAGTCTAGCGAAAATGCTACGGTCAAGTTTCGAATTTTACCAACTTCTTGGAATTGAAAATTGAGCATAGATTTTGGATGTCCCGTTGGTAGACAAATGCGCACGCCAACTTTCGTGACGTTTCGAGCTATTTTCTCACCCTTTAAGCCCAGGTCTAGCGAAAATGCAAGGTCGATTTTCAACTTTGACCCAACTTCTCAGAATTTAAATTTGAGGAATAGATTTGGATGGTCACATTGGTAGGACGAGCGTCCATGCCAACTTTCGTGACGTTACGAGCTAATTTCACACCCTTTAAGCCCAAGTCTAGGAAAACGCACGATCGAGTTTCGACTTTGACCAAATTGTCGGAATTGAAAAATTGAGCATAGATTTGGATGTCCCATTGGTAGACAAGTGGGCACGCCAAATTTCGTGATGTTCCAAGCTAATTTCACACCCTTTGGGCCCAAGTCTAGGGAAAAACACACGGTCAATTTTCAACTTTGACCAACTTCTCGCAATTTAAATTTGAGAATAGATTTGGATGTCACATTTGTAGACATGTGCGCACTACAACTTTCATGATTTTACGAGCTAATTTCACAACACTTTAATCCCAAGTCTAGAGAAAACGCATGGTGGCGTTTCGACTTTGACCAACTTCTTGGAATTGAAATTTGAGAATAGTTTTGGATGTCCCATTGGTAGACAAGCATCCACACCAACTTTCGTGACGTTCCTAGCTATTTTATCCCCCGTTTAAGGCCCAAGTCTAGCGAAAACGCACAGTGGAGTTTCGAATTTGACCAACTTCTCGGAATTGAAAATTGAGCATAGATTTGGATGTCCCATTGGTAGACAGATGCGAATGCCAAACTTTCGTGACGTTCCGAGCTATTTTCTCACCCTTAAGCCTAAGTCTAGCGAAAATGCACGGTCGATTTTCAACTTTGACCAACTTCTCAGAATTTAAATTTGAGAATAGATTTGGATGTCACATTGGTAGACGAGCGTCCCACCGCCATCTTTCGTGACGTTCCGAGCTATTTTCACACCCTTTAAGCCCAAGGTCTAGCGAGAAGTGGCATGAAATTATCTCGTAACGTCACAAAAGTTGGCGTGGACGCTCGTCTACCAATGTGACATCCAAATCTATTCTCAAATTTAAATTCTGAGAAGTTGGTCAAAGTTGAAAATCGACCGTGCATTTTCGCTAGACCTGGGCCTTAAAGGGTGAGAAAATATATCGAAACGTCACGAAAGTTCGCGTGCGCATTTCCTCTACCAACGGGACATCCAAATCTATGCTCAATTTTCAATTCCGAGAAGTTGGTCAAATTCGAAACTCCACTGTGCGTTTTCGCTAGACTTGGGCTTAAACGGGGAGAAAATATCTAGGAACGTCACGAAAGTTGGTGTGGGACGCTTGTCTACCAATGGGACATCCAAAACTATTCTCAAATTTCAATTCCAAGAAGTTGGTCAAAGTCGAAACGCGACCATGCGTTTTTCTCTAGGACTTGGGATTAAAGTGTGTGAAATTAGCTCGTAAAACCAAGAAAGTTGTAGTGCGCACATGTCTACAAATGTGACATCCAAATCTATTCTCAAATTTAAATTGCGAGAAGTTGGTCAAAGTTGAAAATTGACCGTGCGTTTTCCCTAGACTTGGGCCCAAAGGGTGTGAAATTAGCTCGAAACGTCACGAAAGTTTGTGTGGACGCTTGTCTACCAATGGGGACATCTAAAAACTATTCTCAAATTTTTAATTCCAAGAAATTGGTCAAAGTCGAAACGCCACCATGCGTTTTCTCTAGAATTGGGATTAAAAGTGTTTGAAATTAGCTCGTAAAATCACGAAAGTTGTAGTGCACACATGTCTACAAATGTGACATCCAAATCTATTCTCAAATTTAAATTGTGAGAAGTTGGTCCAAAGTTGAAAAATCGACCGTGCGTTTTCCCTAGACTTGGGTTTTAAACGGTGGTGGAAATTAGCTCGGAACGTCAAGGAAAAGTTGGCGTGCGCACTTGTCTACCAACGGACATCGAAAACGCCACCATGCGTTTTCGATAGACTTGAGCTTAAAGGGTGTGAAATTAGCTCGTAATGTGAGGAAAGTTGGCGTGCGCACTTGTCTACCGACGGGACATCCAAATCTATTCTCATATTTCAATTCCGAGAAGTTGGTCAAAGTCAAAACGCCACCATGCGTTTTCGCTAGACTTGAGCTTAAAGGGTGTGAAATTAGCTCGTAATGTGATGAAAGTTGTTGTGCGCGAATGTCTACAAATGGGACATCCAAATCTATGCTCAATTTTCAATTCCGAGAAGTTGGTGAAATTCGTAACTCGGAACGTAACAAATGTTGGTGTGGACGCTTGTATACCAATGGGACATCCAAAACTATTCTCAAATTTCAATTCCGAGAAGTTGGTCAAAGTTGAAACTCGATCGTGCGTTTTCACTAGACTTGGGCTTAAAGGGTGTGAAAATAGCTCAGAACGTCACAAAAGTTGGCATGGACACTCATCTACCAATGTGACATCCAAATTTATTCTCAAAATTAAATTCCGAGAAGTTGGTCAAAGTTGAAAATGGACCGTGCATTTTCGCTAGACTTAGGCTTAAAGGGTGAGAAAATAGCTTGGAACGTCACGAAAGTTGGCGTGCGCATTTTTCTACCAACGGGACATCCAAATATATGTTCAATTTTCAATTCCGAGAAGTTGGTCAAATTCAAAACTCGACCGTGCGTTTTCACTAGACTTCGGCTTAAAGGGGGAGAAAATAGCTCGGAACGTCACGAAAGCTGGTGTGGACACTTGTCTACAATGGGACATCCAAAACTATTCTCAAATTTCAATTTCGAGAAGTTGGTCAAAGTTGAAACTCGATCGTGCGTTTTCGCTAGACTTGGGCTTAAAGGGTGGGAAAATAGTTCGGAACGTCACGAAAGTTGGCATGCGCACTTGTCTACCAACGGGACATCCAAATCTATTCTCATATTTCAATTCCGAGAAGTTGGTCAAAGTTGAAATGCCACCATGCGTTTTCGCTAGACTTGAGCTTAAAGGGTGTGAAATTAGATCGTAATGTGACGAAAGTTGTTGTGTGCAAATGTCTACAAATGGGACATCCAAATCTATGCTCAATTTTCAATTCCGAAAAGTTGGTGAAAACTCGTAACTCGACCGTACGTTTTCACTACAGTTGGGCTTAAAGGGGGAGAAAATAGCTTGGAACGTAACAACGTTGGTGTGGATGCTTGTCTACCAATGGGACATCCAAAACTATTCCCAAATTTCAATTCCGAGAAGTTGGTCAAAGGTTAAACTCGATCATGCGTTTACGCTAGACTTGGGCTTAAAGGGTGTGAAAATAGCTCAGAACATCACGAAAGTTGCTGTGCGCACTTGTCTACCAACAGAACATCCAAATCTATGCTAAATTTTCAATTCCGAGAATTTGGTCAAATTTGAAACTCGATCGTGCGTTTTCCCTAGACTTGGGCTTAAAGGGTGTGAAATAAGCTCAGAATGTCACGAAAGTTGGCGTGGACGCTCGTCTACCAATGTGACATCCAAATCTATTCTCAAATTTAAATTCTGAGAAGTTGGTCAAAGTTTAAAATCGACCATGCATTTTCGCTAGACTTGGGCTTAAAGGGTGAGAAAATAGCTCGGAATGTCACGAAAGTTGGCATGCGCATTTGTCTACCAATGAGACATCCAAATCTATGCTCAATTTTTAATTCCGAGAAGTTGGTCAAATTCAAAACTCGACCGTGCGTTTTCACTACACTTGGGCCTAAAGGGGGATAAAATAGCTCGGAACGTCACGAAAGTTGATGTGGACGCTTGTCTACCAATGGGACATCCAAAACTATTCTCAAATTTCAATTCCGAGAAGCTGGTCAAAGTTGAAACTCGATCGTGCGTTTTCGCTAGACTTGGGCTTAAAGGGAGGGAAAATAGCTCGAAACGTCACGAAAGATGGCGTGCGCACTTGTCTACCAACGGGACATCCAAATCTATTCTGATATTTCAATTCCGAGAAGTTGGTCAAAGTCGAAACGCCACCATGCGTTTTCACTAGACTTGAGCTTAAAGGGTGTGGAATTTAGCTCATAATGTGACGAAAGTTGTTGTGCGCGAATGTCTACAAATGGGACATCCAAATCTATGCTCAATTTTCAATTCCGAGAAGTTGGTGAAGTTCGTAACTCGGAATGTAACAAATGTTGGTGTGGACGCTTGTATACCAATGGGACATCCAAAACTATTCTCAAATTTTCAATTCCGAGAAGTTGGTCAAAGTTGGAAACTCAATAGTGCGTTTTCGCTAGACTTGTGCTTAAAGGGTGTGAAAATAGCTCAGAACGTCACGGAAAGTTGGCATGGATGCTCGTCTACCAATGTGACATCCAAATCTATTCTCAAATTTGAATTGCGAGAAGTTGGTCAAAGTTGAAAATCGACCGTGCGTTTTTCCCTAGACTTAGGCCCAAAGGGTGTGAAATTAGCTCGGAACGTCATGAAAGTTGGCGTGCGCACTTGTCTACCAACGGGACATCCAAATCTATGCTCAATTTTCAATTCCGATAATTTGGTCGAAGTTGAAACTCAATCGTGCGTTTTCCCTAGGCTTGGGCTTAAAGGGTGGGAAAAATAGCTCAGAATGTCACGAAAGTTGGTGTGGAACACTTGTCTACCAACGGGACGTCCAAAACTATTCTCAATATTTCAATTCCGAGAAGTTGGTCAAAGTCGAAACGTCAACATGCCTTTTCGCTAGACTTGGGCTTAAAGGGAGTGAAATTAGCTCGTAATGTGATGAAAGTTGTTGTGCGTGAATGTCCTACAAATGGGGACATCCAAATCCGGTGCTCAATTTTCAATTCCGAGAAGTTGGTGAAAGTCGTAACTCGACCGTATGTTTTCGCTACAGTTGGGCTTAAAGGGGGAGAAAATAGCTCGGAACGTAACAAAAGTTTGGTCTGGACGCTTGTCTACCAATGGGGACCATCCAAAAATATTCTCAAATTTCAATTCAGTAGAGTTGGTCAAAGTTGAAACTCGATCGTGCATTTACGCTAGACTTGGGCTTAAAGGGTGTGAAAATAGCTCGGAACGTCACGAAAGTTGGTTGTGCGCACTTTGTCTACCAACAGAACATCCAAATCTATGCTAAATTTTCAATTCCAAGAATTTGGTCAAATTCAAAACTCGATCTTGCGTTTTCCCTAGACTTGGGCTTAAAGGGTGTGAAAATAAGCTCGGAACGTCACAAAAGTTGGCGTGGACGCTCGTCTACCAATGTGACATCCAAATCTATTCTCAAATTTAAATTTTGAGAAGTTGGTCAAAGTTGAAAATCGACCATGCATTTTCACTAGAGTTTGGGCTTAAAGGGTGAGAAAATAGCTCGGCTACCAACGGGACATCCAAATCTATGCTCAATTTTCAATTCCGAGAAGGTGGTCAAAATTCGAAAACTCGACCGTGCGTTTTTCGCTAGACTTGGGCTTAAAGGGGGATAAAATAGCTCGGAACGTCACGAAAGTTGGTGTGGACGCTTGTCTACCAATGGGACATCCAAAAACTATTCTCAAATTTCAATTCCGAGAAGTTGGTCAAAGTTGAAACTCGATCATGCCTTTTTTGCTAGACTTGGGCTTAAAGGGTGTGAAATTAGCTCGTAATGTCATGAAAGTTACTGTGCGTGCATGTCTACAATTGGGACATCCAAAATCTATTCTCAATTTTCAATTCCTAGAAGTTGGTCCAAAGATGTAACGCGACCATGCATTTTCTCTAGAGTTGGGCTTAAAATGGGAAGAAAATAGCTCGGAATGTCACGAAAGTTGGTGTGGATGCTTCTCTAAAAACGGGACATCCAAAACTATTCTCAAATTTCAATTCCAAGAAGTTGGTCAAAGCCGAAAATGGCCACCGTGCATTTTTGCTAAACTTGAGGCTTAAAGGGTGTAAAATTCGCTCGTAACGTCATGAAAGTTGCTGTGCACGCTATGTCTACAAATGGGGACATCCAAATGTATATCTCAATTTTCAATTCCGAGAAGTAGCTCAAAGCCGAAACATGACCGTGGGTTTTCTCTATAGTTGGGCTTAAAGGGGAAGAAAATTGCTTGGAACGTCACAAAAGTTGGCATGTGCACTTGTCTACAAACGGGACATCCAAATCTATTTCAAATTTCAACTGCCAAAAGTTGGTCAAAGTTGAAAAATCGACCATGCATTTTTCGCTAGACTTAGGCTTAAAGGGTGAGAAAATAGCTCCGAACGTCACGAAAGTTGGAGTGCGCATTTGTCTACCAACTGGACATCCAAATCTAAGCTCAATTTTTCAATTCCGAGAAGTTGGTCAAATTCGAAACTCGACCGTATGTTTTTCACTAGACTTGGGGCTTAAAGGGGGAGAAAATAGCTCGGAACGTCACGAAGTTCGCAGTGCGCATTTGTCTACCAACGGGACATCCAAATCTATGCTCAATTTTTAATTCCGAGAAGTTGGTCAAATTCAAAACTCGACCATGCGTTTTTCGCTAGACTTGGGCTTAAAGGGGGAGCAAATAGCTTGGAACACCACGAAATTTGGTGTGGACGCTTGTCTACCAATGGGACATCCAAAACTATTCTCAAATTTCAATTCCGAGAAGTTGGTCAACGTTGAAACTCAATCGTGCGTTTTCGCTAGACTTGGGCTTAAAGGGTGTGAAAATAGCTCAGAACGTCACGAAAGTTGGCGTGGACGCTTGACTACCAATGTGACATCCAAATCTATCTCAAATTTAAATTTCGAGAAATTGGTCAAAGTTGAAAATCGACCGTGCATTTTCGCTAAACTTAGGCTTAAAGGGTGAGAAAATAGCTCGGAACGTCATGAAAGTTGGCAGTGCGCATTTGTCTACCAACGGGACATCCAAATCTATGCTCAATTTTTAATTTCGAGAAGTTGGTCAAATTCGAAACTCGACAGTGCGTTTTCGCTAGACTTGGACTTAAAGGGGGAGAAAATAGCTCGGAATGTCACGAAAGTCCGGTGTGGGACGCTTTTCTACCAATGGGACATCCAAAACTATTCTCAAATTTAAATTTCGAGAAGTTGGTCAAAGTTGAAACTCGATCGTGCATTTTCGCTAGACTTGGGGCTTAAAGTGTGGGAAAATAGCACGGAATGTCACGAAACTTGGCGTGCGTAGTTTTTTCTACCAACGAGACATCCAAATCTATTCTCATATTTCAATTCCGAGAAGTTGGTCAAAGTCGAAATGCCACCATGCGTTTTCACTAGACTTGAGCTTAAAGGGTGTGAAATTAGCTCGTAATGTGACGAAAGTTGTTGTGCGCGAATGTCTACAAATGGGACATCCAAATCTATGCTCAATTTTCAATTCCGAGAAGTTGGTGAAAGTCGTAACTCGACCGTACATTTTCGCTATAGTTGGGCTTAAAGGGCGAGAAAATAGCTCGGAATGTAACGAATGTTGGTGTGGATGCTTGTCTACCAATGGGACATCCAAAACTATTCTCAAATTTCAATTCCGAGAAGTTGGTCAAAGTTTGAAACTCGATTGTGCGTTTTCGCTAGACTTGGGTCTTAAAGGGTATGAAAATAGCTCGGAACGTCACGAAAGTTGGCGTGGAGGCTCATCTACCAATGTGACATCCAAATCGACTGTGCATTTTCGCTAGACTTAGGCTTGAAGGGTGAGAAAAATAGCTTGGAAACGTCACGAAAGTTGGCATGCGCATTTGTCTACCAATGGGGACATCCAAATCTATGCTCAATTTTCAATTCCGAGAACTTGGTCAAAATTCGAAACTCGACCGTGCGTTTTCGCTAGACTTGGGCTTAAACGGGGAGAAAATAGATAGGAACGTCGCGAAAGTTGGTGTGGACGCTTGTCTACCAATGGGACATCCAAAACTATTCTCAAATTTCAATTCTAAGAAGGTTGGTCAAAGTCGAAACGCCACCATGCGTTTTCTCTAGACTTGGGATTAAAGTGTGTGAAATTAGCTCGTCAAAATCATGAAAGTTGTAGTGCGCAGATGTATACAAATGTGACATCCAAATCTATTTCTCAAATTTAAATTGCGAGAAGTTGGTCAAAAGTTGAAAATCGACCGTGCGTTTTCCCCTAGACTTAGGCCCAAAGGGTGTGAAATTAGCTTGGAACGTCACGAAAGTTGGCGTGCGCACTTGTCTACCAACGGGACATCCAAATCTATGCTCAATTTTCAATTCCGATAATTTGGTCGAAGTTGAAAACTCAATCGTGCGTTTTTCCCTAGGCTTGGGCCTTAAAGGGTGGGAAAATAGCTCAGAATGTCACGAAAGTTGGTGTGGACACTTGGTCTACCAACGGGACGTCCAAAATCTATTCTCATATTTCAATTCCGAGAAGTTGGTTCAAAGTCGAAACGTCAACATGCCGTTTCGCTAGACTTGGGCTTAAAGGGGAGTGAAATTAGCTCGTAATGTGACGAAAGTTGTTGTGCGTGAATGTCTACAAATGGGACATCCAAATCCGTGCTCAATTTTCAATTCCGAGAAGTTGGTGAAAGTCCGTAACTCGACCGTATGTTTTCGCTACAGTTGGGCTTAAAGGGGGAGAAAATAGCTCGGAACGTAACAAAAGTTGGTCTGGACGCTTTGTCTACCAATGGGACATCCAAAACTATTCTCAAATTTCAATTCCGAGAAGTTGGTCAAAGTTGAAACTCGATCGTGCATTTACGCTAGACTTGGGCTTAAAGGGTGTGAAAATAGCTCGGAACGTCACGAAAGTTGGTGTGCGCACTTGTCTACCAACAGAACATCCAAATCTATGCTAAATTTTCAATTCCAAGAATTTGGTCAAATTCAAAACTCGATCTTTGCGTTTTCCCTAGACTTGGGCTTAAAGGGTGTGAAATAAGCTCGGAACGTCACGAAAGTTGGCGTGTGACGCTCGTCTACCAATGTGACATCCAAATCTATTCTCAAATTTAAATTTCGAGAAGTTGGTCAAAGTTGAAAATCGACCATGCATTTTCACTAGAGTTGGGCTTAAAGGGTGAGAAAATAGCTCGGCTACCAACGGGACATCCAAATCTATGCTCAATTTTCAATTCCGAGATAAGGTGGTCAAATTCGAAACTCGACCCGTGCGTTTTTCGCTAGACTTGGGCTTAAAGGGGGATAAAATAGCTCGGAACGTCCACGAAAGTTGGTGTGGACGCTTGTCTACCAATGGGACATCCAAAACTATTCTCAAATTTCAATTCCGAGAAGTTGGTCAAAGTTGAAACTCGATCATGCCTTTTTGCTAGACTTGGGCTTAAAGGGTGTGAAATTAGCTCGTAATGTCACGAAAGTTACTGTTGCGTGCATGTCTACAATTGGGACAATCCAAATCTATTCTCAATTTTCAATTCCTAGAAGTTGGTCAAAGATGTAACGCGACCATGCATTTTCTCTAGAGTTGGGCTTAAATGGGAAGAAAAATAGCTCGGAATGTCACAAAAGTTGGTGTGGATGCTTCTCTAAAAACGGGACATCCAAAACTATTCTCAAATTTCAATTCCAAGAAGTTGGTCAAAGCTGAAATGCCACCGTGCATTTTTGCTAAAACTTGAGCTTAAAGGGTGTAAAATTCGCTCGTAACGTCATAGAAAGTTGCTGTGCACGCATGTCTACAAATGGGACAATCCAAATGTATTCTCAATTTTTCAATTCCGAGAAGTAGCTCAAAAGCCGAAACATGACCGTGGGTTTTTCTCTAGAGTTGGGCTTAAAGGGGAAGAAAATTGCTTGGAACGTCACGAAAGTTGGCATGTGCACTTGTCTACAAACGGGACATCCAAATCTATTTTCAAATTTCAACTGCCAAAAGTTGGTCCAAAGTTGAAAATCGACCATGCATTTTCGCTAGACTTAGGCTTAAAGGGTGAGAAAATAGCTCCGAACGTCACGAAAGTTGGAGTGCGCATTTGTCTACCAACGGGGACATCCAAATCTATGCTCAATTTTCAATTCTGAGAAGTTGGTCAAATTCGAAACTCGACCGTATGTTTTCACTAGACTTGGGCTTAAAGGGGGAGAAAATAGCTCGGAACGTCACGAAAGGTCGCGGTGCGCATTTGTCTACCAACGGGGACATCCAAATCTATGCTCAATTTTTTAATTCCGAGAAGTTGGTCAAATTCAAAACTCGACCATGCGTTTTCGCTAGACTTGGGCTTAAAGGTGGAGCAAATAGCTTGGAACACCACGAAATTTGGTGTGGACGCTTGTCTACCAATGGGACATCCAAAACTATTCTCAAATTTCAATTCCGAGAAGTTGGTCAAAGTTGAAACTCGATCGTGCGTTTTCGCTAGACTTGGGCTTAAAGGGTGTGAAAATAGCTCAGAACGTCACGAAAGTTGGCGTGGACGCTTGACTACCAAATGTGACATCCAAATCTATTCTCAAATTTAAATTTCGAGAAATTGGTCAAAGTTGAAAATCGACCGTTGCATTTTCGCTAAACTTAGGCTTAAAGGGTGAGAAAATAGCTCGGAACGTCACGAAAGTTGGCATGCGCATTTGTCTACCAACGGGACATCCAAATCTATGCTCAATTTTTAATTTCGAGAAGTTGGTCAAATTCGAAACTTGACAGTGCGTTTTCGCTAGGACTTGGACTTAAAGGGGGAGAAAATAGCTCGGAATGTCACGGAAAGTTGTGGTGTGGACGCTTGTCTACCAATGGGGACCATCCAAAACTATTCTCAAATTTAAATTTCGAGAAGTTGGTCAAAGTTGAAACTCGATCATTCATTTTCGCTAGACTTGGGCTTAAAGTGTGGGAAAATAGCACGGAATGTCACGAAACTTGGCTGTGCGCAGTTGTCTGCCAACGAGACATCCAAATCTATTCTCATATTTCAATTCCGAGAAGTTGGTCAAAGTCGAAATGCCCACCATGCGTTTTCACTAGACTTGAGCTTAAAGGGTGTGAAATTAGCTCGTAATGTGACGAAAGTTGTTGTGCGCGAATGTCTACAAATGGGACATCCAAATCTATGCTCAATTTTCAATTCCGAGAAGTTGGTGAAAGTCGTAACTCGACCGTACATTTTCGCTATAGTTGGGATTTAAAGGGGCGAGAAAATAGCTCGGAACGTAACGAATGTTGGTGTGGATGCTTGTCTACCAATGGGGACATCCAAAACTATTCTCAAATTTCAATTCCGGAGAAGTTGGTCAAAGTTGAAACTCGATCGTGCGTTTTCGCTAGGACTTGGGCTTAAAGGGTGTGAAAATAGCTCGGAACGTCACGAAAGGTTGGCGTGGAGGCTCGTCTACCAATGTGACATCCAAATCGATTCTCAAATTTAAATTTCGAGAACTTGGTCAAAAGTTGAAAATCGACCGTGCATTTTTCGCTAGACTTAGGCTTAAAGGGTGAGAAAATAGCTTGGAACGTCACGAAAGTTGGCATGCGCATTTGTCTACCAATGGGACATCCAAATCTATGCTCAATTTTCAATTCCGAGAACTTGGTCAAATTCGAAACTCGACCGTGCGTTTTTCGCTAGACTTGGGCTTAAACGGGGGAAGAAAATAGCTAGGAACGTCACGAAAGTTGGTGTGGACACTTGTCTACCAATGGGGACATCCAAAAACTATTCTCAAATTTCAATTCTAAGAAGTTGGGTCAAAGTCGAAACGCCACCATGCGTTTTCTCTAGACTTGGGATTAAAGTGTGTGAAATTAGCTTGTCAAATCATGAAAGTTGTAGTGCGCACATGTATACAAATGTGACATCCAAATCTATTCTCAAATTTAAATTGCGAGAAGTTGGTCAAAGTTGAAAATCGACCGTGCGTTTTCCCCTAGACTTAGGCCCAAAGGGTGTGGAAATTAGCTCGGAACGTCACGAAAGTTGGCGTGCGCACTTGTCTACCAACGGGACATCCAAATCTATGCTCAATTTTCAATTCCGATAATTTGGGTCGAAGTTGAAACTCAATCGTGCGTTTTCCCTAGGCTTGGGCCTTAAAAGGGTGGGAAAATAGCTCAGAATGTCACGAAAGTTGGCGTGGACACTTGTCTACCAACGGGACGTCCAAAACTATTCTCATATTTCAATTCCGAGGAAGTTGGTCAAAGTCGAAATGCCACCATGCGTTTTCGCTAGGCTTGAGCTTAAAGGGGTGTGAAATTAGCTCGTAATGTGACGAAAGTTGTTGTGCGCGAATGTCTACAAATGGGGACATCCAAATCTATGCTCAATTTCAATTCCGAGAAGTTGGTGAAAGTCGTAACTCGGAACGTAACAAATGTTGGTGTGGACGCTTGTATACCAATGGGAGAGAGAGAGAGAGAGAGAGAGAGAGAGAGAGAGAGAGAGAGAGAGAGAGAGAGATTGATAAAAAGAGAGAGGGTTAGGAATTGTGTGAGAGAGAGAGAGAGATTGGGGAGTTGGTTAGTGGTTTTAAAGAGAGAAATTAGGTGTTTATGGGTTTAGAGAGAGATATTAGGGGTCATAGTTTTAGAGAGACAGAGATAGAGAGGAGGTGGTTAGTGGTAGGAGTAGGTGAGAGACAAAAACTGAAGAGAGAGAGTGGGTGGTTAATTGGGTAGTGGGGGAGTAGGTAAGGAGGGATATAGATAGAGTGAGAGGAATGGAGAGATGGTTAGTGGTAGGTGACAGAGAGAGAAAGAGAGAGGGGTGTGGGGGTATGATGGTGAAGAGTGGGGTTTTGGGGAAGGAGATATAGAGAGAGATTAGGTTTTGGGGGTTTAGAGAGAGAGAGAGAGAAGGAGAGGGGAGAGAGATAGAGAGAGATGGGGGGGTGATGGTTAGTGGTAGGACTAAGTTAGAGGGGGGGAACTTTATTGGTAGGGCGTTAGAGAAATAGATAAAGGAAGGGGTTAGGGATTAAGGTAATAGAGAGATGGATGGATTGGGATTTATGGTACATGTTTTTAATCAAGAGCTTATGCTTTATGGTAAGGGGATACATTGGTGGTTGAGAGAGAGAGGGTGGTGGGTTTATAAAAAGGGAGGGGTCATGGGATTATATTGACAAAGGGAGATATAGCTAGAAGGAGAGTGAAAAAAAATATGTAATATTAGCGTGCGCACTAAAAGTGTGTGCACGCTAATAGTGTGTATGCGCTTAATATTGTGTGCATGCTTTCTGTTGTGTGTGCGTGTTACTAATGCACGCACTCTAAAAATTTAATTTTTTTTGGGGCATGATTTTCTTTTTCCATACCGTGTGTAATGACTCAGTAGTGTGGTTCTAGGCTAATATTGTTGAACCTGATGGCCTTGGACCTAAATTATAGCAAAACACACCATGTTATGTAACTTCATGTTTTTCAACCTCAAATCTATATATGCCCCACTTGTCCACTGTTAATGAAACTACACACGCTTATAGAACTCTCTTCCTAAATTCCAAATATCTATTTTTTGAATAAATTTGTTGGTACTTTCTATTTTTTATTCATTTTTGTTTGCAACCATGTCATATTTACATAAAACTCACTTCATTTATTTCAGCTATAAAATTTTGACTAACACACCTATCTTGAAAATGAAAAAGAACCCACACAAGTATACTGAAAGACCTACACACTAAAAAATAATGACTTTTTTTAAGACCATGATGGCGGCACGTAATGCTCAACCTTGTCTTTTTAGGGATGTCATGACTTCCTTAATTTAAAAAAAATATAAAATTAGCTTGGAAAATTTTGGAAAAATTGCGTTGGACTATATCCGCCTGTTATCTACAACCCTACATGATTTGTTTTACAAATTTAGACATTTTACATACCAACACATGCATTATGTTTTCTGAAGAAAAAAAGCATACCAACCCTAGAAGAACGCCAGTTTTGGGGGAGTTATACCTATTTTCCATAAATAAAGGTTATATATTCTGGAAGGTGATCGGATTGTTTCATAGTTTTACACCATGTTCTAAAACAATGTGTAGGTACCTCTAAAAATTCATTTTAATGGCTGGATTATGTTTCCCAGGAATTCCATTGCAACTAATGCATCGTAAGTGGGTCTCATTACCTTGCAGCCAACCTTTATTTGAAAATTCCCATGTATTTAAAACAATTAATTGTAAAGTTTCAAATCACATTTTGATACAAATACAAACTAGTTTAAATCGAACCTTTTTCTTAAGAACCTCTCATTATAGGAACCACCTATGACCTCCTGCACCAACCCATGATGGATTTCTTTTAGGTTGAATGATTGGCCTACGGTATCTTCTTAACCCATTTTTCTTTTCACTTTAGGGATGTGGGAAACATTTCAATCATTTTTGTTGAATAAACTTTTGAAGTTCCTAGAGAAATTCTAATTCAAACTTTATTCATCTCCATTCATACTTTCTCTGAACTTTGAACTCTGGACTTATTCAGTATCAATGGAATTTTCCAACATGTTTGGCTCATATTTTAATCCTACTACAACATTTTATCTACCCTCTACACCTTTGTTTTGGTAATGCATAGTCATAACTGATTTGAACTTATCCATAGACTTTTCCACTTTAATGATTTTTCAACTTCTTCCTAGGTTTGTTTATTTCGTGATTTTTAGATTCAACTTATGTTTCCTCTTTAAATATACGGATTCAAAAAGGAATCTACTAAGTTATGTACTTAGATGTTTTTTACAAATATTTATTTGTCTTCAACCACAAATATTTTTAGCTTTAATATTACATGATTTCTCTAGATGAGTATATTCCTAACATTATGAAGATGAATACAAGAAATTTGAAATATAACTTTCTTATATATAGATAGTGGAAATCCTTTAAATTTGAGTTTAATATACTCCAGTAAGCCTCATTTATCCTCATTTATGGCAAATATCTACACATCCTAGCAAATTCCATTGTTCTCTTTCTTGGATGGGGTTCCACTAGACACAGTCTTACCAATAACGTTCCATATTTGAATTATATATAAAGGGGAAGATTTGGGAAGATGCACCCAAATCCAAAAATAGGTAACCATCATTTTAGGATAAAAATCATTGTAAACATTGAACAAACAATACTTGCTTTCCCCAACACCATGTTTCCATCTCCACTACATTTCTCTAGAAACTTAACTTTTAAAGAAATCACTATAAATAATGATAAATTATAGAGGTCCTTCTAAAAGAGGAATTATAGATGTCCTTTTGGAAATAGTATCATTGAAAGCATCACACAAACACATTTTGGAAGCACTAGTTAGGTTTCTTAAATTCTAAGGTGTGGGCCTTTTTTGCTTTCCATTCACTACAATAGCTTTATGATTTTTATGAGATATTTATTATCATTAACCATTACCTCCAACTTGGAAAACAAATAGAGGGTGAGGTGGCTCCGAGGCGATTATCAAGTCAAAATAAGAACAAAATTGGGTGGATCTCCCATATTATGGTCTTAGTGCATTTTATTTTCAAGTTAAAGAAAATGAATGCATCTACATCATGACTTTTGGCATCCACTATCTTCATAGTGCATCAATATTGAGGCATGAATTAAACCATCATGAAAGAAATCTCCCTTCAATGCTAAAAGTTTAGCCAACCAATTTCAAAGACAACGGCAAAAAATATAGTGGCAAGACCAATCTACCATGATTCCATATGGATTTCACAAATCTAGTTTTAGATTCAATGGATGTGATGTAGATCAACACCAAAGTCACCTAAGGCTTAAACAATTTTTTTAGCAAGTGGAACCCATAACTAGATGTTTTTGCTCTACCCCACTATTGGTGTTTTTCAATAAAAAAATTTAAAATTTCTTGACTCATCAAATAATCAATGGATGACATAAACATGGGCTCATAAATCATTTTTTCCAATATTACAAATTTGAAACATGGAATCTTGAGATTTTGTAAATCTAAGAAAAAATATCCCTAACAAATGATACTACTATATTGGAATAATACATAGTTCATTATAATTTATAAATCATAATTTCATTATTACCAAAAACTTCACATTACCCACAAGAATGTAGTCTAGGGTTTGTAAGGTGGAGATCTAGGTTCAAATTCTTGAATGGGTAATGTGATCGTTCAAATGACAACTCATGTGAGAAGGAAATGCTGTCACAGCAGGTCTTACTAATTTAGAAAAAAAACACAAAATAAAATTAAAAAAAGTATGATTAAATTTGAATTCAAACTGAAAAGCATGGGGAGTCTCTCCTCTCACAGACGGTGCCTTAAAACCTCGAATAAAGTGGACCGTTGAGAATCTGTATCAAAATAAATTTGAATTTGAGTTGCATAGAATTTTAGGTTTTCTGTTGTGAATGTTGTGAATTTGGCAGGAAGTTGTTACGTTCTGGCCCCGGCGCACCTTCTTGAACGGGAGACGAGCAGATGAACAAGTCCATTCTAGAATCCGATCCAGTAATCATTTTTGTGTCTTTGCTCGGTGCTTTCATCTTAGCTATCGGCCTCAACTGGTTGGTCAAATGCTTTTTGGGCTGCAGAGGCCAGATAACGCTCGACTTATCCGATCATCAGATGTTTATCCGGGAATGTCTGGCCTGTGTTGTCTCTGCCTGCGTGCCGCTTAACTTTTCTAACAACTTTCTGAGACACCAATTTTGTCTTCCACCTCCAGGCTCCAGCTCACGTGCCTGTCACAGTCCCCCACCCTTCATTCTTTATACGCTTTCAAATTCTCTCAATTCAAGTCATTGCAGCCTCATCTCTTATCCGCCATGCCTGACTCGACTCCTACCTTCAAACCCATCTGACTTTTAACTTTGCATAGACATATATACGATCAAATGATCTATGCCACTTACTGTTTATTTGCTAAAAGTTATTAGGGTTTCTCCCCCCTGTTATGGAACCAGAGTTTGGAGCTTCGGCGATCTCAGGGGTCTGGATGTTGCAGCAGCATAGAACCTGCGTTGCACGCTTAGTATTATTATATAGCAAAGCTGCAGTTGGGTTCAGAACTTTATGATCCCTAGGATATCAAAGCAAAAATGATTGCCCTAGATTGGGAATTTAATAGTTTCGTTCAATCCCTTCTGGATATGACAGTTCCAGAAGCTTTTCATCCCTATAAACCAATGATGTCAAGGCCATGGATCTTGAGTTCACGAGATTTAAGGAAGATGAGGAAGAAGAGAGTGATGGTATTAATGTACATGGCCATGCCAAACTAGACCTGGGTCTGAGTAGATCGGACTCAAACGTATGTGAGGAAGCCGGATCAACATTCAAAGCTGATCATGGGTTCAGGAGAATCCTCATGACTTCTTTTACGACGGACTCAGATGTTAATGATGATCAAGTAGGTAGATACTGAGTTATTGTTTGATGCAGGTTGGATAAACGGCTGGAATTACTGAACAAGAAAATGCTCCAGCTGCTCGTGCAAACAAAGGAAAAAGAACAGCAGTTTCGTCCAAGAATGGTACTAGGGTTTGCGTCGACTGCGAGAGGACCACAACACCGCTATGGAGTGGCCCACAAGGCCCTAAAGTAATTTCTAGGTATTTTGAAAAGATTTCCCTCTACCATTTATAGTTCTGTAAATCGTTTCTTAACATCATATCCTTGAAAGCACTGCCGACTGCGAGAGGACCACAACAGCGCTACCTAAAAGCCACCGCCCGTGGCCACAGATTGTCCGATCTGCTTGGCTGAATTTACAGAAGAGAAAAACTAAGAGTCCTGCCAAAAAGATAATAGTATTCAACTCAAGCAACCGGAGTGGTTTCTCCACACACTGAAACGTTTCATAGAACTCCAGACGAGGCCGCCGTTATGGCTTCTTGAAGGTTGCCATTCCAACGTATTTTTCTGAGTGCTCTGCGTTATTCATATACAAGTTTAGTTGACAATTACATTCATAGAAGAAGATGTATGGGAATTTGTGTGGCACGGTTATCCAGGTATCTCCTATCGATTCAGATTGCAAATATTTCTCAACGTATAGGAAATGTGTGCATCTTTTTTTGGCCCCTCTTTGATTTTCTTGATTTTCCTTATTAATGCTGGTGTTGCCAATTTTCATAATTTTGGGGTAATAAATAAGCAGGGCGTGGATTAACGAGTACGTGGTAGATCTCATCAATACCATTGCATGCTCAAAGTTTGGATAGAATTATAGGTTTTCAAAATCTCTTTTAAAGCTGAAAATTGATTGGGATTTAGAAATGGCATATTCCTTGGGAATTATGAAACTAATGAAGAACCATGGCAACTGAACCTTGATCAGATTGTAACCCAGAAGTGAAGCATATTCATTCGTCGATCTTTGTAATATATTAATGTTTAAGATATTCACCGAAATAACGTTCCATCCCGCTGAGAGGAAAGCATCGAAGGCAACAGAACCTGAGAATATTCTCTGTTCAAAGTCGTTTGAAGCTCGGGCAAGTTGTCTCTCTTCCTCTTTAACAGTGCTTTCCATTAGAGGTCCAATGCCAAGTTGAACCAGATTTGCCCAATTAATTTTCCCTGAGCTTGGCACTGATTAACCTCTAATGGAAAGCGTCGTTAAAGAGGAGAGAGACAACTTACCCGAGCTGCAAACGGCTTTGAAGTTTGAACAAAGAATATTCTCGAGTTCTGTTGCGTCCCATGCTTCCTCGCAGTTGGATATGTATACTTGGTCATCGGCATAGCTGGAAAAATATTACCAGAGATCCATAAAAGTCCAGAATGCCCAATAAAATTCACTGTAGAGCATATCTCCACAGGGAAGAGAACATTCATTTTGAAGCGTCCGGGCCTCAAAAGTCGTTTTCACATAGAACTGTCAGCGAAGGCTGTATACCTTTTTGAGCTCCAGGTTCCTATTATACCATGTCACATAATAGCGTTGTTGCACTGAAGGACGTAAGTGAAATGACAATTATCCATCATTTTCTATCCCACCAGGATGTAATAACCTCCAAATCAGATTCCATAATACAATCATGTGCCAAACGGGCGCTTATTACACCATCGCAATTATTATATGCCCATACCAACTTATATGCTTCTGACGATAATTTAATCCCGACATGGTATAAGCTATGAATATAGTTGTCCCATTCATCAGCAAACCCCTCATCAAGCTCCAAGTTCTGAGCAGTACACCATATGACATACTCGTCATTTTGTCGAGTCCCCGCTTGCTTGAGGATAAAAATGTTTCTTCTCTGTAACTCCTTTATAAGAATATAGGATAGTTTGTATGTGTCTTCTAAACCAATCACAGGGTCAATCCCAAGATAAATTTGAGTATCTCTGCCCATGGTCCAGATGATAGCATGATTAATGATTGACAGTGAATAGACGAGACTGCGCCATATGTCAGTTTTCATCATTACGGCCTCTCCCATTAGTAACCAACCTCAACCATGCGCTTTCGTCTTTCTATGTTCTCGGCATAGGTATTACTTTTCATTATTGTATTTTTCTCACAAAAGCTTGGCCAACAGAAAACATCTTTTACTTATCATTATTTTAATAAGTTCACTTTTAAATTGTTTGTGTTTAAAATTTACTATTATTTAATCATTCATCTTTTTATGTGTTAATTATATATAACAAAAATAGAGTTAATATGTTTAAAGAACGTTATTATTATTTATATTTATATTTATATATGATTCATTATTTATAAAATTTATTTATTATATTTTTATTTTATCTAAATGTATTGATTTTTTATCACAATTATTAAATTTTTATTATAATGATTAAATCTATGATAATTGTAATATAAATTTATGCTTTTAATATATATGTTAGTTATTTTTATTGTTTTTTTTTTCTTTGCTATATTTTTTGTTTGTTTCCATTTGTGATTTTTTATGTTTTGTTTTTAATGTGGGATATTTTTTTTCTTGTTTTCACTTATTTATTTACTTATTAGTTTTCTATTTTATATTATTTTTTTATAATTTTTATTTTAAAATACAAAATGTATGTTCCATTTGTTATTTCATAAAAATTAGATTTTCAATATATATATATATATATATGAGATTTGGGTTTAAGATTTAGCTTGGTTGGGGGTTTGCTCAATTATTAAGTTTAGAAATAAGATGGAACCAATCTTACAATTAGGATTAAGGATTTAGACATAAGATTTTGACTTAGGAGGTTAGGTTAGCGTAGGCTAAAGTAGGTTAGTATAGGATATAGTAGGCTAGGTTAGGGTAGTATAGGCTATGCTAAGGTAGTCTAAGGTTGGTTAGTCTATCCTATGCTATGCTATGGTAGGGTAGGTTAATGTAGGTTAGGCTATGTTAAAGGAGGTTGGGTTAGGTAGTATAGGCTAGGAGGAGGAGGATTAGGAAGAGGGGGAGGAGGAGGATGAGAAAGGGGGTGGAGGAGGAGGAGGGGGAGGAGGGATCATGGGGAGGAGGAGGAGGAGGAGGAGGAGGAAGGGGGGATTAGGAAAAGGGGTAGGAGGAGGATGAGAATGGTGGGGAGGAGGAGAGGGGGGCAAGGAGGAGGAGGAGGAAGGAGAGGGGAAGGGAGCAGGTGGCAGAGGAGGAGGGTGGGAGAGAGGAGAGGAGGGGGGGGCAAGGAGGAGGAGGAGGAGAGGGGGGGTTGGAGAGGAGGAGTAGGCGGAGGGTAGGAGGAGGAGTAGGAGAGGGGGTGGAGGAAGAGGAGGGGGAGGAGAAGAGGGGAGGAAGAGGAGGGGAAGGAGAGTGGGCGAGGGGAGGAGGGATCAGGGGGAGGAGGAGGAGGAGTGAGGAGAGGGGGGGGAGGAGAGGAGGAGTAGGAGGGTGGGGAGGAGGAGGAGGAGAGGAGGAGTAGGAGGAGGGTGGGAGAGGAGGAGTAGGAGAGGGGGTGGAGGAGGAGGAGGGGGAGGAGACGGGGGGAGGAAAAGCAGGGGGATGAGAGTGGGTGAGGGGAGGAAGGATCAGGGGGAGGAGGAGGAGGAGTGAGGAGGGGGGGGGGGGGAGGAGGGGGATGGGTGTGGGAGAGGAGGACGACAAGCAGGAGGAGGAGGAGAGGTAAGGAGGAGGAGGAGGAGGAGGAGGGTGGGAGGAAGGAGAGGAGAAGGGGGGAAAGGAATATGAGGAGGGGGGTGGGAGAGGAGGAGGAGGAGAGGGGGGTGGAGGAGGTGGAGGAGGACAGAGGATTTGGAGGAGGGAGGAGGGGGAGGAGGAGGAGGGGAAAGGAAGAAGGAGAGGAGAGGTGGGGCGAGGAGGAGGAGGAGGGGGGAGGATGACGGGGAGGTGAAGGAGGAGGGAGGAGGAGTGAGGAGAGGGGGGGAGGAGGAATGAGGAGATGTGGGGAGGAGGAGGAGGAGGAGGAGGAGGGTGGGAGGAAGGAGAAGAGAGGGGGGTCGAGGAGGAGGAGGAGGAGGAGGAGGGGGTGGGAAGAGGAAGAGAGAGAGGAGATGGGGGGAGGAAGAGGAGGGGGTGGAGAGTGGGTGAGGGGGTGAGGGGAAGAGGGATAAGTGGGAGGAGGAGGGGGACGATGAGGGGGGGAGGATAAGGAGGAGGAGCGGGATGATGGGGGGTGAGAAGGAGGAGGGGGATGATGGGGGGGGAGGAGGAGGGGGGAAGAGGGGGGAGGGAAGGAGGAGGAGGGGGAGGAGATGGGGGGAGGAGGAGGAGGGAGGAGTATGAGGGGGAGGAGAAGGAGGAGGGAGGAAGAGGAGGATTGAGGAGAGGGGAGGAGGAGGAGGGGTGAGGAGAGGGGGGGGAGGAGGAGGAGGAGGAGTGAGGAGAGGGGGGATGAGGAAGAGGAGGAGAAGGAGTGGAGGAGGAGGAGGGATGAGGAGGAGGGAAGGAGGAGGAGGGGGAGGAGATGGGGGGAGGAGGAGGAGGGGGGAGGATGAGGGGGAGGAGTAGGAGGAGGAAGGAGGAGGAGGGTGGGAGAGAGGAGAGGAGGGGGGGGCAAGGAGGAGGAGGAGGAGAGGGGGGGGTTGGAGAGGAGGAGTAGGCGGAGGGTAGGAGGAGGAGTAGGAGAGGGGGTGGAGGAGGAGGAGGGGGAGGAGAAGAGGGGAGGAAGAGGAGGGGAAGGAGAGTGGGCGAGGGGAGGAGGGATCAGGGGGAGGAGGAGGAGGAGTGAGGAGAGGGGGGGAGGAGAGGAGGAGTAGGAGGGTGGGGAGGAGGAGGAGGAGAGGAGGAGTAGGAGGAGGGTGGGAGAGGAGGAGTAGGAGAGGGGGTGGAGGAGGAGGAGGGGGAGGAGACGGGGGGAGGAAAAAGCAGGGGGATGAGAGTGGGTGAGGGGAGGAAGGATCGGGGGGGAGGAGGAGGAGGAGTGAGGAGGGGGGGGGGGGAGGAGGGGGATGGGGGTGGGAGAGGAGGACGACGAGCAGGAGGAGGAGGAGAGGTAAGGAGGAGGAGGAGGAGGAGGAGGGTGGGAGGAAGGAGAGGAGAAGGGGGGCAAGGAATATGAGGAGGGGGGTGGGAGAGGAGGAGGAGGAGAGGGGGTGGAGGAGGTGGAGGAGGACAGAGGAGTTGGAGGAGGGAGGAGGGGGAGGAGGAGGAGGGGAAAGGAAGAAGGAGAGGAGAGGTGGGGGCGAGGAGGAGGAGGAGGGGGGAGGATGACGGGGAGGTGAAGGAGGAGGGAGGAGGAGTGAGGAGAGGGGGGGAGGAGGAATGAGGAGATGTGGGGAGGAGGAGGAGGAGGAGGAGGAGGGTGGGAGGAAGGAGAAGAGAGGGGGGTCGAGGAGGAGGAGGACGGGGGTAGGAGAGGAGGAGGAGGAGGAGGAGGGGGGTGGGAAGAGGAGGAGGAGGAGGAGATGGGGGGAGGCAGAGGAGGGGGGTGGAGAGTGGGTGAGGGGGGGTGAGGGGAAGAGGGATAAGTGGGAGGAGGAGGGGGGACGATGAGGGGGGAGGATAAGGAGGAGGAGGGGGATGATGGGGGGTCAGGAGGAGGAGGGGGATGATGGGGGGGGAGGAGGAGGGGGGAAGAGGGGGGAGGGAAGGAGGAGGAGGGGGAGGAGATGGGGGGAGGAGGAGGAGGGGAGGAGTATGAGGGGGAGGAGAAGGAGGAGGGAGGAAGAGGAGGATTGAGGAGAGGGGGAGGAGGAGGAGGGGTGAGGAGAGGGGGGGGAGGAGGGAGGAGGAGGAGAGTGAGGAGAGGGGGGGATGAGGAAGAGGAGGAGAAGGAGTGGAGGAGGAGGGATGAGGAGGAGGGAAGGAGGAGGAGGGGGAGGAGATGGGGGGAGGAGGAGGAGGGGGGAGGATGAGGGGGAGGAGTAGGAGGAGGAAGGAAGAGGAGGAGTGTGGAGAGGGGAGGAGGAGGAGGGGGAGAAGGAGAGGGGGGAGGAGGAGGAGAGGAGGAGGATTGAGGAGATGGGGGGAGGAGGAGGAGAGGAGGAGGAGGCAGGAGAGGAGGGGGAGGAGGAGTGGAGAGAGGGCAGAGGAGGAGGAGGAGGAGGGAGTAGGAGGGTGGAGGTGAAGGAGGAGAAGTAGTGGAGGAGGTGGAGGAGTAGTGGAGGAGGTGGGAGGAGGATGAGGGTAGGTGGAGGAGGGTGTGGAGATGGAGGAGTGGTGTAGAGCGGGGAGGAGGAGGTGTGTGGTGTGGGGGGAGGAGGAGTTGGGGGCGTAAGGTGGATGAGAGGATGAGGATTGAGGTGGGTGGTGGGAGGAGGTGGAGGTGGTGGAAGGAAGAGGGGGGGAGGGGGAGAAGAGGAGGGGGGAGGAGAGTGGGGAGAGGGAAGCAGAAGTGGGAGTAGGAGGAGGGGGAGTAAAAGTGAGGAGAGGAGGGGGGGGACGGGGGGAGGAGGAGGAGGAGAAGGAGGGAGGGGAGGAAGAGGAGGAGAATGGGGAGGAGGAGGAAGATGGAGGGGGAGAGGAGGAGGAGGAGGAGGAGAATCAAGGGGGGAGAGGAGGAGGAGGTGGAGTAGAAGTAGAAGGAGGAGGGGGAGGAGGGAAAAGTGGAGGAGGAAAGTGTGAGGGGGGAATGGAGGGTGAGGGGAGGAGTAGGAGTAGGTGGATGAGGAGGAGTATGAGGAGGGGGAAGAGAAATAATAATTGCCTTTTTTATTATAATAAAATTATATAATATATTTTGGATGAAAAATGATAAATTATAATATTTACCATTTTTTAAGATAATCTAAATAACAAAATAAATATGTTGAAAATTTTAAAAGTTGAAAAAGGAAATTACAATATCATATAATTATGTAATGGTAAAATTGCAATTGAATTTTAATAATACATTGATAGATTAGAAATGTGAGATTGAGTTATTTCACAAGTATAGTCAGAATCATTTAGATGGTCATTGCTAATTCTTTTGTTATGATTAACAATATTATCTCAATTTATAAGTATCAATTTTTTTTTTTATAAATGTAATTTGTTTTCTCAAGGTTAAGGATCATTGATGTCACTCACTTTGCTTGAGTTTGGTGACCCCTTCCATTTTTTTCTTTGAAATCCCAACCCTTCTTCCCCATTTGATTTCACCAAGTGTGTTGGCACCAGTTTTGGCTTGAAGGGTTGGATCCATGGAAATAATGAATAAGGTCCCAGTTGTTTGAGTTACACAACCTAGAGGCTGCAAACAGAAGCTCAGAATGTTCGTAACTAGTTTCGAGATGCAAATGATTGAAGGTCTTAGTTCTTTAACAAGTGCAAAGGTGGATAAAATGTGAAAACCCACTCGAAGTTATATATAGGCATAAATCGATGGAGTATATATGCGGCGATGGATATTGACGGCCATAAGTTCCTTTCGCAAATTAAGATGGAGTAGTTTAAGCGTGGGCGGAGCGTGCTATCCCATGAGCGTGGGCGGAGTGTGCTAGCCCATGAGCAATTTGGAAACCTAGTCAACGGGCTGAAGGACAAATCTACGGCTAGCATGTACTTTGGTGATTTGGCGTGCACAGGGAAATGGACATTTTCAGATTTGCAAAGTTTTGGTAGGCCCCGTGTATTGCAACGACGTAGATCCAGCGGAGATTTAGTTCACATTTTGGACATGCGTGGAGGCTCAACACTCTCAAAATCTGCGAACTCGGTAGGGGCCGCATCTTTGTATGGTTGAGATGCAGAATGGGACCAGATCAATGGCCACCATTAGATGCACAGATCCAAGGTGTAAGGAAGGTGGCATTTGAAAGGTTAAGAGCTGCGAAGGATTGCAGAGTTAAAGGGTGAAGGAGATTCACAGTGTAGATCAGATCATACTAATTGACGGCTTGAAAACCTTTGTGATACATAAGATGCGAAAAGGTTAGGAAAGAATAAATATTATAAAAATGGAATGCATGGGGATTTGAGTACTGTTTGATTCAGTTTCATTGAAAAATGACAGACGACCACTATGCAGAAGCAGACAACTCAGCCAGGATCTCATACCAGGTGTCAAATAACCAGGTAGGCCTCCTGTCTCCATACAAAACTATTTAAATGGCTGAATTCAGTGAGATAGAACCCCCAAGTTTTGAATACCGGAAGATAGGTGATTTGTTTGAGGATAAAGATGTCGAGGTTTATGACACAGTGTTGATAAACAGCTCCATTAAGACAGGTGAGGACAGGTTGAAGATCGTTAAGGAGCGGAATATAGATGTGCATAAATTTTACCAGATGTTTTTACATTTGTTTGCAATCGGCCAAACCCCAAATTGTCTCAAGTTTGTCGACTGGTGCGCCACCGATTACTCCTCCTCTGAGAGGGTGATTATGGGCACATCCAACTCTAAGATCCTGTGCCAAGTCAACCCCCTCACTATTAAGAAATCCCTGTCAATCCTAGATGAAGTTTTCCAAAAATCCAAAGAGTACACAGAAGAAGCCCTAATTTAGCATTTCAGACAGGCCCTAGCTGAGCTTAAGTAAAGTCTCTTCCATGCTAGCCTACTGCCTAATGTCTCCTTCTAGGACCAACCTTTCCCTGGTGAAGTCAGTATGTTTAGAGAAGAGTCCAAATGTGTGATAACCCCACTATCCCAGTTCCTAGGATTAGATACAGACCAGTATATCATTGAACCTTTAATAAGCCTGTTGTTTGTCATGAGCACATGTCCTCTTGAGCCTGAGGAGCCCAATAAGTCCATCCAGTGTGCCTATCTTAGGTTTGATGAGGCCCTAGATGAGAATATCCATTCTCAACTAATGGATTTCCGTAGAACTAGAAGCTTCAGATTCCAGTCATACCTGCTGAGAATGTTCATGTCCTTTAATGAAGAGAACTTACAGATGCATAAGATGATGCTCACTCAGGAAACACTCACAGATTACACTCAGTTCATGAAAAACATCATGTATAAAGTCTATAATGTTATCTTTCAAAGGAAACTACCTAGGTATTAACACAAATGAAAGACATGCTACATCCTTCTCCAAATAAGAAGATAGGTGACTTGTTCCTCTCGGAACACAACACAACAATAAGAGTTTATGGGTTTTCCCATGCACCGTATGTGCTTCCAGCTTTTCTAACCCCTAGACAATTTACATTGGAATTCATCACGAACAAGTTGAAGGTGGAAATTGAACATTTCTTGGATGACAAGAAGGCTTCAGACATCACTTTCCCTGGGCTATAGGCCCATTCATTGTTAAAAATAAGACTTCCCTTCCAACCATTGAAGGTATGATGAGAGATATGGGATTCATAACAAAGGAAGCCATCAATTCTGACCCCCACCACATCATCTCAGACAGAAGAAAATAAAGTAATAGGAAAGATTTTATACATTTTGAAATTACAGGGTTGGCTGAGACTGCTAATTTGCTAGAATGGAAAAATTCAAATGGAGATAGATACACTTGATGACTCCACCTCCCTTGTACCAAAAGCCACTTCCCCACTACCTAGCTCTTCCAGTTTTGCTCCAGCAGATGGAGAAGTCATACCCCCTGCCAGTGTCTCTGGAGGGTCCAGCAAGTTGGAAAAGATTAATGTCTTGGACATAGATGATGACACAGAAAGAGTTCCCAAAAGGTAGAAAGTAGAAAAACCTGAGCAGCAGATTGTATAGGTGTCAGTTGGTCAAGGAAAAAAGAAACAGGTGAAGATTAAGTTGCCTACTTTCGAGACCAAAGAATATTTATTCATCCAAACATCCATTAAACCTGCTGTACCCAACAAGAGTAGAGCTGAGCTGCTAGATGAGTATAAATAGTGCACAGAAGCAACCTCAGAAGAGTCTAAACTGTATGAAGAGGTGAGGCATATTTCCAATAAAGAGATGTCTTTGGTAGCTAGCAGGAGCTATGCCAGAACACCTTGAACTTGGCTTTAGCTACTAAGAACGAGGCCAAAGAACTGAAAGTGAACTTGGAATACATCCTTGTCCCTGATATGATAAATTTGCACAAGGAAACTAGGTATTTTATCTATGCCAAGTTGCTAAAGGCTGCACTAGAACTATTTAAATTATAATTCAGTAAGGGTAAGGTTCAAAATCAACTCAGACTAGAGAGAGTGGAGAAAAAAGCCCACAAGGCACAAATCAAGAAGTTGCAAAATGCATTGTTGGCTACTGAAAGCCATGAAGACAAGAAGGTGAGTATACAAAGGTTGATGGATGAGAAAGATAACACCATTCAGTCATTGAAAAAGAAGCTAAAAATCCCCTCCACCCAGCTGGTGGAAGCCTCTGAATTGATAGAGCTAGAAGAGAAGAGAGAAAAGCTACAAAATGAACTAACAGACTACAAAGCTAAACTGTTGAAGTTTGAAGAGAAGGAAAAGTTGTGGCTGAGTGATATGGCCCTCATGGTGGAGAGTGAAAGAAGTGGAAGGCTTAGTCTTAAGACCTTGAAAATAAATTGCAGGAGAAGAGACAAGAGTTGGAGAACATGGCCACACCCTCCTCCATAGAATTGGGTGACTTCTCCCTTGTGGGGGCTATGGCATAGGAAATCCTGAGAGACTTAGAAGTGGAAATGTTAAAGAAGCAAAACAAAAATTTGAAAACCCTACTGTCAATGGCAGAGCAAGAAAAGGAGGCTTGGGAAACCAAGTACCAGGAGATGCAGGTCAAAAATGAGGAATTGGTAAAGTAGGCTACAGGTCAGACCTCCTTGCAGGAGCAAAACAAGTCATTTGGGATGACATTATTGCAGAGGCAAAAAAGCTAAGGCCCTACCTTGACTTTGTACTAGATAAGGAAACTGTAATCAATCTAGCCAAGCAAAGTATAGTAGCAGCAAATGAAAAATTGAATAAAAATCCCGTGGAGCATGATGAAAATGCCATAGACTTCTTGAATGGCTTGACTGAAGATGAAGTAAAGGCAGCAGGTATACAAGATAGATTGTCCACCATCATTTGCCCCAAGAGAGTGATAAATAAGCATCAGCAAGTGAAAAATATTCAGGTCAGAGTTGATGTTTTGTCTGAGCAGGTGAAGTACTTCAGGGATATGTTTGACCCCTTATTTAATAAGGGGCTGCCTCTCTTTTGGGAGGAGGATGGAACCATGAGGACATAGGAAGAATATCAGGGCAAGTTATGGGAATGCATATTGGATCATGAAGGATTTATTTACATGGACCAGCCTTTGACAGGAAAAATAGTGGTAGACAAATTGACAAAGGATTTTGAATTGGGCATGATCTTCAAAGAGGTAGGTGCACGTCTTCAGAGCTGCTCATAGAGGGATCATACAGAATTGTGGGTAATGTTAAAGGAGGTGGCCACATCAGAATTGCCAGCTATAGACCAGTGTAATCTTGTGGAGAAGTATGGAAAGGCCAAACTGACACTGCATCCATGAAGATTATGAAGGACGTGGAGATTAGGGCATGAAGAATTAGTTACTAAGGCATTTTTGTTTATTTACTAGAGTTTGTTACCAGCTAGTAGATGCTCGAGGGAACTTGTAAAGGATGTTAAGCATACTTGTTAGTATTTGCTCCTTTTTGTTGTAACTAATTCTCATAGAGGATGAAACTGCATGTATAGGTGTCATCTCAAGTAGTAACAACTTTCTATTGGAATGATTCGAGCTTGAGGGATGATGATATCTATATATTCATATGTAATGAAGAGAACAAGGGTTGAAACCGGTTGGAACACGTGAGGATTTTGTGTTATGTATTTTGAGATGCTCCTTTAATAAAATTGGCAGAGCCGAGCAAGTATTTTGAGCAGAGATTCTTGTGTTATCTGATTTGGACTTTGTACCTTTCTTTCTTTGTGTGAATGTTTCTTTGTTATCTACTTCATACTGTTTCTTTCATGTTTGGATAAGTGTATATTGAGGTAGAACTCATATGTTTATGCTCTATTTCTTTGATTCCAAGCATCCACAAACTAGTTCTACTAAATTTAATGTAGAATTCATTTTTACAATGCTCTGTGTTAATGGACTATTCTTATCTTCTTCTCTATCACCAGAAAAACAACTTTTTGATTGTAAATGAGTAGCTACCCTGCCTCTGTTATAAATTGTTTGCAAATCATTGACACTTTATCATCATAAGTGTTTTTGACTCCATTTCCCAATGAATATTCACCTTGTTTCAACCAAGCAATAAATCTGATTTTAATTCTAATTCATATGTCTAGCCTTGATAAACAAACATTGAGAGATCCCTCTCTGGAAAGATAGAAGCCATCTCTCTTTCCTAAAGCTTGTTTTTGTGTGTTACCTTAAATAGACCTTTCCATAACCTTGGGGTCGATTTGAGTGCTAACATAACTAGCATCGTTGCCATGGAGTGAAAGTCATATGGTCCCTGGGATAAAATGACAAAGAGTCCCTCTTTTCATAGAAAGAAGGGATTTTTGTGGGCAAACAGAGATTGATGCATTTGAAGAAGGTTGTATATTTTCCCTGAAACTCCACTCATCAGAATTTTCAGTTGAAGGTAACTCCACTGGGGATATTGATGACTCCACACTGGTTTCCAAAGAAGGTTTCAGAAGATATCATAGCTCCCAGAAGGATACACACAAGAGGTAATCTAATTTCTAAAACTTTACTAAGTGTGGAAAACCCAGAAAGTTTGTTGAAACGTAGAAGTGGAAAAGAGAAAGCTAGCACTTCTAATATTGAAAGATATGTGTCTAAAGAAGAGTTGTATGGTTTTCATGAATTGGATTTAGAAATAAGCATTGGGAAGTCTTTGTTGAGATCAAAATCAGAATCAGACCTAGAGAAAACAAAAGAAAATCCAAATAGTTTTGAGGCATATTTGTTAGATCCCCTGCAGTATAATCTGCTAGACATTGTGAAAGTTGAAGGAAATAACCCTTTCTCTCTAACCTCTCAGCTACATACTACAAACCTTGTTAGCAATCCACCTCAGAATCCTCCTGTAGTACAGAATCCACCTAGACCAATGGAAGCTAGGTTTGCACCCTTATCTTTTCCAGCTGTTTTGCATGACCTCCCTCGGAACTACTCACAGAGAATTTCTCTATATGATGGAAATTGTACAGCAAGGAAACATATGGATAGATTTGAAGATTTCATTGACTTGGAGGAAGTATATCATGATGATTCAAAGATGAGGTTGTTTGCTCAAAGTTTGTCAAGAGAGGCAAAGAGATGGTTTAAATATTTACTAGCAACATATATCCTTACCTTTGAATCCTTTCAAACCCTGTTTTTAGATAGATGGGAGGCAAAGAAGATCCCTATGCAAATATTATATCAATATAATGGCTTAAAGAAATGGAACGTTGAGTATGTTAAGGAATTTTCTAGCAGATTTATGAGGGTTTACAATTCAATTCCTGTTGATATCAAGCCATTGGTAGGGGATGCTAAACTACAT
Organism: Larix kaempferi; assembly: GCA_027924585.1. Lineage (NCBI taxonomy): Eukaryota > Viridiplantae > Streptophyta > Pinopsida > Pinales > Pinaceae > Larix > Larix kaempferi. Next base: position 5,917,837 of record BSBM01001417.1, on the reverse strand, counting down.
TATGTAGATGCCTTTGATGGAGACTTCTCATGTATGTTGAGAGAGAGGAAGTCAGCTACCTTTTCTGCTATGTTTAAATATTCTTTAGAAGTGGAAGCAAATATGATGGCCTCTAGAAAATTGAATAATATGGTAGGGACAGAGAATAAGAGACAAGAAACCCAAGCATCCACTTCTGCTTCTTCCTTTGCAAGTGATGTTAAGTTTGAGACAATGATGAAAACCATGGAAAGGTTGATGGATAGGTTGGCCCTAGATAATAGACCACCAAATAGAAAGCATCCTGAAAATCAAGGAATCCAAACTTTAGAAGACCTTCTTTTCCTCAAAGAAACCAAAGAAATCCTGAAGATCAGCAAATAAGACCACCATTTCTAGAAAATTTGGTTGATGAGGAAGGACAAGAAGACTCAATGAATAATCAGATTCACCACTTTGATGATATTGATTTTGAAATACATTTAACTGAAGAAGAACATAATTTTTTCACTCAAGAAGAGGACAATCATATTTCAGAGCTAGATTCGGAGCAATACCAAAGAGGATACCAGAATGCTATTCATGATTTTCAGAGAAAGTTAAAGCTGCAAAATCGTGATTTAATAACAAATAAAGGAAAGCCCAATCCAAACTAGCTTTCCAATACCCAGCAGAATCTCGAAAAACAAAAAGAAAAGGATGCTATGGTTTCAAAAGACCCAGAAAATAAGGAGCAACAACCTAAGGAAATTAAGCAGTCAAGACCAATTGATGTGGATAAACCAACTTCATCTTTTAGCCTGAAAACAGAGTTGTCAAAGGTTAATATTTCTATCCCCTTTAATGAGTTGTTGAAAAATAATGAATATAGGGAAGAAATCACTAAAATGGTCAAGAATCAAGGTGAGTGTCAACCTAATATTTTAGAAGTGACAGATGATACTCCCACTATTGTCTTTGTACCCAAAATTGAAGATACATATGATGAATAAGTTCCCCCATTCTATCTAAGTTTGAACATCCATGATATGATTTTGCACAATGCAATGCTAGACTCCGGTGCATCTCATAATCTAATGCCAAAAATAGTAGTAGAAATTCTAGGACTAAAGGTTACTAGGACTTATAAAGACTTGTTTTCTTTTGATTCTAGAAAAGTCAAGTGTTTGGGATTAATAAAGGATATGGTGGTATCTCTTGCACAACTCCCAGCTAAAAGCATTGTGATGGATGTTGTAGTAGTTGATGTCCCTGCAAAGTTCGGTATGTTGTTATCAAGATCTTGGCAATCAAAATTAAGAGGAACTATGCAAATGCACTTGTCATATGCCACTATACCCCTGTTTAGAAGCAATAGAATGTTATATAGAGAAAAGAGACTAGCCTATGTGGTCAGCGGTTAGGATAAGCCTGAAAATCACCGTATTTATGTTGTTGACTCCGATTTGGGATCCTCTATATTTTTCAATGATGGACCATGCACTGACCCTGAAGTTCCTATACATATTGAAGTTGAAGAAGATGAGGAATTTGCAAAAAGATAAGAAGCCTTGGAGAAGAAAGAGAATGAAGAGGGGGTTTTGGACTATGTACTTTGATGGGTCTCTAAGTAAAAATTGAGCTGGGGTAGGTGTTTGGATTATATCCCTAGGAAGAGAATTCAAAGCTTTGTCTTATAAACTAACTTTTGAATGTACTAATAATGTGGCTAAATATCAGGCTTTGCTGCTAGGTTTGTAGGCTTTGAGAGACATGGGGGCAAAGAGAATAGAAGTGTTTGGGGATTCAGAGCTTATGGTGAATCAAGTGAATGATATTTACCAAAACAAACATCCCAGGATGAGATCATACAGGAATGAAGTTTGGGATATGTTTGGTAATTACTTTACAGAGCATAAAATCAGGGTGGTTCCCAGAATAGAAAATCAAGTGGTTGATTCTTTGGCTACAACTATTGGTGGTTTCAAATCCCCTATTTATTCTCAGAAAAAATATAAAGTTGAGATTGTGAACATACCCTCAATACTAGATAACTCCAAATATTGGCAAGTTTTTTAGGATGATATACAGATAAAGAGATTCTTGGAGCTGTCTGATGAATTTGTGAACATTCAGATTGATAAAGAAAATGAAAATTTGGAGTGCTTCCAATATGGTGAATCAGTTGAAGGTGAAGAAGCTGAAAACCAAGCTTGGAAAAATACATTGGGAGGAAAGGACATAATCCACCTAAAAAGTAATTGTATTCCACGAGGCCCGATCCCTCTAGAGAAGTTGTTTGATCAAAATGATGTGGCTAAGGACCTAAGTTGAAGCCTACTGATGGTGTCGTTGAAGAACATAACTTAGGGACAAAAGAAGAACCGCGAATTGTAAGGTTGTCGAAGAAGTTCCCTGCAAAGGAGAAGGAAGAATATGTAAAATTGATGAAGAAATACACAAATGTATTTTCCTGGAGCTATGAGAACCTAAAGGAGTATGATACTTCTATCATACAGCATGCCATCCCAATAAATCCTGGAGAAAATCCTTTCAGACAGAAGTTAAGGAGAGTGAACCTCAAGTTGTTTCCTATGATAGAAAAGGAGATCAAGAAATTGTTCAATGCCAAGATTATTGTGACTCTGAGGTTTTCCAAATGGGTGGCTAACTTGGTTCCTGCCAGAAAAAAGAATGGTGAAATTAGACTTTGTCTTGATTTCAAAAACCTCAATAGGGTTTCATTGAAGGACAACTACCCACTACCTAAGATGGAGCACATTCTGCAGAGGGTAGTAGGTTCTGAAAGGATTTCAACTATGGATGGGTTTTCAGGATATAACCAGATCAAATTACTCCCTGAGGACCAAGAAAAAACCGCTTTTACCACACCCTGGGGTACATTCATGTATGCTAAGATGCCCTTTGAGCTAATGAATGCAGGAGCTACATTTCAGTGTGCTATGGACATTGATTTTGCAGAAGAAAAGGATAAATTTGTAGTTCTCTACATGGATGATATTACTATTTATTCCAGATCTGATAAAGAACATATCAAGCATTTGGAGAAGCTCTTTATAAAATGTAGGAAATATGGCATCTCATTAAATCCTAAAAAGTCTAACTTTGCACTGGATAAATCTAAATTTCTTGGGCACATTATTTCAAAGGATGGTATTAAGATTGATCTAGGAAGGATCAGTGCAATTCTGAAGGTTGAGGAACCTAGGAGCAAGAAGGAAGTGCAGTCCTTTATTGGACAGGTAGGTTTCCTAAGGAGATTCATTCCCATATTTGCTGAGATATTGAGGAACATTAATAACATGATGAAGAATGAAAATCAAATAAAATGGACAAAAGATGCTAGAGAATCATTCAGGGGTATTAAAAGGGCCATCACTGAAGCTCCAGTCCTGGAAAGTCCATATTTTACTAGAGATTTCCTAGTTTTTTCTTATGCTTCTGAGAATACTGTAGCTAGAGTCCTATTGCAAAAGAATAACCAAAATGTTGAGCAGCCTATTGCATTTTTCAGCAGGGTATTGAGAGAGGGATAATTGAAATATGATATCATGGAGAAGTAGGCTTATGATTTGGTGAAATATTTGAAAGACTTCAGGGTATACATTCTTCATTTACACATTATTGCACATGTTCCAAATAATGCAATGAAGAGTATTCTTACCCGACCTGATCCAGAAGGGAAGATGGCCAAATGGATTGCTATGTTGTTGGAGTATGATCTTGAGATCAAGCCTACCAAGCTGATTAAAGGACAAGGGATGGACAGGATGATGACAGATGCTAATTGTGAATCTTTACAACTCAACTTCTTTACCAGCCATTCAAACCAGCTAGACAGAGGGATATAGGTAAAGCCATATTTTTCTATGTCTCCATGGTACTCTGATATTGTATATGTGTTGCAAAATTTACAAACTCCTGCGAGACTGAGTAAAACAAGAGCTAGATATGTAAAGCTAAAGGCTGCAAAATAATGTATTATGAACCAATACTTGTATTGGAAGGACCCTGGTGGTGTATTGCTGAATTTTTTGCTGGAGGACGAAACTCAGCAGACAATAAAAGAATTCCATAAAGGAGATTGTGGAGGGAACCAATCATGGAAGGTAACAGTGAATAAAATTATGAGGGATGGTTTTTATTGGCCTACTATGTTTTCAGATGTTTATAAAGAGACTACCACCTATCATCAGTGTCAGATATTTGATGGTAAGAGGAAATTGGTTTCACTTCCTCTTAACCCAATTTCAGTAGAGCCACCCTTCTAGCAGTGGGGGTTAGACCTCATTGGGGAGATCAACCCAAATTCTTCAAGCCAAAACAGATGGATTCTGACAACAACTGATTATTTCACAAAGTGGATTGAGGCCATACCCACAAGGAGAGCAATTGATGTTGTGATCATGGATTTTCTAGAGAATAACATTTTGGCTAGATTTGGATGCCCCAGGAGAATTGTGATAGATAATGCAGCTGCTTTCAAATCCAGGAAGATCATAAGTTTATGTCACAAATATCATATCATCCTGAACCATTCTACTACCTACTATCCATAGGGGAATGGATTGGCTAAGTCTTCAAACAAGAGCCTAGTAAGGATAATGAAGAAGTTGTTAGAGGAGAACAAAAGAGCTTGGCATTCAAAGTTGAAGAATGCTTTATGGGATGACAGTATTAGCACAAAAAGGGCAATCAGAATGTCTCCATTCCAGTTAGTATATGGGGATGAAGTTGTTTTTCCCACATCTTTAGGAGTGCCTGTCAGGAAGCTGTTGCAGGGTCATGAGGATGAACCAAACCATATGCAGAGAAGGATAAACTAGATAATAGAACTAAATGAGGTAAGGTACAAAGCCTATGACAGAGTGCAAGTGCACCAAGAGAAAATGAAGAATACCTTTGATAAGAGGGTGAAAGAAGAACAGTTCCAGATTGATAATTTGGTCGTAAAGTGGGATGATCTCAGGGAGGATAAGCATGGGAAGTTTGACCATATGTGGGTAGGTCCATACATCATTATAGCAAATAGAGGTGTAAATTATTTCATTTTGGAGCATCAAGATGGGTCTCAGCTGAATAGCGGCCCAGTGAATGGAAGGTTTTTGAAGCATTACCTATCCTGAGGGTGACAGGTAACCTTTCTATCATATTTTGTATATGTTTCTTTACATTTGCATTAGTACATGTGGTGAACCAAAGGATTTGAAGCCAGAAGTGAAGCCTTGAAATCTGGAGGGATAGCCATTTCTTTTGTGTTGATTTTTACGTACAGAAAAGCAGGAACAGGGGTTCAAAGTTTTGAAAAACAAACCAATGGATCAGGCATTGAGTTTTCGGGGTTCTTTGTTACCTCACAGGGAGGATAATATCCCCAATTGGAGCCATTTGTTGGCACCAATTTTGGCTTGAAGGGTTGGAGAAGGTTGGATCCATGGAAATAATGAATAAGGTCCCAGTTGTTCGAGTTACATGACCTAGAGGATGAAAACAGAAGCTCAGAATGTTCATGGATAAAAATGATGGAAGGTATTAGATCTTTAACAAGTGAAAAGATGGATAAAATGTGAAAACCCACTCGAAGTTATATAGAGGCATAAATCAATGCAGTAGATCTGCGGTGATGGAGATCGATGGCCATAAGTGCCTTTCGCAAATTAAGATGGATTAGTTTATGTGTGGGCAGAGTGTGCTAGTCCGCGAGCAATTCGGAAACCTAATCAACGGATGGAAGGATAGATCTACGGCCAATAGGTACTTCGGTGATTTGACATGTGTGGGGAAATGGACATTTTCAGATTTTCGAAGTTTTGGTAGGCCCGTGTATTGCAATGATGTAGATTGAGTGGAGATGAGATCCATGACAGAGATTTATTTCGCATTTTGGACATGCACGGAGAATCGACACTCTCAAAACCTGCGAACTTGGTAGGGGCCACATCTTTGGATGGTTGAGATGCAGAATGGGCCCAGATCAACGGCCACCATTGGTAGCACATATCTAAGGTGCAAGGAAGGTGGAATTTGAAAGGTTAAGAGCTGCGAATGATTGTGGAGTTAAAGGGTGAAGGAGATCTATGACATAGATCAAATCATACTAATCAACGGCTTGAAAACCTTTGTGATACATAACATGTGAGAAGTTTAGGAAAGAATAAATATTATAAAAATGGAATGCATAGGGATCTAAGTAATGCTTGTTTTAGTTGCATTGGGAAACAACAAACGACCATTGTGTAGAAGCAGACAACTCAACCAAGAGCTCAGACCAGCTGTCAAATAACCAAGTAGGCCTCCTGTCTCCGTACAAAACTATTTAAATGCCTGAGTTGAGTGAGATAGAACCCCTAGGTTTTGAATACTGGAGGATAGGTGATTTATTTAAGGATAAAGATGTTGAGGTTTACGACATAGTGTTGATAAAAAACTCCATTAAGATAAGTGAGGACAGGTTGAAGATCGTTAAGGAGTAGAATATAGATGTGCATAAAGTTTACCAGATGTTTTTTCATTTGTTTGCAATCGACCAAACCCCAAATTGTCCCGAGTTCTTCGAATGGTGCACCACCAATTACTCCTCTCAAATGGTGATTATGGGAACATCCAGCTCTAAGATCCTATGCCAAGTCAACCCCTTCACTATTAGGAAATCCCTGTCAATCCTAGATGAATTTTTCCATAAATCCAAAGAGTACACAGAAGAAGCCCTAATTCATCATTTTAGACAGGCCCCAGCTGAGTGTTGATGTATATGTAACTTCGGAATGTATTTCACATATATGCATATTGTATTCCTATAGAGATGTTATTATTCCTCTATACGGAAGTGTTGTCAGTTATATTGTAAGTGTCATAACTTATACTTGATGGGTTATTAGACCACCTTGTTGGGGTCGGCCCTGTATAAGTCATGTTGGTCAAAAGGTTATTAGACCACCCTATTGGGGGTCGGCCATGTGGGTCAAAGGGTTATTAGACCACCCTAGTGGGGGTCGGCCCAGTCAACATTATGTTAAGTGGTTAAGTTGAGGCCGACCTAGTTGAGTAAAGGTCAAGTGAAGTTAGTGTATAAATAGAGAGTGTGTCTCTCTCATTTTACACATTTTATTCTCTCACTCACACTTGGGAGAGTGGCGCACTTGTGGAGGAGGAGGCTCTGCTGCTAGGAGAAGACTATCTCTTGTATTCTGGTTGTATCATTGCTCTATCTATCTCTGAGGAAGTTATTGGGGTTTTTCACCTTTATGGTTTTCCCCAAGTAAACTCTGTGTCTCTTGTGTGCTTGCATTATTGTGTCCATGATTGATATGCTGTATATTTGCTGTACATGTTGTTCTCTCAGTTAAGATCCTAGATCAGATTGAAGTAAATTCTGAAAATTTAACATGGTATCAGAGCTAGCCTGAAAGAAGGCATGATATGGCATGTATGACACTTGTTGCACTTACGATGCTAGGGCTTGATATAGCAAAAACCAGTCATCGTAGCACTTTCACTATAAATACGTTTTGACGAAGTTTTCAGATCGAAAACTTTTACAGGTCGAAGATCAGATCCCCATGTACCTTATGTCCAAAGGACAACCTCTAATTCATTGTACTTTGTGATTTACGATCTATACAATATAGGGTTTCTGCCTCTTCCAGATATGAGTCAAAATCAGGTGACCTTGGGAAAAAGGTCATAACTTGGGCTAGGAAGCTCCAAAAGAAATTTCGTAAAACATGACAGGTAGTAAACAGACTGTTCTATCTCAGGACAAATTTTCAGAGGCCAAAGTTAAACCAGTGACACGTGGCACGCCGTACACGTTTGCTCTCCTGTATTATCCCATAAACAGGTCATGTTGTGACACTTGGTATAACTCTCTCTCAGAGAATCCAATTGAGGTAAGACCCATCGGGATGGAAAGACAACAGGTCGGGTTATCTCAAAAAAACGTTTCAGACCCTGTGGATCAAAAAGTTCAGAGTTACACTAGAAACAATCAGGTACATATTTCTGTCAAAACAGAATTATTTTTGAGTACCTTCATTCATGGCTTCCGGAATTTAGGGCTTCGAAGAAAGTTGGAATTTTTGTAATCGGAGACCACGGCTGGATGCTACTCATCAAAATCAAAATTTAGAGACCAAGATCAGATTTTTTTGATTGGGCAGAAGGCCGGGCTTGATCAAACCCCAGTTCGGGACTTTGATCGAAAAGATGGAAAATCAGGGCTTTTGCAAAAATTGGAATTTTGGAAATCTGTGACCACGGCTAGAAGCTCCTCAGAAAAATCAAAGCTTAGAGTTTTGAATCAAATCTTTTGGTTGGGTGAAGCTCTGGGAAACTCAAACCCTAATTCAGGGTCCTCCCTAGTGAATCCAGAAATCTAAAAGGCAATTTTGAGGGGTGAAACTTTTGCAGTTTTCAAATTCTGAATATACCAACTTGATCAGCTCATCAATGCACATATTTATATCCTTTCGGAAGTTTGAAATTCAAAGTTTGAATTTTTGGGGTTTCTTTGACAAACCCTAATCCAGCTCTAGGTCCAGTTCTTGCAAATCAAGTGGATTGGGTTGATCCTAGAAGAAGATGGATTGGTCACCTGCATAAGTGAAGAAGTTCTTGTCTCAGAGGAAGATGAGGCTAAGGCCTTCCATAAGAAGATTACAAGAAATCTTGACAGGTATGGATTACAGGTATGTTTCATGGTTAAGTTTATCATATGTTTGTCTTCATATCATTACAGTATAATCTTGATTAATTACTGGACTTGTCGTATCACCTTAATAGAAGATATTCATTGATTAATGTTTTGACACTTACGATTGTACTAATGCATTGTGATGTTGTATGAGGTTTATGTTGTTTGCTAACACAAAAGGTACACCAAGAAAGTCAAATCATGTTCTACTTCAAGAACATATGTTCATGGTGACGTGAAGACAAAGATTCATCCATTGTCATGGATCACATAGAAGATCTACTTTCGAGGTATGTATAACTTGGTTCTACAATGGTTAACTTATGAGACATGCAGGTTACTAGCACAAGTCACTGAAGAGAACCATAAGACATTATGCGGGTATGTTAGACATAACTAGCTAGCATGCTAATCCAGGTATGTTTTTCCTATATCAAGCTAGAATCCTACCTTGTGTTAGGATCTTATACTGTCATGTTGTTGATAATGATTATTCATGAAGTCATAGGTTTGAATAATCATGGTTGTATGCATATTATGTTTCTTACCATGATTGATGATATGACTAACGAGAAGAATCATGAAGGTATAGGTTTGAATAATCACGGGTTTTATGCATATTATATCTCTTATCTTGATTGATGATTCAACTAACCAGAAGAATCCTATTATCAAATAAGAATATGTATGAGTAAAAGAAGACTTCCCTGAAACCTTGAATACTAATGTTCATTATCTGTGAATGATCATGAATATACACGATTAAGATTATTGTGTTTTGATAGTATTAAGATTATACTAATAAATGTGTGATTATGTATGAGACCTCAAGGATAACACAATGATGATACTAATAAGAATGCATAGTGATTAAGGATGGATGTAAGTTCAAGGATAGGTAATCCAGGAAGTAAAGATCAAGAGGGAGCACACTCTAGTTGTTCCTACAAGAAAGCAAAGGAGCACACTTCAATAGTTTCTGCAAGGATGCAGATATTCAGAGGGAGTTGACCACTTCTCACATTCCACATAAGAATGGAGTTGCAGAAAAGAAGCAAAGACTGAGAGGGAGTCAACCCAACAAACAAACAAAGATAAGTATTTGAATTGTCATTACTTGCATATTTTATTGTTTAAATAATACTGTTTAATAATGTATATACTGATGTTCCTATAATTAGGATGTGTATTATGCATATTAGAATAGTTGCACTGATGAATAGTATACTACTAATATGCATGGGTAAGTGGCCTATGGCACTGTACAACATTCCATTTCTACTTATCTAGAATTAAATCTCTTTGCTGACATGTTGGGAGTTGTGCACACTCTTAACAATGTTTTGGTAGAGATTGGAAGGCATCTAGAAAGTTACGGGATATGGATAAATGTTGTATTAAAGCATTGGCTAAGATAATTGCATGACTGTATGGCATATTTCTTTATGTGTAAGAATTTGTTCTGAAAAATATGAGATGTTTTCTAATCATGCAATTTAACTTGTTGTGTAGGAAAGATCGTATGCCATCACCTACAAAAGAAGAACTACAACATTTGTTTAGCAACAAAATTATCTATTGAAGATATTGAAGTTCCCAGGATATGGGAAGAATGCCATGATCCGTCGATCTTGAAGAATGATGTTTGGGATGTAGTCCCAAGACTTGAAGGGAATTTTTTTATGACTTCCATATGGATCTATCAAGATCAAGCATGATACAGATGGCAGCATAGAGAAATATAAAAGTGATGAAATAGAAGATACACTAGATGGATTTCAAGACAGCTTTCTTGAATGGTGTAGTTGAAGAAGAAGTGTATGTGGAGCAGCTACTTGGTTCTGAGACACATGACAGGACGTCATATATGTGCAGAACTTGGGTATGATGCACCACTTTCTAGGTATGGAGGTGTGGCAGAGTGCAGATGGAATCTTCCTTGGACAAGGGAAGTATGTAGTAGAGATCCTGAAGAGGTTCGGGATGATGGACTACAAGGCTATGGCATCGAACCTGAAGCTTCTGTGTGATGCTTCATCTGAACCCGTTGATGTCACTATGTATCGTCAGATGATTGGGTCCTTGATGTACCTGAGGAACATGAGACCAGATATTTGCTTTGCGGTGAACACATTGAGCCAGTTCCTGACAGATCTGAGGAGTGTTCATCTAGTTGTTGTAAAGCATATTTTGAGGTACTTGAAAGGTACAGTGGATTATGGGCTCAAGTATGAAGTGAATCAAAAGTTTAACCTGCAGGTTTATGTTGATTCAGATTGGGCAGGCAGTGATACAGATAGGAAGAGCACATATGGGTGCTGCTTCAGTATGGGATCAGGTATGATCTCTTGGTTCAGTAGGAAGCAGTCCTGCATAGCACTGAGTACAGCTGAGGTAGAGTATGTTGCAGCCTGTTTAGCTAGTTGTGAGGCAGTATGGCTATGGAAGCTACTGTGTGAGTTATTTAATCTCCCATTGGATGCTACTGGTATCTTTTGTGATAACCAGAGTTGTGTGAAGCTGTTCGAGAACCCAGTGTTTCATGACAGGTCAAAACACATAGAGATCAAATATCACTATATCAGGGATGTGGTGTAGAGAGGAGCTGTGAAGCTCCCGTACATTGCGACGGACGAGGAGATTGCAGATGTGCTGGCGAAGCCACTAGACAGGGTGAAGTTCGAGTACTTCAGGGAGAGGCTTGGTGTTCTTCAAATTGATGACACTTCGAGGAAGAAGTGATGGACACATTTGTAGAAGCTATTCCAAGCATGTTGGAAGGAGGATCCTTCACATGGCTGTGGATGTAAGCGCTGGATGATGAGCATCAAGACAATGCTCCAGTTACTGCTCTGTATATGCATTATGTTGGATGTTGGATATGATTAGTTGGATCATTTATATATGAACGCATCATGTTGGATGTTGGATATGATCGGTTGGATCATTTGTATGTATTTTGTATGTGCATCATGTTGGATGCTTGGACCATGTATCTGTATATGTATTAGGTGGATACATTGTATGATCAGGTGGATCATGTATGGTGATATGTATCATGTATTTGTATTTGTATCAGGTGGATACACTGTATGATCAGGTGGATCATGTATGATGATATTATCAGGTAGATACTTGGTATGCATTAGGTAGATGCATTGTATGATCAGGTGGATCATGTATGGTGATATGTATCATGTATTTGTATTTGTATCAGGTGGATACACTGTATGATCAGGTGGATCATGTATGATGATATGTATCAGGTAGATACTTGGTATGCATCAGGTAGATGCATTGTATGATCAAGATGATCATGGATGACCAGCTTCAGGATGTTGCTCTAGATGACATGCAGCAGGATGTTGCAGTGATGATGATCAGGATGATCATGTGTACATCAGTAGATGTATGGTGAGTATCAGGTTGATACTTTATGGTCATGGAACAGGTTGTGCAGATAAGCATGTAATTTGTGCCCTAGGAGATTTGCATATAGTCTTTCGAGGTTTTCCCTATGGCATGTAATTTGTACCCTGGGATATCTGGTAAATGCTCTTTCAAGGTTTTGTCCTATGGCATGTAATTTGTGCCCTAGGAGATCCGATAGGTTGAGCCGTGTGCTCGTAATCAGTCCTGGGATGCTCTTTCGAGGTTTTTCCATGACCACATGTAATTTGTGGCCTGGGAGATTCGATAGGTTGAGCCTTGTGCTCATAATCAGTCTTGGGATGCTATTTTGAGGTTTTGTGGTGACGACATGTAATTTGTGCCCTGGGAGATCCGATAGGTTGAGCCTTGTGCTCATAATCAGTCCTGGGATTCTCTTTCGAGGTTTTGTGGTGGGGTCACATGTAATAAGTCCTAGAGATCTAGATAGGATGAAAAAGGCCTCAGATGCTCTTTAGGGTTCTTGCTAGTCAAGAGACTCTTTTAAGGTTTTGTGACACACGTAATAAGTCCTGAGATTTCCACAGTATGGCCAGTGATGACGAAGACCTATAGGTGGTGGGCCTACATCCAGTATGAAAAAGGATTGGCTCTGTAGAACTTCCTATGACGAGTAGATTCAGAGATTGATTGAGATAGCAGTTGTAGTGATGATGATCCAAAGAAGATGACTTGTGCTAGAAGACCTGTGTCGAGAAATACCTTCCTAGTTAAGAGGGAGTATTGATGTATATGTAACTTCGGAATGTATTTCACATATATGCATATTGTATTCCTATAGAGATGTTATTATTCCTCTATACGAAAGTGTCGTCATTTATATTGTAAGTGTCGTAACTTATACTTGATGGGTTATTAGACCACCTTGTTGGGGTTGGCCTTGTATAAGTCATGTGGGTCAAAGGGCTATTAGAATACCCTATTGGGGGTTGGCCATGTGGGTCAAAGGGTTATTAGACCACCCTAGTGGGGGTCGGCCCAGTTAGCATTATGTTAAGTGGTTAAGTTGAGGCCGACCTAGTTGAGTAAAGGTCAAGTCAAGTTAGTGTATAAATAGAGAGTGTGTCTCTCTCATTTTACACATTCTATTCTCTCACTCACACTTGGGAGAGTGGCGCACTTGTGGAGGAGGAGGCTCTGCTCCTAGGAGAATACTATCTCTTGTATTTTGGTTGTATCATTGCTCTATCTATCTTTGAGGAAGTTATTGGGGTTTTTCACCTTTATGGTTTTCCCCAAGTAAACTCTGTGTCTCTTGTGTGCTTGCATTATTGTGTCCATGATTGATATGCTGTAGATTTGTTGTACATGTTGTTCTCTCAGTTAAGATCCTAGAACAGATTGAAGTAAATTCTGAAAATTTAACACTGAGCTTAAGCAAAGTTTCTTCCATGCTATCCTGTTGCCTAATGTCTCCTTCTAGGACCAGCCTTTCCCTTTTGAAGTTAGTTTGTTTAGAGAAGAGTCGAAATGTATTATAACCCTACTATCCCAATTCCTAGGATTAGATACAGACCATTATATCACTGAACCTTTAATAAGCCTGTTGTTTGTCATGATCACATGTTATCTTGAGCCTGAGGAGCCTAGTCAGTCCATCCAGTGTAACTGTCTTAGGTTTGATGAGGCCCTAGCTAAGAATATCCATTCTTAGTTAGTGGATTTCCCCAGAACTAGAAGCTTTAGATTCTAGTCATACTTACTGAGAATGTTCATGTCCTTTAATGAAGAGAACTTATAGATGCCTGAGATGATGCTCACTCGGGAAACACTCACAAACTATACTCAGTTCATAAACATCATCATGTTTGAAGTCTACAATGTTATCTTTCAAAGGAAACTACCCAGGGTATTAACATAAATGAAATACATGCTGCAGCCTTCTCCATATAAGAATATAGGTGACTGGATCCTCTCAGAACACAGGACAACAATCAAAGTTTATGATTTTTCCCATGCACCCTATGTGCTTCCATATTTTCTAACCCCTAGACTATTTACACTGGAATTCATCAGGCAGAAGCTGAAGGTGGAAATTGAACATTTCTTAGATGAAAAGAAGGCTTCAAACATCACTTTTCCCTAGGTTGTAGGACCATTCATTCTTAAAAATAAGATTGCCCTTCCAACCGTTGAAGCTATGATGAGAGATATGGGATTCAGAACAAAGGAAACCATCAATTATGACCCCCACCACATCATCTTAGACAGAAGAAAAGAAAGTAACAGGAAAGATTTTATACATTTTGAAATTACAGGTCTAGTTGAGACTGCTAATTTGCAAAAATATCCTGGAAAAAGTCAAATGGAGATAGATACACCTGATGAATCCACCTCCCTGGTAGCAAAAGCGACTCCCCCACTAGCTAGCTCTTCCAGTTTAGCTCCAACAATTCAAGAAGTCATACCCCCTGCCAGTGGCTCTAGAGGGTCCAACAAGTTGGAAAAGATTGATGCCATTGACATAGATGATGACACAGAAAAAGTTCCCAAAAGGAAGAAAGTAGAAAAACTTGAGCAACAGATTGCACAGGTGTTAGCTAGTTAAGGAAAAAAGAAGCAGGTGAAGATTAAGCAGCTTGCTTTCGAGGTCAAAGAATATGTATTCAGCCAAACATCCATTGAACCTGCTGCACCCAGTAAGAGTAGAGCTAAGCTACAGGATGAGTATAAAGAGAGCACAGAAGAAGCCTCAGAATAGTCTAAACTGTATAAAGAGGTGAGACAAATTTCCAATAAAGAGGTGTCTTTTTTAACTAGCAAGAGCTATGCCTAGAACACCTTGAACTTGGAATTAGCTACCAAGAACAAGGCCACTGAACTGAAAGTGAACTTGGAAGACATCCCTATCCCTGATATGATAAATTTGCACAAGTAAACTGGGGAGGTTATCTATGACAAGTTGCTAAAGGAAGCACTAGAGCTATCTAAATTACAAGTCAGTAAGGGCAAGGTTCAAAATCAGCTCAGAGTAGAGAGAGTGGAGAACAAAGCCCACAAGGCACAAATCAAGAAGCTGCAAAATGCATTGTTAGCTACTGAAAGATAGGAAGATAAGAAGGCGAGTATACAAAGCTTGCTGGATGATAAAGATAACACCATTTATTCATTGAAAAAGAATCTAAAAATCCCCTCCACCCAGCTGATGGAAGCCTTTTAATTGACAGAAATGGAAGAGAAGAGAGAAAAGATACAAAATGAACTAACAAACTGCAAAGCTAAACTGTTGAAGTTTGAAGAGAAGGAAAAGTTGTGGCTAAGTGATATGTCCCTCATGGTGGAGAGTGAAAAGAAGTGGAAGGCTAAGTCTGAAGACCTTGAAAATAAATTGCAGGAGAAGAGCCAACATTTGGAGATCATGGCCACACCCTCCTCCATAGATTTAGGTGACTTCTCCTTGTGGGGGCTGTGGCATAGGAAATTCTGAGATACTTAGAAGTGGAAAGGTTAAAGAATCCAAACACAAGTCTAAAAACCCTAATGTCAAAGGTAGAGTAGGAAAAGGAGGCTTGGTAAACCAAGTACTATGAGATGCAGGTCAAAAATGAGGAATTGGTGAATCAAGCTACAGGTCAGACCTCCCAGCAGGAAGCGAAACAAGTCATTTGGGATGACATTATTGTAGAGGTAGAAAAGCTAAGGCCCTACCTTGACTTTGTCCTAGACAAGGAAATTGTAATCAAGCTAGCCAAGCAAAGTATAGTAATAGCAAATAAAAAATTGAATAAAAATCCTATGGGGCATTCTGAAAATGCCATAGAATTCTTGAATGGCTTGACTAAAGATGAAGTAAAGGAAGCAAGTATAAAAGATAGATTTTCCACCATCATTTGGGCCAAGAGAGTGATAAATAAGCATCAGCAAGTGAAAAATATTCATGCGAGAATTGATGTTTTGGCCAGTAGGTGAAGTACTTCATGGATATGTTTGCCCCTTGTTTAATAAGGGGTTGCCTCTCTTTTGGGAGGAGGATGGCACCATGAGGACATAGGAAGAATATCAGGGCAAGTTATGGGAATTCAAATTGGATCATGAAGGCTTTGCTGACATGGACCATACTCTGACAGGAAAAACAGTGGTAGACAAACTGACAAAGGATTTTGAATCGGGCATGTTCTTCAAAGAGGCGGGCGCATGTTTTCAGAGCTGCTCATATAGGGATCATACAGAATTATGGGTAATGTTAAAGGAGGTGGCCACATCAGAATTTCCATCTGCTGACCGGTGGAAGCTCCTAGACAAGTATCGATAGGCCAAACTAACACTGCATCCATGAAGATTCTGAAGGACGTGGAGCTTAGGGCATGAGGAATTAGTTACTAAGGCATTTTTGTTTATTTACTAGAGTTTGTTACCAGCTAGTAGATGCTCGAGGGCACTTGCAAAGGCTGTTAAGCCTACCTGTCAACATTTGCTACTTTTTGTTGTAACTAATTCTCATAGAGGATGAAATTGCATGTATAGGTGTCATCTCAAGTAGTAACAACTTTCTGTTGGAATGATTCGAGGCCGAGGGCTGATGATATCTATATATTCATATGTAATGAAGAGAACAAGGGTTGGAGCCCGTGAGGATTTTGTGTTATGTATTTTGAGATGCTCCTTTAATAAAATTTGCAGAGCCGAGCAAGTATTTTGAGCAAATATTCTTGTGTTATCTGATTTGCAGTCTCTATCTTTCTTTCTTCGTGTGAATGTTTCTTTGTTATCTAATTCATATCGTTTCTTTCATGTTTGGATAAGTGTATATTAAGGAAGAATTCATATGTTTATGCTTTGTTTCTTTGATTCCAAGCATCCACAAACTAGTTCTACTAAAGTTAATGCAGAATTCATTTTTACAATGGTCTGTGTTAATGGATTGTTCTTATCTTCTTCTCTATCACCAGACATGCAGCTTTCTGACAGTAAATGAGTAGTTACCCTGCCTCTGTTATAAATTGTTTTCAAAGCATTGCCACTTTATCATCATAATTCTTTTTTACTCCATTTCCCAATTGAATATTCACCTTGTTTCAACCAAACAATAAATCTGATTTTAATTCTAATTCATATGTCTAGCCTTGATAAACAAACATTGAGAGATCCATCGCTGGAAAGATAGAAGCCAACTATCTTTCCTAAAGCTTGGTTTTGTGTGCTATCTTAAAGAAACCTTTATACAACCTTTGGGTCGATTTGAGTGCTAACAAAGTGCATAGGAGCTATGCTTAACTCATATTTGCAATCTTTCAAATAGCAGGTAGACTCAAGAAATGGGTCATCTCTCTCTTCTTATAGAGGGAATTTTATGGAGAAAGTAGTTGAAACCCTAGTTTTCATCCTAGGGGATGAAGTTGAGATGAATCAAAAGTATTATTAGTGAAATAGTTTGATTTGTATATTTAACAGTTTATGGACAAAGCTTGTAGATATCCATGAGTGTGTTTTTTTCACATTTGGAATCATCTACATAATGAAAATCCTTATATCTACCCTTGCAATCATGGATTTTTTTTAATGGAATTTGATTCAAGAGAAGATAGAGATTTGGTTTTCAACTTTGGTCCCTCGATCATGGACAAATGTAATGCCCTTATGTTAACCCTTGGCATGTATAAATTAGATTTTGTAAATGATGTAAATATGCTAGATAATATTCTTAGTGAAGAACTCAAGGCCCTGGCTTGACTAATGAATGGCTAGGCATGTATGATGTAAATATCCATACATGGACCATGTGTTAGGATTGGCATGAAGACTTAAGTCTATGTAAATATTATGTTGGTAAACAATACAATGATATAATATGGTTGTGTATAAAGCACTAGAGGGGCAATGATTTCATTAGTGGGGAAGACAAAAGGGGGGATATGGTTAAATAAATCATCTTTTGCCAAATTTCAACCTTAGAAATCATCTCTTTTCTACCATGTGCCTTAACTAATCCATTTATCTCCTTTGAATTATTAAAACCAATCATTGAATGCATGTGATAGGTTGGTGGGAAATTCTTCTCATGTAGTTAAGGAAGCCTGGGCTCAAAATACTTCTTATGACCATTGTAGGAGTCTTTCACAATATGGTCAAAAGTAATGTTAGTTGTATTTTCATCAATTATTTGATTTATTTTTTATTATCTCATTCAATATCCATGTAAAGTGTGTTCTACAAAGTATATTGTTCTGTCCATTTCCAATAATTACTGGTCTAAGAAATCAACCAAAATCGACACTATGAAGAGGAAATTGTAGACATTAAAGCGAAGAATGATTGTTGTATGTGAGCCTATAAGATGGGAAAGTTAGTGAACCTCCACTCACTATAAATATTTTTCTCTTTTGATGCTTGAGAATCTAGGTATTAATTTACAAGCTATTCTCTAGATGTATATAGTAGGTTGGACTCTTTCTACACACATTGAAGAGCATTGCAAAGGAAAGGTGCTATGAGGGGCTATTGAGTAGGTTTCTATTGAGTAGAGAAAGGGTAGGCCTTCATTATGTTATGTGGGTAAAGTGAAAAGAGTTTCATTGTTTTTATTTTTGAATGAGGTACTTGTAGTGACTTGTGGTGATCAAATTGGCTACGCGTGAGAGAAAATGGCTTTGGCTAAGAGAGAGTGTTAACAACCAAAACTTGCTGACTAAAATTGTAATAACTTTCATCAATATTATACATCATCCATATGAACTGATTAAGTCAAAAATACCAAAAAAATAAAAGTCAAACCTAGAAGTTGACAATATCTAGAGGATCGTGCCTTTTCCTTTGGAAGGAACGAACTCAATCATACATATTTCCCAAAAATATGCAACTTGGTCCCAAAAGTGAAATTTCATTTAATATTCATTATTTTGTGCTTCCCCACAGAAGTAGTGGCTAAAAGTGAACACATACCTCAAAGCAAAGTTTTCCATCATGGCATTTTTTATGGTTTTTTTAGGTCTTGAACTTCTATGGTCATTCTGTATCCCTAGACGATTTGTTTTAGGAATGAAAATGTCTAATAGATTACTAAATGAGTGTATTGGGACATTTAGAATGTAAAATTCTTATCTATACCTTTCTGATAGGATACCAACCACCCCAAATGAAGATCTAATGCAACATTTATGCCCCAGGGAAGTCGACATATAAACTACCCACTACAGGTCCCGGAAACATTTTAGTGTTTCATCTTCTGGGGTTAGGGTTTTGAATTTTTATCATTATTCTCATTGATGATTTATGTTAAAAGGAATTTTTTCCTCATTTTAACTCACTTCTTAGAAATGATGTAGCCGTCACATCTTTTCTTAGAATTAAAATACCACCATTCTAATGAGTTCATTTTACTCTGTATTTTGTTACAATTCCTGCATATTTCATTCATTAATGGAAATTGAGTATTAATGTATCTCTACTTTTTGTCAAAGTATTTTTTCATTTCATTTCCTTCCCTGATAAACTCAGATCGATGGTATCATAGCAAGCTTTTCTTTATTTGTTTCTTTTTGCATGTCCCTAATGAGGTCAGAGTATAAAGAGTTGGGACTCAAGCTACTTGATCCTTTGAAATACCATCCTTTCTCACACCAATGAACTCCCATGACATAAGAAAAGAGAGATGAGGGAGTAGGATAACCTATTAAGCTATTTCTCATGGAATCCCTCATGTAATAGAGGTACATGATGATAGTCATAGATAACTTTTCCCAAATCCTTTGATGGATGCCAACAACAATAGATGCGTCTTTGTGAAGTGAAAACTTTGGAGGCATCACCCCCTTCAAGGTACAAGTTAGTTTTAATATTCATGTATTTGAAGGTCAAATAAATGTGGATGCTTTAGAAAAATGGTTAAATCTACAATAAAATCCCCTGGAACAACACTGATGAATGTCACTCAAAGCGGTCATTGGTGGCCAAGCTTAAAGCATTAGAGTCAGATCCAGGATTTGGCTCTAATTTAGAGCTAGGTAAGGGGAAGTAGATCATTGATGCACAACCCAATTCCACAATCACTACCACCAAGTTCCATCCCAACGAACTAGAGGAAACAGAAGAAGGTGAGTTCCATTTTCACTTGCAGATGTGGGTGAAGATAACTCTGTTGCATTTCATT
This sequence comes from Larix kaempferi, assembly GCA_027924585.1. Classification (NCBI taxonomy): domain Eukaryota; kingdom Viridiplantae; phylum Streptophyta; class Pinopsida; order Pinales; family Pinaceae; genus Larix; species Larix kaempferi. The sequence goes on along the minus strand of BSBM01001417.1, from coordinate 5,897,630 downwards.
GTTAATAGAGGAAGCCAAAATGTATTTCTATGCTAAAACTTGGCCTGAGAATGCTTCAGAAATATCCTTTCCATCCTACAGTATCCCTATAACTACATGACCTCATATGTGATATCAATATTTTGGTCAAGGAAAATGGCACCTGAGTGAGTCTTAGACAATAGCATTCGAACACACTTTTGAATTGTGGAAAAAGTAACAAAATAGGGAACCTAGATTAGACTCATTAAGTAAAACTTGAAGAAGGTATGAAACGACTCAGCGTCTTAATTTATTCCTTGTGCCATTTAGAATATTTATCAAGAGATAAATTAGGGAAAGCAACATAATTTATTATAGATTTGGTAATCTATTAGCTACAATTGCTCCACATAAGATTTTGGGTGCTCATATTTCGAGACATGCACCCATGGTTCCAACACCTTGTTACAATGTAATTTTCCACCTTGTGAGCATCAGCACTCTTTGGCTTGCATGATCGATTTCACTGACTCAAATCCACTTTATATCCTTCACACACACTATTTCCTTATTTTTTCCCCTGTATGCTAGCTGTACCACTTCAGTGGGCGTACCCGCGAGCTGCACCACTATAGCCTGCGGGTAGCATGTAAAATGGTAAAAATCACTAGTAAATAACTTTTTACTCCCAAAAAGCAGTCTTAGGGTGACCTTTGGCCCTCCATTTTCCCCGAAACGCCTCGATGTGTCCTTTCACTTACCTTTGGGAGGACTATATATTGAGCACATATGGCATATGGAAGGGAGGAGAAAGAGAGAGCAAGATAACTCTAGTGGTTTTTTGCTGCATCTTGAGTCTACACTCATTGATCCTTGTTGTTGTGAACCTATTATGTCCACCTTCTAGACTCCTATAATAGTTTGAGTTTGCCATTGCATGGAGGATTGAAGTGGTGGAGGTCCAAGTGGAGAGACCCAGTTCTCGGTTCATATTGGTTGCCGACAAGAGGTCGTATCACATTGTACTTCTTGCTATGTATTAATAGAAATACTCATATTCTCATCCATTAATGTTGTGAATGTTGTTTATATTACATTGGGTTGCATTTACTTATGATATCATGGACAATTGCTATTGATGATGTTAATGTTGTTTATATATTATATGCGCTTGTTTTATATTGGTTGTCAAGACTAATTTGCAGGTTCAAGTGCATGAGTTGAAAGCTCCAACGGGGATCTACATCAAACATTTGGATCGAGGTTAGTTATATTCTTTATTATCTTAGCATTGTCATTTATATAGCATAGCATTGAGAATTGAGTTAATTTTTGGTAGTCAACTGTCTGTTGTGGTCTACCCCAAACCATAGGAAGTTTTCTCCGTAATAGAAATGACGACTCTGCTAGGGAGAACATCCATTTTTGGGGATTTTTAGGCTTTAGTCCTTTTTTAGAGTTGCTGTGTGTCCAATCTCTGTGTCATTGGTTGGTCCTTAGGATACACTATAGAAAACACCATTTTTCTGAGCCATTGGACTCTTTTTCTGCTCATTTGCTTTTCCTTATACGCAGGTGACCCTTGTTCTGCCCACATCTACCCGCCTCTGTCTGCACTATAGCCCGTGGGTACCTGCAATTATTCCTTCGATAGTAGCATACAACTCCGGGGGTGATTGGTTTATAGCATTTGGTTGTTTCTAGGTTGGTTTTGAGTGTTCCTGAGTCTTCTTTGGCCTTGTTCCTGACTATTCCAAGCCTTGTTCATGACCAGAAATCCTCTTTTCTCTTGGTTTTGAGCCTAATTGGTTTTTACCCATTTTTTAGTTTTTAGCTCATTACCTTGGCTGAGTCTTACTGTTTGGGATCTTCTAGGTTGTTTGAGTGATTTCCCTTGCATTTCTGTCACTGAATAGTGAGATTTTGCTTGCATTTTTCATTTCATTATATTGAAAAATACAAAAACGTAGTTTTGCATTTTCCTTTTGCTTATAAGTGAAAATACAAAAAAAAATTTACTTTTATGTACTGCATTTTGCATCTGAGTGCTTGTGCTTTCATTTAGGTTCTGCTTGTGCATTGAAAATATAAAAGATTTGCATTTTTATTTCGAAACCATTGGATTGATTTTCATTCTAGTGGCATAGTTTTTATTGGATAGATGAGTCTAGAGTTTGATGATTTTGCATACTATTGAGTCATATACGTCACTAGTTTCATGACCATATCCTATGAGTAACCACAACCATTAAAATTAATGCTTAATCTTTAAATTGATTAGAACGATTTTATTTATAGGGTACACCAACTAGCATAGGTTTAGAGTCTTGGAATAGATCATTGTGAGTAAACAATCCAAGACTACTAAACGAAACATTATGTGTCTGACCAGGGAGTGGTGAAATCCATGGTATACATCGGTGTTCTTAGGAAGCTCTACTCAGACCAGAGTTAAGCATGAGGTCACGGGAGGTTGGTTGCAGAGATAGCCCTTCAATACCAGTTGAATGTGGGAGATATTTCCAGGGTTTCTTCATATCTGGGGACTCTTGGGGGATTTGACCCTCTTGAGTTTAGGGGTTAGCTACCCTACCCATACGATGGATCCCACCTGGGACTGTCCCCCTGAGCATTGGTTATACTACGGTGACCATAGTTTCCTTACCTAGGTATCGCATAGGGTACTTGCAGTGGTTATACTGTTTGTGTCTTGAGTCGTATAGGGTTTGGACAACACAATTGTTTGTTTTTGAGGGTTATGGCCCTTTGCACGTAGTGAAGCTTGGGAACCTTTATAATTGATTCTGTTGCCTCCGGCTATAGTTTGGGAGTCTCAAGCCTCTCCTAGGTGAGACATACCGGCTCTAGTGTTGGGAGCTCATTTAGCCACTCTATTTGTCTGCTCTTGGTTGTAGTTTCTCTAGGTGTGTGCTCTTGATTTTCTATTTTTGATCAATAGTTTGGCCATTAGGAGACGTTTTGATTATATAGTCTCTCCAGAGATATCATGGCATGGAGTCCTACTCTCTGCCAATCTCGTCGGTTGGATGGTTTACCAGCTGCTGAGATTTCACACCATGTTGAGAGGGGGCGGGCTCCCTTTGAGTCTTCGGATTCTTACAAAACATATGTCGTCAACACTATGACTACACATCCTGGCATGGGAGAAATCCCTAGTAGTCCATCGGGTAGAGTTGAACACACTTCAGACACCCCTACCCCTCAAGAGGCATGGGGGGGGTGATCGACTTGAGACCCAACCTAGTTTGTTTGGTCCAGATCCACCCAAGAATTAACCTAGTTTATTTGGTCCGGATCCACCCGAGGACAAACCGTTCGATCCTTTAGATCCACATGGTTTCCATTATGGGATGCCAGAGTTACATGATGACCCATCTCCTATGATCAACTCTATTGCATTCTCTTTTGGTATGCCTAATTACAACACAGTTGATCCTTCCACTATTTCTGGTAGTCATGCTGGTACTAGTCATGGTGTTAGCAACACTACAGCCACTGGGGGCAATACCCTCGTTGGGGGCACCACTTTTTCCACTCACACACATAGTATGGGGACTGGTCATGTTCCTCTTAACAATGCAAATGTTGGAAGACGACCGCTTCCTAGGACTACCCAACCTAATAGGAACACTGTTCGCAACACGAATCGCCATCCATAACACACTATACATGCCTCTACCCGTCAACAGAGGACCACTTTTGTCAATGTTAATATTCCTCCCTGTTATGTAGAATTTTGTCCTACGGATAAGCCAAAACTCTCTTAACTTTAAAGCAGACTTTAAACTAACTTTAAAGCAAGAAACAAGTCAAAACAAATGCTACCTTGAATCCCTAGATCTAACAAACATCTCAAGATTAAAATGCTAGGAAGGGTAGAAGAAGTTTGACTAACCTTCTATCCAGACGCTTGTTCTTGTAGTTGCTCCAATCTCCAAGCTCTCGCAAATGAACCTGTCAAAATGGAACCAAGACACAGGAATGTACTATTCTCTAGCAACCTGAAACATAAGTTAGAATCTAAATCTATGAAAGACACAAATCATATCATTAAAAAAAAATTAACACAAATGATTTGGGAAAACAAGACAAGTTATTCCATTACAACTTGAAGAATACTTACAAAAGGTGCTTGATGTCCAAGCCAATCCTCCAGCTCCAAGTGTCTTCTCCTCTAGCTATCTCTACAATGTTGCAAGACCATAAGTTTGGTACTCTCAAGAGTCCTCCCCTTTCCCAATGGAATGCCTCTCTTTTATAGTGAATGGTGAGGTTAACCAACAAGAGAGATGGGTGGATCTAGGGAGAGATAAGTGGATCAGGGTTTCTAATCGAAGGAAATGAGTTGAGATCGAATCAGGGACCCCAATCTTCCATTATCTTCAAAAATCCAAAATCCCACGAGCCAAGGGAAATAGGCTATTAAAAGAGTACCGCGTTCTGCAGTCTCTGCAGAACGCGGTACTGCCGCGTTTTGGGGAAATATCATAGCGCGGTAGTGTCTAGTACCGCATTTTGATAAATGAGCAAGGCGCGGTAGTGTGTGTAGATAAAGTCTTAGGTGGGTCAGAACTTGTCAGGGTAGATTCACCTTCAAGGTTGACTCATCATATGTCTCTTCTGGATGGTTTAAAACAGTAGGGAAAGTGTCGTCAACTCGTTTTGTGATGGAGATGCGACACTGTGAAACATAGAGGTATAACAGATGCCCCCTAAAGTGTGAGGTCAGAAGGAACTGATGGCTGAAAGACTTTATGAATATAGTGTGCAGAGATAGCATCGAGGAGAGCGACACTGAGCTGAAATAGAAACAAAGTGTTAGATATACCACCGAGGCGGGCATTCCCATGCTCGGAAACAGATGACTCAAAGCATGGCTGCCGACCAATACATTGCAGATCCATGAGTACTAAGATGATGTAGAATATGGACAGATCATGGCTACTATGAACAATCGTAGATCCATGAGACAATAATGACACAGCCACGACCAATACAATAAGTGGATCTGTGTGACAATACAAGGGACATCTCCATCGCAGCCTTGATGCAGTCGGGATACAGCGATGCGCCCAGGGTCTTCTACCCGATCGCAAAAGATACGAATCTAACCATGTGATTACAAGGTGTTGAAGCCAAACATGGTAGAAACCATTTGATTACCGGTCAATGATGTGGACCGTTAACAAATGCGAGGGAGATCACCAATGATGACGATGATTCCCAAGGTATCAATAGTACATCCCATCGAAATGCGAATGAATGAGTTGATGTCGAGCATCCGAGAGATCACTTGATCAGAGGTCAATGATGTGAACCTACTGTCAAACACGAGGAAACCTGCCATTGAAGCATGCAGGTACCAAGGTACTAATGGTTGATCTGTAAGTCTAATTCCCGGATAGTGATTTGGTGTCGACAGGAATAGACTCGTCGAAGGTGGGCCATGATGATTCCCACATCATCGACACAAAATCGACACAGATGATAAGATGATGAAGCAATGGAGTATGTACTGACACAGCGGAGGCCTTACACAATGAATGACTCGAAACAATGCAACCCTTTGAACATATAACGGCATGTAACAGGACTTGGCAGCAGGGATTATTGATAAATAGAGGATAGACACCGGATGAGTGGACTCGTGGCCAGGGAGACGACTCATGATGATGACCGTAACTCAGTGAAAAATGGATACCCAAATATAGACAAGAGACGGACACATGCCATGTTCAAAGGTAACGACTGACAAGCTGCCATAAATAAACTTGACTTATCCCCCCATATTTCCCCGACAGGATGGACGAGTACCTCTTTCTTGTTTTGCGAGCTTGAAGAGGATAACAGATGCTCGATGTAGCTCATCTCATGGATGAGTCCAATCTCACATGTTTTACGAACCTGAGAAAGGAGGGGTTCGTCCCAAACTGGGTCCTTCGATGTTAACATTTTAACGAGTCCAAGGAAGGAAAACTCGGTAGTTTTTCATATTTAGAGAGCCTGAAAAACTTAAAGGAAGCTCCATAATGTACTTTTTCGTAAAATTTAGTCCCTCGACCTCGAAAAAGTGTAAAACAATTCCCGAGAGAACTCTCCCAGCCGAGATTGACTGAGGTATACCTTTCTCATAAATAGTCTAGACAGGCCGAAAAAGGGGTAACCTATCACCGAATAGACGACCTTTCAAATACTTTTACAAGTGTGAAAGAGTCAAGATCACTTGGCAATCTTTTCAATTTTAAGGAGTCTGAAAAGAGCTTAACTATGGACTCCTATGGTCTTTTTCGTAATTTTAAATTATTCTGGTCCGAAAAAAGAATAAAATACAACCAGGATAATACTTTCCTCATCTTTTAACGAGCATGAGTAAAACTGACCGTACTCGACACCATTTACTTGAGTTTGACAAGCACGACACGGGTGTAAAAGCGCTTGGAATCTTTTTCAAGTTTTAAATCCAGAGCACGAAAAAGATAAAGTGGGCTCGAAATGAAGGTCAAATCATGAACAAACACCAGTGTGAATGTATCGCATTTTTACCGAGGATCCTGTCAATAAATGCTCAAAAAATGGACATTAGCAATGTGAACAAGGGTTTATTTTAACTATTTTAAAATAGTAATTAATTAATTAATTAAAAAAAATGTGAAAAAATGCTATATAAGGAATGGTAAAAAATAGAAATTACTATTCATTTGTGTTTTTTACCCAAAGGAGACATTTTCACCCATTTAGGAGCAACATTTCAAGGATCCATACCGGGAGTTCTGGGACACCATTTCGACAGCCGTCTGCGCTAGGTAAGAGTGCTTGAGCCCCTCTTTCATTTTATGTAAGAAATTTTTGCTTTCACCAGGAAAAAAATTATTTTTTAGCGAGCCCTTTTGGGAAAGAATCACCCTTCACACTACCGCGTGGGGGCTCTATCGAAAAACGCAGTACTGTGTAACAGTACTGCGCTGGATCCCCAAACCGAGGCGCGGTAGTGTGGACTGCCGCGCAGTAGAATATCCCTTAGTCGCGGCAAAGGCGAATTTTTAGTTTAAAAAATCAAATTTTCTCCAATTTTCTGCTGGAACTAAGTTGCTAAATAGTTACTAATTGTTTTGTTTGACCTTTTGCAGGGATTTGCAACTTATTCGGAGCAAAATGGTAAGCTGGAAGGAAAGAGAGCACGAAGCAGATGATTTTGCAGCCGAAAATGACTTACCAACCTTGACCGCATTGCGAGAATGTCGTTTGCTAAAGTTCTTCAAAACCAAAGGGATTCGTCAGCAACCTAAGCTTCTCACTCACCTCATCCAATTGTGGGACCCTGACATTCGAGCTTTCCGAGTGGGAGAGCATGTGCTTGAAATTCAACTTGAGGATATTTATTTCCTCACGGGCCTCTCGAAAAGAGGGGCCCGGGTGAGCTTTACTGGATACTCAGCTTCAGAATCAAGCACAGATGACTTGATTGCTCGGTATTTCCAGGCGGGTTCGAGTAAGAAAAGTGGGAAGGTGGCCATAAAGGAGGTCATAAATCTTCCTGTAAAAATCGTACTATTCACTATCACGCGTGCAGCAGGAAGCGTGAGTCCACATCAAGCATCCTGCACATAAGTGAATCTCGCAGCAGAGTGCATGGGAGGAACAGTTTTCAACTGGTGTGAGGCAGTGTTGTCCAATCTGAAAGAACAAGCACACAAGTGTAGGACTGGGAAAAATACCCAGTTTGGCTACGGGAGCATCCTGGTTACTTTCTTTTTGGCGAGGGTGCCACTACTGCGTCCACAGATATCTATGCGCCCTCGTCCACCCACCGAGCCATGAATGGCTCGATGGAGTGACTATGCTGGATGCCTCGGGGGACCTCAGCGGTTAGCCTTTGGCGAGGACTTCTTCTCTTGGCTAGAGGAGCAGATAGTTATGATTGATGACTATCCCTACTCAGGGGTAGATTTCCGTGAGGACATCGATTTGGCATTGCCGGAGGATGATGACTGGGATGACTCTAGTATGACCTTCATGGATATGTATTTTTTCCTTTTAGAAAATTTAATTTTTATTGCTTTTTTAGAATGTGTAAAAGATGCCTAATGTATATTCGCATGCATGTTGTAGACCGTGGACCACAGAGGCCAGCTGGGTACTCTCCACTACGTTGTGGTGGTGTCGATCGTCAAGCTGTTCCTGACGAAGAGGAAGATGAAGACGAGGCAGGAGGCGTCCGGGACATTGAGAGGAACCTGCAGGGATTGACTCATGGTATCCCTGCTATGCGGACGGATGACGTGCCTTACCACCTCCAGCGGCATACTGTAGGTTTGCCGGGTCGTATCAGTCGACTTCTTTGCAGGGTGGTTCGAGCCGTAGTATGTTATCACCAGCAACGGGAGGAGTCTGATGAGGGACATGATAGGTCTCCTAGATCTCCATAGATGGTCTTTTGATCTTTTTGCAGCATGTACACGATATGTAGGCTTTGAGGGCCAATTTTTGTATATGGGATTTGATCCCCAATTTTGTCTTTGACACAAACTTTATGTATTTTGGAAAAAACACTCTTATATACAGTGATATGGACCTATTTATGATCTAAATATTTACAATGACTTGTGCATTTTATTTTTTATGATGTTTTTATGTATGGGAAAGATGCCAATCCAAAATGTAATTAGCCAATGAATCAGCAATACAATTGAATTCTCTAGATATGTGTTGATATGTGATAAAATTAAATGACCGTTCCAAGAGGCGTACTCTTCGAAATAAACGAAGTAGTGTAGGATTGCGAACTGTGTAAACACGATTTAGACGAGAAACCACGAGTTGGGAGTCTAAAAAGACTGATAAGGAGTCAATCCCGAGTGAAGCAACCTCTGTCAAGAGACCAATGACTGCATGGTACTCCGTGATATTGTTGGTTGCAGGACCTAAACAATTGGCTCCTGAAGAAAGCAACTCGCCAGTGGGGGAATAGATTACCCATGTTGCGGAAGCGAGATTCCGGGTATGTCGGCTTGCACCGTCGGCGAATCCAAAGTAGGCAGAAATCTGCGCATAAAGTCATGAGTCAAAGTGAGAGTGGATACATGAGGTCCACGTGCACACCAAAAAGAAAGCAAAAGCAAACTAAGTACATTATGTACAACAAGTGACCCGCGTAGGGTAACCTCACGCGTAGAACCGTTTGAGGTATAGCCCATTGCGGGGCCGTGCCAATGGCGTACCATCACAATCGATTAGTTCATAAGCTCCTTTTTCTAAGACACGTTTTACAATGAAGGGGCCGTACCACATAGATTCAAGTTTACCTTTTCCAAGCTTATCATGCATCTGATCATATGTAAGTACGAGGTCGCCCTCATTGAATATCCGAGGTTGAACGGATTTGTCGTATTGAGCTTTGACGCATTTTTTGTGAGCTTCATTAGCCAAAGCAGCGTCGCGGCGGGTTTCATCTAGCTTAGCTAGGTATAGAAACCATTCCTCTTCGGAAGTAGTGTGTGGAAGTAGCTCTATGGCTATCTTGAGTGATGGAATTTCACATTCAATCGGGAGAATGGCTTCTAGGCCGTACACCAGTTGAAATGGTGTAAACCCAGTAGCACTTTTCACTGAGGTTCAGTATGCCCACAGTGCTGAGAATAGAGCTGAGTGCCAATTGGATTTCTGGGTACCCACAATGCGCTGAATCATTCGTTTCAGGACTTTATTAATGGCTTCCACTTGGCCATTAGCTTGTGGGTAATACGGGGTTGAGTTTTCGTGGCGAAAACCCAGTTTGGCACTTAGTTCTTCGATCATATGGTTCCTGAAATGGGAACCATGATCGGTCACAATAGACTGTGGGACACCGAATCTAGCTATAATATGATTGAATATGAATTATGCTGTTGTTTTGCCGTCTTCAGCATACGTAGGCATCGCTTCAGCCCATTTTGTAAAATAGTCGACAGCTACTATGACATAGCTATGCCCCCCGGCTGAAGTGGGATTACAGTGCATAAAATCGATGCCCCATTTGGAAAAGGGGCCGACGACAATGACAGGATGGAGTGGAGCAGGATGCGAGCATGCTTTGCTATGAAAGAATTGGCATGGCGGACACTTCTTGACTGTTTCAATGCAGTCTTTGAAAATTGAGGGCCACAAGTATCCCGCTCGCAATATTTTATGGGCCGTAGCCATCCCAGAGAGATGACCACCACATGATCCAGCGTGGCAGTCGTTGAGAACGTGTTCCGCCTCATCTAAGGTCAAACAACGTCGAAGGACAGTGTCGACACCACGTCGATACAGAGTATCGTTCACTATAAGGTAGTATTTTGCGTGATGTCTGATACGTCGCCGTTCATTGCGGGTGAGATCGGGACGGAAGCGTTGGGTTTGGAGATATAGGAGAATATCCCCATACCACGGATCAGACGTGCTGATGAGGAACAATGATTCATCGGGAAGAGAATCAATGGGCTCGGATTGCTCAGTAGCACGGGGCAGGTTACAAATTAACTCCGCGAAGACCAGAGATTTCTTAGACTTGGCTTTGACAAATTCCAAGTCAAACTCTTGAAGGATGACAATCCAACGGGAGTACATGCCCCTAAGCACTTGTCATGTGAGGATATAGTACATTGGATTGAAATCGGCGATGACGGTGGTCCGGCGGAGTAAGATGTAGTGACGGAATCTCTGGACAACAAATACTGTTGCCAGAGCCAGCTTTTCAACATGTGAGTAGCGAGTTTCAAAGTCAAGAAGACTCTTGCTGAGATAGTACACCACATGTTCTATGCCGTTGTGGTCTTCCTGGACTAACACCATACCAATGTTGGAAATCGAGGCTGCAAGATAAAGGATGTAGTCCTGTGTGTAATTGGGGGGTTGAATCACAAGATCTTTGGTTAAGGCTGCCTTTAAATTGTCAAAGCAGCGTTGGGCTTCGTCATCCCATATGAAGGGAACATTCTTCTTGAGAAGCCGCATGTAGCCTTTTGTTATCTCGGACAGATTGCAGATAAAACAGCATAGAAAGTTTGCATGCCCTTGCAAACATTGAAGTTCTGGAATATTGGTAGGTGAAGGCAGGGCTATGATAGCCGCTACTTTTGCGGGATCTAGACGTATCCCATCTTTGGAGACTATGAAGCCCAACAGTTTTTCGGCTTCTACACAGAATACGCACTTATGCGGGTTCAAACGTATATGGTAGCGCCGGCACCTTTCGAAAATGGCACTCAAGTGGTCTGGATGGTCTTCCCGAGTCCGAGAATGGGCAGGAAGGTCATCAAGATATGGCTCTACGATATGTTTGATGTCATGGAATGCGTAGGGCATCGCTCATTGGAAAGTTGCCCCGGCATTTTTCAGGCCAAAAGGTAACTTTCGATATGCAAAGATCCCCTAAGGGCAGATAAAGGCCATTTTGTGCTGGTCGGCTGGGAGGATATCGATCTGATTATAGCCAGAGAAGCCATCCATAAATGAAAAGATAACACTTCCGGCACAGTTATCGATGATCTGGTCAATAAATGGAGTTGGGTAGTTGTCCTTGGGACAAGCCTTGTTCAAATCACGGTAATCAACACAGACTCTAATCGTTCCCTGTTTCTTGGCTACGGGAACGATGTTGGATACCCATTCTGTCAATGGGACAGGATAGATAAAACCAACACGCAAAAGTTTTTCAACTTCTGCTTTAATGGTGGCTGCCTTACGAGGATGAACGGGTCGAAGCTTTTGCCGAACAGGTCGGGCGCCAGGGAAAGTTGGAATTTCATGGACCATGATCGAGGGGTCAATTCCTGGCATCTCTTCATAACTCCAAGCAAAAACATCGCGGAAAGTTTTAAAGTAGGCACTATAGAACTCCGTTTCGAGGGGAGTACATGTTTTGCCAATGTGTATGTTTTCCACGATACCAGGCTTCACTGAAATATCGATGGGAGTGGTTGCCATAAGATTGGCCAAGTTCCCTTCGGAAGATACCTCGTCGAGGGAAGTGGGGAAATTGGTTTGAACCATCCCAAGTGAAGCGCTGGGTCTGGTATCAGGCTCAAGTGGCTGAATGGTGGGGAATGAAGATCGATGATGAAAATCTCCCCATGGTGGCTCATCACCGCACATAACCTCCATGATTGATTCGTCAGTAGGAAAAATCAAGTTGAGAGGATCAAAAAATGGTGGGTGTGGATGAGTTTCAGCCGAGAGCTGTGCCACGGTGTGATCGGTAGAACAGTCGACCCAATCTGTGGCTGTTTGGATCGCATGATATGCTGCAAGGTTTCTGTTCAAAGGCATGGAATTTCCATAGCCTTGAATCTGAGTGGGACTTGGAATCACCCATGAATCATCGGAAGGGGTGACATGCGATGAAATCATGTTGACTGGTTGAAGATGGGTTCCCAGCTCTGGAAAAACTCCAATGAGGGAAGAATCCTTCATGAGACCAACACCTATGTCTTGTCACCGGTACCGTGGTTGATCCAATAACGGGACGGTATTGGTGGAGTTCGGATGGGAGTCTGGGATACAGTAATCCAGTTGATCAATAGTGACAATTTTCCCTTCATGAGGAAATTGTACAATCCGGAAGACTGTAGATGCTATGGCGGTCATGGCATAGAACCAGTTTCGACCAAGTAGGAGATTGTAATCCAAAGGTGCATCTACGACTTCGATGTGTACGGATACTGTTTTGCCCCCCAGTTCAACACCGATTGAGGGAATGAGTCCATATGGTTGAAAACCATGTCCATCAAACGCCCTAAGAGTAGTGGGAGAAGTTGTGACCTCGGGTGAGCCTAAGGCTCTCCAGCAGTTCAAAGACATAATCGACGTGGAAGCACCCTCATCTAACACAGTGCGGTGGATGACATTTCCACGGATTTTTGTATGCACCTAGAAGGCTAACTAGTGAGAAAGCCTAGGTTTAGCGTGCTCCAAGTTAAACATGATGGAGTTTGAAGTATCCGGGTCCATTGCCCCCAGTGCTGAAAGTAGGGTTCTACGCTGCGTGGGGCAGTGTTGGAGAACCTCGAGAGTCGACATGGCGCAAGGGGCTTGAGCCAAATCCTCAACAATGTTGTAGTTTTGGGCAGCTCGCGCATTCGGATTAAATGTCGCCTTTCGTATGGTGCCCTTGGGTGGGCGTAGCACCGTGTCCATTAGCGGTCTCTCGATATGGAGATGACCGTTAGGGGGGGGAATAGGAATCAAATCTTCAACAGGAGATTTTCCTTTGGCTATCTCCGATTGTTTGTTTGAACTTGGAGGGTTGTCATAAGTCTTTGAACGAGTGGTGATATTAATCTCCTCATTACTTGTCATTAGGATTTCGCGGTTTGTGGACGTCTCTCCGCGGGTGGGATTGGTCGGGTTGCCCCCTTGTGGGGATTCCTGGGCAACCATTTGCTGTTGCTGTTGGGGGAAAGGGTCAGTTAGCACTGCCAGGCGAGAGGATCCTTTAACGAACTTGTTGACCTTGTCCTTGTAGGGACAGTCACGCATATAATGATCATCTTGACAAATTAAGCAGGGAAACTTAGCTTTTCGATGTGGTTTTTGGTCATTCTGGGTGGGTTGAGGCTTGGGGTTCTCCTGCTGGGTTTTCTTGGGTTTACCACGATTGTTTTTCTTCTTTCCCCCGGATGGTTGTGACGTAGATTGGACTGCGTTCACTTCGGAGGAGACAGCAGGAGAGGTGGAAGCTTTTGAAGCGGCCTGGGTAAAAGCGGGGGAAGCAGAAGCTTGTTGTCCCATCGAGTTGGTAGCAGGATGAGCCTTGACTGAACCAACAATACCATCAATGGGTGGTTCAGTGGTAGGCTTTGTTGGATCAGTGTGAATGCGGGAGGCATGTGGAAGAAGTTCATGTAAAGTACCGGATTGAGTATATACCAAATCCATGTATTGTGCTGCCGAGACGGCTTGTTCTTCTGTAACCAGTCCGCGCATAGCAATATCTCTGGCTATGGGAGGCAAAAAGGATTTTGTAAACCAATCAACAAGTAGCTGATCCGGAATAGGTGCCTTTATTAGCCTACGGCGTCTTCACCACTCGTGGATGTGATCCGAAATATGTGTAGAAGTGGTTTGACGCAGTGAAGTTAGCAGTTCTGTTCCAGTCTCATATCGGATGGGGAGCTGGAAATGTGTCAGAAACTGCATAGCCAAAGTGTTGAAATCACGAAAAGAGTGTTGTGGTAGCTCAATATACCATTTTGCTGCCGTTCCGGTGAGCGTGCGTTGGAAGAGCCGAAGTCGGATGGAATCATCCATCAAGGAGTTAGATGAACACCAAAGATGGAAGGTCATCACGTGGTTCTTGGGGTCTTCCCCGGGCTTGGCATCGAACTTAGGAATGTCTGATGGTAGTTTGGATGGAATAGGTGGCCAGTGAGGTTCATGCCATATAGGATCGTTGATAAGCCTCGAGAAATCAGGTAGATCAAGTGTGGCCAAAAAGGGAAGTTGACGGTTGGTCTGCGGGAATGAGTAATAACCATGTGGTGTCGAGAACCCTGGAGGGCCTTGCATAGCATACTGCTGTGTGTTATACCCATATGAGTTTCCCGCGGGATACTACTGGAAATTCTGTGGATGGCAAGCCACCTGGTTAACTGGTTGATTGTAAGCAACCGGTTGGTGAGTGTTCTGCTAAGTGGGTATAGTACCTTGGGGTTGCTGGAACCCAGGAATGGTTGCTGTTCCTTGTTGGGGAAAAGTTCCTTGGAATTGTTGTGTTCCAGGGATGTTACCACTATACTGTGTAAGTGGAGGGTTTCCCATAGCAGGGTTGGGGGGTGGCTGCAACGGTGGTGTCCATGGAAGGCTCGTTCTTGCTTGAGGAGCGAGTGGAAATTGGAGTGATGGGTTCCATGGAGTTGTAGCAGCTGAAGGGTAAGGCAAACCAGAATTCAAGATGGGGGGATTTTGAGATTGCCCCCCAGCTTGGTTCCAGTTTCCAAAAAGTGAGTACCCCCCACTCTGTGGGATTTGAGTATCCTACGAAGGAAGCATGCCTGACAGGGGTTGTTGAGAGTAAGGCCCGGTTGGAACACTGGAATAAGGTTGCCCACTGTCAGGTGGATTGTACATACCGAATTGAGTAGACGCTGCTGGTTGGGAAGCTTATTGGAACGAGCCAATAGGTTGTCCGCCAGCAGTTAGGTTGGATGGCCCTATATGAGGAGGCTGTTGACTGGGAACTGGGTTCCCAGCAAAAGGTTGTCCTCCAACTGGTTGGGTTGATGGCCCATCAGTTGGAGGTTGTTGGCTCGGAACAGGGTTCCCAACAAAAGGTTGTCCACCAACTGGTTGGGTTGATGGCCAACCAGGGGGAATTTGGTAGTTAGAGTTGGGGACCACTGTAGTCGGTTGTCCACCTCCTGAGATAGTGTAAATGGTGGCTGAGGGTGATCCTCCGGTCCAACCGGAATATCCAGTAGTGTGACTAAGTGTTCTTCCACCACTGGTCAAATATGATAACGTGGATTGGCCAACGGCACCAAAAGTACCTATTTGCGGAGGGGGTCGTCCATATCGAACAGGTGAGGACGGGGAAAAAACTGGGTTATCCCTCATAGAATGTGCACCAAATATAGGTGATGACAGCAAATGCGGGGAATTTAGCCCAGGGGTATTAGCGTCGTCCATGACATGTTCAATGGTATGAGGACCCTCGAAAACTGGGTCCGAGTTCATGTCCTGGAAAAGGTTTTGGGGATCCGGCAGGAACTTAGGTATGGTAACATCCGAAGGTCCTGCGCCGTCTGCAAAGGAGTGTCGAAACTCCGTGCTAGACGGGATGTTGGGATCCCTATAGTCAGAAGGACGAGTGTCAAGGGGATATCGAGAGACTGACGAGAGCATTTGCTCTGTGCTGCGTCTAAACCGTGCCGATGCTAAAGGAGAGTTCGCTAGGCTAACCATACTAGACTGGATGGAAGCCATGATTTCATGTCCCAGAGGGAGGTTGGGTAGAGTAATAGTACGAGGTACGTTGCTAGAAGAACTCGTTTCCTACGGGTGAACACTAGGTGACGTAGTGATAACAGGTGGAAGATCCGCCTGGGAAGTGATGAAACCATAATCAGGTTCAAAGGGTGTGTCAGGAAGTCGAGTATCTTCAACGATTTCAACGTACCCGCCTGGGACTTAAATCAAGCCAGGTATGTCCTGGTCGGACCCTTCTATGGTGCCAACAGATTCGTCTGTATCATTGTGAAAAGTGTCTGATGGACGGGAAGTGCTGACATCCGGTAGAAGGATGACCTCTGGTCTAGTACTCTGGATTGTACTAGGTTCAGTTGCGGTAACTGTGTCCACTGTGATATATAAATCTGGAATGACAGTGGGTGAAGTGACAGTGGAGGTCTCAGATATGCTAATGGTTGCAGAAACTGTAATAGATTCTGAGACTGTGTTGTGAGTGGCAGTTACGGGTGGAACTGAAGCCGTTGTACGTATCGGCGGTGGAATGTTCCCTCGACCAGCACCGTGGCCAGGAGGAGCAAGAATGCGTGATGCAGGCGGACCAGTAGTCCGTGGCGGTGGTGGTGGTGGAGGGATTTGGCCCTGTTGTCTTCGTGATCTTCGTGGTAGATCTGACATGATGACAGGAAAATGAAAATCGGGGGCAGTATCGTAAACAAAGAACTCAAAAACTCTAATGCAACCGAGTGTGCAGAAGAGGAGCTAGAAAAAGCAAGGCTCACAGGCCAAAAAGGCAAGCTCTAAAATATATACTGAGATCGGTGTCTCAATAAGCAAGCTGATCAACAAAAATGGCCAGAATGCCAACAAGCAGCCCCTATAAAGAAAAAATGACCCTCTACAAAGATGAGATAGTAAGCAAACTCCTAACTAAGAGCTGGAGACCTCAACAGGCTGTATCCTTTGCAAGGTGATGAAATCCAAGTCGAACAATACAACATGAGAGACCGATATAAGAAGGATATCCCTCTACCGAAAGGGATCCTGGGTAAAAGAGCCCTAGTAGAATAGATACTAAGCCACCTCGTTCATGACACGTCAGAAAAGGTTTTGGGCACTTCAGCCTTCCTAAGAAGACAGCGATCGATGTTTCCTTAGGGCTAAGTGGAGTGCGGTATTCCATAGAGTCCGTCCGGTTCTCAATCTCGCGGCCATTTAACCCCTGAAAGTTGGAAACAGTCAGGAGGCCCCTCCACAAACTGGCTGTGACCATGTCAATAAGTACTAGAGGATTTTAGTTCCCTAAAGACAACGACTATGTCTCAGATGAAAGCGACAAGGGGGAATTATTTTGATGCCTATCCCCGGTGTCCTACCTAACTACCAAAATCTTTTGATTTCCTCAAGTGAGGTTAAAGTTGGTTTAATTAGGGTGATTAATTTTAGTGGTTGTCTTACTCAATCGGGTAGTGGACGTGAAACTTGATGGTGTTATGACGACTCAAACCATGCAAATGAGAATGAATCACAAATAAGCCTTTGTCTTCGATGAAATCTAGCTAGGGTAAAGATAGAGGTTCTTCGATCAAATATGCATGAAATTTTTCACAAGCAAACATCAAAGCAAGAGATTTTTCCTTTTCGATTTATAAGCAAAGCCAAACTGAAGTAAACACTCTTTTCAATGCACTGATTCTACAATCTACAATGCTTCTACAATGAGAATTTCTGTGGCAAAATCAATGGTTCATTTCCCTATGCAAAATACCACAAGACTTTTTCAATTTAAACAACAAAATTGCTCTCAACTAATGATCTTTTTAATTTACTGAAAATGATAATGATAATATGACTGTAAAAGCTACAGTATTCAGTAACAGAGAACAGTGGTATTGAGTTGGTTGTGGTGAAAAAATCAAGTCAATGCAATCAAACTGGAAAAATGACCAATATGTTAAAAATGCCACTAATTCAATCAACAATCAAGCTCACAAACTGGGTAATAAGCACACCATGCAGACTGGAAATTGACCAGGATGCTAACAGGCAACAGTAAACACTACCTAAGGCAGAGAGAGACTCAGGAAACCAAGCAAAGATTAAAAAAATTAAAATCTTGCAGACACTACCGCGGGTGATGGTCTGACTGTAGCGCGGCACTGTAACAGTACCGCTCTGGTACTAAGTAAGAGAATGCGGTACTACCGCGCTGGAGGCAGTTCAGGGGGCGCGGTACTGTGGCAAGGTAAGGAAAAAGCGCAACTTGAGAAAATGAAATGAAGTTTTCAGGGTTGTTGCTAACCCAGGGGACTCAGTGATCAAACAGGGAGATAAATACTGCGAGGAGGGGTGAATAAAGGTCAAAAAGGACCAAGATTCAAACTGGTTTGAAGTGCAACAAAAACTCACAATGCAAAGATAAATGACTGTGAATTGAATCAATCAAGCAGTAATCAAAACCAGCGGAGTCGCCATTCTTGTTATGTAGAATTTTGTCCTACGGATAAGCCAAAACTCTCTTAACTTTAAAGCAGACTTTAAACTAACTTTAAAGCAAGAAACAAGTCAAAACAAATGCTACCTTGAATCCCTAGATCTAACAAACATCTCAAGATTAAAATGCTAGGAAGGGTAGAAGAAGTTTGACTAACCTTCTATCCAGATGCTTGTTCTTGTAGTTGCTCCAATCTCCAAGCTCTCGCAAATGAACCTGTCAAAATGGAACCAAGACACAAGAATGCACTATTCTCTAGCAACCTGAAACATAAGTTAGAATCTAAATCTATGAAAGACACAAATCATATCATTAAAACAAAATTAACACAAATGATTTGGGAAAACAAGACAAGTTATTCCATTATAACTTGAAGAATACTTACAAAAGGTGCTTGATGTCCAAGCCAATCCTCCAGCTCCAAGTGTCTTCTCCTCTAGCTATCTCTACAATGCTGCAAGACCATAAGTTTGGTACTCTCAAGAGTCCTCCCCTTTCCCAATGGAATGCCTCTCTTTTATAGTGAATGGTGAGGTTAACCAACAAGAGAGATGGGTGGATCTAGGGAGAGATAAGTGGATCAGGGTTTCTAATCGAAGGAAATGAGTTGAGATCGAATCAGGGACCCCAATCTTCCATTATCTTCGAAAATCCAAAATCCCATGAGCCAAGGGAAAAAGGCTATTAAAAGAGTACCGCGTTCTGCAGTCTCTGCAGAACGCGGTACTGCCGCATTTTGGGGAAATATCATAGCGCGGTAGTGTCTAGTACCGCATTTTGATAAATGAGCAAGGCGCGGTAGTGTGTGTAGATAAAGTCTTAGGTGGGTCAGAACTTGTCAAGGTAGATTCACCTTCAAGGTTGACTCATCATCTGTCTCTTCTGGATGGTTTAAAACAGTAGGGAAAGTGTCGTCAACTCGTTTTGTGATGGAGATGCGACACTGTGAAACATAGAGGTATAACACTCCCAATCAACGGGGTGGACACATACCATACACTTTTATGTCTGCCGCCGCTACTAGTAGTGCTAATGTATGAGGTGGGAATATACCTCATACTCATGGTCACAATGCCACCATTCCTGCTACTAGTAACACCAATGTTGGGGTTGGGAATACATCTCATTCTTATGGTCACCACATGACTACTCATGCTACTAATTCTTACGTAGGGGGTGGGAACATACCTTACCATCAGGTTCATTACAACACAGTTCCTGGTATGAATAGTATGTATATTCCCCATAATTATGGTGGCAACCCTTACTACAATACAGTTCGTGCTAGCCATCAGTACAACCCACCTCAATATGGTGCTCAAAATGCATATATACCTACTTGCCCTCACATGGGTCAGGTTAGAGGAGGTTATCAACCTTATGGCCATGTTAAAGCTTATGGTCAGTTAGGCCTGTATAATCAGCATTTTTATGGTCATTGTCAAGATTTTGGTCCTTCTTATCCATCAGGTCCTTACAATCAACCTTTTTTGGGAGCTTATAATCAAGCTTTCCAGCCTCAACTCCCATTCCTTGCATGTTTGAATATTCTGGATCTTTCGAAGCTCACGAATGATCCAGTGTGTCACAATCCTAATTGGCCTCCGGTCCCTACCAAGCTCCCTTCGAACATTCCTAAGTTTGAAGGGAAGAGTGGTGAGGATCCGGGTGACCATGTCACTACCTTTCACCTTTGGTGCTCATCCAACCCGTTGAATTACGACTACATTCGATTATGACTATTTCAGCGCACCCTCACGGGGGTAGCTGCGAAGTGGTATGTTGAGTTGCCTGGGTGCACTTATAGGGGTTTCAATGAGATTGTTTTGGTTTTCTTGGATCATTTCCGGTTTCCTGTTCGTTATGATACTGGTACTGAACTTTTGTCTACCTTCCATCAAAATAAGGCCACGCATATTTCTGACCATGTTCAAGAGTGGCGTCGACAGAAGCGATTAATGAAAGCCAACATTCCTCCAGAGTTTCTGTTGGAATGGTTCCTCAAGTCCTTACATCCATATATTGCTAAGGATGTTTCGATGTCCGGTATTATGATTGAGGAGCAAGCCATCTTAAAAGTCCAGCAGTTAGATTTACTATACTCTCAGTCTGGCATTTTGTATAACATTATTCCTAACGCACTGCGAACACGACATGAGCCCAAGTCAGTTCCTGGACCACATGCTGATGGAATTGTGGGATCCGAAAGTACTCATCCTGTAGATTTGGTGGCTAATCAAATGAAAAATTTATTGCTTAACTAGTCTACTCCCAGAGAGGTTCACACCTTGTCCAATTCCACCCCGTTGTCTGATGTACACACTGTGCAATCGACGAACCCATCAGGTAACTAGCAGCTTGTTGGTAAGAAGAAGGGGAGAAACAACCGTAAGGGTGGGAACAATGGGAACAATAATATTAATCACAATACCCCCCGTAAGGAGAATTCCAACCCTCCTTGGGAAGGCATAAATGCTGGCGAGGACCGTAAACCTAGGCATAAGGTGAAATTCCCTTGCAAGCTTTGTGGGGAAGACCATCTTAATCACTTGTGTCCTTGAATCGAAGAAGCATCGAAGCATCTTTCATAGAGCCTAGCTATGTTGAAAGATCCCCTTCCTCATCATCAAAATATGGCTTTGCATGCTCCCGCTACTAGTTATGGACCTAATGAGAATACACCATCTTCTTCCAATACTAGTGGCTATGGATGCATGAATATGGTCCAATTAGAGGTTAGTGTTGCTACTCATCAACGCAATTATGGTTTACCACAACCTAATATAGGGAATGAGCCTCCCCCTCCTCCTGATAATTCCCTGCATATCGAGAATCCCTCTACTATGCCGAAAGACAAACTTTAGTGGCTATGGATGCGTGAATATGGTCCAATCATGGAATGATCTGCGTATGCACTAATTTCAGAGACCTAAATCATGCATGTCCGAAAGACAATTTCCCCACTCCATTCATTGATCAGATCTTGGATGCCTATGTGGGAAGTGAGATTTTTTCGTTCATGGACGGCTTTTCAGGGTATAACCAGATTCAAATCAAAACCGAGGACCAACATAAGATTGCTTTCATTTGTTCTTTGGGTACATTTGCGTACCGGAAAATGCCCTTCGGCCTTAAAAACGTTGGAGCTACGTTTCAGTGTGCCATGACCTATTCCTTTCACAACCTTAAAAAGATTATGGAGGCTTTCTTGGATGATCTTGCTGGCCATTCTCATAAGAGAGTGAACCAACCCAAGCACCTCTGTTTGATTCTTGAACGATGTATACACTACAAGATTCGATTGAATCCCAATAAATGCATCTTTACTGTGAGGAAAGGTCGCCTTCTAGGATTCATAGTTTCAAAAGAGGGTATTAGAATTGATCCTCTTAAAGTTGAGGCAATACTTCGATTTCCTCCTCCGCACAACTCGTTTCAACTTCAGAGCCTCCAGGGGAGAGCTACTTTTCTATGTCGCTTTGTAGTCAATTATGCTAGTCTTACCAAAGGTTTCCCGCGCTTGTTGAAGAAAGACACACCATTTTTTCTGGGATGAGCGAGCCTAGTAGTCTTTCATGCACAAGTACATTGTATATAATGTACATGGTGTGTGTGTTTCTTTATGGTGTGACGCTTTTGTTTAGTGTGTCTACATCTTGTTTTCGCTTCTTATACCATGTTCTGTCTGCATGTGCAGATGGCAACTTGCTACGGATTCATGGACAGTGCTAGCTGGCATACCCGTAACCTCGCTTTGGAAGCTTGGGTACTTTACTCTCCCACTGGCGAGCTTATCAGCTCAGGAGGAAGTTGTCTAGGTTTCACAACCAACAACACTACAAAATATCAGGTGGTGATTGGAACCCTAGCCGACACTATTTCCTTGGGTATGGACCGCGTTGTTATCTATTTGGATTCACAACTAGTGGTTTCTCATCTTAACCGGATTTATGCTATTCGTGACCCTACTCTAGTCCGTCTCTATAGATGAGTCTGTCTTCTGGAAAGGTCCTTTGAATCTATTCAATACTTGCATGTTCAATGAGATATGAACATAGTTTCCAACTCAATGGCCAACTTCATTCTAGATTGGTACATTGCACACACATGATATATTCACAAAGCATAAAAGCATACATAACATGTAAATCATCCATTGTATAAGTAAACATGTAAACAAGATCACATTAATCATCCATTAAAACACATAATGCATAAAGCCGCTGAAAATGTATGTATATATATAAATTCGTACATAAGTACAAAATGGTAGTGCTAATACAAAAATTCGAAGCATGCTAGCTTTCAATAAGAGTCATCTCTATGAAAATTCTGAAGCCCATAAGCTTTCAGAGTATACATGTATGTGCATTTTCCTAAACCCTATGCTGCACGGCCCTAGGCCGCTCAGCCCCAGGCTAAGCATGGTAACAGACGACAACCCTAGCCACCTTTCGGAGTAGCATGCTGAAACGAGATGATATCCCAACTGTCAACTCCTGATATCAAAGGGTTAATTCATGTACAACAGGCTCTGGAATGTCAGCAGTCATCCCTAGGAGCTTCTCCCTGATCACCTCTTGCTTCTCAAGAGCATCACGGGCCGCCAGCTCGATCTATAGCACTCCTCCTCTCTGTGCATGGTGGGAGACTCCCAGTGGTCTCTCTGGATCCACGTCTACAAAGAAACATGTAAACATCATCAGCCCTACTACAAAAAAAATCATAAAATGCATAAAATATAAAAACAAAAGCAGTGGTTCTTACCTATGCCACCCCACTGCGTTCCCTCTAGAATCACTAGGTCGGGATCTCCCCGGAAGTCTATACCGGCATATGGATAATCCTCTACCATAAGGTGCCTACAACCATGAGAAGAACCCAGTACTGAAACTGACAATGGGCGCCCTGCCACCATGGAGAGCCATCACATCTTCCCATCTCAGCATGTGAGGATCACGCACCTCCTAATCCTCGAAATCCAATTCTGGGCGCAAGAGAGGTACTCGCTCCAACATGAAAAATACCACGATCAAGCCATATCCAAACTGCTTCAATGCCCCATGCTAACATTTGGTCAATTGATCTTTAAGGCTAATGAGAAGCCCCTCGCACCAGTTAAACACAATAGGATTCATGTAGTCCTCAGCACACATCATTTGTGACTTGCTCGCCAAGTGAGCAGCTCGGCTTCTAGCAACTTGCACAATGGTGAAGAGTATCACTCGTAATTCCCTATCCATGACATGCTGGATGGGAATTTTCCCGTCGACCATCGCTATACCCAAAGCACACCAATAATATATCATTTCCTCGACCGAAAAGTCACCACCCCGTGACTCATTCAAAGACATAGGGTTCCCTCATCAAGATAACCCTATCAAAAAGTAGATGTCCTCGACAACTATGGTAAGCGTGAGCTCACCTATCCGGAAGTGCTGTTGAATGGGGTCCCAACCTTGGACTAGGTGTGTCAGTAGCTGGACTTGGGATCTCATCCTTGTCACTTGAAAGTACTTGAGTAGCCCCATCTCCACAATGATGCAATGCTTTATGGATTGTTTTCCACTTGCATATCCTCAAGCTCATGGTTGCATTCCCGCCACTCAAGGACCATTGTGTCGCTCCAAACCTGCCAAGTAAACCATTTAAACATCTTTAGAACTTTGCGCTTCCATCCAAAATTTTTAATTTTTGATAGGTTTTGAGTTTCATTTGGCCATTTATGCCGGCGCAGATCACCCATTCTGACAATGCACCACTGGCGCAGAAGTCCCTTTTGGGTTCTGCGCTGATGTAGAGCCCGAATGGGATGCCTGCATCGGCCCATGGACGCAAACCTACCAACTTAAAACACTTAAAATATACCTAAAAACATTAAAAAAACAAATTCTAATCTACTCAAAAGTTAAATGGGAAGGTTTAGGGTTACCTATCACTAACGGCTCACAAAATGATGGACCGTAGCTCCCAGAAACAATAGTTGAAATTCAGCTCCAAATGGCACTTCGCACTCTCCAAATTTGGTGAAAAACAATTGTAATTTCTTTTCACTATTTCACCCATTTTATAACAAAAAATGGAATATTCCTTTTATATTTTGATGCTTTAGTGGGTTTTTAACTATAGTTTGGGTTATTTACTGCATTTAAACACTCGGTTAACCACTTTTGACCTAGCTTTTGAGCTGTAGGTGCCTCATTAATTCCTTTTCTCGACATGGTGGTCATCTCGTAAGTATCATCAGGTATGAACACTCTCCGAGCATCTTTTTGTCATTATTTCACGCATTAATGTAAATTATCAAATGACAACCAAGCTAACTCTTTGTTCTTTCTCATGCTCGTTAAACAATGAGAATAAGTCACTGAGTTATAGTTTATCACTTTTTCGGGCTCGTTAAACTTCCATGAAAAACGAACCCCCCCAGAGTTTTCTTTAATCTCTTTTTAGGCTCTCGAAATATGAAAAGATTGCCAAGCGAACTTGTCGTGTTCACACTTGTTAAAGTATATAAATAGTCATCTTCCTGGTGATAGTTTACCCCTTTTTCAGACCAGGGGGAGCTACCTATGAAAAAGGAATACTCCAGCCAATCATGACTAGAAGAGTCCTCTCTTGCGTTGTTTTACCCTTTTCCGGGAAAAGAGGCTAACCTTACGAAAAAGGACCTTTGGAGTCTTCTTTAGTTCTTTTCAGACTCTCTAAACATGAAATGACACTGAGTTGACCTTCTATGGACTTGTTAAAACTCAACATTGAAGGGCCCGCCATGGGACGAACCCCTCCTTTCCCAGGTTCTAAAAGTATTTGGGATTGGACTCATCTATGAGATGAGCTATACCGAGCATCTAGTTACCCTCATCAATATCATTAAAAACACATGAGGCACTCATCAATCATGATGGGGAAAAAGGAAATTTTTTATGTTACACCTTTATCTATGGTGGTACTTAGTCGCTCTTGGACATGGCACTCATTTTGCATTTTCATTCAGTACTTGTCTTCGAGTCCTGTTAACTTCATGAGTCTTGTTACTCCTTTGGGTCATCCAAAGAATGCTTCCACCATCAGTTGCATTAGTAGTTGCTGTAATTCTCGTCATGTCAATACTGCCAAGTCATGCCATGCCCATGTTCAAGAAATGTATTCGCCATTCATCATTTGCAGTCAGTACACCTTACATCACGTTAGTCTACTATGAGTCAGTCTTGCATTTTACTGTACCATCTGATCTACTCCAAACATCTATTATCGAGTTTTGTGTCAATGATGGGGGATTCAACATGGACCTCCTTCGACAGATTCATCCTTGTCGACTTCAACACATCATCCGAGGACTGAATCTAGAAATCAATCGATTACCTTGGGCTTGCATGCCTCAATAGTAGGTTACCTCGCTTTCAACATGAGTTTACATCATTCACTCTTGATTGAAAGATTTCATCAAGCATTCGACTTCAACTCATTCATTCGCGCTTGATGATATGTACTATGATACCTTGGGGATCATTGACATTAATGGTGATTTCCCTTGTGCTTGTTAACTGTATACATCATTGACCGACAATCAAGTGGTTTCTACCATGTTCGACGTCAAGACATTTGTAATCACATGGATAGATTCGTATCATTGTGGGTTCAGCTTGAAGACCCTAGGAAGTCATGTTTTACCCAGGTTGCGATGGATATTGTTTGAGTCATATTACACAGATCCACTTTTGTATTGGTCGTGGTTGTGTTATCATCTCATCATGGATCTATGCTTGTGTCTAGTAGCCATGATTGTGCTCAGTCGGTCATTACTACCATGGATCTACAATGTATTTGTCGGCAGCCATGTTGTGCGTCATATGAGACTGTGTTCTCAGAGTTAGTTGTACTACAACAACATCTTCTCTCCGACAAGTCCTTGTCATTCCTTCTATCAAAGCATTTTATTTGATTATTTTTACCAGCTTCATGCTTTGGGGGGCATTCTATTACACCCAAAAATCTCACCATCATGAGACCTATGTAACCTCAGTGCCTAAATCCATGAAGTACCATGATCAAGCTAGTCATTTGGACCAAGTTGATGCCCTTTATGCACACTCCTAATTAGGTCGGCACAGGTTGTATTTGAGAAATGTGTGTCGACGCAAGTTTCCTTCATGCAGCATGTGCCAAAGTCAGTTTCATGGGATAAAGGTAGATTTTGAGCGAATTCTAGAATTTGGATGAGGTGGATCTCTATCCCTAACACCTAGGTGAGCTAGCCTTCAGTTCCCTAGCCTTTGGGAAGGATCCCTTATCCCTCTCCCCATTATCCTCAACCTACTCTCTCCACTTGGTCCTATAAATATGAGATCCCTCTTTATTCCAAGTGGAGGAATTCTATGGTACTCTTATGCTGGTGAAATTAGCTCAGAAGTTCAGCACCCTAGTCTTGGAGGCACCTACTTCTCTCTAGGAGCTTTGGTTTGGCTTATCGGAAGGAGATTGCAACATTGGGGCATCGGTTGTAATCCTCTCTTCTATTGTATTTCCCACTTTTTATATAGTAATATAAACACTCTCTATAAATGTTATTGTGTTGATGATATTTATAGTTTACGTTCTCAACTGTTTACTTAGACTAGTTACTGTTTAGGAATATCTTACTGCTTGTATTGTTCCTGTGTGTTTTGATAGGTCTTACAGCCATAGATTCGACGACTGCAGAACTCGGAACAACAACGGGGAGAAAGATCTATGAATCTGAGGTAAAATGCTTAATTACTCGATCTCTAACTAGATCTAGCAGAGTAGTTTCATATTCTGTCCCATTTGTTCTAGACTTACATTGAGCTAGGGAGATCACGACTTAAGTCTGCTTTTGGTAGATTGTCCGATAATAGGAACCTTATATGAAACAAATTATTACAGATTTGAATGATCCTAGTGAGCCTGCTGCATATTTCAGCTCCCGTGTGGAAAATTACAATTTCGATACATTTTTTAGGGATCTACCTGTGGATTTGTCACCAGCTGAGAACTTATAGAATAAGTCTCAAATTGTCAATCTTACTTCTGTTCCATTCTCAAGTATGGTTATACATAATGTATACAATGTAAATACTAATTTAGGGATAGACTTGAATGCATGGACTCTATTTTTTTATGGCTCTAGATATAAAGATGGAGCTGGTGCAGGTTGTGTCTTGATTGATCCAAAAGGAACCAAAACTATGATTTCCTGCAGACTTGAGTTTGAATGCACCAACAACATAGCTGAGTATGAGGCCTTGGTCCAAGGAATCAGGAAGGCAATTGACATGGGTGCCCAGGTAATTGAATGTTATGGAGATTCTGAGATCATAGTAAAACAGGAGAGGAACAAAATCCATTGTTTATCTCCTCGTTTGATTAACTATCAGAAATTCGTAAGGGATTTAACTAATTCGTTTTCTACATTTAACATTATGTCAGTCCCCAGATCACATAATTTTGATGCAGATTTATTAGCTAATACTGCATCCAGGTTGATCCCACCAAAAGGTTTGTCCCCTAACACGTTTTCAATTGAACTTATGTACAGACCTTCCATTCCTGATAATGTGAGTAATTGGAAAGTGTTTGATGATGACCAACAAATATTAGACTTTCTTACATCCCAGGACACGTTTCAAGATGTGGCAATAGATGAAGCTGAGCATGAGAAGTCTTTGACTGATTCCACTCATCTTTCAAATATTATCCCAAAATCATTCATCAACCTGGAGAAATATTATGATCTGTAAGCTAAGTTCAAGAAAAAGACCAACTGTAAAACCCAGAGTTAATCCCTCAACTCTGAGCTTGTCAACTTAGGAACCAAATAGAATCCTCGTTTCATCAATCTAGGAGTTGACTGCTCTGCTGAGGAAAAAAGAGCTTTTATCAAACTGTACAAAGAGTTCAAAGATGTCTTTGCATGGACATACGATGAACTCAAAACTTTTGACACCAGTATCATGCACCATAATATTCCAATGAAACCTAAAGTAAAACCTTATCAGCAAAAGTCAAGGAAGATCCATCCCAGTCTGGAACCTTCTGTCAAGAAGGAGCTTGACAAATTACTGGAAGCACAATTTGTATTCCCTGACAGACATACACAGTGGATTTCTAATCTAGTGTTAGAACATTAATCCACCACTTAGTACCTTAGTCTAAGTCCCTAGTCAATTTTATTGTCATTTATGCATTAATACACTATGTTTGGACTAAGGTTGCTTAATTGGGCAAAATATCCACTTAACTGGAAGTTTTCACACTTGTCTAAGCGCTCCAGCCCAGTCAAACTCCACATGTGTCCACAAGTGCAACCTCATTCAATGCTAGAGTGCTCCCCTTCCTTGAATTGGGGAATTGTGGTTGACTAGGAGCACTAGGGTGGATTTGGCCCAATTTTGGAAATATTTTGTGCATTTAATGCCTCCTAGAACCTCCCACTCACCTTATTTTGCTCACTGTTGTAGGTACAAAAGATCCCATGTTCTATTAGAACATGGAAGCCCCAAGATTCTTAAATGAAAAGGTAATGGTTTAAAATTCCTTTGTTATTATGGGATTTTCTATCATGTTTATTTTGTCATTATGGGGTTTTCTATCATGTTTATTATGATTTCATGCCTTTATATTTCGATGTAGGTAATTAGGATTTTTTTTCCCTTTTGAAAATTTCTAGTTTTTTATTTTTTTTTGAAGTTGCGGGAAGCTTTGATTTTTCTCAGAAAGTCATTTTCATCCCACAAACCCGCTATCCTGCAATTGTGGATTGCGGGAGCTTGTTTTTCCCTTTCTGGGATGTTGGCATCCCGCAACCCGCAAATTGCGGATTGTGGGAAAGCTTTGTAAATAGTTTTTGAACTTTTCATTCCGTAACCCGCAATTGCAGATTGCGGAAAAGTGGATTGAATAATAAAATTGTGTTGTGTCTTTCCGCAACCCACAACCTGCAAATTGTGGATTGTGGATTGTGGAAAGATTATTTTATTTTTAAAGAGTTGTTTGCTTCCCCGCAACCTGCAATTGTGGATTGCAGATTGCAGAACTCTTTTATCTGTTGGTTTTCTAAGTTGCGATCACGCAACCCGCAATTATGTATTGCGGATTGTGGGAAGAATGTACTTAGCTGCAAAATAAACTCCCACAACTTGACCCTGCATCCCGCAAGATTTGATTTCAGTCGTTCAATCATCTTGATCCTATGGCCTAGAAATTATGTGTTGAAAATTGATAAATACATGGTTTTTTCTGTTTTTCCTTATCATTTTCATTTTCGAAAAATTACCTTGCTGAGTGCATTTTCACTGCGAATTTTACCAGGGGTGGTTTTCACTGTTTTCAGTTAATTCAGATTGGTTTTCCTGTCATTTTCACATGCTATTATTTACGGTTTTGTCGTTTATGAATTAGTTTTGATTTTGTGTTTTTCTATTATAATAATTGTTCAGTCCTTGAAAATGTCACGGAATAATCGATCCAAGGCTGCTCACAAAGACCTGTTGACCAAAGACCCAAACTTTGGTATCTTCTTAGACATCAGTGACAAGATTACTGAAACCTAACAAATCGACTGGTCCAAAATCTACTCAATTTTTTATAATGATGACCTATCAGACATCCAGAATGACCAAATTGCATATGAGAGATTTAGGGATTCCCATCTTCATGCCATTGCTTCCAGACCCCCTATCCTTCCTTATACTGATGCGGTTAAATGGATTGTGGACCACGCTAACCCTAAAGACTGGTCTTTCAATGACAGCGCAGGGTCGCAATTGGCTACTTTCCTCCCTGATGTTTTCATCGGAGCCTATGCTCTTAAACTAGCTGTCAAACCCCTTAACGTTGAATTCGTAGAATCCTCTAAGACCAAGTATAATTTTAACGAAATGCTAAAGTCATGGATGAATAAACCTAACAGTTTCATGCCTAGGGTTGATAACCTATACCTGGTTTCCTGGTTTAGAGAACCTTATTCCTTAGTGGCAGCCATGCTATGAAGATTGTATGGTCTCCCAAATTGTTCGGTATTTAAAGCTGAATGGGATCGTATAGCCCATCATGTCCTAACAACTGGTAAGTATTTCCCTTGGGCGTCCATCTTGTCATTTGAACTCAAGAAAGCCATTCAAAAATATCAACAAGCACCGACTCTAAGGAAACCACATTTCTTCTTTTCATCTTTTTTCATTGATGTATTTTGCATAGAATTTTAGTATCCCAACATGGGATGGCTTTGGACTCCATCAGACCCTCCGATCCATACTTATCATTCTGCATTATGGGAGAGAAATTACATACCTTTAATATATGACATTTGTGACCACTTCCTTGGAAGTATTTATCTCAAAATATTCAAAGAAAAGGCTTCTGATTTCTCAGTTGATGCCAAAACCTTCATTACTACAACTAGTGACTAGTATGTGGGTGAGTCCTTCTCTTATATCAGATTTTGGGGGAGCAATACTGTCCATTTACTACCCAGGATAGTTCCATACAAGTTAGTCATTGAAGAAGTTTCCTATCAAATGGTTACTAATGGTGTGTATAAAAGCTCACTAGTCCTAAAAGGAAGGGATGTCCTAAGTTCCCCTTGAACCTTGGGCCATTGGCTATCCCAACTTCAACTTGGGCTATAGTGTTTGGTGACAAAATGGCTTCTTTGAAGTTGGGCTATGCTGCCAAAAGAAGACATGATCCTAAGGTATTTCTTGATGCTCATTTCAAGCAAAATCATATGGAGATGGGTTATGTTCATGAAGAAGTCCCTGATGACTCCATCTATCAGGGATTAAACACCATTTTTGAAGTCCTGGATAGGGATAAGATTAGAGATGAGCAAAACCAAATCATGCAATATCAACAGGAACTCAAAACCAGAGTTTTGAGTGTTGATGTAATTGTAACTTCGGAATGTATTTCACCTATGTATATTGTATTCCTATAGAGATGTTATTATTCCTCTATACAGAAGTGGCATCATTTATATTGTAAGTGTCGTAACTTATACTTGATGGGTTATTAGACCACCTTGTTGGTGTCAGCCCTGTATAAGTCATGTGGTTCAAAGGGTTATTAGACCACCTTGTTGGGGTTCTCCCTGTATAAGTCATGTGGGTTAAAGGGTTATTAGACCACCCTAGTGGGGGTCAGCCCAGTCACCATTATGTTAAGTGGTTAAGTTGAGGCTGACCTAGTTGAGTAAAGGTCAAGTCAAGTTAGTGTATAAATAGAGAGTGTGTCTCTCTCATTTTACACACTCACTTTCTCACTCATACTCTCATTGGAGAGTGGTGCACTTGTCGAGGAGGAGAAGCTACTGCTAGGAGGACTATCTCTTGTACATTGGTTGTATCATTGCTCTATCTATCTCTGAGGAAGTTGTGGGGTTTTTCACCTTCTTGGTTTTCCCTGGTGAAACTCTATGTCTCTTGTGTGCTTGCATTATTGTGTCCATTATTGATATGTTGTACATGTTGTTCTCTCAGTTAAGATCCCAGATCAAATTGAAGTAAATTCTGAAAAAACTAGCATTGAGTTATAGAAACATGAAACTCAAGATTGTTGAGAAAACAAGAAAGGATAGAGAGGAAAAGGAAGCTCAGAAAGCAGTTGTTCCACTAATGCTAACCTGCAATGAAGGAGATAAAGGAAAAGGCCTTATGGAAGATCCTCCTAAGCTGAAAATTGTTGATGAATTTAAAGAATTAACACAAGCATCTCAACAATTAAAGCAGGAACTAGCAAAGATGACTTCGGTGTTGGACACCCAAGTAGTTGTAGCTGCTAAGCCTACTGTTGATATTCAAGTCACTCCTGCAGTTACCTATATTAGTTATGATTAGGTGTTGGCTGTGACTAATCCAGGTAAAAGAAAGAAGACTCAGACTTCTGCATCTCAAATCCCTACCTTGAATATTATTGATAGTGATTTTTAAGATGAGGTACACAGTTCTGTGCCTGTGATTGAAGAAGTAACTGAAAATTCTCAAATAGTTACAAATTTATGGAATGCTATTGAAATGTATGACTATATCCCAAACCAACAGATCCTTCAAACCATTTATGATGCTGATACCACAACCTCAACACTTCTTTCATCTATTCAAATTCTCTCAACCTTATCATCTGGGGAAACAATACCACCTACAATATCCCAGTTGTTTCATATAGTGACTTCCATCACTGCCCCATTTCTAGTTAGCTCAGTTCCACTTCCCATTTTTCCATCTACTTTTGCAGAGATCCAGTCTTCGATTGTCCCTCTGCAATCATCCCATTCATTTTATCACCACTAGTTACTGATGACAAAAGCCCCAGTTCCTCCTTCATCATCAGCTAATGACATCCATATTCCACTTTATGAAGCTTTCACTTCAATTCCTTCCCAAACCTCTGTACCAACAACCATCCAAAATATGCCTTCCTCCCAAACTACTTCCCAAGTCACTATGTCTATACCCAGTTCTACTGTTACTCAAACATCCCCATTGGTTTCAACAGTGAATGTGACTACGTCATTCACTGAATTGGTAGCTTAGTTTGAAGAAGATATTGTAGTCCCTCTAGGGGATTATTTCTACATTAAAGCATCTAAGGAAGTGATAAGAAAAGGTAAGAAGAGAAGCAGGGATCAAGGTGGATTGGAGGCACCCACTCCTAATCAAATAATTTGGGCTAAGCAATCTTACAATATCCAACAAGAAGCATTGGATGCTGCTGCAGCCATGGGTGCATTTGCAGGTGCAAACTTTGATTCAGTGACAACACTGAATAGGGAGATTGATTTGAAGAATGAAGAATTGAGGAAGCTTGAATAGAAATTGGCCAAAACCAATGCAGAACATGGGGCTTATGTTCATTATCTCAGGAATTTATTTGAATTTGAAGATTTGTAGCTGAAAAATACATGTCTCCGGGTTCAATTACATGATGCGCAAGTTGTGAATGATACCAATGTCCAAAGGATAGTTGTGCTTGAAAAACAATGTGAGGATGCAACTGGAAGTGCAGCCTACTCTGCCTTCTCTATGTTTCCCTAGCAGGAGTTTAAAGACTTGGCCATTTAGGTCAATGACGAACACTATAAACTGCTGGCTGAATTGTTTAGCACTCTGGATAATATTAGGGAGACTCACATTGCTTTTGGAAAGATTTATGTCATGCTTGATGTACAGATGGCTAAAAGACAGCAAGCCTCTGAGGCCAATGATGATATTGTAGAAAGGAAGAGGTATATAAAGGGTAGACCAGAGGATATTCCTGTCCTTAGTAGTTTTCATCTCAATAAAATCAAGACTGTGTTGCATGCTTGGAATGATCTCAATGATATGGTTGAAGATATTATTCAGAAAGCACAGGCTATTTGTGGAAGGAGGTGGTATGTTGTTGACAACATCATGCAAACATTGCAGTTTCCTACCATGGATCTTATTCAAAGTTCTTGTACACCTAAATTGGTGATTGAATAGGTTTAACACCGATGCGAGGAGGCCAAATAGAAGATTCAACACCTCGCGCATATCAAAGTTGAAGACGTGGATCAGTTAATTAGGAAACCTATTGCCATTGAGGGAAAGATCCACATTTTTATCTGTATTTGGCATAAGTTGGCTAAAAACAAGATTGAAATTTTTACGTGTGATGCCCAGCTGGGGCTTGAGTCAATGAATTATCCAAATATAGATGAATTGTTAGAAATTTGGGCCAAGTGGAAAGATTTTCTTGGCCATTAGTCTAGGTCAAATTTTGTAATCCATGTTTTATGGGAATTTACTCTTTTGTATCAGTTTGTAATTATTACTTAAGGGTAGAGCTCCTGTAGGCTAGGGATGTTGGAATTTGGAGGAGAAAATCAACAAAAGAGACTAGAGATACTCTAGTTAATGTAGAGCTTGTAATTTCTTGCAAACTTTCAGCAATATAGTAATGCTATTCTTTTGCATCTTCTTTTTCTATTAATCAAATTTCTTTGATAAATGTTGATTTTCACTTCAGGTTGCTTATCAATACTGTTTACTCTTTGCAATTTATAAAATACATTGACCTATAGTTTTGATTTTTCTCTGCTTAAGATCTGTGTATCTTTAAATGTTTTAATAGAATTTATTGAATTAAAATGTTTATCTATTTCTGCAAATGGTTCACAGAAACTCATAATTTATGTTAATTTTTCAATTGACATATCAGTCACAGGTTAATATTGAATGTACCTCAACCCTTAATTTGCCATCAATTAATTTTAATTGGCTGGTTGTAACTTGAGCATATAAGAAACTAATATCCTTTACATTTATGTTAAGTTGGTGAGCATGCTTATCTATTTTCACAAGAAGTTAATTTGCATATAAACAAGATACCTTCTTATAATAGGATTAACTTAGATTAGGTTTTCCTTCTAGGTAGATTCTTTAAACTTCACACTTTGTTTTCCTTCACAGGAAGACAAATCCATTTAGGATCAAAACCATAAGTTCCAGCGGAGGCCTTTGTATCTGTGGGAGATTACTATTCCAAACAGGCTGGGGATAGAAATGTCCTTGTGTAGGACCTTTTGAACCCTTTCAGTCTGGGTTCCCCCCCTCTGTTGTGAGCCTTGTGTTGGCACGGGATAGATCCACAGGAAGTGCGGAAGCCGACAAGCACGAAAGCCAAATCCCACTATAGAAGGAACGACCATGAAATCTAAGGAAGCACAATAATAGTTTAGAATACTTAATTACTAAGTCGGCCAAAATAGGCCATTTTGTAATAAGATAGAAGCATACAAATAGAAGTGTATTGTAAGCCTAAGGGCAGAAGAGTTGAAGAAAAAGGTGCAATCTTTTGAGTTTGATTGTAATTGCGATATCATGTTTTGAATATCTCTGTGACAGGTTTTCTGCAGATGTTAATGATTGAGGATGTTCGGTTGTGAATTCTGGTGTTATGTTGTGATGCGATAATGGGTTATTTAGATATTCTCTGTTGGTTTATGTGAAACATATTTTTGGTTAATGCTAAAATATCTTGATGCGAATAATCGATTAGTAAACTATAGTAAATGTCTGCGATCTCTGGTTAATGCACACACATCTTGTTTGTAACTGCAGAAGCTTGGTTCCTGCAGCACCCTTATCTACCTCGGGTGAGACCTCACCTACTTCGCAGGTGTTTCTGGAAAGGAATAACTCCTTTCTGGGATGGTGAATAAGGGGTTTTTGGTATTGTTGACAATAGAGTGAACCCCTATCGAAATACCCTATGTCAACAAATGGTTCTGTTGTCGGGACCTTAAGAAGAAAAAGAGGATATGCTCTGGCATCCGATGAAACCAGAGATCCAAGAGTGGTTCAGTTAGAAAGCGGAGGAGTTTGCGGAAGAAGAAAGGAGGAACCCAGTAGAAATAGTAGAAAGTTGGTTACAAAAGCACATATACTCAGATATCCATGAGATATTCTTCATCGAATTTCCAGTAATACTACAGGAGTGGCTCACATAGTTGATATTCAGATGGCATACCAACTAGAATATTGGATCAAATCAGTGGACTCTAGAACTAATTCGACAACTGAAGCAAGTCAACAATATAGTATGAAGGGCTGTTGACTTCTGGATTGATAGTATCCTAGAGGGATACATCGCTGAGATCATGGTAGATACCAACAGTTCGTACAACGATGCGGAAAGACGATTTTTCAAAGGACCAAGGGGTAGGTTTGTCCTGTCGCTGAACCTGTGGATTAAGATGTTGGTGTGTGAAAAGGGTATGATGAAAATGACCTCCAATGAGTAGACATATCGGTGTGCAGGGGTTGTAGGTATCGCATAGTTACGGATCCGCTAGGAAAGATGCAAGTTAGATGGACATGAGCGACGATGAATTTCTAAGGGAAGTTGAGAAAGACTGTGGCACCTTGAGAAGTGGAACGATATTCCGGTGTCCTGATAAGAGGAGGAGGACTGAGGAAGAGTCCCCTAAGAGGACAGGAAGGGAATACTACGCAACAAGGCCATAGAGTACAAATCTCCCTTACTATGAGGAGGAAGCCGGTGATTAGGCTACCCCAGAAGAAGAGCAGATTGTAAGCTATCACATACCTTTGACCCCGCACGCTACCTATCAATCTAAAGGAAACACCACAAATAATTCGCATAGTTGTCCCACATGTAGTTGAAAAAGTAGCGCATTAGTAAGTAGCAATAGTAGGAACACCACAATGGCGGACGATACAAATATGCCGAGTTTTGTAGGAAGCGGGACAGAGGATCTCGAATAGTTTTGGTTTTTATGCAAAGCAGTGTAGATCGTGAAGCAGGTCCAGAATGAAGACATAAAAAAGGGACAGTTGGTGACAACCTTTCGGGATCGTGCATTGGACTGGTTCATAAAATATACTAAGGTTCTAGGAAAAACGTTGGCAGAAATCAAAGAAGCAATGATTTAGGAATTTAAAAAACCCATGTCAGAAGCATAGTAGATTACTGAGCTAAAAGAGATTAGGAAATATCTGAATGAACCAGTATGGGAGTTTGATCAGAGATACAAGACACCGATAGAGAAAGTCAGTTTTCCAATAAATGAGTTGCAACATAAAGAGTGGTTTATCACCAGGCTGGTACCGCATATTAGAGGACCATTGATGCAGCAGAAAGTTGCGGATCAAGCCAAAGCATTAGAAATCATGATGAAACTAGAGGCCTTGCTGATCGGAGAAACTGGGGCTGGAATGGATAAGGTTCAAGCACAACTGGCTACGTTAATTCTCAAATTAGAGGACATTTAACAAGGGAAAAATAACCGTGCGGACGTATGGTGCACTAGGTGTAGGACGGAATGCCATCATAAGGATAACTGTTCATCGTTTCAGCAGTATTTGAACTCAGGGGCACTGAACCCCCTTCGCTAGGAAATTCTACCTTGGTGCCCCGTTTGTCAGGTCAGGGGACATCGACTAGAGGAATGCATCTACTTACAAAAAATAGTGTCGAAACTAGTGAATATGTACTATAAATTATGTCGATCAGTGGGGCATGACGAAAAGGATTGTAGGGCACACAATTTGCTGCAAGAACGGAACATGGACGGATACCTGGTAAAAGGAGAAGAGCAACAACTAGGACTACAGAAACCACAGTATGCCTAGCAACAACCACAGTTTATGCAGGGGCCTCAATTTGACCAAGGACAGTATGGACAACTACAATATGGCGCACTACAATATCCGCAACCATAGTACCAACAACTGTTGTATCAACAATACCCACAACCGCAGTATCACCAACCACAGTACCAGCAGGTGCAGTATGGACCACCACGCAGAGGAGTTGGTGGAGGATTCCATGGAGGAAGTGGTGGTGGCACTGGAAGGGGAGAAGCCATTAGACGGGGCCGAGGACCTCCCACATGGTATAATTGTGGTCAACATGGACATTTTGCAAGGGATTTCCCGAATCAGGCCTCGCAATGTACGTATTGTTGTGGAACAGACCATAGCATCGAAGATTTCCCACAACTTATCGCTAGATGGCAGACAAAGAACCTGCCATCCACGCCTAGCCAAAACCAGAACCAAAACCAACTGGTAGTACAGAAGATATTGACGGAAGCTAGAAAGCAATATGTGATAGTGGGAATAGTGACACAAGGAAAAGCAACAACAAAAGATGACGAGCCACACCATACTGTTTGACTAGTGAAATAGGTCACCTTCGATACGGAAGCTGAAAGAAAGGTTGTCCCAAAGGAATGGCAAGGAATCTCAGGGCAGCAGAGGAATGCATCTCCTAAAGCGGAGATCTACGCTATGCCACCAATGTTCGATCGAATGAAGTCACGGTGCAAGGCCACCACCGTAAAAGCATTCATCGGAAGTTGTTTGGAATTAGCGAAAGATGATGACGCATTGGAGGAGATATTCAAGCTACTATAGTGGTAGGAGGGCAGACGATAGGAACCCAAGGTTAATCACATACATAGGAAAAGGAAGACAGGTAGAGAAATGAGGATGTCAGCACAAATCGGAGCGTTCGACGTCGATTCCATCATTCTGGATTTAGGATTAGACATGAACATCTTGACAAAACAAACATGGGAAATGATGGGGAAGCCACAAATGACTTGGTCACCAGTACAGCTGCGATTACCAAACAAGAGCAAGGTCACCCCGCTCGGTCGAGTGTGTCAACTTCTCGTCGAAATTGAAGGAATTCGAACATATGCCGATTTTGATGTGATAGAAATAGTAGATAACACATATCCATATCTAGCACTATAGGGAATCGATTGGGAAATGGAAAATTAGGCGATAATCAATTTCAAAAAGTAGATCATGTCATTTAAAGAACGAGAAATAAGGGTTGTTGCACCACTAGACCCTGCGGAAGGACAACGATACGTGGAACCCACCAAAGATGAAGATAGGGATGGATGGGATAGCCTATATAATATTTCTGAAGATTACATCGACCCAACTGAGGGAGGGGATTTGGAATGGCATAGCTCTAGCTCAGCATCTTCGGACTCAAACGAGGAAATGGAAAATTGGCAAAATCGACTTCATGAATTATCATTTCGCAGGTGTGCAAGGATCACATAATCAGTACGTTGGGTGGATACTGAGGAGTGTGCGTTACTGACGTATGAAGGATTACCAAATTTGAGCACCTTCTTAACATAATTCGAAGGAAAAGTAGTGGAACCACAAAGACTCTTGGCCTTGGAGGAATCCTTGAAGGCTACTCCTGCGCGATGGTGGGCAATGCATAAATGAAGGATATCAAATTGGCCTCTATGCCGATGCCTCTTGGAGGTATGTTTTGGCGATACCGTAGCATGGAACGGACAAAGATACAATGGCCAGGGTAACCCAACCAAACATCTAAAGGCGTGTCATCACCAATGGGTAGCGTGACTAGAACAGGAGTGGGTGCATGCCTTCGTGCATATGTTGGATGAAGTACCCCGGAGTTGGTATGTTGCAACGGAGTTGCGACTTGGTACACTTTCTTGGGATTAGTTAACGATTTGCTTTAGCCAAACATTCTCCTTCGCAGACGAGAATCCCTTCATCCATAATGCACTCCAGGCAATTAAGATGAATATTTTTGAGACAGAACCAACGGTGCAACTATCAAAACTATGATGGACCATGACACCTGAAATGATGATGGATTGCTACAATGTCTAAGGAGAACCGAAGGATGAAAATGACGACCCAAGAGCCACATATGCGCCGGAGTTCGAAGGTAGCCGCAATCTAAAGGCACCTAAACTACCATCTGACAAGTATAACCAGCCACTGAAGGTTATGAAGGTAAACATTGGGTTAGAAGAAAACCCAAAATTTGCAAGCATTGAAGATTATTGGGACAAATCAACTATCGTGAATATGATAGATCTTTTGCATGAGTTTCAGGATTTGTTCCCAATGAAATTCTCAGAAATGAAGGGAATCTCTGGAGACCTCGACGAAATGAATATTCCCCTAAAACCTGTTGCGAAGCTGGTTAAGCAAAGACTACATTGCTTAAACCCACGACACAAGGAATGAGTATAGGCTGAACTTGAGAGAATGCTGGAATCTGGCATCATTAAACTAGTTGAAGAGTTAGAATGGATTAGCCTGATGGTTGTCTAAGATAAGAAAACCAGTGAGGTAGGAATTTGTGTCGACCTATGAAAGTTGAACGATGCATGTTTACATGACCCATTCCTGACCCCATTCACAGAGGAGGTACTCGAAGGAGTTGGTAGTCAGGAAATTTATTCATATACAGATGGGTTCTCAGGATACCATCAAATTAGGATTGCGAAGGAGGATATGCATAAGACCACATTTGTCACGGAATGGGGGTGCTACCAATATATAGTAATGCCATTTGTTAAATTTTGAGCATTAATTTACAATACTCTAGGATCTTTGCTGAGAGAATAACATCTACAGTATATCAATGCATGACAATCACAATATGACAAGCATCACAAGAATCAAAAGCATAAAGACAAGAGACACAAAGTTTCCGTGGGGAAAACTCTAAGGTGAAAAACCCCACAACTTCCTCAGAGATAGAGAGAGAAATGGCTCAACCAAAGTACAACCAAATAACACTGAGATAGTCTCCTAATAGAAGATGATCCTCCTCCTCACTAGTGCGCCACTTTTCAAGAGAGAGTGAGTTACTTTTTCGAGTGAGTAAAATAGAGATCTCCGATCTCTATTTATACTAACCTTTTATCTCAGTGACCTTATGGGGCCGACTTGTCTATCTAGATACATCCACATTATATTATATATAATTCAGGGCCGACCCCACATGGTGTTATAATAACCCATCGGCAAGTACACACACTTGCAACACTTGTCAATCCACATGACGACACTTCCTTATAGAGGAAGAACACATCTCTTATAAGGGTACAATCAATATACATAAAATACACAGATGAAATACATTCCGAAGTTACATATACATCAACACTCCCTCTTAACTAGGAAGGTATTTCTTGACATAGATCTGCTAGACAAGTCTTCTTCTTGGGATCATCATCATCGATGCATCGTCATCATCATCGTCACTGCTACTGCTATCTCAACCAATCTCTGAATCTACTCGTCATAGGAAGTTCTACAAAGCCATTCCTTTTTCATACTGGATGTAGGCCCACCACCTACAGGTCTTCATCATCACTGGCCATACTGTGGAATTCTCAGGACTCATTACGTGCGTCACAAAACCTGGCTGGAGCATCCCAGGCTATTATGAGCACACAGCTCTACCTGTAGGATCTCCCAGGATCACATTACATGTGACCCATCACAAAACCTGGCTGAAGCATCCCAGGCTATTACGAGCACACGGCTCTACCTGTCGGATCTCCCAGGAGCACATTACATGTGATCTCACCACAAAACCTGGCTGAAGCATCCCAGGATGTTACGAGCACACGGCTCTACCTGTCGGATATCCCAGGAGCACATTACATGTGGTCCACCACAAAACCTGGCTGAAGCATCTGAGGCCTTTTTCATCCTGTCCAGATCTCCCAAAATAAAATTACATGTGGTCATGGCAAAACCTGGTTGAAGCATCTGAGGCCTTTTTCATCCTGTCCAGATCTCCCAGGAGAAAATTACATGCCATAGGACAAAACCTCGCAAGAGCATCTGCTAGATATCCCAGGGAACTGAATTACATGCCATAGGAAAAACCTCGAAAGACTATTTGTAGATCTCCCAGGGCACAAATTATATGTCCTCCCAAGCAAAACCTCGAAAGAGCATTTGCCAGATGTCCCAGGGCACTGAATTACATGCCATAGGCAAAACCTCGAAAGACCATCTGCAAATCTCCCAGGGCACAAATTACATGCTTACCTGCACAACCTGATCCACGGCCACAAAGTATCATCTGATACTCATCATACATCATCCTGATGTACACATGATCATCCTGATCATCATCACTGCAACATCCTGCTGCATGCCATCTGGAGAAGCTCGTCATCCACAATCATCCTGATCATACAATGCATCCATCTGATGCACACCAAGTATCTACCTAATATATATCATCACACATAGTCTATCCACCTGATACATAGATACATGATCCACACAATGTATCCATCAACATAAATGATCTACCTAATCATACTTGATATAATATACATGATCTCCCTGATCATACAATGTATCCACCTAATACATATATAGATACATGGTCCAAGCATCCAACATGATGCATATACAAGATACATACAAATGATCCAACCGATCATATCCAGCATCCAACATGATGCATACATACATATGAATGATCCAATTGATCATATACAGCATCCAACATGATGCATACATACATATAAATGATCCAACTGATCATATCTAGCATCCAACATGATGCGTACATACATATAAATGATCCAACTGATCATATCCAGCATCCAACATGATGCGTACATACATATACATATAAATGATCCAACTAATCATACAAAGCAGAAACTAGAACATCATCCTGATGCTCAACAACATCCAACGCTTACATCCATAGCCATGTGAAGGATCCTCCTTCCAACATGCTTGGAATGGCTTTAGCAAATGTGTCCATCACTTCTTCCTCGAAGTGTCCTCGATCTGGAGAATGCCAAGCCTCTCTCTGAAGTACTCGAACTTCACCCTGGCTAGTGGCTTCGTCAGCACATCTGCAATCTGCTTGTCCATCTCAACATACAGGAGCTTCATAGCTCCTCTCTGCACCATATCCCTAATATAGTGATATTTGATCTCTATGTGTTTCGACCTGTCATGAAACACTCGGTTCTCGAACAACTTCACACAACTCTGGTTATCACAGAAGAAACCAATAGCATCCAACAGGAGATCAAATAACTCAGACAGTAGCTTCCATAGCCATACTACCTCACAACTAGCTGAACAGGCTGCAACATACTCTGCCTCAGCTGTACTCAGTGCCACGCAGGACTGCTTCTTGCTAAACCATGAGATCACACCTGATCCCATACTGAAGCAGCACCCAGATGTGCTCTTCCTATCTGCAGCACTGCCAGCCCAATCTGAATCAACATAACCCTACAGGTTAAACTTTTGATTCTCTTCATACTTGAGCCCATAATCCACTGTACCCTTCAGGTACCTCAGAACATGCTTTACAGCAACCAGGTGAACACTCCTCGGATCCGTCAGGAACTGGCTCAATGTGTTCACAGCAAAGCAAATGTCTGGTCTCGTGTTCGTCAGGTACATCAAGGACCCAATCATCTGACGATATATAGAGACATCAACCGGATTAGATGAAGCATCACATAGAAGCTTCAGATTCGATGCCATCGGTGTGGCCATGGCCTTGCAATCCATCATCCCAAATCTCTTAAGGATATCTATTGTGTACTTCCCTTGACCAAGGAAGATGCCACCTGCACTCTGCCACACCTCCATACCTAGGAAATAATGCATCATTCACAAATCTTTCATATCGAATTCAGCAACAAGCTTCCTCTTAGTATCTGCAATCAGTTTGTCATCTCCTGTTACAAATAAGTCATCCACATATAGGAGTAGAATCACAGGATTCCCTTCCACAACCTTGTAGTAAAGGTTGGAATCCACTTTACTCTTGGCAAAGCCCAAACTAGATAGGAAACTGTCCATCCTACCATACCAGGTTCTGGGAGCTT
This sequence comes from Larix kaempferi, assembly GCA_027924585.1. Classification (NCBI taxonomy): domain Eukaryota; kingdom Viridiplantae; phylum Streptophyta; class Pinopsida; order Pinales; family Pinaceae; genus Larix; species Larix kaempferi. Next base: position 5,854,041 of record BSBM01001417.1, on the reverse strand, counting down.
GCTTCAAGCCATACAAGGCTTTCTTCAATCTGCACACATGTGACTCCCTGTCAGGTCTTGGGACTGCATCCCAAACATTATTGACGGATCATGGCATTCCATTTCTTCATCCCAAATCCTGGGAACTTTAATATCTTCAATATATATCTTTGTTGCTGGAACAAATGTTGTAGTCCTTTTGTAGGTGAAGATATACGGTCTTTCCTACAAAACAAGTTAAATTGAATGATTAGAAACATCTCATAATTTTCAGAACAAATTCTTTACACATAAAGAAATACGTCATGCAGTCATGCAGTTATCTTAGCCAATGTTTCAATACAACATTTATCCATGTTCCACAACTTTCTAGATGCCTTCCAGTCTCTACCAGAACATTGTTGAGAGTTTACACTACTCCCAACATGTTAGCAAAGAGGTTTCATTCTAGATAAGTAGCACTGGAATGTTGTACAGTGCCACAGGCCACTTACCCATCACATGCATATTAGTAGTATAATGTTCATTCATGCAATCATTCAAATATGCACAATACATCTCCTAAGTCTAGGAACATAAGCATAATATTATTTAAACAAACAAAATAGGCAAGAAATGATAATTGAAATACTTATCTTTGTTTGTTTGTTGGGTGGACTCCCTCTGAGTCTTTGCTTCCTGGTAGGAGCTGCTGAAGTAGCTTCTTCTACACCTTTCCGTTGTGGAATGTAGGAAGATGGTTAACTCCTTCTGAAAATATGCATCCTTGCAGGAGTTGCTGGAGTGTGCTCCCTCTTGATCTTTGCTTCCTGGATTACCTGTCCTTGAACTTATATTCATCCTTGCTGACATCAATCTTCTTAAACCCAAAAAAGACCTCTTCTGGTGTCTTGTTGTCCAACATCTTGTGGGGTGTTCTGTTCTGCACATATACAGCTGTTCTAGCTGCTTCTGCCCATAGATGCATAGGTAGATCCTGGTCATGCAGCATTGCCCATGCTACTTCCATGATAGTTCTATTCTTCCTTTCTGCAACTCCATTCTGTTGTGGATTGTAAGGAGTAGTCAACTCCCTCTTAATCCCTGAATCACTGCAAAGCTTCTTGAAGTCACCTGAGGTGAATTCTCCACCATTGTCGGATCTGAATGTTTTGATCTTCTTGTCAGTTTGATTCTCCATCAAGGTTTTGAATTCCTTAAACTTATCAAACACCTCATCTTTGTTCTTCAAGAAGTATACCCAAGTCTTCCTAGAGAAGTCATCAATAAATGAGACATAGTAAACATACCCACTTAGAGAACTAGATGACATAGGACCACATTCATCTGAGTGGATGATTTCCAGGATGTCTTTTGCCTTGCTTTCACTGCTTGGGAAAGCCTTCTTAATGTTCTTACCTTTTTGCACATCCTTTGCAAACACCTTCATGTTTGGTCTTGATTTTAGGAAGACCCTCTACAGCTTTGCTTGCAATTGGAAGTGCCCTATAGTGCATATGAGCAAGTCTTCTATGCCAAAGTTCACTTGGCTCCATGGATTCATGCACCATGGCATGTTCAGGTTGTCCCTTTAATTTATACAAACCTCCCTCTTGCTCTCCAATCACTACTGCATCATCTATGGTCTTTCCCTTTGGCCATATTAGGACTTGACCATCCACAAATGCAACCCTCATACCGTTTTCATCCAATGAAGAGATTGAGAGTAAGTTCTTATTGAGCCCAGGTACATAAAGAAATTCTTTCATCTTCAAAGATTTTCCAGAATCTAGGTTGTAGGAGGCTTCACCACTTCCTTTGATTGGGTATTGATAATCATCCCCAAGTTTCACCTTATGGGGTGATTCATGTTCAGATAGATTCACAAAAGATTCCTTAAACCCAGTCATGTGTTTGGAAGCCCCACTATCAATCAACCAATCATTACAACCATAGGATATTGTACCTATGAGAGCAGAGATTAGAACATACTCTTCTTCACTTGATGAGTTATCATCACTTTCTACCCTAGCCTTCTTCTTGGGTGGTTCATCATCCTTGGAAGCATGAGCATGAAACCTTCTTTTGCTGCCCTTCTTCTTCTTGTTGGAGTTGTTGTTGTCTTTCTTGTTCTTGGGACAATTTATGGGAATATGTCCTTTCTCATTACAGGTGAAGCATATTCTTCTTTCTTTGAAGTGATGTGAAGATTTCTTGGAGTGAGATGGCTCTCTCTTGGAATTCCCTTTCTTGGTGTGAGCTGTGAGAGCTTGATCTTCATTCCCCATATTTTCTTCTCATGCCACAAGCCTTGCTTCTTCTTGTGAGCATTCTTCCCGTAGTCTACTGAAGGAGATCAACTTATTCCTTGCACAAATTCCTTGGATAAAGGAATCCCATGACCTGGGTAGGCCATTTAGAGTGGTCATCACCACTTCACCATTCTCCACCATTTCATCCACTGCTTCTAGTTGTTCCTTGATCTGGGAGACCCTTGAAAAATAAGATTGACTGGTTTCTCCATTCTGAAACTTTACTCCTTTCAATTGGTTCCGCAGGGTCATCTTCCGATTTATGTTCTTCCCTTCAAATAGCTTGGTCAAAGAGTCAAACATCTCCTTGGGTGTCTTTAGAGAGGACACATGGGGTATGAGATGATCTTTAATGGAATCAACAATGATTCTCTTTTCCTTGACCAAGTTCTTCTTATGCAATACCTTGGCCTCTTCATCCTCTGCGATAGGGATGTCTTCTTTCACATATGAGTCCAACTCATTCTCTTCCAGGATTAACCCAATTCGATACTTCCAGGCTCGGAAGTTATTAGCCCCTTCAAGCTTATACTCAAGCTTGGTGTGGAGAGACATCTTAAAGAGTACTTCAAATGGAAATAGAAAAGATTTAGATCTTACCACTTGAAGTGCTGAAAACTGGATCTGGTCCCCGATTAGGGTTTGTCAGAGAAACCCTAAAAATTCAAAATGTGAATTTCAAATTTCTGAAAGGATAGAAAGATGAGCCTTGATGAGCTGATCATCCTGGTGCATTCAGAATTTGAGATCAACAAAGTCTTGCTAGGTGGACTCTAAGCATCCAACATGATGCATACATTGGTAGTCGATTTTCAACTTTGACCAACTTCTCGGAATTTAAATTTGAGAATAGATTTGGATGTCACATTGGTAGACGAGCGTCCATGCCAACTTTCGTGACGTTCCGAGCTAATTTCACACCCTTTAAGCCCAAGTCTAGCGAAAACGCATGATCAAGTTTCAACTTTGACCAACTTCTCGGAATTGAAATTTGAGAATAGTTTTGGATGTCCCATTGGTAGACAAGCATCCACACCAACATTCGTTACGTTCCGAGCTATTTTCTCCCCCTTTAAGCCCAACTGTAGCAAAAACGTACAGTTGAGTTACGACTATCACCAACTTCTTGGAATTAAAAATTGGGCATAGAATTGGATGTCCCATTTGTAAACATTCACGAACAACAACTTTCGTCACATTACGAGCTAATTTCACACCCTTTAAGCTCAAGTCTAGCGAAAACGCATGGTGGCGTTTCGACTTTGACCAACTTCTCAGAATTGAAATATCAGAATAGATTTGAATGTCTCGTTGGTAGACAAGTGTGCACGCCAACTTTCGTGACATTCTGAGCTATTTTCCCGCCCTTTAAGCCCAGGTCTAGCGAAAACGCACGATCGAGTTTCAACTTTGACCAACTTCTCGAAATTTAAATTTGAGAATAGTTTTGGATGTCCCATTGGTAGACAAGCATCCACACCAACGTTCGTGACGTTCCGAGTTATTTTCTCCACGTTTAAGCCCAAGTCTAGCGAAAACGCACGGTTGAGTTTCAAATTTAACCAACTTCTCAGAATTAAAAATTGAGCATAGATTTGGATGTCCCGTTGGTAGACAAATGCGCATGCCAACTTTCGTGATGTTCCGAGCTATTTTCTCACCCTTTAAGCCTAAGTCTAGCGAAAATGCACGGTGGATTTTCAACTTTGACCAACTTCTCGAAATTTAAATTTGAGAATAGATTTGGATGTCACATTGGTAAACGAGCGTCCACGCCAACTTTCGTGACGTTCCGAGCTATTTCACACACTTTAAGCCCATGTATAGCGAAAACGCACGATCAAGTTTCAACTTTGACCAACTTCTCGGAATTGAAATTTGAGAATAGTTTTGGATGTCCCATTGGTAGACAAGCGTCCACACCAACATTCGTTACGTTCCGAGCTATTTTCTCCCCCTTGAAGCCCAACTGTAGCGAAAACGTACGGTCAAGTTACGACTTTCACCAACTTCTCGGAATTGAAAATTGAGCATAGATTTGGATGTCCCATTTGTAGACATTCGCGCACAACAACTTTCGTCACATTACGAGCTAATTTCACACTCTTTAAGCTCAAGTCTAGTGAAAACGCATGGTGGCGTTTCGACTTTGACCAACTTCTCGGAATTGAAATATGAGAATCAATTTGGATGTCCCGTTGGTAGACAAGTGCGCACGCCAACTTTCGTGACGTTCCGAGCTATTTTCCCACCATTTAAGCCCAAGTATAGCGAAAACGCACGATCGAGTTTCAACTTTGACCAACTTCTCGGAATTGAAATTTGAGAATAGGTTTGGATGTCCCATTGGTAGACAAGCATCCACACCAACTTTCGTGACGTTCCGACTATTTTATCCCCCTTTAGGCCCAACTCTAGCGAAAACGCACGGTCGAGTTTTGAATTTGACCAACTTCTCGGAATTAAAAACTGAGCATAGATTTGGATGTCCCGTTGGTAGCCGAGCTATTTTCTCACCCTTTAAGCCCAAGTCTAGTGAAAATGCATGGTTGATTTTCAACTTTGACCAACTTCTTGGAATTTAAATTTGAGAATAGATTTGGATGTCACATTGGTAGACGAGCGCCCACGCCAACTTTCGTGACGTTCTGAGCTTATTTCACACCCTTTAAGCCCAAGTCTAGGGAAAACGCACGATCGAGTTTTGAATTTGACCAAATTCTCGGAATTGAAAATTTAGCATAGTTTTGGATGTCCCATTTGTAGACATTCGCACACAACAACTTTGACACATTATGAGCTAATTTCACACCCTTTAAGCTCAAGTCTAGCGAAAACTCATGGTGGCATTTCGTGAGGAGCGTCCACGCCAACTTTCGTGACGTTTCGAGCTATTTTCACACCCTTTAAGCCCAAGTCTAGCGAAAACGCACGATTGAGTTTCAACTTTGACCAACTTCTCAGAATTGAAATCTGAGAATAGTTTTGGATGTCGCATTGGTAGACAAGCGTCCACACCAACTTTCGTGACGTTCCGAGCTATTTTCTCCCCCTTTAAGCCCAAGTCTAGTAAAACGCACAGTCGGGTTTCGAATTTGACCAACTTCTCGGAATTGAAAATTGAGCATAGATTTGGACGTCCCGTTGCTAGATAAATGCGCATGCCAACTTTCGTGACGTTCCGAGCTATTTTCTCACCCTTTAGGCCCAAGTTTAGCAAAAACGCACGATCGAGTTTCAACTTTGACCAACTTCTCGGAATTGAAATTTGAGAATAGTTTTGGATGTCCCATTGGTAGACAAGCATCCACACCAACATTCGTTACGTTCCGAGCTATTTTCTTCCCCTTTAAGCCCAACTGTAGCGAAAACGTACAGTCGAGTTACGACTTTCACCAACTTCTCGGAATTGAACATTGAGCATAGATTTGGATGTCCCATTTGTAGACATTCGCGCACAACAACTTTCGTCACATTACGAGCTAATTTAACACCCTTTAAGCTCAAGTCTAGCGAAAACGCATGGTGGCATTTCACACCCTTTGAGCCCAAGTCTAGCGAAAACGCACGGTCCATTTTCAACTTTGACCAACATCTCAGAATTTAAATTTGAGAATAGATTTGGATGTCCAATTAGTAGACAAGCGTCCACACCAACTTTCGTGACATTCCGAGCTATTTTCTCCCCCTTCAAGCCCAACTCTAGTGAAAACGTACGGTCGAGTTTTGACTTTCACCAACTTCTTGGAATTAAAAATTGAGATAGATTTGGATGTCCCATTTGTAGACATGCGTGCACAGCAACTTTCGTGACATTACGAGCTAATTTAACACCCTTTAAGCCCAAGTCTAGCGAAAACGCACGATCGAGTTTCAACTTTGACCAACTTCTCAGAATTGAAATTTGAGAATAGTTTTGGATGTCACATTGGTAGACGAGCGTCCACGTCAACTTTCAAGACATTCCGAGCTATTTTCCCACCCTTTAAGCCCAAGTCTATCGAAAATGCACGGTTGAGTTTCGAATTTGACCAACTTCTCGGAATTGAAAATTGAGCATAGATTTGGATGTCCCGTTGGTAGAAAAATGCGCACACCAACTTTCGTGATGTTTCGAGCTATTTTGTCACCCTTTAAGCCTAAGTCTAGCGAAAATGCACGGTCGATTTTCAACTTTGACCAACTTCTCAGAATTTAAATTTGAGAATGGTATCGATGTCACATTGGTAGACGAGCATCCACGCCAACTTTCGTGACGTTCTGAGCTTTTTTCTCACCATTTAAGCCTAAGTCTAGCGAAAATGTACGGTCGATTTTCAACTTTGACCAACTTCTCGGAATTTAAATTTGAGAATATATTTGGATGTCACATTGGTAGACGAGTGTCCACGCCAACTTTCGTGACGTTCCGAGCTATTTTAACACCCTTCAAGCCCATGCTCGGAACCAACTTCACACCAACATTCTCCACACCAACATTCATTACGTTCTAAGCTATTGATAGACAAGCGTCCACACCAACATTCGTTACGTTCTGAGCTATTTTCTCCCCCTTTAAGCCCAACTATAGCGAAAACGTACGGTCGAGTTACGACTTTCACCAACTTCTCGGAATTGAAAATTGAGCATAGATTTGGATGTCCCATTTGTAGACATTCACGCACAACAACTTTAATCACATTACGAGCTAATTTCACACCCTTTAAGTTCAAGTCTAGCGAAAACGCATGGTGGCGTTTCGACTTTGACCAACTTTTTGGAATTAAAAATTGTGAATAGATTTGGATGTCCCGTTGGTAAACAAGTGCGCACGCCAACTTTCGTGACGTTCCGAGCTATTTTCCCACCCTTTAAGCCCAAGTCTAGCGAAAACGCACGATCGAGTTTCTAGTTTGACCAACTTCTCGAAATTGAAATTTGAGAATCGTTTTGTATGTGCCATTGGTAGACAAGCGTCCACACCAACTTTCATGACGTTCCGAGCTATTTTCTTCCCCTTTAAGCACAAGTCTAGCGAAAACGCACGGTCGAGTTTCGAATTTGACAACCTTCTCGGAATTAAAAATTGACCATAGATTTGGATGTCCCGTTGGTAGACAAATGCGCATGCCAACTTTTGTGACATTCCGAGCTATTTTCTCACCCTTTAATCCCAAGTCTAGCGAAATGCACGATCGATTTTCAACTTTGACCAACTTCTCGCAATTTAAATTTGAGAATAGATTTGGATGTCACATTTGTAGACATGTGCGCACTACAACTTTCGTGACATTACCCATTCCTAGCTATTTTCTACCCGTTTGAGCCCAACTCTAGCAAAAACGTACGGTCGAGTTTCAGCTTTCACCAACTTCTCGGAATTGAAAATTGAGCATAGGTTTGGATCTCCCATTTGTAGACATTTGCGCACAACAACTTTCGTGACATTACGAGGTAATTTCACACCTTTTAAGCCCAAGTCTATCGAAAACGCACGATCGAGATTCAACTTTGACCAACTTCTCGGAATTAAAATTTGAGAATAGTTTTGGATGTCCCATTGGTAGACAAGCGTCCACACCAACTTTCGTGACGTTTCGAGCTATTTTCTCCCCATTTAAGCCCAATCCTAGCGAAGACGCACGGTCGAGTTTCGAATTTGACCAACTTCTCGGAATTGAAAATATAGCATAGATTTGGATGTCCCATTGGTAGACAAATGCGCACGCCAACTTTCGTGACATTCCGAGCTATTTTCTCACCCTTTAAGCCCAAGTCTAGCGAAAATGCACGATCGAGTTTCAACTTTGACCAACTTCTTGGAATTGAAATTTGAGAATAGTTTTGGATGTTCCATTGGTAGACAAGCATCCACACCAACATTCGTTACGTTCCGAGCTATTTTCTCCCCCTTTAAGCCCAACTATAGCGAAAACGTACGATTGAGTTACGACTTTCACCAAATTCTCGGAATTGAAAATTGAGAGTAGATTTGGATGTCCCGTTGGTAGACGAGCGTCCATGCCAACTTTCGTGACATTCCGAGCTAATTTCACACGCTTTAAGCCCAAGTCTAGGGAAAACGCACGGTCGATTTTCAACTTTGACCAACTTCTCGCATTTTAAATTTGAGAATAGATTTGGATGTCACATTTGTAGACATGTGCGCACTACAACTTTCGTGATTTTACGAGCTAATTTCACACACTTTAATCCCAAGTCTAGAGAAAACGCATGGTGGCGTTTCAACTTTGACCAACTTATTGGAAATTAAATTTGAGAATAGTTTTGGATGTCCCATTGTTAGACAAGCATCCACACCAACATTCGTTACGTTCTGAGCTATTTTCTCCCCATTTAAGCCCAACTGTAGCGAAAACGTACGGTCGAGTTACGGCTTTCACCAACTTCTCAGAATTGAAAATTTAGCATAGATTTGGATGTCCCATTTGTAGACATTCGCGCACAACAACTTTCGTCACATTACGAGCTAATTTCACACCCTTTAAGCTCAAGTCCAGCGAAAACGCATGGTGGCATTTCGACTTTGACCAACTTTCAGAATTGAAAATTGAGCATAGATTTGGATGTCCCGTTGGTAGACAAATGCGCACACCAACTTTCGTGACGTTCCGAGCTATTTTGTCACCCTTTAAGCCTAAGTCTAGCAAAAATGCACGATCGATTTTCAACTTTGACCAACTTCTCGGAATTTAAATTTGAGAATGGATTTCGATGTCACATTGGTAGACGAGCGTCCACGCCAACTTTCGTGACGTTCCGAGCTTTTTTCTCACCCTTTAAGTCTAAGTCTAGCGAAAATGCACGGTCGATTTTCAACTTTGACTAACTTCTCGGAATTTACATTTGAGAATAGTTTTGGATGTCCCATTGGTAGACAAGCGTCCACACCAACATTCGTTACGTTCCGAGCTATTTTCACCCCCTTTAAGCCCAAGTCTCGCGAAAACGCACGGTTGAGTTTCGAATTTGACCAACTTCTCGGAATTGAAAATTAAGCATAGATTTGGATGTCCCGTTGGTAGACAAATGCAAACGCCAACTTTCGTCACGTTCTGGGATATTTTCTCACCCTTTAAGACTAAGTCTAGCGGAAATGCACGGTCGATTTTCAACTTTGAACAACTTCTCGGAATTTAAATTTGAGAATAGATTTCGATGTCACATTGGTAGACGAGCGTCCACGCCAACTTTCGTGACGTTCCTAGCTATTTTCACACCCTTTAAGCCCAAGTCTAGCGAAAACGCACGATCGAGTTTCAATTTTGACCAACTTCTCGGAATTGAAATTTGAGAATAGTTTTGGATGTCACATTGGTATACGAATGTCCATGCCAACTTTCATGACGTTCCGAGCTAATTTCACACCCTTTAATCCCAAGTCTAGGGAAAATGCACGATTGAGTTTCGACTTTGACCAAATTCTCGGAATTGAAAATTGAGCATAGATTTGGATGTCCCGTTGGTAGACAAGTGCGCACGCCAACTTTCGCGACGTTCTGAGCTAATTTCACACCCTTTAAGCCCAAGTCTAGGGAAATCGCACGGTCGATTTTCAACTTTGACCAACTTCTCGCAATTTAAATTTGAGAATAGATTTGGATGTCACATTTGTAGACATGTGCGCACTACAACGTTCGTGATTTTACGAGCTAATTTCACACACTTTAATCCCAAGTCTAGAGAAAACGCATGGTGGCTTTTCGACTTTGACCAACTTCTTGGAATATAAATTTGAGAATAGTTTTGGATGTCCCATTGGTAGACAAGCATCCACACCAACTTTCGTGATGTTCCAAGCTATTTTCTCCCCGTTTAAGCCCAACTCTAGCGAAAACGTACGGTCGAGTTTCAACTTTGACCAACTTCTCGGAATTGAAAATTGAGCATAGATTTGGATGTCCCGTTGGTAGACAAGTGAACACGCCAACTTTCATGACGTTCCGAGCTAATTTCACACCCTTTAAGACCAAGTCTAGGGAAAACACACGGTCGATTTTCAACTTTCACCAACTTCTCGCAATTTAAATTTGAGACTAGATTTGGATGTCACATTTGTAGACATGTGCGCACTACAACTTTCATGATTTTACAAGCTAATTTCACACACTTTAATCCCAAGTCTAGAGAGAACGCATGGTGGCGTTTCGATTTTGACCAATTTCTTGGAATTTAAATTTTTAATAGTTTTGGATGTCCCATTGGTAGACAAGCGTCCACACCAACTTTCGTGACGTTACAAGATATTTTTTCCCCGTTTAAGCCCAACTCTAACGAAAACGTACGGTCGAGTTTCAATTTTCACCAACTTCTCGGAATTGAAAATTGAGCATAGGTTTGGAAGTCCCATTTGTAGACATTTGCGCACAACAAATTTCGTGACATTACGAGCTAATTTCACACCCTTTAAGCCCAAGTCTAGCGAAAACGCACGATCATGTTTCAACTTTGACCAACTTCTCAGAATTGAAATTTGAGAATAGTTTTGGATGTCCCATTGGTAGACAAGCGTCCACACCAACTTTCGTGACGTTCCGAGCTATTTTCTTCCCCTTTAAGCCCAAGTCTACCGAAAACGCACGATCGAGCTTCGAATTTGACCAACTTCACGCACAACATTTTTCGTCACATTACGAGCTAATTTCACAACCCTTAAGCTCAAGTCTAGCGAAAACACATGGTGGAGTTTCGTCTTTGACCAACTTCTCGGAATTGAAATATGAGAATAGATTTGGATGTCCCATTGGTAGAAAAGTGCGCACGCCAACTTTCGTGACGTTTCGAGCTATTTTCCCACCCTTTAAGCCCAAGTCTAACGAAAATGCACGATCGAGTTTCAACTTTGACCAACTTCTCGGAATTGAAATTTGAGAATAGTGTTGCATGTCCCATTGGTAGACAAGCGTCCACACCAACTTTCGTGACATTCCGAGCTATTTTCTCCCCCTCTAAGCCCAAGTCTAGCGAAAACGCACGGTCGAGTTTCGAATTTGACCAACTTCTCTGAATTAAAAATTGAGCATAGATTTGGATGTCCCGTTGGTAGACAAATGCGCACGCCAACTTTCGTGACATTCCGAGCTATTTTCTCATGCTTTAAGCCCAGTCTAGCGAAAATGCACGGTCGATTTTCAACTTTGACAAACTTCTCGGAATTTAAATTTGAGAATAGATTTGGATGTCACATTGGTAGATGAGCGTCCACGCCAACTTTCATGACGTTCCGAGCTAATTTCACACCCTTTAATCCCAAGTCTAGGGGAAACGCACGATCGAGTTTCAACTTTGACCAAATTCTTGGAATTGAAAATTGGGCATAGATTTGGATGTCCCGTTGGTAGACAAGTGCGCACGCCAACTTTCATGACGTTCCAAGCTAATTTCACACTCTTTAAGCCAAAGTCTAGGGAAAACGCACGGTCGATTTTCAACTTTGACCAACTTCTCGCAATTTAAATTTGAGAATAGATTTGGATGTCACATTTGTAGACATATGTGCACTACAACTTTCGTGATTTTACGAGCTAATTTCACACACTTTAATCCCAAGTCTAGAGAGAACGCATGGTGGCGTTTCGACTTTGACCAATTTCTTGGAATTTAAATTTGAGAATAGTTTTGGATGTCCCATTGGTAGACAAGCATCCACACCAACTTTTGTGATGTTCCAAGATACTTTTTCCCCATTTAAGGCCAACTCTAGCGAAAACGTACGGTCGAGTTTCAACTTTCACCAACTTCTCGGAATTGAAAATTGAGCATAGGTTTGGATGTCCCATTTGTAGACATTTGCGCACAACAACTTTCGTGACGTTCTGCCCAGTCTAGCGAAAATGCACGGCCAATTTTCAACTTTGACCAACTTCTCGGAATTTAAATTTGAGAATAGGTTTGGATGTCACATTGGTAGATGAGCGTCCACGCCAACTTTCGTGACGTTCCGAGCTAATTCCACACCCTTTAAGCCCAAGTCTAGGGAAAATGCATGATCGAGTTTCGACTTTGACCAAATTCTCAAAATTGAAATATGAGAATAGTTTTGGATGTCCCATTGGTATACAAGCATCCACACCAACTTTCGTGACGTTCGGAGCTATTTTCTCCTCTAGCGAAAACATACGGTCGAGTTTCAACTTTAACCAACTTCTCGGAATTCAAAATTGAGCATAGATTTGGATGTCCCATTTGTAGACATGCATGTACAGCAACTTTCATGATGTTACGAGCTAATTTCACACCCTTTAAGCTCAAGTCTATCGAAAATGCGCGATCGAGGTTCAACTTTGACCTACTTCTCGGAATTGAAATTTGAGAATAGTTTTGGATGTCCCATTGGTAGACAAGTGCACATGCCAACGTTCGTGACATTCCGAGCTATTTTCATCCCGTTTAAGCCCAACTCTAGAGAAAACGCACGGTCACGTTTCATCTTTGACCAACTTCTCGGAATTGGAAATTGAGAATAGATTTGGATGTCCCATTTGTAGACATGTGCGCACAGCAACTTTCATGACGTTACAAGCTAATTTCAGGCCCTTTATTCCCAAGTGTAGTGAAAACCCATGGTGGCATTTCGACTTTGACCAACTTCTGGGAATTGAAATTTGAAAATAGATTTGGATGTCCCATTGGTAGACAAGCATCCACGCCAACTTTCGTGACGTTCTGAGCTATTTTCATCCCCTTTAAGCCCAAGTCTAGCGAAAACGCACGGTCGAGTTTCAACTTTGACAAACATTTCGGAATTAAAATTTGAGGATAGTTTTGGATGTACCATTGGTAGACAAGCGTCCACACTAACTTTCGTGACATTTCGAGCTATTTTCTCCCCCTTCAAGCCCAACTCTAGCGAAAATGTATGGTCGAGTTTCGACTTTCACCAACTTCTCGGAATTCAAAATTGAGCATAGATTTGGATGTCCCATTTGTAGACATGCGTGCACAGTAACTTTCGTGATGTTACGAGCTAATTTCACACCCTTTAAGCTCAAGTCTAGTGAAAATGCATGGTGGCGTTTTGACTTTGACCAACTTCTCAGAATTGAAATTTGGGAATAGATTTGGATGTCCTGTTGGTAGACAAGTGCACACGCCAACTTTCGTGATGTTCCAAGCTATTTTCTCGACCTTTAAGCCCAAGTCTAGCGAAAACGCACGGTCAATTTTCAACTTTGACAAACTTCTTGGAATTTAAATTTGAGAATAGATTTGGATGTCCCATTGGTAGACAAGCGTCCACACCAACTTTCGTGACATTCCGAGCTATTTTCTTCCCATTTAAGCCCAACTCTAGAGAAAACGCACAGTCGCGTTTCATCTTTGACCAACTTTTCGGAATTGAAAATTGAGAATAGATTTGGATGTCCCATTTGTAGACATGCGCGCATAGCAACTTTCGTGACATTACGAGCTAATTCGACACTCGTTAAGCCCAAGTCTAGCGAAAACGCACGATCAAGTTTCAACTTTGACCAACTTCTCGGAGTTGAAATTTGAGAATAGTGTTGGATGTCCCATTGGTAGACAAGTGTCCACACCAACTTTCGTGACGTTCCGAGCTATTTTCTCCGCCTTTAAGCCCAAGTCTAGCGAAAACGCACGGTCGAGTTTCGAATTTGACCAACTTCTCGGAATTCAAAATTGAGCATAGATTTGGATGTCCCATTTGTAGACATACGTGCACAGTAACTTTCGTGATGTTACGAGCTAATTTCACACCCTTTAAGCTCAAGTCTAGCGAAAACGCATGGTGGCGTTTTGACTTTGACCAACTTCTCAGAATTGAAATTTGAGAATAGATTTGGATGTCCTGTTGGTAGACAAGTGCACACGCCAACTTTCGTGATGTTCCAAGCTATTTTCTCGCCCTTTAAGCCCAAGTCTAGCGAAAACGCACGGTCAATTTTCAACTTTGACAAACTTCTCAGAATTTAAATTTGAGAATAGATTTGGATGTCCCATTGGTAGACAAGCGTCCACACCAACTTTCGTGACATTCCGAGCTATTTTCTTCCCATTTAAGCCCAACTCTAGAGAAAACGCACAGTCGCGTTTCATCTTTGACCAACTTTTCGGAATTGAAAATTGAGAATAGATTTGGATGTCCCATTTGTAGACATGCGCGCACAGCAACTTTCGTGACATTACGAGCTAATTTCACACCCTTTAAGCCCAAGTCTAGGGAAAACGCACGGTCGATTTTCAACTTTGACCAACTTCTCACAATTTAAATTTGAGAATAGATTTGGATGTCACATTTGTAGACATGATCACACTACAACTTTCGTGATTTTACGAGTTAATTTCACACACTTTAATCCCAAGTCTAGATAAAACGCATGGTGGCGTTTCGACTTGGACCAACTTCTTGGAATTGAAATTTGAGAATAGTTTTGGATGTCCCATTGGTAGACAAGCATCCACACCAACATTCGTTACGTTCCGAGCTATTTTCTCCCCCTTTAAGCCCAACTATAGCGAAAACGTACGGTCAAGCTATGACATTCACCAACTTCTCGGAATTGAAAATTGAGCATAGATTTGGATGTCCCATTTGTAAACATTCGCGCACCACAATTTTCATCACATTACGAGCTAATTTCACACCCGTTAAGCCCAATTCTAGCGAAAACGTATGGTGGCGTTTCGACTTTGACCAACGTCTCGGAATTGAAATATGAGAATAGTTTTGGATGTCCCATTGGTAGACAAGCGTCCACACCAACTTTCGTGACGTTCCGAGCTATTTTCCCACCCTTTAAGCCCAAGTTTATCGAAAATGCACGGTCGAGTTTCAAATTTGACCAAATTCTCAGAATTGAAAATTGAGCGTAGATTTGGATGTCCCGTTTGTAGACAAATGCGCATGCCAACTTTCGTGACGTTCCGAGCTATTTTCTCACCCTTTAAGCCTAAGTCTAGCGAAAATGCACGGTTGATTTTCAACTTTGACCAACTTCTCGGAATTTAAATTTGAGAATGGATTTGGATGTCACATTGGTAGACGAGCGTCCACACCAACTTTCGTGACGTTCCGAGCTATTTTCTCCCCCTTTAAGCCGAACTGTAGCGAAAATGTACGGTCGAGTTACGACTTTCACCAACTTCTCAGAATTGAAAATTGAGCATAGATTTGGATGTCCCATTTGTAGACATTCGCGCACAACAACTTTCGTCACATTACGAGCTAATTTCACACCCTTTAAGCTCAAGTCTAGCAAAAACACATGGTGGTGTTTCGACTTTGACCAAGTTTTCGGAATTGAAATATGAGAATAGATTTGGATGTCCCGTTAGTAGACAAGTGCGCACGCCAACTTTCTTGACGTTCCGAGCTATTTCCCACCCTTTAAGCCCAAGTCTAGCGAAAACGCACGATCGAGTTTCAACTTTGACTAACTTCTCGGAATTGAAATTTGAGAATCGTTTTGGATGTCCCATTGGTAGGCAAGCGTCCACACCAACTTTTGTGATGTTCTGAGCTATTTTCTTCCCCTTTAAGCACAAGTCTAGCGAAAACGCACGGTCGAGTTTCGAATTTGACCAACTTCTCGGAATTAAAAATTGAGCATAGATTTGGATGTCCCATTGGTAGACAAATGCGCACGCCAACTTTTGTGACATTCCGAGCTATTTTTCTCACCCTTTAAGCCCAAGTCTAGCGAAATGCACGGTCGATTTTCAACATTGACCAACTTCTCGGAATTTATATTTGTGAATAGATTTGGATGTCACATTGGTATACGAGCGTCCACGCCAACTTTCGTGACGTTCCGAGCTAATTCCACACCCTTTAAGCCCAAGTCTAGGGAAAACGCATGGTCGATTTTCAATTTTGACTAACTTCTTGCAATTTAAATTTGAGAAAAGATTTGGATGTCACATTTGTAGACATGTGCGCACTACAACTTTCGTGATTTTACGAGCTAATTTCACACACTTTAATCCCAAGTCTAGAGAAAACGCATGGTGGCATTTCGACTTTGACCAACTTCTTGGAATTGAAATTTGAGAATAGTTTCGAATGTCCCATTGGTAGACAAGCGTCCACACCAACTTTTGTGACGTTCCTAGCTATTTTCTACCTGTTTGAGCCCAACTCTATCGAAAATGTACGGTCGAGTTTAAACTTTTACCAACTTCTCAGAATTGAAAATTGAGCATAGGTTTGGATCTCCCATTTGTAGACATTTGGGCACAACAACTTTCGTGACATTACGAGGTAATTTCACACCCTTTAAGCCCAAGTCTAGCGAAAACGGACGATCGAGTTTCAACTTTGACCAACTTCTCGGAATTGAAATTTGAGAATAGTTTTGGATGTCCCATTGGTAGACAAGCATCCACACCAACTTTCGTGACATTCCGAGCTATTTTCTCCCCCTTTAAGCCCAAGCTTAGCGAAGACGCACGGTCGAGTTTCGAATTTGACCAACTTCTTGGAATTGAAAATATAGCATAGATTTGGATGTCCCATTGGTAGAAAAATGCGCATGCAAACTTTCGTGACATTCTGAGCTATTTTCTCACCCTTTAAGCCCAAGTCTAGCGAAAACGCACGATTGAGTTTCAACTTTGACCAACTTCTCGGAATTGAAATTTCAGAATAGTTTTGGATGTCCCATTGGTAGACAACCATCCACACCAACATTCGTTACGTTCCGAGCTATTTTCTCCCCCTTAAAGCCCAACTGTAGCGAAAACGTACGGTCGAGCTATTTGGATGTCCCATTTGTAGACATTCGCGCACAACAACTTTCATCACATTACGGAAAACGCACACCTTTAAGCCCAAGTCTAGGGAAAACACACGATCGAGTTTCGACTTTGACCAAATTCTCGGAATTGAAAATTGAGATTAGATTTGGATGTCCCGTTTGGTAGACAAATGCGCACGCCAACTTTCGTGACATTCCGAGCTGTTTTCTCACCCTTTAAGCCCAAGTCTAGCGAAAATGCACGGTCGATTTTCAACTTTGACCAAATTCTCGGAATTTAAATTTGAGAATAGAGTTGGATGTCCCATTGGTAGACTAGCGTCCACACCAACTTTCGTGACATTCCAAGCTATTGTCATCCCATTTAATCCCAACTCTAGAGAAAACGCACTGTCGCGTTTCATCTTTGACCAACTTCTCTGAATTGAAAATTGAGAATAGATTTGGATGTCCCATTTGTAGACATGCGCGCATAGCAACTTTCATGACGTTACGAGCTAATTTCACGCCCTTTATTCCCAAGTCTAGTGAAAACCCATGGTGGCATTTCGACTTTGACCAACTTCTGGAAATTGAAATTTAAAAATAGATTTGGATGTCCGATTGGTAGATGAGCGTCCACGCCAACTTTCGTGACGTTCCAAGCTATTTTCACACCCTTTAAGCCCAATTCTAGCTAAAACGCATGATCGAGTTTCAACTTCGACCAACTTCTAGCGAAAACGCACGATCGAGTTTCAACTTTGACCAACTTCTCGGAATTGAAATTTGAGAATAGTTTTGGATGTCCCATTGGTAGACAAGTGTCCACACCAACTTTCGTGACGTTCCGAGCTATTTTCATCCCCTTTAACCCAAGTCTAGCGAAAACGCACGGTCGAGTTTCGAATTTGACCAACTTCTTGGAATTGAAAATTGAGGATAGATTTGGATGTCCCGTTGGTAGACAAATGCGCATGCCAACTTTCGTGACGTTCCGAGCTATTTTCTCACCCTTTAAGCCTAAGTCTAGTGAAAATGCATGTTCGATTTTCAACTTTGACCAACTTCTCGGAATTTAAATTTGAGAATAGATTTGGATGTCATATTGGTAGATGAGCGTACACCCCAACTTTCGTGACGTTCCGAGCTATTTTCACACCCTTTAAGCCCAAGTCTAGCGAAAACGCACGATGGAGTTTCAACTTTGACCAACTTCTCGGAATTGAAATTTGAGAATAGTTTTGGATGTCCCATTGGTAGACAAGAGTCCACACCATCTTTCGTGATGTTTCGAGCTATTTTCTCCCCCTTTAAGCCCAAGTCTAGCGAAAATGCACGGTCGAGTTTCGAATTTGACCAACTTCTCGGAGTTGAAAATTGAGCATAGATTTGGATGTCCTGTTGGTAGACAAATGCGCACGCCAACTTTCATGACGTTCCGAGCTATTTTCTCACTCCTCGAAATTTAAATTTGAGAATGGATTTGGATGTCACATTGGTAGACGAGCGTCCACGCCAACTTTTGTGACGTTCCGAGCTATTTTCTTCCCCTTTAAGCCCAACTATAGAGAAAACGTACGATCATGTTTCAGCTGTGACCTACTTCTCGGAAACGAAAATTGAGAATAGATTTGGATGTCCCATTTGTAGACATGCATGCACAGCAACTTTCGTGACGTTACGAGCTAATTTTACACCCTTTAAGCTCAAGTTTAGCGAAAACATACAGTTGAGTTTCAACTTTCACCAACTTCTCAGAATTGAAGATTGAGCATAGGTTTGGATGTCCCATTGGTAGACATTCGCGCACAACAACTTCCGTCACATTACGAGCTAATTTCAAAACCTTTAAGCTCAAGTCTAGCGAAAACGCATGGTGGCGTTTCGACTTTGACCAACTTCTCGGAATTGAAATTTGAGAATAGTTTGGGATGTCCCATTGGTAGATAAGCGTCCACACCAACATTCGTGACGTTCTGAGCTATTTTCTCCCCCTCTAAGCCCAAGTCTAGCGAAAACGCACGGTCAAGTTTCGAATTTGACCAACTTCTCTGAATTAAAAATTGAGCATAGATTTGGATGTCCCGTTGGTAGACAAATGCGCACGCCAACTTTCGTGACGTTCCGAGCTATTTTCTCACCCTTTAGGCCTAAGTCTAGCGAAAATGCACTGTCGATTTTCAACTTTGACCAACTTCTCGGCATTTAAATTTCAGAATAGATTTGGATGTCACATTGGTAAATGAGCGTCCATGGCAACTTTTGTGACGTTCCGAGCTAATTTAACACCCTTTAAGCCCAAATCTAGGGAAAACACATGATCGAGTTTCGACTTTGACCAAATTCTCGGAATTGAAAGTTGAGAATAGATTTCGATGTCCCGTTGGTAGACAAGTGCGCATGCCAACTTTTGTCATGTTCCGAGCTAATTTCACACACTTTAAGCCCAAGTCTAGGGAAAACGCACAGTCGATTTTCAACTTTGACCAATTTCTCGCAATTTAAATTTGAGAATAGATTTGGATGTCACATTTGTAGACATGTGCGCACTACAACTTTCGTGATTTTATGAGCTAATTTCATGCACTTTAATCCCAAGTCTAGAGAAAATGAATGGTGGTGTTTCGACTTTGACCAACTTCTTGGAAATGAAATTTGAGAATAGTTTCGGATGTCCCATTGGTAGACAAGCATCCACACCAAATTTTGTGACGTTCCGAGCTATTTTCCCACCCTTTAAGCCCAAGTCTAGCGAAAATGCACGGTCGAGTTTCGAATTTGACCAACTTCTCAGAATTTAAATTTGAGAATGGATTTGGATGTCACATTGGTAGACGAGCATCCACGCCAACTTTCGTGACGTTCTGAGCTATTTTCACACCCTTTAAGCCCAAGTCTCGCAAAACCGCACGATCGAGTTTCAACTTTGACCAACTTCACGGAATTAAAAATTGAGCATAGATTTGGATGTCCCATTTGTAGACATTCGCGCACAACAAACTTCGTCACATTACGAGCTAATTTCACACCCTTTAAGCTCAAGTCTAGCGAAAAATGCATGGTGGCATTTCGACTTTGACCAACTTCTTGGAATTGAAATATGAGAATAGATTTGGATGTCCCGTTGGTAGACAAGTGCGCACGCCAACTTTCGTGACGTTCCGAGCTATTTTACTACCCTTTAAGCCCAAGTCTAGCGAAAACGCACGAACGAGTTTCAACTTTTACCAACTTCTCGGAATTGAAATTTGAGAATCGTTTTGGATGTCCCGTTGGTAGACAAGCGTCCACACCAACTTTCGTGACGTTCCGAGCTATTTTCCCACCCTTTAAGCCCAATGCTAGCGAAAACGCACGGTCGAGTTTCGAATTTGACCAACTTCTCGGAATTGAAAATTGAGCATAGATGTGGATGTCCCGTTGGTAGAAAAATGCGCACCCCAACTTTCGTGACGTTCCGAGCTATTTTTACCCCCTTTAAGCCCAAGTCTAGCGAGAATGCACGATCGATTTTCAACTTTGACCAACTTCTCGGAATTGAAATTTGAGAATAGTTTTGGATGTCCCATTGGTAGACAAGTGTCCACACCAACTTTCGTGATATTCTGAGTTATTTCCTCCCCCTTTAAGCCCAAGTCCAGCGAAAACGCATGGTCGAGTTTCGAATTTGACCAACTTCTTGGAATTGAAAATTGAGCATAGTTTTGGATGTCCCGTTGGTAGACAAATGCGCATGCCAACTTTCGTGACGTTTCGAGCTATTTTCTCACCCTTTAAGCCTAAGTCTAGCGAAAACGCACAATTGAGTTTCAAGTTTGACCAACTTCTCGGAATTGAAATTTGAGAATAGTTTTGGATGTCCCATTGGTAGACAAGCGTCCACACAAACTTTTGTGACGTTCCGATATATTTTCTCCCCCTTTAAGCCCAAGTCTAGCGAAAACGCATGGTCGAGTTTTGAATTTGACCAACTTCTCGGAATTAAAAATTGAGCATAGATTTGGATGTCCCCTTGGTAGACAAATGCGCACGTCAACTTTCGTGACATTTCGAGCTATTTTCTCACCCTTTAAGCCCAAGTCTAGTGAAAATGCACGGTTGATTTTCAACTTTGACCAACTTCTCGGAATTTAAATTTGAGAATAGATTTGGATGTCACATTTGTAGACGAGCGTACACGCCAACTTTTGTGACATTCCGAGCTATTTTCACACCCTTTAAGCCCAAGTCTAGCTAAAATGCACGATCGCGTTTGAAATTTGACCAACTTCTCGGAATTGAAATTTGAGAATAGTTTTGGATGTGTCATTGGTAGACAAGCGTCCACACCAACTTTCGTGACGTTCTGAGCTATTTTCTCATCCTTTAAGCCCAAGTGTATCGAAAATGCACGGTCGATTTTCAACTTTGATCAACTTCTCGGAATTTAAATTTGAGAATAGATTTGGATGTCACATTGGTAGACGAGCGTCCACACCAACTTTCGTGACGTTCCGAGCTATTTTCACACCCTTTAAGCCCAAGTCTAGCTAAAACGCACGATCGAGTTTCAACTTTTACCAACTTCTTGGAATTGAAATTTGAGAATAGTTTTGGATGTCCCATTGGTAGAAAGCATCCACACCAACATTCGTTACGTTCCGAGCTATTTTCTCCCCCTTTAAGCCCAACTGTAGCGAAAACGTACGGTCAAGTTATGACTTTCATCAACTTCTCGGAATTGAAAATTGAGCATAGATTTAGATGTCCCATTTGTAGACATTCGCGCACAACAACTTTCGTCACATTACGAGCTAATTTAACACCCATTAAGCTCAGGTCTAGCGAAAACGCATGGTGGCATTTAGACTTTGACCAAATTCTCGGAATTGAAATATGAGAATAGATTTGGATGTCCCGTTGGTAGACAAGTGCGCACGCCAACTTTCGTGATGTTCCGAGCTATTTTCCCGCCCCTTAAGCCCAAGTCTAGCGAAAATGCACGATCGAGTTTCAACTTTGACCAACTTCTCGGAATTGAAATTTGAGAATAGTTTGGGATGTCCCATTAGTAGACAAGCGTCCACACCAACTTTCGTGACGTTCCGAGATATTTTCTCCCCCTTTAAGCCCAAGTCTGGCGAAAAAGCATGGTCGAGTTTCGAATTTGACCAACTTCTCAGAATTGAAAATTGAGCATAGATTTGGATGTCCCGTTAGTAGACAAATGCGCACGCCAACGTTCGTGACATTCCGAGCTATTTTCTCACCCTTTAAGCCTAAGTCTAGCGAAAATGCACGGTCGATTTTCAACTTTGACCAACTTCTCAGAATTTAAATTTGAGAATGGATTTGGATGTCCCGTTGATAGATAAGTGCACACGCCAACTTTCGTGATGTTCCGAGCTATTTTATTCCCCTTTAAGCCCAACTCTAGAGAAAATACATGATCGTGTTTCAACTTTGACCTACTTCTCGGAAATGAAAATTGAGAATAGATTTGGATCTCTAATTTGTAGACATGCACGCACAACAACTTTCGTGACGTTACGAGCTAATTTCACACCCTTTAAGCTCAAGTCTAACGGAAACGCATGGTGGCGTTTCGACTTTGACCAACTTTTGGGAGTTGAAATTTGAAAATAGATTTGGATGTCCCGTTGGTAGACAAGTGCACATGCCAACTTTCGTGACGTCCTGAGCTATTTTCTTCCCCTTTAAGCCCAACTCTAGAGAAAACGCACCATCGTGTTTCGGCTTTGAGCTACTTCTTGGAATTGAAAATTGAGAATAGATTTGGATGTCCCATTCGTAGACATGCGTGCACAACAACTTTCGAGACATTACGAGCTAATTTTACACCCTTTAAGCTCAAGTTTAGCGAAAACGCACAGTGGCCTATCGGCTTTGACCAACTTCTTGGAATTAAAATTTGAGAATAGATTTGGATGTCCCGTTGGTAGACAAGTGTGCACGCCAACTTTCGTGACATTCCAAGCTATTTTCTCGCCCTTTAAGCCCAAGTCTAGCGAAAACGCACGGTGAATTTTCAACTTTGACCAACTTCTTGGAATTTAAATTTGAGAATAGATTTGGATGTCCCATTGGTAGACAAGCGTCCACACCAACTTTCGTGACATTCCGAGCTATTTTCATCCTATTTAAGCCCAACTCTAGAGAAAACGTACGGTCTCGTTTCATCTTTGAGCAACTTCTCAGAATTGAAAATTGAGAATAGATTTGGATGTCCCATTTGTAGACAAGCGTCCACACCAACTTTCGTGACGTTTCGAGCGATTTTCTCCCCCTTTAAGCCCAAGTCTAGCGAAAACGCACGGTCGAGTTTCGAATTTGACCAACTTCTCAGAATTAAAAATTGAGCATAGATTTGGATGTCACACTGGTAGACGAGCGTCCGTGCCAACTTTCGTGACGTTCTGAGCTATTTTGACACCCTTTAAGCCCAAGTCTAGTGAAAATGCACGATCGAGTTTCAACTTTGACCAACTTCTCGGAATTGAAATTTGAGAATAGTTTTGGATGTCCCATTGGTAGACAAGCGTCCACACCAACTTTCGTGACGTTCTGAGCTATTTTCTCCCCCTTTAAGCCCAAGTCTAGCGAAAACGCACGGTCGAGTTTCGAATTTGACCAACTTTACGTTATTAAAAATTGAGCATAGATTTGGATGTCCTGTTGGTAGACAAATGCGCATGCCAACCTTCATGATGTTCCAAGCTATTTTCTCCCCCTTTAAGTCAAAGTCTAGCAAAAATGCACGGTCGATTTTCAACTTTGACCAACTTCTTGGAATTAAAATTTGAGAATAGTTTTGGATGTCAAATTGGTAGACGAGTGTCCACGCCAACTTTCGTGACGTTCCGAGCTAATTCCACACCCTTTAAGCCCAAGTCTAGGGAAAATGGACGATCGAGTTTCGACTTTGACCAAATGCACGATGTCCCGTTGGTAGAAAAATGCACACGCTAACTTTCATGACATTTCGAGCTATTTTCTCACCCTTTAAGCCTAAGTCTAGTGAAAATGCACGGTCGATTTTCAACTTTGACCAACTTCTCGGAATTTAAATTTGAGAATAGATTTGGATGTCACATTGGTAGACGAGCGTCCACGCCAACTTTCATGACGTTCCGAGCTAATTCCACACCCTTTAAGCCCAAGTCTAGGGAAAATCCACGATCGAGTTTCGACTTTGACCAAATTCTCAGAATTGAAAATTGAGCATAGATTTGGATGTCCCGTTGGTAGACAAGTGCGCACGCCAACCTTCTTGACGTTCCGAGCTAATTTCACACCCTGTAAGCCCAAGTCTAGGGAAAACGCATGGTCGATTTTCAACTTTGACCAACTTCTCGCAATTTAAATTTGAGAGTAGATTTGGATGTCACATTTGTAAACATGTGCGCACTACAACTTTCATGATTTTACGAGCTAATTTCACACCCTTTAAGCCCAAGTCTAGCGAAAATGCACAATCGAGTTTCAACTTTGACCAACTTCTCGCAATTGAAATTTGAGAATAGTTTTGGATGTCCCATTGGTAGACAAGTGTCCACACCAACTTTCGTGACGTTCCGAGCTATTTTCTCCCCCTTTAAGCCCAAGTCTAGCGAAAACGCACAGTCGAGTTTCGAATTTGACCAACTTCGCGCACAACACCTTTCGTCACATTACGAGCTAATTTCACAACCTTTAAGCTCAAGTCTAGCGAAAACGCATGGTGGCCTTTCGTCTTTGACCAACTTCTCGGAATTGAAATATGAGAATAGATTTGGATGTCCTGTTGGTAGAAAAGTGCGCACGCCAACTTTCGTGACGTTCCGAGCTATTTTCCCACCCTTTAAGCCCAAGTCTAGCGAAAATGCACGATCGAGTTTCAAGTTTGTCCAACTTCTCAGAATTGAAATTTGAGAATAGTTTTGGATGCCCCATTAGTAGACAAGCATTCACACCAACTTTCGTGACGTTCCGAGCTATTTTCTCCCTCTCTAAGCCCAAGTCTAGCGAAAATGCACGGTCGAGTTTCGAATTTGACCAACTTCTCTGAATTAAAAATTGAGCATAGATTTGGATGTCCCGTTGGTAGACAAATGCGCATGCCAAATTTCGTGACATTCCGAGCTATTTTCTCATGCTTTAAGCACAGTCTAGCGAAAATGCACGGTCGATTTTCAACTTTGACCAACTTCTCGGAATTTAAATTTGAGAATAGATTTGGATGTCACATTGGTAGATGAGTGTCCACACCAACTTTCATGACGTTCCGAGCTAATTTCACACCCTTTAAGCCCAAGTCTAGGGAAAACGCACGATCGAGTTTCGACTTTGATCAAATTCTCGGAATTGAAAATTGGGCATAGATTTGGATGTCCCGTTGGTAGAAAAGTGCGCATGCCAACTTTCATGACATTCCAAGCTAATTTCACACTCTTTAAGCCAAAGTCTAGCGAAAACGCATGGTTGATTTTCAGCTTTGACCAACTTCTCGCAATTTAAATTTTAGAATAGATTTGGATGTCACATTTGTAGACATATGCGCACTACAACTTTCGTGATTTTACGAGCTAATTTCACACACTTTAATCCCAAGTCTAGAGAGAACGCATGGTGGCGTTTCGACTTTGACCAATTTCTTGGAATTTAAATTTGAGAATAGTTATGGATGTCCGATTGGTAGACAAGCATCCACACCAACTTTCGTGACGTTCCAAGATATTTTTTCCCCCTTTAAGCCCAATTCTAGCAAAAATGAACGGTTGAGTTTTGAATTTGACCAACTTCTTGGAATTGAAAATTGAGCATAGATTTGGATGTCCTGTTGGTAGACAAGTGCGCACGCCAACTTTTGTGACGTTCCGAGCTAATTTCACACCCTTTAAGCCCAAGTCTAGGGAAAACACATGGTCGATTTTGAACTTTGACCAGCTTCTCGCAATTTAAATTTGAGAATAGATTTGGATGTCACATTTGTAGACATGTGCGCACTACAACTTTCATGATTTACGAGCTAATTTCACACACTTTAATCCCAAGTCTAGAGAAAACGCATGGTGGCTTTTCGACTTTGACAAACTTCTTGGAATTGAAATTTGAGAATAGTTTTGGATGTCCCATTGCTAGACAAGCATCCACACCAACTTTCGTGATGTTCCAAGCTATTTTCTCCCCGTTTAAGCCCTACTCTAGTGAAAACGTACGGTCGAGTTTCAACTTTGACCAATTTCTCGGAATTGAAAATTGAGCATAGGTTTGGATGTTCCATTGGTAGACAAATGCACACGCCAACTTTCGTGACGTTTCGAGGTATTTTCTCACCCTTTAAGCCTAAGTCTAGCGAAAATGCACGGTCGATTTTCAACGTTGACAAACTTCTTGGAATTTAAATTTGAGAATGGATTTGGATGTCCAATTGGTAGACGAGCGTCCACGCCAACTTTCGTGACGTTCCGAGCTAATTTCACACCCTTTAAGCCCAAGTCTAGCGAAAACGCACGATCGCGTTTCAACTTTGACCAACCTCTCGGAATTGAAATTTTAGAATAGTTTCTGATGTGCCATTGTTAGACAAGCGTCCACACCAACTTTCGTGACGTTCCGAGCTATTTTCTCCCCCTTTAAGCCCAAGTCTAGCGAAGACGCATGGTCGAGTTTCGAATTTGACCAACTTCTCAGAATTCATCCACACCAACTTTCGTGGCGTTCCAAGCTATTTTCTCCTCTAGCGAAAACGTACGGTCGAGTTTCAACTTTCACCAACTTCTTGGAATTGAAGATTGAGCATAGGTTTGGATGTGCCATTTGTAGACATTTGTGCACAACAACTTTCGTGACATTACGGGCTAATTTCACACGCTTTAAGCCCAAGTCTAGCGAAAATGCACGGTCGAGTTTCGAATTTGACCAACTTCTCGGAATTAAAAATTGAGCATAGATTTGGATGTCCCGTTGGTAGACAAATGCGCACGCCAACTTTCGTGACATTCTGAGCTATTTTCTCGCCCTTTAAGCCCAAGTCTAGCGAAAATGCACGGTCGATTTTCAACTTTGACCAACTTCTCGGAATTTAAATTTGAGAATAGATTTGGATGTCACATTGGTAGTCGAGCATCCACGCCAACTTTCATGACGTTTCGAGCTAATTTCACACCCTTTAAGCCCAAGTCTAGGGAAAACTCACGATCGATTTTCAACTTTGACCAAATTCTCGGAATTGGAAATTGAGCATAGATTTGGATGTCGCATTGGTAGACAAGCGTCCACACTAACTTTCGTGACGTTCCAAGATATTTTCTCCTCTAGCGAAAACGTACGGTAGAGTTTCAACTTTCACCAACTTCTCGGAATTGAAGATTGAGCATAGGTTTGGATGTCCCATTTGTAGACATTTGCGCACAACAACTTTCGTGACATTACGAACTAATTTCACACCCTTTCAGTCCAAGTCTAGTGAAAATGCACGAGCGAGTTTCAACTTTGACCAACTTCTCAGAATTGAAATTTGAGAATAGTTTTGGATGTCCCGTTGGTAGACAATTGTGCACACCAACTTTCATGACGTTACGAGCTATTTTCTCACCCTTTAAGCCTAAGTCTAGTGAAAATGCACGGTCGATTTTCAACTTTGACCAACTTCTCGTAATTTAAATTTGAGAATAGATTTGGATGTCACATTGGTAGACGAGCGTCCACGCCAACTTTCGTGACGTTCCTAGCTATTTTCCCCCTCTTTCAGCCCAAGTCTAGTGAAAACGCATGGTCGAGTTTTGAATTTGACCAACTTATTGAAATTACAAATTGAGCATAGATTTGGATCTCCCGTTGGTAGACAAATGCGCACGCCTACTTTCGTTACGTTCTGAGCTATTTTCTCCCCCTTTAAGCCCAACTGTAGCGAAAACATACGGTCGAGTTATGACTTTCACCAACTTCTCGGAATTGAAAATTGAGCATAGATTTGGATGTCCCATTTGTAGACATTCACGCACAACAACTTTCGTCACATTACGAGCCAATTTAACACCCTTTAAGCTCAAGTCTAGCGAAAATGCATGGTGGCATTTCACACCCTTTAAGCCCAAGTCTAGCGAAAACGCACGGTCCATTTCCAACTTTGACCAACATCTTTGAATTTAAATTTGAGAATAGATTTGGATGTCCCATTGGTAGACAAGCGTCCACACCAACTTTCATGACATTCCAAGCTATTTGCATCCCATTTATGCCCAACACTAGAGAAAACGCACGGTCACGTTTCATCTTTGACCAACTTCTCGGAATTGAAAATTAAGAATAGATTTGGATGTCCCATTTGTACACATGCGCGCACAGCAACTTTCATGACGATACGATCTAATTTAACGCCCTTTATTCCCAAGTCTAGTGAAAGCCCATGGTGGCATTTCGACTTTGACCAACTTCTAGGAATTGAAATTTGAAAATAGATTTGGATGTCCCATTGGTAGACAAGCATGCACGCCAACTTTCGTGACATTCCGAGCTATTTTCAGCCCCTCTAAGCCCAAGTCTAGCGAAAACGCACAGTCGAATTTCAACTTTGACAAACATTTCGGAATTAAAATTTGAGAATAGTTTTGGATGTACCATTGGTAGACAAGCGTCCACACCAACTTTCGTGACATTCCAAGCTATTTTCTCCCCCTTCAAGGCCAACTCTAGCGAAAACGTATGGTCGAGTTTCGACTTTCACCAACTTCTCGGAATTAAAAATTGAGAATAGATTTGGATGTCCCATTTGTAGACATGCATGCACAGCAACTTTCGTGACAATACGAGCTAATTTCACTCCCTTTAAGCCCAAGTCTAGCGAAAACGCACGATCGAGTTTCAACTTTGACCAACTTCTCAGAATTGAAATTTGAGAATAGTTTTGGATGTCCCATTGGTAGACAAGCGTCCACACCAACTTTCCTGACGTTCCGAGTTATTTTCTCCCCATTTAAGCCATAGTCTAGCGAAAACGCACGGTCGAGTTTCGAATTTGACCAACTTCTCGGAATTGAAAATTAAGCATAGATTTGGATGTCCCGTTGGTAGACAAATGTGCACGCCAACTTTCGTGACATTCCGAGCTATTTTGTGGCCTTTTAAGCCTAAGTTTAGCGAAAATGCACGGTCGATTTGCAACTTTGACCAACTTCTCAGAATTTAAATTTGAGAATGGATTTGGATGTCACATTGGTAGACGAGCGTTCACGCCAACTTTCGTGACGTTCTGAGCTATTTTCTCACCCTTTAAGCCTAAGTCTCACCAAAATTCACGGTCGATTTTCAACTTTGACCAACTTCTTGGAATTCAAATTTGAGAATGGATTCGGATGTCACATTGGTAGACGAGCGTCCACGCCAAATTTCGTGACGTTCCGAGCTATTTTGACACCCTTCAAGCCCAAGCCTCGCGAAAATGCACGATCGAGTTTCAACTTTGACCAACTTCTCGAAATTGAAATTTGAGAATAGTTTTGGATGTCCCATTGGTAGACAAGCGTCCACACCCACATTCATTATGTTCTGAGCTATTTTCTCCCCCTTTAATCCCAACTGTAGTGAAAACGTACGGTCGAGTTACAACTTTCACCAACTTCTCGGAATTGAAAATTGAGCATAGATTTGGATGTCCCATTTGTAGACATTCACGGACAACAACTTTCGTCACATTACGAGCTAATTTTACACCCTTTAAGCTCAAGCCTAGCGAAAACGCATGGTGGCGTTTCAACTTTGACCAACTTCTTGAAATTGAAATATGAGAATAGTTTTGGATGTCCCATTGGTAGATAAGCGTCCACACGAAGTTTCGTGACGTTCCGAGCTATTTTCCCACCCTTTAAGCCCAAGTCTATCGAAAACGCACAGTGGAGTTTCGAATTTGACCAACTTCTCGGAATTGAGAATTGAGCATAGATTTGGATGTCCCGTTGGTAGACAAATGTGCACGCCAACTTTCATGACGTTCCGAGCTATTTTTTCCCCGCTTTAAGCCCAATTCTTTCGAAAACGCACGGTCGAGTTTCGAATTTGACCAACTTCTCGGAATTGAAAATTGAGCATAGATTTGGATGTCCCGTTGGTAGACAAATGCACACGCCAACGTTCGTGACGTTCCGAGCTATTTTCTTACCCTTTAAGCCTAAGTCTAGCGAAAATGCACGGTCGATTTTCAACTTTGACCAACTTCTCAGAATTTAAATTTGAGAATGGATTTTGATGTCGCATTGGTAGACGAGCATCAACGCCAACTTTCGTGATGTTCCAAGCCTTTTTCTCACCATTTAAGCCTAAGTCTAGCGAAAATGCACGGTCGATTTTCAACTTTGACCAACTTCTCGGAATTTAAATTTGAGAATGGATTTGGATGTCACATTGGTAGACGAGTGTCCACGCCAACTTTCGTGACGTTCCGAGCTATTTTCACACCCTTCAAGCCCAAGCTCGGAACCAACTTCACACCAACATTCTCCACACCAACATTCATTACGTTCTGAGCTATTGATAGACAAGCGTCCACACCAACATTCGTTACGTTCGGAGCTATTTTCTCCCCCTTTAAGCCCAACTGTAGCGAAAACGTACGGTCGAGTTACGACTTTCACCAACTTCTCGGAATTGAAAATTGAGCATAGATTTGGATGTCCCATTTTTAGACATTCACGCACAACAACTTTCATCACATTACGAGCTAATTTCACACCCTTTAAGCTCAAGTCTAGCGAAAACGCATGGTGGCGTTTCGACTTTGACCAACTTTTTGGAATTAAAAATTGAGAATAGATTTGGATGTCCCGTTGGTAAACAAGTGCGCACGCCAACTTTCGTGACATTCCGAGCTATTTTCCCACCCTTTAAGCCCAAGTCTAGCGAAAACGCACGATCGAGTTTCCAGTTTGACCAACTTCTCGGAATTGAAATTTGAGAATCGTTTTGGATGTGCCAGGTAGACAAGCGTCCACACCAACTTTCATGACATTCCGAGCTATTTTCTTCCCCTTTAAGCACAAGTCTAGCGAAAACGCACGGTCGAGTTTCGAATTTGACAACCTTCTCGGAATTAAAAATTGAGCATAGATTTGGATTTCCCGTTGGTAGACAAATGCGCACGCCAACTTTTGTGACATTCCGAGCTATTTTCTCACCCTTTAAGCCCAAGTCTAGCGAAATGCACGGTCGATTTTCAACTTTGACCAACTTCTCGCAATTTAAATTTGAGAATAGATTTGGATGTCACATTTGTAGACATGTGCGCACTACAACTTTCGTGACATTACCCGTTCCTAGCTATTTTCTACCCGTTTGAGCCCAACTCTAGCAAAAACATACGGTCGAGTTTCAACTTTCACCAACTTCTCGGGATTGAAAACTAAGCATAGGTTTGGATCTCCCATTTGTAGACATTTGCGCACAACAACTTTCGTGACATTACGAGGTAATTTCACACCTTTTAAGCCCAAGTCTAGCGAAAACGCACGATCGAGTTTCAACTTTGACCAACTTCTCAGAATTAAAATTTGAGAATAGTTTTGGATGTCCCATTGGTAGACAAGCGTCCACACCAACTTTCATGACATTCCAAGCTATTTTCTCCCCATTTAAGCCCAAGACTAGCAAAGACGCACGGTCGAGTTTCGAATTTGACCAACTTCTCGGAATTGAAAATATAGCATAGATTTGGATGTCCCATTGGTAGACAAATGCGCACGCCAACTTTCGTGACATTCCGAGCTATTTTCTCACCCTTTAAGCCCAAGTCTAGCGAAAATGCACGATCGAGTTTCAACTTTGACCAACTTCTTGGAATTGAAATTTGAGAATAGTTTTGGATGTTCCATTGGTAGACAAGCATCCACACAAACATTCGTTACGTTCCGAGCTATTTTCTCCCCCTTTAAGCCCAACTATAGCGAAAATGTACGGTCGAGTTACGACTTTCACCAAATTCTCGGAATTGAAAATTGAGAGTAGATTTGGATGTCCCGTTGGTAGACGAGCGTCCATGCCAACTTTCGTGACATTCCGAGCTAATTTCACACGCTTTAAGCCCAAGCCTAGCGAAGACGCACGATCGAGTTTCGACTTTGACCAAATTCTCGGAATTGAAAATTGAGCATAGATTTGGATGTCCCGTTGGTAGACAAGTGCGCACGCCAACTTTCGCGACGTTCCGAGCTAATTTCACACCCTTTAAGCCCAAGTCTAGGGAAATCGCACGGTCGATTTTCAACTTTGACCAACTTCTCGCAATTTAAATTTGAGAATAGATTTGGATGTCACATTTGTAGACATGTGCGCACTACAACTTTCGTGATTTTACGAGCTAATTTCACACACTTTAATCCCAAGTCTAGAGAGAACGCATGGTGGCGTTTCAACTTTGACCAATTTCTTGGAATTTAAACTTGAGAATAGTTTTGGATGTCCCATTGGTAGACAAGCATCCACACCAACTTTCGTGACGTTCCAAGATACTTTTTCCCCATTTAAGGCCAACTATAGTGAAAACGTACGGTCGAGTTTCAACTTTCACCAACTTCTTGGAATTGAAAATTTAGCATAGGTTTGGATGTCCCATTTGTAGACATTTGCGCACAAGAACTTTCGTGACGTTCTACCCAATCTAGCGAAAATGCACGATCGATTTTCAACTTTGACCAACTTCTCGGAATTTAAATTTGAGAATAGATTTGGATGTCACATTGGTAGATGAGCGTCCACGCCAACTTTCGTGACGTTCCGAGCTAATGCCACACCCTTTAAGCCGCAGTCTAGGGAAAATGCACGATCGAGTTTCGACTTTGACCAAATTCTCAGAATTGAAATATGAGAATAGATCTGGATGTCCCGTTGGTAGACAAGTGCGCACGCCAACTTTCGTGACGTTCCGAGCTATTTTCCCACCCTTTAAGCCCAAGACTAGCAAAAACGCACGATCGAGTTTCAACTTTGACCAACTTCTCGGAATTGAAATTTGAGAATAGTTTTGGATGTCCCATTGGTAGACAAGCGTCCACACCAACTTTTGTGACGTTCGAAGCTATTTTATCCTCTAGCGAAAACATACGGTCGAGTTTCAACTTTAACCAACTTCTCGGAATTCAAAATTGAGCATAGATTTGGATGTCCCATTTGTAGACATGCGTGCACAGCAACTTTCGTGATGTTACGAGCTAATTTCACACCCTTTAAGCTCAAGTCTATCGAAAATGCGCGATCGAGTTTCAACTTTGACCTACTTCTCGGAATTGAAATTTGAGAATAGTTTTGGATGTCCCATTGGTAGACAAGTGCACATGCCAACGTTCGTGACATTCCGAGCTATTTTCATCCCATTTAAGCCCAACTCTAGAGAAAACGCACGGTCGCGTTTCATCTTTGACCAACTTCTCGGAATTGAAAACTGAGAATAGATTTGGATGTCCCATTTGTAGGCATGTGCGCACAGCAACTTTCACGACGTTACAAGCTAATTTCAGGCCCTTTATTCCCAAGTCTAGTGAAAACCCATGGTGGCATTTCGACTTTGACCAACTTCTGGGAATTGAAATTTGAAAATAGATTTGGATGTCCCATTGGTAGACAAGCATGCAGGCCAACTTTCGTGACGTTCCGAGCTATTTTCAGCCCTTTTAAGCCCAAGTCTAGCGAAAACGCACGGTCGAGTTTCAACTTTGACAAACATTTCGGAATTAAAATTTGAGGATAGCTTTGGATGTACCATTGGTAGACAAGCGTCCACACCAACTTTCGTGACATTTCGAGCTATTTTTCTCCCCCGTCAAGCCCAACTCTAGCGAAAATGTACGGTCGAGTATCGACTTTCACCAACTTCTCGGAATTCAAAATTGAGCATAGATTTGGATGTCCCATTTGTAGACATGCGTGCACAGTAACTTTCGTGATGTTACGAGCTAATTTCACACCCTTTAAGCTCAAGTCTAGCGAAAACGCATGGTGGCGTTTCGACTTTGACCAACTTCTCGGAAGTGAAATTTGAGAATAGATTTGGATGTCCCGTTGGTAGACAAGTGCACACGCCAACTTTCGTGATGTTCCAAGCTATTTTCTCGCCCTTTAAGCCCAAGTCTAGCGAAAACGCACGGTCAATTTTCAACTTTGACAAACTTCTTGGAATTTAAATTTGAGAATAGATTTGGATGTCCCATTGGTAGACAAGCGTCCACACCAACTTTCGTGACATTCCGAGCTATTTTCCCACCCTTTAAGCCCAAGTCTATCGAAAATGCACGGTCGAGTTTCGAATTTGACCAACTTCTCAGAATTGAAAATTGAGCGTAGATTCGGATGTCCCGTTGGTAGACAAATGTGCACGCCAACTTGCGTGACGTTCCGAGCTATTTTCTCACCCTTTAAGACTAAGTCTAGCGAAAATGCACGGTTGATTTTCAACTTTGACCAACTT
Organism: Larix kaempferi; assembly: GCA_027924585.1. Lineage (NCBI taxonomy): Eukaryota > Viridiplantae > Streptophyta > Pinopsida > Pinales > Pinaceae > Larix > Larix kaempferi. Next base: position 5,819,641 of record BSBM01001417.1, on the reverse strand, counting down.
CTCGAAATTTAAATTTGAGAATGGATTTGGATGTCACATTGGTAGACGAGCATCCACACCAACTTTCGTGACGTTCCGAGCTATTTTCTCCCCCTTTAAGCCGAACTGTAGCGAAAACGTACGGTCGAGTTACGACTTTCACCAACTTCTCGGAATTGAAAATTGAAAATAGATTTGGATGTCCCATTTGTAGACATGCGCGCACAGCAACTTTCGTGACGTTACGAGCTAATTTGACACTCGTTAAGCCCAAGTCTAGCGAAAACGCACGTTCGAGTTTCAACTTTGACCAACTTCTCGGAATTGAAATTTGAGAATAGTGTTGGATGTCCCATTGGTAGACAAGTGTCCACACCAACTTTCGTGACGTTTCGAGCTATTTTCTCCCCCTTTAAGCCCAAGTCTAGCGAAAACGCACGGTCGAGTTTCGAATTTGACCAACTTCTCGGAATTGAAAATTGAGCATAGATTTGGATGTCACGTTGGTAGACAAATGCGCACGCAAACTTTCGTGACGTTCCGAGCTATTTTCTCACCCTTTAAGCCTAAGTCTAGCGAAAATGCACGGTCGATTTTCAACTTTGACCAACTTCTCGAAATTTAAATTTGAGAATAGATTTGGATGTCACATTGGTAGACAAGCGTCCATGCCAACTTTCGTGACGTTTCGAGCTAATTTCACACCCTTTAAGCCCAAGTCTAGGGAAAATCCACGATCGAGTTTCGACTTTGACCAAATTCTCGGAATTGAAAATTGAGAATAGATTTGGATGTCCCGTTGGTAGACAAGTCCGCACGCCAACTTTCGTGACGTTACGAGCTAATTTCACACCCTTTAAGCCCAAGTCTAGGGAAAACGCACGGTCGATTTTCAACTTTGACCAACTTCTCACAATTTAAATTTGAGAATAGATTTGGATGTCACATTTGTAGACATGATCGCACTACAACTTTCGTGATTTTACGAGTTAATTTCACACACTTTAATCCCAAGTCTAGATAAAACGCATGGTGGCGTTTCGACTTGGACCAACTTCTTGGAATTGAAATTTGAGAATAGTTTTGGATGTCCCATTGGTAGACAAGCATCCACACCAACATTCGTTACGTTCCGAGCTATTTTCTCCCCCTTTAAGCCCAACTGTAGCGAAAATGTATGGTCAAGCTACGACATTCACCAACTTCTCGGAATTGAAAATTGAGCATAGATTTGGATGTCCCATTTGTAAACATTCGTGCACAACAATTTTCGTCACATTACAAGCTAATTTCACACCCGTTAAGCCCAATTCTAGCGAAAACGCATGGTGGCGTTTTGACTTTGACCAACGTCTCGGAATTGAAATATGAGAATAGTTTTGGATGTCCCATTGGTAGACAAGAGTCCACACCAACTTTCATGACGTTCCGAGCTATTTTCCCACCCTTTAAGCCCAAGTCTATCGAAAATGCACGGTCGAGTTTCAAATTTGACCAACTTCTCAGAATTGAAAATTGAGTGTAGATTCGGATGTCCCGTTGGTAGACAAATGTGCACGCCAACTTGCGTGACGTTCCGAGCTATTTTCTCACCCTTTAAGACTAAGTCTAGCGAAAATGCACGGTTGATTTTCAACTTTGACCAACTTCTCGGAATTTAAATTTGAGAATGGATTTGGATGTCACATTGGTAGACGAGCGTCCACACCAACTTTCGTGACGTTCTGAGCTATTTTCTCCCCCTTTAAGCCGAACTGTAGCGAAAACGTACGGTCGAGTTACGACTTTCACCAACTTCTCAGAATTGAAAATTGAGCATAGATTTGGATGTCCCATTTGTAGACATTCGCGCACAACAACTTTCGTCACATTACGAGCTAATATCACACCCTTTAAGCTCAAGACTAGCGAAAACACATGGTGGTGTTTCGACTTTGACCAAGTTTTCAGAATTGAAATATGAGAATAGATTTGGATGTCCCGTTAGTAGACAAGTGCGCACGCCAACTTTCTTGACGTTCCGAGCTATTTTCCCACCCTTTAAGCCCAAGTCTAGCGAAAATGCACGATCGAGTTTCAACTTTGACTAACTTCTCGGAATTGAAATTTGAGAATCGTTTTGGATGTCCCATTGGTAGGCAAGCGTCCACACCAACTTTTGTGACGTTCTGAGCTATTTTCTTCCCCTTTAAGCACAAGTCTAGCGAAAACGCACGGTCGAGTTTCGAATTTGACCAACTTCTCGGAATTAAAAATTGAGCATAGATTTGGATGTCCCGTTGGTAGAAAAATGCGCACGCCAACTTTTGTGACATTTCGATCTATTTTTATCACCCTTTAAGCCCAAGTCTAGCGAAATGCACGGTCGATTTTCAACATTGACCAACTTCTCAGAATTTAAATTTGTGAATAGATTTGGATGTCACATTGGTAGACGAGCGTCCACGCCAACTTTCGTGACGTTTCGAGCTAATTCCACACCCTTTAAGCCCAAGTCTAGGGAAAACGCACGGTCGAATTTCAATTTTGACCAACTTCTCGCAATTTAAATTTGAGAAAAGATTTGGATGTCACATTTGTAGACATGTGCGCACTACAACTTTCGTGATTTTACGAGCTAATTTCACACACTTTAATCCCAAGTCTAGAGAAAAGGCATGGTGGTGTTTCGACTTTGACCAAATTCTTGGAATTGAAATTTGAGAATAGTTTTGGATGTCCCATTGGTAGACAAGCGTCCACACCAACTTTTGTGACGTTCCTAGCTATTTTCTACCCGTTTGATCCCAACTCTATCGAAAACGTACGGTCGCGTTTCAACTTTCACCAACTTCTCAGAATTGAAAATTGAGCATAGGTTTGGATCTCCCATTTGTAGACATTTGGGCACAACAACTTTCGTGACATTACGAGGTAATTTCACACCCTTTAAGCCCAAGTGTAGCGAAAATGCACGATCGAGTTTCAACTTTGACCAACTTCTCGGAATTGAAATTTGAGAATAGTTTTGGATGTCCCATTGGTAGACAAGCATCCACACCAACTTTCGTGATGTTCCGAGCTATTTTCTCCCCCTTTAAGCCCAAGCCTAGCGAAGACGCACGGTCGAGTTTCGAATTTGACCAACTTCTCGGAATTGAAAATATAGCATAGATTTGGATGTCCCATTGGTAGAAAAATGCGGACGCAAACTTTTGTGACATTCCGAGCTATTTTCTCACCCTTTAAGCCCAAGTCTAGCGAAAACGCACGATCGAGTTTCAACTTTGACCAACTTCCCGGAATTGAAATTTGAGAATAGTTTTGGATGTCCCATTGGTAGACATGCATCCACACCAACATTCGTTACGTTCCGATCTATTTTCTCCCCCTTTAAGCCCAACTGTAGCGAAAACGTACGGTCGAGTTACGACTTTCACCAACTTCTTGGAATTGAAAATTGAGCATAGATTTGGATGTCCCATTTGTAGACATTCGCGCACAACAACTTTCGTCACATTACGAAAAACGCACACCCTTTAAGCCCAAGTCTAGGGAAAACGCACGATCGAGTTTCGACTTTGACCAAATTATCGGAATTGAAAATTGAGAGTAGATTTGGATGTCTCGTTGGTAGACAAATGCGCACTCCAACTTTCGTGACATTCCAAGCTATTTTCTCACCCTTTAAGCCCAAGTCTAGCGAAAATGCACGGTCGATTTTCAACTTTGACCAAATTCTCGGAATTTAAATTTGAGAATAGAGTTGGATGTCCCATTGGTAGACTAGCGTCCACACCAACTTTCGTGACATTCCGAGCTATTTTCATCCCATTTAAGCCCAACTCTAGAGAAAACGCACTGTCGCGTTTCATCTTTGACCAACTTCTCGGAATTGAAAATTGAGAATAGATTTGGATGTCCCATTTGTAGACATGCGCGCAAAGCAACTTTCATGACGTTACGAGCTAATTTCACGCCCTTTATTCCCAAGTCTAGTGAAAACCCATGGTGGCATTTCAACTTTGACCAACTTCTGGAAATTGAAATTTGAAAATAGATTTGGATGTCCCATTGGTAGACGAGCGTCCACACCAACTTTCGTGACGTTCCGAGCTATTTTCACACCCTTTAAGCCCAGGTCTAGCGAAAACGCACGATTGAGTTTCAACTTCGACCAACTTCTAGCGAAAACGCACGATCGAGTTTCAACTTTGACCAAGTTCTCAGAATTGAAATTTGAGAATAGTTTTGGATGTCCCATTCGTAGACAAGAGTCCACACCAACTTTCGTGATGTTCCGACCTATTTCCTCCCCCTTTAAGCTCAAGTCTAGCGAAAACGCACGGTCGAGTTTCGAATTTTACCAACTTCTCAGAATTGAAAATTGAGCATAGATTTGGATGTTCCATTGGTAGACAAATGCGCAAGCCAAATTTCGTGACGTTTCGAGCTATTTTCACACCCTTTAAGCCCAAGTCTAGCTAAAACGCACGATCGAGTTTCAACTTCGACCAACTTCTAGCGAAAACGCACGATCGAGTTTCAACTTTAACCAACTTCTCGGAATTGAAATTTGAGAATAGTTTTGGATGTCCCATTGGTAGACAAGCGTCCACGCCAACTTTCGTGACGTTCCGAGCTATTTTCTCCCACTTTAACCCAAGTCTAGCGAAAACGCACGGTCGAGTTTCGAATTTGACCAACTTCTGGGAATTGAAAATTGAGGATAGATTTGGATGTCCCGTTGGTAGACAAATGCGCACGCCAACTTTCGTGACGTTCCGAGCTATTTTCTCACCCTTTAAGCCTAAGTCTAGCGAAAATGCACGTTCGATTTTCAACTTTGACCAACTTCTCGGAATTTAAATTTGAGAATAGATTTGGATGTCACATTGGTAGATGAGCATACACCCCAACTTTCGTGACGTTCCGAGCTATTTTCACACCCTTTAAGCCCAAGTCTAGCGAAAACGCACGATGGAGTTTCAACTTTGACCAACTTCTCGGAATTGAAATTTGAGAATAGTTTTGGATGTCCCATTGGTAGACAAGAGTCCACACCATCTTTCGTGATGTTCCGAGCTATTTTCTCCCCCTTTAAGCCCAAGTCTAGCGAAAATGCACGGTCGAGTTTCGAATTTGACCAACTTCTCGGAATTGAAAATTGAGCATGATTTGGATGTCCTATTGGTAGACAAATGCGCACGCCAACTTTCGTGACGTTCCGAGCTATTTTCTCACTCCTCGAAATTTAAATTTGAGAATGGATTTGGATGTCACATTGGTAGACGAGCGTCCACGCCAACTTTCGTGACGTTCCTAGCTATTTTCTTCCCCTTTAAGCCCAACTATAGAGAAAACGTACGATCATGTTTCGGCTTTGACCTACTTCTCGGAAACGAAAATTGAGAATAGATTTGGATGTCCCATTTGTAGACATGCGTGAACAGCAACTTTCGTGACGTTACGAGCTAATTTTACACCCTTTAAGCTCAAGTTTAGTGAAAACATACGGTCGAGTTTCAACTTTCACCAACTTCTCAGAATTGAAGATTGAGCATAGGTTTGGATGTCCCATTGGTAGACATTCGCGCACAACAACTTTCGTCACATTACGAGCTAATTTCACAGCCTTTAAGCTCAAGTCTAGCGAAAACGCATGGTGGCGTTTCGACTTTGACCAACTTCTCGGAATTGAAATTTGAGAGAAGTTTTGGATGTCCCATTGCTAGATAAGCGTCCACACCAACTTTCGTGACGTTCTGAGCTATTTTCTCCCCCTCTAAGCCCAAGTCTAGCAAAAACGCACGGTCGAGTTTCGAATTTGACCAACTTCTCTGAATTAAAAATTGAGCATAGATTTGGATGTCCCATTGGTAGACAAATGCGCACGCCAACTTTCGTGACGTTCCTAGCTATTTTCTCACCCTTTAGGCCTAAGTCTAGTGAAAATGCACTGTCGATTTTCAACTTTGACCAACTTCTCGGAATTTAAATTTTAGAATAGATTTGGATGTCACATTGGTAAATGAGCGTCCATGGCAAGTTTTGTGACGTTCCGAGCTAATTTCACACCCTTTAAGCCCAAATCTAGGGAAAACACATGATCGAGTTTCGACTTTGACCAAATTCTCGGAATTGAAAATTGAGAATAGATTTGGATGTCCCGTTGGTAGACAAGTGCGCATGCCAACTTTCGTGATGTTCCGAGCTAATTTCACACACTTTAAGCCCAAGTCTAGGGAAAACGCACAGTCGATTTTCAACTTTGACCAATTTCTCGCAATTTAAATTTGAGAATAGATTTGGATGTCACATTTGTAGACATGTGCACACTACAACTTTCGTGATTTTATGAGCTAATTTCACACACTTTAATCCCAAGTCTAGAGAAAACGAATGGTGGTGTTTCGACTTTGACCAACTTCTTGGAATTGAAATTTGAGAATAGTTTTGGATGTCCCATTTGTAGACAAGCGTCCACACCAACTTTTGTGACGTTCCGAGCTATTTTCCCACCCTTTAAGCCCAAGTCTAGCGAAAACGCACGGTCGAGTTTCAAATTTGTCCAACTTCTCAGAATTTAAATTTGAGAATGGATTTGGATGTCACATTGGTAGACGAGCATCCACGCCAACTTTCTTTTGAATATTGTAACTTCTAAGAATATTATATTTGTATATTATTTATTCCGGAGATGCTCCATACCTCCGATGTGATTATACTATGAATCCGGAGATGTTTATTCCTCCGAATTGGTTGTGGTAACTAGGGTTATTAGACCCACCATGTGGGGGTTGTCCCAGTTAGTTATAATAGGGTATTTAACCAAATGGTTAAATACGAGCCTACATGTACTTGTGTAAAATACATGTCAGTGTAGTGTATAAATAGAGGAGGTATGTTCCTCATTTGACACACACACACACTTGAGAGAGGCGCACTTGTGGAGGAGAGGTCTGCTATGGTGGAGAAGGAGTTCATGTATTTGGTTTGCATCTTTGTATATTGCTGGTCATCTATATTGAGGAAGCTTTACTGGGTTTTCTACCCCATGAGGGTTTCCCAGGATAAATCTGTGTCTCTTGTGTTTATGCTATGCTTGTTGTTTCTTCAGTGATCCTGTATATGCTATTATTGTGAAATGGAATGTAATGCTGCTATTTTCTATCTTAGAATATTAAATTTTAACATGGTATCAGAGCTAATGTGAAGGAAGACAAGGTATGGCACTTACGACACTTGCTTTACTTACGACAATTTGAAGGTTAGGGTTTTACATAGCAAAAATCAGTCATCGTGGAACTTTCGCTATAAATCCATTTCTGCGAAGTTTCAGGGTCTGGAAAATTTACAGGTCGAAGATAACATCCCCAGGTACCTTGTATCCAAAGGGCACCCTCAGATTCGTTGTACTTTCTAAGTTATGATAAGTACAAGTTAGGGTTTCTGCCTCTTCCAGATCTCAGTCAAAATCAGGTCACCTTGGCAAAAAGGTCATAACTTGGGCTAGGAAGCTCCAAATGAAATTTCGTAAAAAGTGACAGGTAGTACACAGACTATACTATCTCAGGAAACTTTTTCAGAGGCCGAAGGTGAACCAATGACACGTGGAACGCCGTACAAGTTTGCTCTCCTATTTTATCCCATAAACAGGTCACGTTGCGACACTTGGCATACCTCTCTCTCAGAGAGTCCAATTGAGGTCAGACCTGTCAATATGGAAAGATAATAGGGCGAGATATCTTAGGAAAAGTTTTCAGAGGCCGAAGTTTAAACAGTGACACGTGGTATGCCGTACAAGTTCACTCTCCTGTTTTATCCCATAAACAGGTCACGTTGCGACACTTGGCATAAATCTCTCTCAGAAAATCCAATTGAGGTCAGACCTATCAGGATGGAAAGATGACAGGTCAGGCTACAGTAGAAAAAGTTTTCAGACCCTGTGGAAAAGATATTTCAGAGTTATAGCAGAAACAATCAGGTGCATATTTTTGTCAAAACAGAATTATTTTTGGAGCACCTTTATTCATGGCTTCCGGAATTTAGGGTTTCAGAGAAAGTTAGAATTTTTGGAATCGGAGTGCATGGCTGAATGCTACTCAGGAAAATTGAAATTTAGAGACCAAGATCTAATTTTTTGGTTGGGTAGAAGACCGGGCTTCATCAAACCCTAGTTCGGGTTCCTGTCCAGAAGATCCAGAAGTTTCGAAGGCAATTTTGAGGGGTCAAATTTTGGAGATTTCAAAATTGAAGAATGCTAGGTTGATCAGCTCATCAAGACACATTCTTCCATCCATTCAGAAGTGTGAAAGTCAAAGATTGAGTTTTTAGGGTTTCTCTAGCAAACCCTAATCAAGCTCTAGATCAAGTTTCAGGGGGAGTTGAGGCTAAGGCCTTACATAAGAAGACTACAAAAGGTCTCGACAGGTATGACTTAAGGAGGTTCAGGTATGCCTTGAAATCTGATTCTTGATTAAGTTCATAATGTGTTTGTCTTCATGTTATTTATTAGTACAATCTTGATTAATTGTCTTATCACCCTAGTTACAATATGAATGCATGTGAATGATCGAAGACATTCATTGATTAGGGCTATATGATTGTACTTATGCATTATGGTGTTGTGTAAGGTTGATGTTGTCCGCTAACAAGACACAGGTACATCACAAAAGACAAATCAAGTTCCATGACCATGACAACATGAAGACAAAGACTCACAAGGTATGTATGACTTTGTTATATTATGTTTAACCTACGAGACATGCAGGTTCTAGCTCAGGATCTCTAAATCATTGAAGAGATTGTTTAGGTATGTTGTACATAACTAAGCAGGTATACTAATCCAGGTATGTTTTCCTATGTCATGTTAGAATCTTACCTTGTGTAAGTATACTTGGTATGATTGGTTAGTAATCAAGGGTTTATGCATACTAGATCAAACAAGAATATGCATGAGTAAAAGAAGACTTCCTTGAAACCCTGAATACTAATGATCATGACTGTACATATTCAATATTATTTAGAATTAGAATGTTTTGATAATATTGAGAATATACTAATGAATGTATGTTTGTGTATGAGATCATGAGGATGACACTAGTGTACACTTGAGCATGCACAGTGGTATAGAATGAATAGAAGTTCAGAAGACATACAGAAGATCAAGCGGGAGACAACCACACAAACATAAAAGATAAGTATTTGAGTTGTTATTAGAAATAGTAAATGATATTGCTTGTATGCGTATTTGTATTCCTAGGATATATCATGTTGGGTGTAAACATTCATAAAGCATTGAACAGTATACTACTAATATGCATATGATTGGTAAATTGGACAAACATTCCGTTGTTGCTTGTCTAGAATGAAACCTCTTTGCTGACATACTGAGAGCTGCGCACACTCTCGATAGTATGTTCTGGTAGAGATGGAAGGCATCTAGATAGCCACTGTATGCATATAGGATATGGGAAAGTGTTGTGCCAAAGTATTGGTCAAAATAGTTGCATAACTATGTAAATGATATCTGTATGCATAATAGGTTATCATGTCAATATGATTCGATGATTATGAAGTATTACTAATCATGTACTTAATTTTGATTTGTAGGAAAGATCATGATGAATGATGAACTCTGAACAAGCGATGGATGTTCAACAAAATATTTACAAATCAAACACACTATAGAAAGCTTGTGGTTAAGAGATTCTCTTAGAAAGAGGAAGAGAATCATGATGAGATGTTTTGCTCCAAGGGACTAGATAAGACCATTCTTTTAATAATGTAATCAGGTTCTGTATGGGTTCCCAGGATTGGTAGTCAATTGATGAGCTTAATGATCATCATGGGTGATGTGGATCTCAACCTTTTCTACAAGGTTGAATATGGGTTCTATACACATATGACATGGGTGCAAGAAGGAACTCACCACAGAGTTCGAATGATTTTGAGGCTCATATTAGTAGACCCATCTGACGAGAGATGGCACAGATAGATATGCAGAAGATCACTCAATGCTGAGTGTGAATAATGGACAATTGACAGCTTCATGACAAAGCTTGGGCTTTACCAGAAATAAAACTGTTCCTAACCTTTACCTTAAGGTTGTGGATGATGAACCTATCATACCATTATTGTATGACGATGATCTCTTTCTGACAAGGAATGAGAAACAGGTCATGAAAATGGCTGCATAAATGAAAATGAAAGATCTCGGATTAATGCACTACTTCTTAGGTCTAGAAGTATGGAAAGATCCAAAAGGAATCTTTTAAATCAAGGTAAGTATGCTGTGAAGTTTCTAAAAAGATTTGATATGTTGGAGTACAAAGCCATGGCCACTCCCATGGACTCCAACTTGAAGTTGTTAGTTAATGACTCATCGTATTTAGTGGACCTAACCCTATATAGACAAATCATTGGGTCATTGGTGTATTTAACAAATACTAGGCCAGATATATGCTTTGCTGTAAATACCCTAAGTCAGTATCTAGTAGAACCTAGAAAGGTTCACTTAATAGCTACAAAGCATGTAGTGAGGCACCTAAAAGGTACATTAGATTTTTGGTCTATATTATCTTGGAGGTCATGAACTCCGTTTACATGGTTACTCAGATTCTGATTGGGCAGGAAGTGTCTCAGACAGAAAGAGTACATCAGGTGGATGTTATAGTCTTGAATCTGCCATGATCTCATGGTTCAGCAAGAAACATTCTAGTGTGGCTCTCAGTACTGCTGAAGTAGAATATATGGCTGTCTGCTCTGCCAGCTGTGAAGCAGTATGGCTTCAGAAGCTTTTATATGGAGTGTTTGACTTAGAAATGGATCCCACTGTGATTATGTGTGATAATCAAAGCTGCATTAAGATGTCTGAATATCTTGTGTTCCACAATAAGTCAAAACACATTGAGATCCTTTACTTCTATATACGAGATATGGTGCAGAGGGGAGCTATCAAGCTCGAGTATATAAGCACTAAGGATCAGATTGCCAATATCCTGACTAAACCTTTGTCTCGAGTAAAGTTTGAATACTTCCAAGACAAGCTTGGTATAGTCCAGAAGGACCCTCCTCGAAAGGGGGAGTAGTATAGTATCTGATAACAAGTCTGTCCCTTCATTTTTGTTGCACTTAGTTACTTAGAATTATTTAGATTTAGAACTCTTATATCTTTTACCTTTGATGACAAATGTATTAGTGAGAATACATGCTAGATGTATACATGTTTTTGATGTGATGTATACATGTTTTGATGTTAGATGTATTAGTGAGAATACATGCTAGATGTATACATGTTTTTGATGTGATGTATACATGTTTTGATGTTAGATGTATTAGTGAGAATACATGCTAGATGTATACATGTTTTTGATGTGATGTATACATGTTTTGATGTTAGATGTATTAGTGAGAATACATGCTAGACGTATACATGTTTTGATGTGATGTATACATGTTTTGATGTTAGATGTATTAGTGAGAATACATGCTAGATGTATACATGTTTTGGTGTGATGTATACATGTTTTGATTAGTGATGTATACATGTTTTGATGTGACACATGCTCTTGGATATTTGTACCTGTATAGATGAGAATACAGATGAGGATTGGATCATCCCTGGACTTTCAGTCCTAAAGAGAGCCGTAGACGTGAGGTCTCTGAGAATGAAGTCCTTAGTGGACAGTTGAGGGGATTGGATCATCCCTGGACTTTCAGTCCTAAAGAGAGTCGTAGACGTGAGGTCTCCGAGAATGAAGTCCTTGGTGGACTTGAGGGGATTGGATCATCCCTGGACTTTCAGTCCTAAAGAGAGCCGTAGACGTGAGGTCTCCGAGAATGAAGTCCTTGGTGGACTTGAGGGGATTGGATCATCCCTGGAATTTCAGTCCTAAAGAGAGCTGTAGACGTGAGGTCTCCGAGAATGAAGTCCTTGGTGGACTTGAGAGGATTGGATCATCCTTGAACTCAAGTTCTAAAGTGAGCCGTAGACAGGTGTCTCCGAGAATAGAGGATAGGACTGCATCGTCCCTGGACCTTGGTTCAAAATGCACGTGATTGGATTAATCATCCTTAGACAGTAAATCTAGGAAGGATAGTCTTAAATGTGATTGTGATTGGATTAATCATCCTTAGACAGTAAATCTAGGAAGGATAGTCTTAAATGTGATTGTGGTAGGATTAATCATCCTTAGATAGTAAATCTAGTAATTCCGAAAGGAAGGATAGTCTTAAATGTGATTGTGGTTGGACTAATCATCCTTAGACAGTAAATCCAGTAATTCCGAAAGGAAGGATAGTCTTAAATGCGATTGTGGTTGGACTAATCATCCTTAGATAGTAAATCCAGTAATTCCGAAAGGAAGGATAGTCTTAAATGCGATTGTGGTTGGATTAATCATCCTTAGACAGTAAATCCAGTAATTCCGAAAGGAAGGATAGTCTTAAATGCGATTGTGGTTGGATTAATCATCCTTAGACAGTAAATCCAGTAATTCCGAAAGGAAGGATAGTCTTAAATGCGATTGTGGTTGGATTAATCATCCTTAGACAGTAAATCCAGTAATTCCAAAAGGAAGGATAGTCTTAAATATGATTGTGGTTGGACTAATCATCCTTAGACAGTAAATCCAGTAATTCCGAAAGGAAGGATAGTCTTAAATATGATTGTGATGAGATTGATCCAGTAATTTTGAAAGAAGGATCATGTGTATAGATGATGATGCTGCTGATCGTGTGATGACGATGCTGCTGATCATGTGATGACGATGCTGCTGATCATGTGATGATGATGCTGCTGATCGTGTGATGACGATACTGCTGATCGTGATATGACGATGCTGATGATCGTGTGATGACGATGCTGCTGATCGTGTGATGACGATGCTGCTGATCGTGTGATGATGATGCTGCTGATCGTGATATGATGATGCTGATGATCGTGAGATGACGATGCTGATGATTGTGTGATGACGATGCTGATGATCATGTGATGACGATGTTGATGATCGTGAGATGACGATGCTGATGATCGTGTGATGACGATGCTGATGATCGTGTGATGACGATGCTGATGATCGTATGATGACGATGATGCTGATCGTGATGGTCTAGATGACGATGTTGATGATCGTAAGGATCCAGACGTTGATGTTGCTATAGTTGTTCGAGTGCTGCAGAAGATAAAGACTCAGTACTAAAGATGTTGATGTTCCAGTAATTGGTTGAGTTACTGATGATGTTAAGAAAGCTTCCAATGATTTATAGATGTATCATGTATGATGTATGACTCGTTGCTCCTGCAGATGTTGTTATAATATCCTTCTCGTTAAGGGGGAGTGTTGAATATTGTAACTTCTAAGAATATTATATTTGTATATTATTTATTCCGGAGATGTTCCATACCTCCGATGTGATTATACTATGAGTCCGGAGATGTTTATTCCTTCGAATTGGTTGTGGTAACTAGGGTTATTAGACCCACCATGTGGGGGTCAGCCCAGTCAGTTATAATAGGGTATTTAACCTAATGGTTAAATACGATCCTACATGTACTTGTGTAAAATACATGTCAGTGTAGTGTATAAATAGAGGAGGTATGTTCCTCATTTGACACACACACACACTTGAGAGAGGCGCACTTGTGGAGGAGAGGTCTGCTATGGTGGAGAAGGAGATCATGTCTTTGGTTTGCATCTTTGTATATTTCCGGTCATCTATATTGAGGAAGCTTTACTGGGTTTTCTACCCCATGAGGGTTTCCCAGGATAAATCTGTGTCTCTTGTGTTTATGCTATGCTTGTTGTTTCTTCAGTGATCCTGTATATGTTATTATTGTGAAATGGAATGTAATGCTGCTATTTTCTGTCTTAGCATATTAAATTTTAACACTTTCGTGACGTTCTGAGCTATTTTCACACCCTTTAAGCCCAAGTCTCGCAAAAACGCACGATCGAGTTTCAACTTTGACCAACTTCACGGAATTAAAAATTGAGCATAGATTTGGATGTCCCATTTGTAGACATTCGCGCACAACAAACTTCGTCACATTATGAGCTAATTTCACACCCTTTAAGCTCAAGTCTAGCGAAAAATGCATGGTGGCATTTCGACTTTGACCAACTTCTCGGAATTGAAATATGAGAATAGATTTGGATGTCCCGTTGGTAGACAAGTGCGCACGCCAACTTTCGTGACGTTCCGAGCTATTTTCCTACCCTTTAAGCCCAAGTCTAGCGAAAACGCACGATCGAGTTTCAACTTTTACCAACTTCTCGAAATTGAAATTTGAGAATCGTTTTGGATGTCCCATTGGTAGACAAGCGTTCACACCAACGTTCGTGACGTTTCGAGCTATTTTCTCCCCCTTTAAGCCCAACTGTAGCGAAAACGTACGGTCGAGTTACGACTTTCACCAACTTCTCGGAATTGAAAATTGAGCATAGATTTGGATGTCCCATTTGTAGACATTCGTGCACAACAACCTTCCTCACATTACGAGCTAATTTCACACCCTTTAAGCTCAAGTCTAGCGAAAACGCATGGTGGCATTTCAACTTTGACCAACTTCTCAGAATTGAAATATGAGAATAGTTTTGGATGTCCCATTGGTAGAAAAGCGTCCACACCAACTTTCGTGACGTTCCGAGCTATTTTCCCACCCTTTAAGCCAAAGTCTAGCAAAAACGCACGGTCGAGTTTCGAATTTGACCAACTTCTCGGAATTGAAAATTGAGCATAGATGTGGATGTCCCGTTGGTAGAAAAATGCGCACGCCAACTTTCATGACGTTCTGAGCTATTTTCACCCCCTTTAAGCCCAAGTCTAGCGAAAATGTACGATCGATTTTCAACTTTGACCAACTTCTCGGAATTGAAATTTGAGAATAGTTTTGGATGTCCCATTGGTAGACAAGCGTCCACACCAACTTTCATGATATTCTGAGCTATTTTCTCCCCCTTTAAGCCCAAGTCTAGCGAAAACGCACGGTCGAGTTTTGAATTTGACCAACTTCTCGGAATTGAAAATTGAGCATAGTTTTGGATGTCCCGTTGGTAGACAAATGCGCATGCCAACTTTCGTGATGTTTCGAGCTATTTTGTCACCCTTTAAGCCTAAGTCTAGCGAAAATGCACAATTGAGTTTCAAGTTTGACCAACTTCTCGGAATTGAAATTTGAGAATAGTTTTGGATGTCCCATTGGTAGACAAGCGTCCACACAAACTTTTGTGACGTTCCGATCTATTTTCTCCCCTTTTAAGCCCAAGTCTAGCGAAAACGCACGGTCGAGTTTCGAATTTGACCAACTTCTCGGAATTAAAAATTAAGCATAGATTTGGATGTCCCCTTGGTAGACAAATGCGCACGTCAACTTTCGTGACATTCCAAGCTATTTTCTCACCCTTTAAGCCCAAGTCTAGTGAAAATGCACGGTTGATTTTCAACTTTGAACAACTTCTCGGAATTTAAATTTGAGAATAGATTTGGATGTCACATTTGTATACGAGCGTACACGCCAACTTTTGTGACGTTCCGAGCTATTTTCACACCCTTTAAGCCCAAGTCTAGCTAAAACGCACGATCGAGTTTCAACTTTGACCAACTTCTCGGAATTGAAATTTGAGAATAGTTTTGGATGTGCCATTGGTAGACAAGCGTCCACACCAACTTTCGTGACGTTCTGAGCTATTTTCTCATCCTTTAAGCCCAAGTGTAGCGAAAATGCACGGCCGATTTTCAACTTTGACCAACTTCTCGGAATTTAAATTTGAGAATAGATTTGGATGTCACATTGGTAGACGAGCGTCCACGCCAACTTTTGTGACGTTCCGAGCTATTTTCACATCCTTTAAGCCCAAGTCTAGCGAAAACGCACGATCGAGTTTCAACTTTGACCAACTTCTCGGAATTGAAATTTGAGAATAGTTTTGGATGTCCCATTGGTAGAAAGCACCCACACCAACATTCGTTACGTTCCAAGCTATTTTCTCCCCCTTTAAGCCCAACTGTAGCGAAAACATACGGTCGAGTTACGACTTTCATCAACTTCTCGGAATTGAAAACTGAGCATAGATTCAGATGTCCCATTTGTAGACATTCGCGCACAACAACTTTCGTCACATTACGAGCTAATTTAACACCCATTAAGCTCAAGTCTAGCGAAAACGCTTGGTGGCATTTCGACTTTGACCAAATTCTCGGAATTGAAATATGAGAATAGATTTGGATGTCCCATTGGTAGACAAATGCGCACGCCAACTTTCGTAATGTTCCGAGCTATTTTCCCGCCCTTTAAGCCCAAGTCTAGCGAAAATGCACGATCGAGTTTCAACTTTGACCAGCTTCTCGGAATTGAAATTTGAGAATAGTTTGGGATGTCCCATTGGTCGACAAGCGTCCACACCAACTTTCGTGACGTTCCGAGCTATTTTCTCCCCCTTTAAGCCCAAGTCTAGCGAAAACGCACGGTCGAGTTTCGAATTTGACCAACTTCTCAGAATTGAAAATTGAGCATAGATTTGGATGTCCCGTTGGTAGACAAATGCGCACGCCAAATTTCGTGACGTTCTGAGCTATTTTCTCACCCTTTAAGCCTAAGTCTAGCGAAAATGCACGGTCGATTTTTAACTTTGACCAACTTCTCGGAATTTAAATTTGAGAATGGATTTGGATGTCCCGTTGATAGATAAGTGCACATGCCAACTTTCGTGACGTTCCGAGCTATTTTCTTCCCCTTTAAGCCCAACTCTAGAGAAAACACATGATCGTGTTTCAGCGTTGACCTACTTCTCAGAAATGAAAATTGAGAATAGATTTGGATGTCCCATTTGTAGACATGCACGCACAACAACTTTCGTGACGTTACGAGCTAATTTCACACCCTTTAAGCTCAAGTCTAACGGAAACGCACGGTGGCGTTTCGACTTTGACCAACTTTTGGGAGTTGAAATTTGAAAATAGATTTGGATGTCCCGTTGGTAGACAAGTGCACATGCCAACTTTCGTGACGTTCCGAGGTATTTTCTTCCAATTTAAGCCCAACTCTAGAGAAAATGCACGGTTGTGTTTCGGCTTTGAGCTACTTCTTGGAATTGAAAATTGAGAATAGATTTGGATGTCCCATTCGTAGACATGCGTGCACAGCAACTTTCGAGACGTTACGAGCTAATTTTACACCCTTTAAGCTCAAGTTTAGCGAAAACGCACAGTGGCCTATCGGCTTTGACCAACTTCTTGGAATTGAAATTTGAGAATAGATTTGGATGTCCCGTTGGTAGACAAGTGCGCACGCCAACTTTTGTGACATTTTGAGCTATTTTCTCACCCTTTAAGCCAAAGTCTAGCGAAAACACACGATCGAGTTTCAACTTTGACCAACTTCTTGGAATTTAAATTTGAGAATAGTTTTGGATGTCCCATTGGTAGACAAGCGTCCACACCAACTTTCGTGACATTCCGAGCTATTTTCATCCTATTTAAGCCCAACTCTAGAGAAAACGTACAGTCTCGTTTCATCTTTGAGCAACTTCTCAGAATTGAAAATTGAGAATAGATTTGGATGTCCCATTTGTAGACAAGCGTCCACACCAACTTTCGTGACATTTCGAGCGATTTTCTCCCCCTTTAAGCCCAAGTCTAGCGAAAACGCACGGTCGAGTTTCGAATTTGACCAACTTCTCGGAATTAAAAATTGAGCATAGATTTGGATGTCACACTGGTAGACGAGCGTCCATGCCAACTTTCGTGATGTTCTGAGCTATTTTGACACCCTTTAAGCCCAATTCTAGCGAAAACGCACGATCGAGTTTCAACTTTGACCAACTTCTCGGAATTGAAATTTGAGAATAGTTTTGGATGTCCCATTGGTAGACAAGCGTCCACACCAACTTTCATGACGTTCTGAGCTATTTTCTCCCCCTTTAAGCCCAAGTCTAACGAAAACGCACGGTCGAGTTTCGAATTTGACCAACTTTATGGAGTTAAAAATTGAGCAAAGATTTGGATGTCCCATTGGTAGACAATTGCGCATGCCAACCTTCGTGACGTTCCAAGCTATTTTCTCCCCCTTTAAGTCCAAGTCTAGCGAAAATGCACAGTCGATTTTCAACTTTGACCAACTTCTCGGAATTAAAATTTGAGAATAGTTTTGGATGTCAAATTGGTAGACGAGCGTCCACGCCAACTTTCGTGACGTTCCGAGCTAATTCCACACCCTTTAAGCCCAAGTCTAGGGAAAATGGACGATCGAGTTTCGACTTTGACCAAATGCACAATGTCCCGTTGGTAGACAAATGCACACGCTAACTTTTGTGACGTTCCGAGCTATTTTCTCACCCTTTAAGCCTAAGTCTAGCGAAAATGCACGGTCGATTTTCAACTTTGACCAACTTCTCAGAATTTAAATTTGAGAATAGATTTGGATGTCACATTGGTAGACGAGCGTCCACGCCAACTTTCGTGACGTTCCGAGCTAATTTCACACCCTTTAAGCCCAAGTCTAGGGAAAATGCACGATCGAGTTTCGACTTTGACCAAATTCTCAGAATTGAAAATTGAGCATAGATTTGGATGTCCCGTTGGTAGACAAGTGCGCACGCCAACCTTCTTGACTTTCCGAGCTAATTTCACACCCTGTAAGCCCAAGTCTAGGGAAAAATTATGGTCAATTTTTAACTTTGACCAACTTCTCGCAATTTAAATTTGAGAATAGATTTGGATGTCACATTTGTAGACATGTGCGCACTACAACTTTCGTGATTTTACGAGCTAATTTCACACCCTTTAATCCCAAGTCTAGCGAAAACGCACGATCGAGTTTCAACTTTGACCAACTTCTCGCAATTGAAATTTGAGAATAGTTTTGGATGTCCCATTGGTAGACAAGCGTCCACACCAACTTTCGTGACGTTCCGAGCTATTTTCTCCCCCTTTAATCCCAATTCTAGCGAAAACGCACGGTTGAGTTTCGAATTTGACCAACTTCGTGCACAACAGCTTTCCTCACATTACGAGCTAATTTCACAACCTTTAAGCTCAAGTCTAGCGAAAACGCATGGTGGCATTTCGTCTTTGAACAACTTCTCAGAATTGAAATATGAGAATAGATTTGGATGTCCTGTTGGTAGAAAAGTGCGCACGCCAACTTTCGTGACGTTCCGAGCTATTTTCCCACCCTTTAAGCCCAAGTCTAGCGAAAACGCACGATCGAGTTTCAAGTTTGGCCAACTTCTTAGAATTGAAATTTGAGAATAGTTTTGGATGTCCCATTGGTAGACAAGCATTCACACCAACTTTCGTGACGTTCCGAGCTATTTTCTCCCCCTCTAAGCCCAAGTCTAGCGAAAACACACGATCGAGTTTTGAATTTGACCAACTTCTCTGAATTAAAAATTGAGCATAGATTTGGATGTCCCGTTGGTAGACCAATGCGCACGCCAACTTTCGTGACATTCCGAGCTATTTTATCACCCTTTAAGCCTAAGTCTAGCGAAAATGCACGGTCGATTTTCAACTTTGACCAACTTCTCAGAATTTAAATTTGAGAATGGATTTGGATGTCACATTGGTAGACGAGCGTCCGCGCCAACTTTCGTGACGTTCTGAGCTATTTTCTCACCCTTTAAGCCTAAGTCTAGTGAAAATTCACGATCGATTTTCAACTTTGACCAACTTCTCGGAATTCAAATTTGATAATGGATTTGGATGTCACATTGGTAGACGAGCGTCCACGCCAACTTTCGTGACGTTCTGAGCTATTTTGACACCCTTCAAGCCCAAGCCTCGTGAAAACGAACGATCGAGTTTCAACTTTGACCAACTTCTCGAAATTGAAATTTGAGAATAGTTTTGGATGTCCCATTGGTAGACAAGCGTCCACACCAACATTCGTTACGTTCTGAGCTATTTTCTCCACCTTTAAGCCCAACTGTAGTGAAAACGTATGGTCGAGTTACGACTTTCACCAACTTCTCGGAATTGAAAATTGAGCATAGATTTCGATGTCCCATTTGTAGACATTCGCGCACAACAACTTTCCTCACATTACGAGCTAATTTCACACCCATTAAGCTCAAGCCTAGCGAAAACGCATGGTGGCGTTTCAACTTTGACCAACTTCTCGAAATTGAAATATGAGAATAGTTTTGGATGTCCCATTGGTAGACAAGCGTCCACACGAAGTTTCGTGACGTTCCGAGCTATTTTCCCACCCTTTAAGCCCAAGTCTATCGAAAACGCACAGTGGAGTTTCGAATTTGACCAACTTCTCAAAATTGAGAGTTGAGCATAGATTTGGATGTCCCGTTGGTAGACAAATGTGCACGCCAACTTTCGTGACGTTCCGAGCTATTTTCTCCCCGCTTTAAGCCCAATTCTTTCGAAAACGCACGGTCGAGTTTCGAATTTGACCAACTTCTCGAAATTGAAAATTGAGCATAGATTTGGATGTCCCATTGGTAGACAAATGCGCACGCCAACTTTCGTGACGTTCTGAGCTATTTTGTTACCCTTTAAGCCTAAGTCTAGCGAAAATGCACGGTCGATTTTCAACTTTGACCAACTTCTTGGAATTTAAATTTTGAGAATGGATTTGGATGTCACATTGGTAGACGAGCGTCCACGCCAACTTTCGTGACGTTCCAAGCTATTTTCTCACCCTTTAAGCCTAAGTCTAGCGAAAATGCACGGTCGATTTTCAACTTTGACCAGCTTCTTGGAATTTAAATTTGAGAATAGATTTGGATGTCACATTGGTAGACGAGCGTCCACGCCAACTTTCGTGACGTTCTGAGCTATTTTCACACCCTTTAAGCCTAATTCTAGAGAAAACGCACGATCGTGTTTCGGCTTTGACCTACTTCTCGGAAATGAAAATTGAGGATAGATTTGGATGTCCCATTTGTAGACATGCACGCACAACAACTTTCGTGACGTTACGAGCTAATTTCACACCCTTTAAGCTAAATTCTAACGAAAACGCATGGTGGCATTTCGACTTTGACCAACCTTTGGGAGTTGAAATTTGAAAATAGATTTGGATGTCCCGTTGGTAGACAACCGCACATGCCAACTTTTGTGACATTCCAAGCTATTTTCTTCCCCTTTAAGCCCAACTCTAGTGAAAACGCACGGTCCTGTTTCAACCTTGACAAACATTTCGGAATTACAATTTGAGAATAGTTTTGGATGTACCATTGGTAGACAAGAGTCCACACCAACTTTCGTGACATTCCGAGCTATTTTCTCCCCCTTCAAGCCCAACTCTAGCGAAAACATACGGTCAAGTTTCGACTTTCACCAACTTCTCAGAATTCAAAATCGAGCATAGATTTGGATGTCCCATTTGTAGACATGCGTGCACAGCAACTTTTGTCATGTTACGAGCTAATTTCAAGCCCTTTAAGCTCAAGTCTAGCGAAAACGCATGGTGGCGTTTCGACTTTGACCAACTTCTCGGAATTGAAATTTGAGAAAAGATTTGGATGTCCCGTTGGTAGACAAGTGCGCACGCCATCTTTCGTGACGTTCCAAGCTATTTTCTCGCCCTTTAAGCCCAAGTCTAGCGAAAACGCACGGTCGAGTTTCGAATTTGACCAACTTCTCGGAAATGAAAATTAGGCATAGATTTGGATGTCCCGTTGGTAGACAAATGCGCACGCCAACTTTCGTGACATTCTGAGCTATTTTCTCACCCTTTAAGCCCAAGTCTAGTGAAAATGCACAGTCGATTTTCAACTTTGACCAACTTCTTGGAATTTAAATTTGAGAATAGATTTGGATGTCACATTGGTAGATGAGCGTCCACGCCAACTTTTGTGACGTTCCAAGCTGTTTTCACACCCTTTAAGCCCAAGTCTAGCGAAAACGTACAATCAAGTTTCAACTTTGACCAACTTCTCGGAATTGAAATTTGAGAATAGTTTTGGATGTCCCATTGGTAGACAAGCATCCACACCAACATTCGTTACGTTTCGAGCTATTTTCTCCCCCTTTAAGCCCAAATGTAACAAAAACGTATGGATGAGTTACGACTTTCACCAACTTCTCGGAATTGAAAATTGAGCATAGATTTGGAGCTAATTTCGCGCACAACAACTTTCGTCACATTGCGAGCTAATTTCACACCCTTTAAGCTCAAGTCTAGCGAAAACGCATGGTGGCGTTTTGACTTTGACCAACTTCTCGGAATTGAAATATGAGAATAGTTTTGGATGTCCCAATGGTAGCCAAGCGTGCACGCCAACTTTCGTGACGTTCCGAGCTATTTTCTCCCCCTTTAAGCCCAAGTCTAGCGAAAATGCACGGTCGATTTTCAACTTTGACCAACTTCTCGGAATTAAAAATTGAGCATAGATTTGGATGTCCCATTGGTAGACAAATGCGCACGCCAACTTTTGTGACATTTTGAGCTATTTTCTCACCCTTTAAGCCAAAGTCTAGCGAAAACGCACGATCAAGTTTCAACTTTGACCAACTTCTTGGAATTTAAATTTGAGAATAGTTTTGGATGTCCCATTGGTAGACAAGCGTCCACACTAACTTTCGTGACGTTTCGAGCTATGTTCTCCCCCTTTAAGCATATGTCTAATGAAAACGCACGATCGAGTTTCGAATTTGACCAACTTCTCGGAATTAAAAATTGAGCATAGATTTGGATGTCCCGTTGGTAGACAAATGCGCACGCCAACGTTTGTGACATTTCGAGCTATTTTCTCACCCTTTAAGCCCAAGTCTAGCGAAAACGCACGATCGAGTTTCAACTTTGACCAACTTCTCGGAATTGAAATTTGAGAATAGTTTTGGATGTCCCATTGGTAGACAAGCATCCACACCAACTTTCATGACGTTGCAAGCTATTTTCTCCTCTAGCAAAAACGTACGGTCGAGTTTCAACTTTCACCAACTTCTTGGAATTGAAGATTGAGCATAGGTTTTGATGTTCCATTTGTAGACATTTGCGCACAACAACTTTCGTGAGATTACGAGCTAATTTCAGACCCTTTAAGCCCAATTCTAGCGAAAACGCACGATCGAGTTTCAACTTTGACCAACTTTTTGGAATTGAAATTTGAGAATAGTTTTCGATGTCACATTGGTAGACGAGCGTCCACACCAACATTCGTCACGTTCTGAGCTATTTTCTCCCCCTTTAAGCCCAACTGTAGCGAAAACGTACGGTCGAGTTATGACTTTCACCAACTTCTCGAAATTGAAAATTGAGCATAGATTTGGATGTCCCATTTGTAGACATTCGCGCACAACAACTTTCGTCACATTACGCGTTAATTTCACAACCTTTAAGCTCAAGTCTAGCGAAAATGCATGGTGGCATTTCGTCTTTGACCAACTTCTCGGAATTGAAATATGAGAATAGATTTGGATGTCCCGTTGGTAGACAAGTGCGCACGCCAACTTTCGTGACGTTTCGAGCTATTTTCCCAGCCTTTAAGCCCAAGTCTAGCGAAAACGCACGATCGAGTTTCAACTTTGACCAACTTCTCGAAATTGAAATTTGAGAATAGTTTTGGATGTCCCATTGATAGACAAGCATCCACACCAACTTTCGTGATGTTTCGAGCTATTTTCTCCCCCTTTAAGCACAAGTCTAGCGAAAACGCACGGTCGAGTTTCAAATTTGACCAACTTCTCCGAGTTGAAAATTGAGCATAGATTTGGATGCCCCATTGGTAGACAAATGCGCACGCTAACTTTCGTGACATTCCGAGCTAATTTAAAGTTGTAGTGCACACATTTCTACAAATGTGACATCCAAATCTATCCTCAAATTTAAATTGTGAGAAGTTGGTCAAAGTTGAAAATCGACCGTGCATTTTCCCTAGACTTGGGTTTAAACGGTGTGAAATTAGCTCGGAACGTCAAGAAAGTTGGCGTGCGCACTTGTCTACCAACAGGACATCAAAATGCCACCATGCGTTTTCGATAGACTTGAGCTTAAAGGGTGTGAAATTAGCTCGTAATGTGAGGAAAGTTGGCATGCGCACTTGTCTACCGATGGGACATCCAAATCTATTCTCATATTTCAATTTCGAGAAGTTGGTCAAAGTCGAAACGCCACCATGCGTTTTCGCTAGAATTGAGCTTAAAGGGTGTGAAATTAGGTTGTAATGTGACGAAAGTTGTTGTGCGCGAATGTCTACAAATGGGACATCCAAATCTATGCTCAATTTTCAATTCCGAGAAGTTGGTGAAAGTCGTAACTCGAAACGTAACAAATGTTGGTGTGGACGCTTGTCTACCAATGGGACATCCAAAACTATTCTCAAATTTCAATTCCGAGAAGTTGGTCAAAGTTGAAACTCGATCGTGTGTTTTCGCTAGACTTGGGCTTAAGGGTGTGAAAATAGCTCGGAACGTCACAAACGTTGGCGTGGACACTCGTATACCAATGTGACATCCAAACCTATTCTCAAAATTAAATTTTGAGAAGTTGGTCAAAGTTGAAAATGGACCATGCATTTTCGCTAGACTTAGGCTTAACGGGTGAGAAAATAGCTCGGAACATCACGAAAGTTGGCGTGCGCATTTGTCTACCAACGGGACATCCAAATATATGCTAAATTTTCAATTCCGAGAAGTTGGTCAAATTCAAAACTCGACCGTGCGTTTTCGCTAGACTTGGGCTTAAAGGGGGAGAAAATAGCTCGGAACGTCACGAAAGTTGGTGTGGATGCTTGTCTACAATGGGACATCCAAAACTATTCTCAAATTTCAATTCCGAGAAGTTGGTCAAAGTTGAAACTCGATCGTGCGTTTTCGCTAGACTTGGGCTTAAAGGGTGGGAAAATAGTTTGGAACGTCACGAAAGTTGGCATGCGCACTTGTCTACCAACGGGACATCCAAATCTATTCTCATATTTCAATTCCGAGAAGTTGGTCAAAGTTGAAATGCCACCATGCATTTTCGCTAGACTTGAGCTTAAAGGGTGTGAAATTAGATCGTAATGTGATGAAAGTTGTTGTGCGCAAATGTCGACAAATGGGACATCCAAATCTATGCTCAATTTTCAATTCCGAGAAGTTGGTGAAACTCGTAACTCGACTGTAGGTTTTCACTACAGTTGGGCTTAAAGGGGGGAGAAAATAGCTCGGAACGTAACAAATGTTGGTGTGGACGCTTGTCTACCAATGGGACATCCAAAACTATTCCCAAATTTCAATTCCGAGAAGTTGGTCAAAGGTTAAACTCGATCGTGCGTTTACGCTAGACTTGGGCTTAAAGGGTGTGAAAATAGCTCAGAACGTCACGAAAGTTGGTGTGCACACTTGTCTACCAATAGAACATCCAAATCTATGCTAAATTTTCAATTCCGAGAATTTGGTCAAATTCGAAACTCGATCGTACGTTTTCCCTAGACTTGGGCTTAAAGGGTGTGAAATAAGCTCGGAACATCATGAAAGTTGGCGTGGATGCTCGTCTACGAATGTGACATCCAAATCTATTGTCAAATTTAAATTCTGAGAAGTTGGTCAAAGTTGAAAATCGACCATGCATTTTCACTAGACTTGGGCTTAAAGGGTGAGAAAATAGCTCGAAATGTCACGAAAGTTGGCATGCGCATTTGTCTACCAACGGGACATCCAAATCTATGCTCAATTTTTAATTCTGAGAAGTTGGTCAAATTCAAAACTCGACCGTGCGTTTTTGCTAGACCTGGGCCTAAAGGGGGATAAAATAGCTCGGAATGTCACGAAAGTTGATGTGGACGCTTGTCTACCAATGGGACATCCAAAACTATTCTCAAATTTCAATTCCGAGAAGTTGGTCAAAGTTGAAACTCGATCGTGTGTTTTCGCTAGACTTGGGCTTAAAGGGAGGGAAAATAGCTCGAAACGTCACGAAAGTTGGCGTGCGCACTTGTCTACCAACGGGACATCCAAATCTATTCTCATATTTCAATTCCGAGAAGTTGGTCAAAGTCGAAACGCCACCATGCGTTTTCGCTAGACTTGAGCTTAAAGGGTGTGAAATTAAGGCTCGTAAATGTGACGAAAGTTGTTGTGCGCGAATGTCTACAAATGGGACATCCAAATCTATGCTCAATTTTCAATTCCGAGAAGTTGGTGAAAGTCGTAACTCGGAACATAACAAATGTTGGTGTGGACGCTTGTATACCAATGGGACATCCAATACTATTCTCAAATTTCAATTCCGAGAAGTTGGTCAAAGTTGAAACTCGATCGTGCGTTTTCGCTAGACTTGGGCTTAAAGGGTGTTAAAATAGCTCGGAACGTCACGAAAGTTGGCATGGATGCTCGTCTACCAATGTGACATCCAAATCTATTCTCAAATTCAAATTCTGAGAAGTTGGTCAAAGTTGAAAATCGACCGTGCATTTTCGCTAGAATTAGGCTTAAAGGGTGAAAAAATAGCTCAAAACGTCACAAACGTTGGCGTGCACATTTGTCTACCAACGGGACGTCCAAATCTATGCTCAATTTTCAATTCCGAGAAGTTGGTCAAAGTTGAAACTCGATCGTGCGTTTTCGCTAGACTTGGGCTTAAAGGGTGGGTAAATAGCTCGGAACGTCACGAAAGTTGGCGTGCGCACTTGTCTACCAACGGGACATCCAAATCTATTCTCATATTTCAATTCCAAGAAGTTGGTCAGAGTTGAAATGCCACCATGCGTTTTCGCTAGACTAGAGCTTAAAGGGTGTGAAATTAGCTTGTAATGTGTCAAAAGTTGTTGTGCGCGAATGTCTACAAATGGGACATCCAAATCTATGCTCAATTTTCAATTCCGAGAAGTTGGTGAAAGTCATAACTCGACCGTATGTTTTCGCTACAGTTGGGCTTAAAGGGGGGAGAAAATAGCTCGGAACGTAACGAATGTTATTTTGGACGCTTGTCTACCAATGGGACATCCAAAACTATTCTCAAATTTCAATTCCGAGAAGTTGGTCAAAGTTGAAACTCGATCGTGCATTTATGCTAGACTTGGGCTTAAAGGGTGTGAAAATAGCTTGGAACGTCACGAAAGTTGGTGTGCGCACTTGTCTACCAACAGAACATCCAAATCTATGCTAAATTTTCAATTCCGAGAATTTGGTCAAATTCAAAACTCGATCGTGCGTTTTCCCTAGACTTGGGCTTAAAGGGTGTGAAATAAGCTCGGAACGTCACGAAAGTTGGCGTGGATGCTCGTCTACTAATGTGACATCCAAATCTATTCTCAAATTTAAATTCTGAGAAGTTGGTCAAAGTTGAAAATTGACCATGCATTTTCGCTAGACTTGGGCTTAAAGGGTGAGAAAATAGCTCGGCTACCAAGGGGACATCCAAATCTATGCTCAATTTTCAATTCTGAGAAGGTGGTCAAATTCGAAACTCGACCGTGCGTTTTCGCTAGACTTGGGCCTAAAGGGGGATAAAATAGCTCGGAACGTCACGAAAGGGTGTGTGGACGCTTGTCTACCAATGGGACATCCAAAACTATTCTCAAATTTCAATTCCGAGAAGTTGGTCAAAGTTCAAACTCGATCATGCCTTTTCGCTAGACTTGGGCTTAAAGGGTGTGAAATTAGCTCGTAATGTCACGAAAGTTGTTGTGCGCGCATGTCTACAATTGGGACATCCAAATCTATTCTTAATTTTCAATTCCTAGAAGTTGGTCAAAGATGTAACACGACAGTGCGTTTTCTCTAGAGTTGGGCTTAAATGGGGAAGAAAATAGCTCGGAATGTCACGAAAGTTGGTGTGGACGCTTGTCTAAAAATGGGACATCCAAAACTATTCTCAAATTTCAATTCCAAGAAGTTGGTCAAAGCCGAAACGCCACCGTGCGTTTTTGCTAAACTTGAGCTTAAAGGGTGTAAAATTCGCTCGTAACGTCATGAAAGTTGCTGTGCACGCATGTCTACAAATGGGACATCCAAATGTATTCTCAATTTTCAATTCCGAGAAGTAGCTCAAAGCCGAAACACGACCGTGGGTTTTCTCTAGAGTTGGGCTTAAAGGGGAAGAAAATTGCTTAAAACGTCACGAAAGTTGGTATGTGCACTTGTCTACCAATGGGACATCCAAATCTATTTTCAAATTTCAACTGCCAAGAGTTGGTCAAAGTTGAAAATCGACCGTGCATTTTCGCTAGACTTAGGCTTAAAGGGTGAGAAAATAGCTCAGAACGTCACGAAAGTTGGATGTGCGCATTTGTCTACCAACGGGACATCCAAATCTATGCTCAATTTTCAATTCTAAGAAGTTGGTCAAATTCGAAACTCGACCGTATGTTTTCACTAGACTTGGGCTTAAAGGGGAGAAAATAGCTCAGAACGTCACGAAAGTTCGCATGCGCATTTTTCTACCAACGGGACATCCAAATCTATGCTCAATTTTTAATTCCGAGAAGTTGGTCAAATTCGAAACTCGACCATGCGTTTTCGCTAGACTTGGGCTTAAAGGGGGAGAAAATAGCTTGGAACGCCACACAATTTGGTGTGGACGCTTGTCTACCAATGGGACATCCAAAACTATTCTCAAATTTCAATTCTGAGAAGTTGGTCAAAGTTGAAACTCGATCGTGCGTTTTCGCTAGACTTGGGGCTTAAAGGGTGTGAAAATAGCTCGGGACGTCACGAAAGTTGGCGTGGACGCTTGACTACTAATGTGACATCCAAATCTATTCTCAAATTTAAATTTCGAGAAATTGGTCAAAGTTGAAAATCGACCGTGCATTTTCGCTAGACCTAGGCTTAAAGGGTGAGAAAATAGCTCGGAACGTCACGAAAGTTGGCGTGCGCATTTGTCTACCAACGGGACATCCAAATCTATGCTCAATTTTTAATTTCGAGAAGTTGGTCAAATTCGAAACTCGACAGTGCGTTTTCGCTAGACTTGGACTTAAAGGGGGAGAAAATAGCTCGGAACGTCACGAAAGTTGGTGTGGACGCTTGTCTACCAATGGGACATCCAAAACTATTCTCAAATTTAAATTTCGAGAAGTTGGTCAAAGTTGAAACTCGATCGTGCATTTTCGCTAGACTTGGGCTTAAAGTGTGGGAAAATAGCACGGAATGTCACGAAACTTGGCATGCACAGTTGTCTACCAACGGGACATCCAAATCTATTCTCATATTTCAATTCCGAGAAGTTGGTCAAAGTCGAAATGCCACCATGCGTTTTTCACTAGACTTGAGCTTAAAGGGTGTGAAATTAGCTCGTAATGTGACGAAAGTTGTTGTGCGCGAATGTCTACAAATGGGACATCCAAATCTATGCTCAATTTTCAATTCCGAGAAGCTGGTGAAAGTCGTAACTCGACTGTACATTTTCGCTATAGTTGGGCTTAAAGGGCGAGAAAATAGCTCGGAACGTAACGAATGTTGGTGTGGATGCTTTTCTACCAATTGGGACATCCAAAACTATTCTCAAATTTCAATTCTGAGAAGTTGGTCAAAGTTGAAACTCGATCATGCGTTTTCACTAGACTTGGGCTTAAAGGGTGTGAAAATAGCTCGAAACGTCACGAAAGTTGGCGTGGAGGCTCGTCTACCAATGTGACATCCAAATCGATTCTCAAATTTAAATTCTGAGAAGTTGGTCAAAGTTGAAAATTGACCGTGCATTTTCGCTAGACTTAGGCTTAAAGGGTGAGAAAATAGCTTGGAACGTCACGAAACCTGGCATGTGCATTTGTCTACCAATGGGACATCCAAATCTATGCTCAATTGTTCAATTCCGAGAATTTGGTCAAATTCGAAACTCGACCATGCATTTTCGCTAGACTTGGGCTTAAACGGGGAGAAAATAGCTAGGAACGTCACGAAAGTTGGTGTGGACGCTTGTCTGCCAATGGGACATCCAAAACTATTCTCAAATTTCAATTCTAAGAAGTTGGTCAAAGTCGAAACGCCACCATGCGTTTTCTCTAGACTTGGGATTAAAGTGTGTGAAATTAGCTCGTCAAATCACGAAAGTTGTAGTGCGCACATGTATACAAATGTGACATCCAAATCTATTCTCAAATTTAAATTGTGAGAAGTTGGTCAAAGTTGAAAATCGACCGTGCGTTTTCCCTAGACTTAGGCACAAAGGGTGTGAAATTAGCTCAGAACGTCATGAAAGTTGGCGTGCGCACTTGTCTACCAACGGGACATCCAAATCTATGCTCAATTTTCAATTCCGATAATTTGGTCAAAGTTGAAACTCGATCGTGCGTTTTCCCTAGGCTTGGGCTTAAAGGGTGGGAAAATAGCTCAGAACGTCACGAAAGTTGGTGTGGATGCTTGTCTACCAACGGGACATCCAAAACTATTCTCATATTTCAATTCCGAGAAGTTGGTCAAAGTCGAAATGCCACCATGCGTTTTCGCTAGGCTTGAGCTTAAAGGGTGTGAAATTAGCTCATAATGTGACAAAAGTTGTTGTGCGCGAATGTCTACAAATGGGACATCCAAATCTATGCTCAATTTTCAATTCCGAGAAGTTGGTGAAAGTCGTAACTCGGAACGTAACAAATGTTGGTGTGGACGCTTGTATACCAATGGGAGAGAGAGAGAGAGATTGATAAAAAGAGAGAGGGTTAGGAATTGTGTGAGAGAGAGAGAGAGATGGGGAGTTGGTTAGTGGTTTAAAGAGAGAAATTAGGTGTTATGGGTTTAGAGAGAGAGATTAGGGGTCCTAGTTT
This sequence comes from Larix kaempferi, assembly GCA_027924585.1. Classification (NCBI taxonomy): domain Eukaryota; kingdom Viridiplantae; phylum Streptophyta; class Pinopsida; order Pinales; family Pinaceae; genus Larix; species Larix kaempferi. The sequence goes on along the minus strand of BSBM01001417.1, from coordinate 5,789,033 downwards.
TAGAGAGACAGAGATAGAGAGGAGGTGGTTAGTGGTAGGAGTAGGTGAGAGACAAAACTGAAGAGAGAGAGTGGGTGGTTAATGGGTAGTGGGGGAGTAGGTGAGGAGGGATATAGATAGAGTGAGAGGAATGGAGAGATGGTTAGTGGTAGGTGACAGAGAGAGAAAGAGAGAGGGGTGTGGGGGTATGATGGTGAAGAGTGGGGGTTTGGGGAAGGAGATATAGAGAGATATTAGGTTTTGGGGGTTTAGAGAGAGAGAGAGAGAAGGAGAGGGAGAGAGATAGAGAGAGATGGGGGGGGTGATGGTTAGTGGTAGGACTAAGTTAGAGGGGGGAATTTTATTGGTAGGGCGTTAGAGAAATAGATAAAGGAAGGGGTTAGGGATTAGGGTAATAGAGAGATGGGTGGATTGGGATTTATGGTACATGTTTTTAATCAAGAGCTTATGCTTTATGGTAAGGGGATACATTGGTGGTTGAGAGAGAGAGGGTGGTGGGTTTATAATAAGAGAGGGGTCATGGGATTATATTGACAAAGGGAGATATAGCTAGAAGGAGAGTGAAAAAAATATGTAATATTAGTGTGCGCACTAAAAGTGTGTGCGCGCTAATAGTGTGTATGCGCTAATATTGTGTGCATGCTTTCTGTGTGTGCGTGTTACTAATGCACGCACTCTAAAAATTTAATTTTTTTGGGCATGATTTCCTTTTTTCCATACCGTGTGTAATGACTCAGTAGGTGTGGTTCTAGGCTAATATTGTCGAACCTGATGCCTTGGACTAAATTATAGCAAAACACACCATGTTATGTAACTTCATGTTTTTTCAACCTCAAATCTATATATGCCCCACTTGTCCACTGTTAATGAAACTACACACGCTTATAGAACTCTCTTCCTAAATTCCAAATATCTATTTTTTGAATAAATTTGTTGGTACTTTCTATTTTTTATTCATTTTTGTTTGCAACCATGTCATATTTACATAAAACTCACTTCATTTATTTCAGCTATAAATTTTGACTAACACACCTATTTTGAAAATGAAAAAGAACCCACACAAGTATACTGAAAGACCTACACACTAAAAATAATGACTTTGTTAAGACCATGATGGCGGCACATAAAGCTCAACCTTGTCTTTTTAGGGATGTCATGACTTCCTTAATTTAAAAAAATATATAAAATTAGCTTGGAAAATTTTGGAAAAATTGCGTTGGACTATATCTGCCTGTTATCTACAACCCTACATGATTTGTTTTACAAATTTAGACATTTTACATACCAACACATGCATTATGTTTTCTGAAGAAAAAAAGCATACCAACCCTAGAAGAACGCCAGTTTTGGGGAGTTATACCTATTTTCCATAAATAAAGGTTATATATTCTGGAAGGTGATCGGATTGTTTCATAGTTTTACACCATGTTCTAAAACAATGTGTAGGTACCTCTAAAAATTCATTTTAATGGCTGGATTATGTTTCCCAGGAATTCCATTGCAACTAATGCGTCGTAAGTGGGTCTCATTACCTTGCAGCCAACCTTTATTTGAAAATTCTCATGTATTTAAAACAATTAATTGTAAAGTTTCAAATCACATTTTGATACAAATACAAACTAGTTTAAATCGAACCTTTTTCTTAAGAACCTCTCATTATAGCAAACCACCTATGACCTCCTGCACCAACCCATGATGGATTGCTTTTAGGTTGAATGATTGGCCTACGGTATTTTCTTAACCCATTTTTCTTTTCACTTTAGGGATGTGGGAAACATTTCAATCATTTTTGTTGAATAAACTTTTGAAGTTCCTCGAGAAATTCTAATTCAAACTTTATTCATCTCCATTCATACTTTCTCTGAACTTTGAACTCTGGACTTATTTAGTATCAATGGAATTTTCCAACATGTTTGGCTCATATTTTAATCCTACTACAACATTTTATCTACCCTCTACACCTTTGTTTTGGTAATGCATAGTCATAACTGATTTGAACTTATCCATAGACTTTTCCACTTTAATGATTTTTCAACTTCTTCCTAGGTTTGTTTATTTCGTGATTTTTAGATTCAACTTATGTTTCCTCTTTAAATATACGGATTCAAAAAGGAATCTACTAAGTTATGTACTTATATGTTTTTTACAAATATTTATTTGTCTTCAACCACAAATATTTTTAGCTTTAATATTACATGATTTCTCTAGATGAGTATATTCCTAACATTATGAAGATGAATACAAGAAATTTGAAATATAACTTTCTTATATATAGATAGTGGAAATCCTTTAAATTTGAGTTTAATATACTCCAGTAAGCCTCATTTATCCTCATTTATGGCAAATCTCTACACATCCTAGCAAATTCCATTGTTCTCTTTCTTGGATGGGGTTCCACTAGACACAGTCTTACCAATAACATTCCATATTTGAATTATATATAAAGGGGAAGATTTGGGAAGATGCACCCAAATCCAAATATAGGTAACCATCATTTTAGGATAAAAATCATTGTAAACATTGAACAAACAATACTTGCTTTCCCCAACACCATGTTTCCATCTCCACTACATTTCTCTAGAAAATTAACTTTTAAAGAAATCACTATAAATAATGATAAATTATAGAGGTCCTTCTAAAAGAGGAATTATAGAGGTCCTTTTGGAAATAGTATCATTGAAAGCATCACACAAACACATTTTGGAAGCACTAGTTAGGTTTCTTAAATTCTAAGGTGTGGGCCTTTTTTGCTTTCCATTCACTACAATAGCTTTATGATTTTTATGAGATATTTATTATCATTAACCATTACCTCCAACTTGGAAAACAAATAGAGGGTGAGGTGGCTCCGAGGGGATTATCAAGTCAAAATAAGAACAAAATTGGGTGGATCTCCCATATTATGGTCTTAGTGCATTCTATTTTCAAGTTAAAGAAAATGAATGCATCTACATCATGACTTTTGGCATCCACTATCTTCATAGTGCATCAATATTGAGGCATGAATTAAACCATCATGAAAGCAATCTCCCTTCAATGCTAAAAGTTTAGCCAACCAATTTCAAAGACAACGGCAAAAATATAGTGGCAAGACCAATTCTACCAAGATTCCATATGGATTTCACAAATCTAGTTTTAGATTCAATGGATGTGATGTAGACCAACACCAAAGTCACTTAAGGCTTAAACATTTTTTTTAGCAAGTGGAACCCATAACTAGATGTTTTTGCTCTACCCCACTATTGGTGTTTTTCAATAAAAAAATTTAAAGTTTCTTGACTCATCAAATAATCAATGGATGACATAAACATGGGCTCATAAATCATTTTTTCCAATATTACAAATTTGAAACATGAAATCTTGAGATTTTGTAAATCTAAGAAAAAATATCCCTAACAAATGATATTATTATATTGGAATAATACATAGTTCATTATAATTTATAAATCATAATTTCATTATTACCAAAAACTTCACATTACCCACAAGAATGTAGTCTAGGGTTTGTAAGGTGGAGATCTAGGTTCAAATTCTTGAATGGGTAATGTGATCGTTCAAATGACAACTCATGTGAGAAGGAAATGTTGTCACAGCAAGTCTTACTAATTTAGAAAAAAAGCACAAAATAAAATAAAATAAAGTATGATTAAATTTGAATTCAAACTGAAAAGCATTGGGAGTCTCTCCTCTCACGGACGGTGCCTTAAAACCTCGAATAAAGTGGACCGTTGAGAATTTGTATCAAAATAAATTTTAATTTTAAGTTGCATAGAATTTTAGGTTTTCTGTTGTGAATGTTGTGAATTTGGCAGGAAGTTGTTACGTTCTGGCCCCAGCGCACCTTCTTGAACGGGAGACGAGCAGATGAACAAGTCCATTCTGGAATCCGATCCAGTAATCATTTTCGTGTCTTTGCTCGGTGCTTTCATCTTAGCTATCGGCCTCAACTGGTTGGTCAAATGCTTTCTGGGCTGCAGAGGCCAGATAACGCTCGACTTATCCGATCATCAGATGTTTATCCAAGAATGTCTGGCCTGTGTTGTCTCTGCCTGCGTGCCGCTTAACTTTTCTAACAACTTTTTTGAGACACCAATTTTGTCTTCCACCTCCAGGCTCCAGCTCACGTGCCTGTCACAGTCCCCCACCCTTCATTCTTTATACGCTTTCAAATTCTCTCAATTCAAGTCATTGCAGCCTCATCTCTTATCCGCCATGCCTGACTCGACTCCTACCTTCAAACCCATCTGACTTTTAACTTTGCATAGACATATATGATCAAATGATCTATGCCACTTACTGTTTATTTGCTAAAAGTTATTAGGGTTTCTCCCCCCTGTCATGGAACCAAAGTTTGGAGCTTCGGCGATCTCAGGGGTCTGGATGTTGCAGCAGCATAGAACCTGCGTTGCACGCTTAGTATTATTATATAGCAAAGCTGCAGTTGGGTTCAGAACTTTATGATCCCTAGGATATCAAAGCAAAAATGATTGCCCCAGATTGGGAATTTAATGGTTTCGTTCAATCCCTTCTGGATATGACAGTTCCAGAAGTTTTTCATCTCTATAAACCAATGATGTCAAGGCCATGGATCTTGAGTTCACAAGATTTAAGGAAGACGAGGAAGAAGAGAGTGATGGTATTAATGTACATGGCCATGCCAAACTAGACCTGGGTCTGAGTAGATCAAACTCAAACGTATGTGAGGAAGCCGGATCAACATTCAAAGCTGATCATGGGTTCAGGAGAATCCTCATGACTTCTTTTACGACGGACTCAGATGTTAATGATGATCAAGTAGGTAGATACTGAGTTATTGTTTGATGCAGGTTGGATAAATGGCTGGAATTACTGAACAAGAAAATGCTCCAGCTGCTAGTGCAAACAAAGGAAAAAGAACTGTAGTTTCATCCAAGAATGGTATTAGGGTTTGCGCCGACTGCGAGAGAACCACAACACCGCTATGGAGGAGTGGCCCACAAGGCCCTAAGGTAATTTCTAGGTATTTTGAAAAGATTTCCCTCTACCATTTATAGTTCTGTAAATCGTTTCTTAACATCATATCCTTGAAAGCACTGCCGACTGAGAGAGGACCACAACAACGCTACCTAAAAGCCACCGCCCGTGGCCACGGATTGTCCGATCTGCTTGGATGAATTTACAGAAGAGAAAAACTGAGAGTCCTGCCAAAAACATAATAGTATTCAACTCAAGCAACCAGAGTGGTTTCTCCACACACTGAAACGTTTCATAGAACTCCAGACGAGGCCGCCGTTATGGCTTCTTGAAGGTTGACATTCCAACGTAGTTTTCTGAGTGCTCTGCGTTATTCGTATACAAGTTTAGTTGACAATTACATTCATAGAAGAAGATGTATGGGAATTTGTGTGGCACGGTTATCCAGGTATCTCCTATCGATTCAGATTGCAAATATTTCTCCGCGTATAGGAAATGTGTGCATCTTTTTTTGGCCCCTCTTTGATTTTCTTGATTTTCCTTATTAATGCTGGTGTTGCCAATTTTCATAATTTTGGGGTAATAAATAAGAAGGGTGTGGATTAACGAGTACATGGTAGATCTCATCAATACCATTGCATGCTCAAAGTTTGGATAGAATTATAGGTTTTCAAAATCTCTTTTAAAGCTAAAAATTGATTGGGATTTAGAAATGGCATATTCCTTGGGAATTATGAAACTAATCAAGAACCATGGCAATTGAACCTTGATCAGATTGTAACCCATAAGTGAATCATATTCATTCGTCGATCTTTGTAAGATATTAATGTTTAAGATATTCACCGAAATAACGTTCCATCCCGCTGAGAGGAAAGAATCGAAGGCAACAGAACCTGAGAATATTCTCTGTTCAAACTCGTTTGAAGCTCGGGCAAGTTGTCTCTCTTCCTCTTTAACAGTGCTTTCCATTAGAGGTCCAGTGCCAAGTTGAACCAGATTTGCCCAATTAATTTTCCTTGAGCTTGGCACTGATTAACCTCTAATGGAAAGCATCGTTAAAGAGGAGAGAGACAACTTACCCGAGCTGCAAATGGCTTTGAAGTTTGAACAAAGAATATTCTCGAGTTCTGTTGCCTCCCATGCTTCCTCGCAGTTGGATATGTACACTTGGTCATCGGCATAGCTGGAACAATATTACCAGAGATCCATAAAAGTCCAGAATGCCCAATAAAATTCACTGTAGAGCATATCTCCACAGGGAAGAGAACATTCATTTCGAAGCGTCCGGGCCTCGAAAGTCATTTTCACATAGAACTGTTAGCGAAGGCTGTAAACCTTTTTGAGCTCCAGGTTCCTATTATACCATGTCACATAATAGCGTTGTTGCACTGAAGGACGTAAGTGAAATGACAATTATCCATCATTTTCTATCCCACCAGGATGTAATAACCTCCAAATCAGATTCCATAATACAATCATGTGCCAAACGGGCGCTTCTGACATGGTATAAGCTATGAATATAGTTGTCCCATTCATCAGCGAACCCCTCATCAAGCTCCAATTTCTGAGCAGTACACCATATGACATACTCGTCATTTTGTCGAGTCCCCGCTTGCTTGAGGATAAAAATGTTTCTTCTCTGTAACTCCTTTATAAGAATATAGGATAGTTTGTATGTGTCTTCTAAACCAATCACAGGGTCAATCCCAAGATAAATTTGTGTATCTCTGCCCATGGTCCAGATGATAGCATGATTAATGATCGACAGTGAATAGACGAGACTGCGCCATATGTCAGTTTTCATCATTACGGCCTCTCCCATTAGTAACCAACCTCAACCATGCGCTTTCGTCTTTCTATGTTCTCAGCATAGGTATTACTTTTCATTATTGTATTTTTCTCACAAAAGCTTGGCCAACAGAAAACATCTTTTACTTATCATTATTTTAATAAGTTCACTTTTAAATTGTTTGTGTTTAAAATTTACTATTATTTAATCATTCATCTTTTTATGTGTTAATTATATATAACAAAAATAGAGTTAATATGTTTAAAGAACGTTATTATTATTTTATATTTATATTTATATATGATTCATTATTTATAAAATTTATTTATTATATTTTTATTTTATCTAAATGTATTGAGTTTTTATCACAATTATTAAATTTTTATTATAATGATTAAATCTATGATAATTGTAATATAAATTTATGCTTTTAATATATATGTTAGTATTTTTATTGTTTTTTTTTTCTTTGTTATATTTTTTGTTTGTTTCCATTTGTGATTTTTTATGTTTTGTTTTTAATGTGGGATATTTTTTTTCTTGTTTTCACTTATTTATTTACTTATTAGCTTTCTATTTTATATTAATTTTTTATAATTTTTATTTTAAAATACAAAATGTATGTTACATTTGTTATTTCATAAAAATTAGATTTTCAATATATATATATATATATATGAGGTTTGAGTTTAAGATTTAGCTTGGTTGGGGGTTTGCTCAATTATTATGTTTAGAAATAAGATGGAACCAATCTTACAATTAGGCTTAAGGATTTAGACATAAGATTTTGACTTAGGAGGTTAGGTTAGCGTAGGCTAAAGTAGGTTAGTATAGGATACAGTAGGCTAGGTTAGGGTAGTATAGGCTATGCTAAGGTAGTCTAAGGTTGGTTAGTCTATCCTATGCTATGCTATGGTAGGGTAGGTTAATGTAGGTTAGGCTATGTTAAAGGAGGTTGGGTTAGGTAGTATAGGCTAGGAGGAGGAGGATTAGGAAGAGGGGGAGGAGGAGGATGAGAAGAGGGGTGGAGGAGGAGGAGGGGGAGGAGATGGGGAGAGGAAGAGGAGGACTGGGAGGAGAGTGGGGGAGGGGAGGAGGAGGAGGAGGAGGAGGAGGAGGAGGGGGGGGGGGATTAGGAAAAGGGGTAGGAGGAGGATGAGAATGGCGGGGAGGAGGAGAGGGGGGCAAGGAGGAGGAGGAGGAGAGGGGGGGTTGGAGAGGAGGAGTAGGAGGAGGGTGGGAGGAGGAGTAGGAGAGGGGGTGGAGGAGGAGGAGGGGGAGGATAAGGGGGGAGGAAGAGGAGGGGAAGGAGAGTGGGCGAGGGGAGGAGGGATCAGGGGGAGGAGGAGGAGGAGAGGAGGAGTAGGAGGAGGGTGGGAGAGGAGGAGTAGGAGAGGGGGTGGAGGAGGAGGAGGGGGAGGAGACGGGGGGAGGAAAAGGAGGGGGATGAGAGTGGGCGAGGGGAAGAGGGATCAGGGGGAGGAGGAGGAGGAGTGAGGAGGGGGGGGGGGGGGATTAGGAAAAGGGGTAGGAGGAGGATGAGAATGGCGGGGAGGAGGAGAGGGGGGCAAGGAGGAGGAGGAGGAAGGAGAGGGGAAGGGAGCAGGTGGCAGAGGAGGAGGGTGGGAGAAAGGAGAGGAGGGGGGAGGCAAGGAGGAGGAGGAGGAGAGGGGGGGTTGGAGAGGAGGAGTAGGAGAAGGGTGGGAGGAGGAGTAGGAGAGGGGGTGGAGGAGGAGGAGGGGGAGGAGAAGGGGGGAGGAAGAGGAGGGGAAGGAGAGTGGGCGAGGGGAGGAGGGATCAGGGGGAGGAGGAGGAGGAGAGGAGGAGTAGGAGGAGGGTGGGAGAGGAGGAGTAGGAGAGGGGGTGGGGAGGAGGAGGAGGAGAAGAGGAGTAGGAGGAAGGTGGGAGAGGAGGAGTAGGAGAGGGGGTGGAGGAGGAGGAGGGGGAGGAGACGGGGGGAGGAAAAGGAGGGGGATGAGAGTGGGCGAGGGGAGGAGGGATCAGGAGGACGAGGAGGAGGAGTGAGGAGGGGGGGGGGGAGAGGAGGAGGGGGGGAGGAGGGGGATGGGGGTGGGAGAGGAGGAGGAGGAGCAGGAGGAGGAGGAGGGGTAAGGAGGAGGAGGAGGAGGAGGAGGAGGGTGGGAGGAAGGAGAGGAGAAGGGGGGCAAGGAATAGGAGGAGGGGGGTGGGAGAGGAGGAGGAGGAGAGGGGGTGGAGGAGGTGGAGGAGGATGAAGGAGTTGGAGGAGGGAGGAGGGGGAGGAGGAGGAGGGGAAAGGAGGAAGGAGAGGAGAGGTGGGGCAAGGAGGAGGAGGAGTGGGGAGGATGACGGGGAGGTGAAGGAGGAGGGAGGAGGAGGAGGAGTGAGGAGAGGGGGGGAGGAGGAATGAGGAGATGTGGGGAGGAGGAGGAGGAGGAGGAGGAGGAGGGTGGGAGGAAGGAGAAGAGAGGGGGGTCGAGGAGGAGGAGGACGGGGGTAGGAGAGGAGGAGGAGGAGGAGGAGGAGGGGGATGGGAAGAGGAAGAGGGAGAGGAGATTGGGGGAGGAAGAGGAGGGGGTGGAGAGTGGGTGAGGGGAAGAGGGATAAGTGGGAGGAGGAGGGGGACGATGAGGGGGGGGAGGATAAGGAGGAGGAGGGGGATGATGGGGGGGAGGAGGAGGAGGGGGATGATGGGGGGGGAGGAGGAGGGGGGAAGAGGGGGGAGGGAAGGAGGAGGAGGGGGAGGAGATGGGGGGAGGAGGAGGAGGGAGGAGTATGAGGGGGAGGAGGAGGAGGAGGGAGGAAGAGGAGGATTGAGGAGAGGGGAGCAGGAGGAGGGGTGAAGAGAGGGGGGGGAGGAGGAGGAGGAGGGGTGAGGAGAGGGGGGATGAGGAGGAGGAGGAGAAGGAGTGGAGGAGGAGGGATGAGGAGGAGGGAAGGAGGAGGAGGGGGAGGAGATGGGGGGAGGAGGAGGAGGGGGGAGGATGAGGGGGAGGAGTAGGAGGAGGAAGGAAGAGGAGGAGTGAGGAGAGGGGAGGAGGAGGAGGGGTATAAGGAGGGGGGGAGGAGGAGGAAAGGAGGAGGATTGAGTAGATGGGGGGAGGAGGAGGAGAGGAGGAGGAGGGAGGAGAGAGGGGGGAGGAGAGGGGGAGGAGGGAGGAGAGAGGGCAGAGGAGGAGGAGGAGGAGGGAGTAGGAGGGAGGAGAGGGGGGGGAGGAGGAGGAGGAGGAGGGAGGAGGAGTGGAGAAAGGGGGGGGATGAGGAGGAGGAGGAGAAGTAGTGGAGGAGGAGGGAGGAGGATGAGGGAAGGAGGAGGAGGGTGAGGAGAAGGAGGAGTGAGTAGAGCGGGGGAGGAGGAGGAGTTGGTGTGGGGGGAGGAGGAGTTGGGGGCGAAAGGAGGATGAGAGGATGAGGATTGAGGAGGGGGGTGGAGGAGGAGGAGGAGGAGGAAGGAAGATGGGGGAGGGGAGAAGGAGGAGGGGGAGGAGACGGGGAGAGGAAGAGAAGGAGGGGGAGGAGTGGGAGTAGGAGTAGGGGGAGGAAAAGTGAGGAGAGAGGGGGGGACGGGGGGAGGAGGAGGAGGAGAAGGAGGGAGGGGAGGAAGAGGAGGAGAATGGGGAGGAGGAGGAGGATGGAGGGGGAGAGGAGGAGGAGGAGGAGGAGAATCAAGGGGGGAGAGGAGGAGGAGGTGGAGTAGAAGTAGAAGGAGGAGGGGGAGGAGGGAAAAGTGGAGGAGGAAAGTGTGAGGGGGGAATGGAGGGTGAGGGGAGGAGTAGGAGTAGGTGGATGAGGAGGAGTATGAGGAGGGGGAAGAGACATAATAATTGCCTTTTTTATTATAATAAAATTATATAATATATTTTGGATGAAAAATGAAAAATTATAATCTTTACCATTTTTTAAGATAATCTAAATAACAAAATAAATATGTTGAAAATTTTAAAAGTTGAAAAAGGAAATTACAATATCATATAATTATGTAATGGTAAAATTGCAATTGAATTTTAATAATACATTGATAGATTAGAAATGTGAGATTGAGTTATTTCACAAGTATAGTCAGAAACATTTAGATGGTCATTGCTAATTCTTTTGTTATGATTAACAATATTATCTCAATTTATAAGTATCAATTTTTTTTTTATAAATGTAATTTGTTTTCTCAAGGTTAAGGATCATTGATGTCACTCACTTTGATTGAGTTTGGTGACCCCTTCCATTTTTTTCTTTGAAATCCCAACCCTTCTTCCCCATTTGATTTCACCAAGTGTGTTGGCACCAGTTTTGGCTTGAAGGGTTGGATCCATGGAAATAATGAATAAGGTCCCAGTTGTTTGAGTTACACAACCTAGAGGCTGCAAACAGAAGCTCAGAATGTTCGTAACTAGTTTCGAGATGCAAATGATCGAAGGTCTTAGTTATTTAACAAGTGCAAAGGTGGATAAAATGTGAAAACCCACTCGAAGTTATATATAGGCATAAATCAATGGAGTATATCTGCGGCGATGGATATTGACAGCCATAAGTTCCTTTCGCAAATTAAGATGGAGTAGTTTAAGCGTGGGCGGAGCGTGCTATCCCATGAGCGTGGGTGGAGTGTGCTAGCCCATGAGCAATTTGGAAACCTAGTCAACGGGCTGAAGGACAAATCTACGGCTAGCATGTACTTTGGTGATTTGGCGTGCATGGGGAAATGGACATTTTCAGATTTGCAAAGTTTTGGTAGGCCCCATGTATTGCAACAACGTAGATCCGGCGGAGATTTAGTTCACATTTTGGACATGCGTGGAGGCTCGACACTCTCAAAATCTGCGAACTCGGTAGGGGCCGCATCTTTGTATGGTTGAGATGCAGAATGGGACCATATCAATGGCCACCATTAGATGCGCAGATCCAAGGTGTAAGGAAGGTGGCATTTGAAAGGTTAAGAGCTGCAAAGGATTGCAGAGTTAAAGGGTGAAGGAGATTCATAGTGTAGATCAGATCATACTAATTGACGGCTTGAAAACCTTTGTGATACATAAGATGCGAAAAGGTTAGGAAAGAATAAATATTATAAAAATGGAACGCATGGGGATTTGAGTACTGTTTGATTTAGTTTCATTGAAAAATGACAGACGACCACTATGCAGAAGCAGACAACTCAGCCAGGATCTCGTACCAGGTGTCAAATAACCAAGTAGGCCTCGTGTCTCCATACAAAACTATTTAAATGGCTGAATTGAGTGAGATAGAACCCCCAAGTTTTGAATACCGGAAGATAGGTGATTTGTTTGAGGATAAAGATGTCGAGGTTTATGACACAGTGTTGATAAACAGATCCATTAAGATAGGTGAGGACAGGTTGAAGATCGTTAAGGAGTGGAATATAGATGTGCATAAAGTTTACTAGATGTTTTTACATTTGTTTGCAATCGGCCAAACCCCAAATTGTCTCGAGTTTTTCGACTGGTGCGCCACCGATTACTCCTCCTCTGAGAGGGTGATTATGGGCACATCCAACTCTAAGATCCTGTGCCAAGTCAACCCCCTCACTGTTAGGAAATCCCTGTCAATCCCAGATGAATTTTTCCAAAAATCCAAAGAGTACACAGAAGAATCCCTAATTTAGCATTTCAGACAGGCCCTAGCTGAGCTTAAGTAAAGTTTCTTCCATGCTAGCCTACTACCTAATGTCTCCTTCTAGGACCAACCTTTCCCTGGTGAAGTCAGTATGTTTAGAGAAGAGTCCAAATGTGTGATAACCCCACTATCCCAGTTCCTAGGATTAGATACAGACCAGTATATAACTGAACCTTTAATAAGCCTGTTGTTTGTCATGAGCACATGTCCTCTTGAGCCTGAGGAGCCCAGTAAGTCCATCCAGTGTGCCTATCTTAGGTTTGATGAGGCCCTAGATGAGAATATCCATTCTCAACTAATGGATTTCCGCAGAACTAGAAGCTTCAGATTCCATTCATACCTGCTGAGAATGTTCATGTCCTTTAATGAAGAGAACTTACAGATGCATAAGATGATGCTCACTCAGGAAACACTCACAGATTACACTCAGTTCATGAAAAACATCATGTCTAAAGTCTATAATGTTATCTTTCAAAGGAAACTACCTAGGTATTAACACAAATGAAAGACATGCTACATCCTTCTCCAAATAAGAAGATAGGTGACTTGTTCCTCTCAGAACACAACACAACAATAAGAGTTTATGGGTTTTCCCATGCACCGTATGTGCTTCCAGCTTTTCTAACCCCTAGACAATTTACATTGGAATTCATCACGAACAAGTTGAAGGTGGAAATTGAACATTTCTTGGATGACAAGAAGGCTCCAGACATCACTTTTCCCTGGGATATAGGCCCATTCATTGTTAAAAATAAGACTTCCCTTCCAACCATTGAAGGTATGATGAGAGATATGGGATTCAGAACAAAGGAAGCCATCAATTCCGACCTCCACCACATCATCTCAGACAGAAGAAAATAAAGTAATAGGAAAGATTTTATACAATTTGAAATTACAGGGTTGGCTGAGACTGCTAATTTGCTAGAATGGAAAAATTCAAATGGAGATAGATACACTTGATGACTCCACCTCCCTTGTACCAAAAGCCACTTCCCCACTACCTAGCTCTTCCAGTTTTGCTCCAGTAGATGGAGAAGTCATACCCCCTTCCAGTGTCTCTGGAGGGTCCAGCAAGTTGGAAAAGATTAATGTCTTGGACATAGATGATGACACAGAAAGAGTTCCCAAAAGGTAGAAAGTAGAAAAACCTGAGCAACAGATTGTATAGGTGTCAGTTGGTCAAGGAAAAAAGAAACGGGTGAAGATTAAGTTGCCTACTTTCGAGACCAAAGAATATTTATTCATCCAAACATCCATTAAACCTGCTGTACCCAGCAAGAGTAGAGCTGAGCTGCTAGATGAGTATAAATAGTGCACATAAGCAACCTCAGAAGAGTCTAAACTGTATGAAGAGGTGAGGCATATTTCCAATAAAGAGATGTCTTTTGTAGCTAGCAGGAGCTATGCCCAGAACACCTTGAACTTGGCTTTAGCTACTAAGAACGAGGCCAAAGAACTGAAAGTGAACTTGGAATACATCCTTGTCCCTGATATGATAAATTTGCACAAGGAAACTGGGTATTTTATCTATGCCAAGTTGCTAAAGGATGCACTAGAACTATTTAAATTATAAGTCAGTAAGGGTAAGGTTCAAAATCAACTCAGACTAGAGAGAGTGGAGAAAAAAGCCCACAAGGCACAAATCAAGAAGTTCCAAAATGCATTGTTGGCTACTGAAAGCCATGAAGACAAGAAGGTGAGTATACAAAGGTTGATGGATGAGAAAGATAACACCATTCAGTCATTGAAAAAGAAGCTAAAAATCCCCTCCACCCAGCTGGTGGAAGCCTCTGAATTGATAGAGCTAGAAGAGAAGAGAGAAAAGCTACAAAATGAACTAACAGACTACAAAGCTAAACTGTTGAAGTTTGAAGAGTAGGAAAAGTTGTGGCTGAGTGATATGGCCCTCATGGTGGAGAGTGAAAAGAAGTGGAAGGCTTATTCTTAAGACCTTGAAAATAAATTGTAGGAGAAGAGACAAGAGTTGGAGAACATGGCCACACCCTCCTCCATAGAATTGGGTGACTTCTCCCTTGTGGGGGCTATGGCATAGGAAAGACTGAGAGACTTAGAAGTGGAAATGTTAAAGAAGCAAAACAAAAATTTGAAAACCCTGATGTCAATGGCAGAGCAAGAAAAGGATGCTTGGGAAACCAAGTACCAGGAGATGCAGGTCAAAAATGAGGAATTGGTAAAGTAGGCTATAGGTCAGACCTCCTTGCAGGAGCAAAACAAGTCATTTGGGATGACATTATTGCAGAGGCAAAAACGCTAAGGCCCTACCTTGACTTTGTACTAGATAAGGAAATTGTAATCAATCTAGCCAAGCAAAGTATAGTAGCAGCAAATGAAAAATTGAATAAAAATCCCATGGAGCATGATGAAAATGCCATAGACTTCTTGAATGGCTTGACTGAAGATGAAGTAAAGGAAGCAGGTATACAAGATAGATTGTCCACCATCATTTGCCCCAAGAGAGTGATAAATAAGCATCAGCAAGTGAGAAATATTCAGGTCAGAGTTGATGTTTTGTCTGAGCAGGTGAAGTACTTCAAGGATATGTTTGACCCCTTATTTAAGAAGGGGCTGCCTCTCTTTTGGGAGGAGGATGGAACCATGAGGACATAGGAAGAATATCAGGGAAAGTTATGGGAATGCATATTGGATCATGAAGGATTTATTGACATGGACCAGCCTTTGACAGGAAAAATAGTGGTAGACAAATTGACAAAGGATTTTGAATTGGGCATGATCTTCAAAGAGGTAGGTGCACGTCTTCAGAGCTGCTCATAGAGGGATCATACAGAATTGCGGGTAATGTTAAAGGAGGTGGCCACATCAGAATTGCCAACTGTAGACCAGTGGAATCTTGTGGAGAAGTATGGAAAGGCCAAACTGACACTGCATCCATGAAGATTATGAAGGACGTGGAGATTAGGGCATGAAGAATTAGTTACTAAGGCATTTTTGTTTATTTACTAGAGTTTGTTACCAGCTAGTAGATGCTCGAGGGAACTTGTAAAGGATGTTAAGCCTACTTGTTAGTATTTGCTCCTTTTTGTTGTAACTAATTCTCATAGAGGATGAAACTGCATGTATAGGTGTCATCTCAAGTAGTAACAACTTTCTATTGGAATGATTCGAGCTTGAGGGATGATGATATCTATATATTCATATGTAATGAAGAGAACAAGGGTTGAAACCGGTTGGAACACGTGAGGATTTTGTGTTATGTATTTTGAGATGCTCCTTTAATAAAATTGGCAGAGCCGAGCAAGTATTTTGAGCAGAGATTCTTGTGTTATCTGATTTGGACTTTGTACCTTTCTTTCTTTGTGTGAATGTTTCTTTGTTATCTACTTCATACTGTTTCTTTCATGTTTGGATAAGTGTATATTGAGGTAGAACTCATATGTTTATGCTCTATTTCTTTGATTCCAAGCATCCACAAACTAGTTCTACTAAATTTAATGTAGAATTCATTTTTACAATGCTCTGTGTTAATGGACTATTCTTATCTTCTTCTCTATCACCAGAAAAACAACTTTTTGATTGTAAATGAGTAGCTACCCTGCCTCTGTTATAAATTGTTTGCAAATCATTGACACTTTATCATCATAAGTGTTTTTGACTCCATTTCCCAATGAATATTCACCTTGTTTCAACCAAGCAATAAATCTGATTTTAATTCTAATTCATATGTCTAGCCTTGATAAACAAACATTGAGAGATCCCTCTCTGGAAAGATAGAAGCCATCTCTCTTTCCTAAAGCTTGTTTTTGTGTGTTACATTAAATAGACCCTTCCATAACCTTGGGGTCGATTTGAGTGCTAACATAACTAGCATCGTTGCCATGGAGTGAAAGTCATATGGTCCCTGGGATAAAATGACAAAGAGTCCCTCTTTTCATAGAAAGAAGGGATTTTTGTGGGCAAACAGAGATTAATGCATTTGAAGAAGGTTGTATATTTTCCCTGGAAACTCCACTCATCAGAATTTTCAGTTGAAGGTAACTCCACTGGGGAGATTGATGACTCCACACTGGTTTCCAAAGAAGGTTTCAGAAGATATCATAGCTCCTAGAAGGATACACACGAGAGGTAATCTAATTTCTAAAACTTTACTAAGTGTGGAAAACCCAGAAAGTTTGTTGAAACGTAGAAGTGGAAAAGAGAAAGCTAGCACTTCTAATATTGAAAGATATGTGTTTAAAAAAGAGTTGTATGGTTTTCATGAATTGGATTTAGAAATAAGCATTGGGAAGTCTTTGTTGAGATCAAAATCAGAATCAGACCTAGAGAAAACAAAAGAAAATCCAAATAGTTTTGAGGCATATTTGTTAGATCCCCTGCAGTATAATCTGCTAGACATTGTGAAAGTTGAAGGAAATAACCCTTTCCCCTGCAGTATAATCTGCTAGACATTGTGAAAGTTGAAGGAAATAACCCTTTCTCTCTAACCTCTCAGCTACATACTACAAACCTTGTTAGCAATCCACCTCAGAATCCTCATGTAGTACAGAATCCACCTAGACCAATGGAAGCTAGGTTTGCACCCTTATCTTTTCCAGTTGTTTTGCATGACCTCCCTCGGAACTACTCACAGAGAATTTCTCTATATGATGGAAATTGTACAGCAAGGAAACATATGGATAGATTTGAAGATTTCATTGACTTGGAGGAAGTATATCATGATGATTCAAAGATGAGGTTGTTTGCTCAAAGTTTGTCAAGAGAGGCAAAGAGATGGTTTAAATATTTACCAGCAACATATATCCTTACCTTTGAATCCTTTCAAACCCTGTTTTTAGATAGATGGGAGGCAAAGAAGATCCCTATGCAAATATTATATCAATATAATGGCTTAAAGAAATGGAACTTTGAGTATGTTAAGGAATTTTCTAGCAGATTTATGAGGGTTTACAATTCAATTCCTGTTGATATCAAGCCATTGGTAGGGGCTGCTAAACTACATTATGCAGATGCCTTTGATGGAGACTTCTCATGTATGTTGAGAGAGAGGAAGTCAGCTACCTTTTCTGCTTTGTTTAAAGATTCTTTAGAAGTGGAAGCAAATATGATGGCCTCTAGAAAATTGAATAATATGGTAGGGACAGAGAATAAGAGACAAGAAACCCAACCATCCACTTCTGCTTCTTCCTTTGCAAGTGATGTTAAGTTTGAGACAATGATGAAAACCATGGAAAGGTTGATGGATAGGTTGGCCCTAGATAATAGACCACCAAATAGAAAGCATCCTGAAAATCAAGGAATCCAAACTTTAGAAGACCTTCTTTTCCTCAAAGAAACCAAAGAAATCCTGAAGATCAGCAAATAAGACCACCATTTCTAGAAAATTTGGTTGATGAGGAAGGACAAGAAGACTCAATGAATAATCAGATTCACCACTTTGATGATATTGATTTTGAAATACATTTAACTGAAGAAGAACATAATTTTTTCACTCAAGAAGAGGACAATCATATTTCAGAGCTAGATTCGGAGCAATACCAAAGAGGATACCAGAATGCTATTCATGATTTTCAGAGAAAGTTAAAGCTGCAAAATCGTGATTTAATAACAAATAAAGGAAAGCCCAATCCAAACCAGCTTTCCAATACCCAACAGAATCTCGAAAAACAAAAAGAAAAGGATGCTATGGTACCAAAAGACCCAGAAAATAAGGAGCAACAACCTAAGGAAATTAAGTAGTCAAGACCAATTGATGTGATTATTTTGATCACAGAAGATCTAGGAGCTATGGAGAACCTCACAAAATCGAATTAATTTGCAAAACTGGTGGAAAAACTTGAAAAAGAAGATAATTTTACGCACAATGTATGCTAAAAAACTTGATTAACTGACTGTCTAACATGTAAAAATGTTAGTAACAGGTTTTTATTACATCCATGAGAAATTCGAGAGCATTAGGTAGCTCAAGCTGAGTGTACAAGTCAAAAATGCCAAATGGGCCTCAATCCCCCCTAGGTGGGTCCAACTCAATCCCAATCACCCCAAACAGTCACGAATTCTGGTGTGGAGGTGGCTGAAGCATGCTGGGTCATTAATGAGCTCAAGGCAGGCGTGGGTGAGCAAGTAGAGGAGTTTGGGGGGCCCAAGGGAGCATTAAATGCTCCAAATCTAGCCAAAATTGGGCAAAATCCACCCTAGCGCCCTTGGTCAACTGAAATTCCCCAAAACAAGGAGAGAGGGTGCACCAGCAATTAATGAGGGTGCACTTGTGGACAAAATAGGAGGCTGGGTGAATTGGTTTGGTTGGAAGTGGGTGTGAACACTCTCAAAAGTGGGTATTTGACCAACTGTAGTCACCTAGTCCAAACTATGGTTTAATTAAGCACATGAGCAATAAAAATTTATGGATTATGGTACTAAGTGTGGATTACAGTTCTAACACCCCCCCTTAACCAGAACTTAGTACAACTCATGAAAGATAAGTGGGAGGCCTTGGCAACAAAGGCTCAAGTCACCTCATTACAAACAGAAATTTTATTTGTCCATATGAACCGAGGAAAAGAAGTAAAACCTCATGGGATAAAAACTTCCCTCTAAAATGGACATGGGGCTGAACCTGCAATTAAATTGCAGCAATCACCATCCATCACTCACTCCAAGCAAAGCTCTCAAGTGAGTGAAGGTCTTCTCAGTAAAGCACTTGGTGAAAATATCTACAGTTTGCTCGGTGGATGGGAAATACTGCAATGAAATCACCCTGTCATGCACCAAGCCCCGAATGTAATGCATGTGGATCTCAATGTGCTTTGTTCTTTTCCTCTGTACTGGATCAGTAGATATCTTTATGGCACTTTGATTATCCACCCAAATATTGGTTGGAGAATCAATAGCAACACCAAACTCCCGAAGAATGCCTTGCAACCAAACACACTGTGTGGCTGCGTTCACTGCTGCCCTGTACTCGGCCTCTGCTGATGAAAGAGAAATTGTATGCTGTTTCTTACTTGAACAGAAAATGGGACCTTTAGCAAACATAAACACAAAACCTGAAGTGGACTTTCTATCGATGGGATCTCCCGCCCAATCGGAATCAGAAAATCCAGCTAGTTGAAGTGAAGAACTAGCTGCATAGTGTACCCCAAAGCTCTTTGTTCCTTGGACATAATGAAGGATCCTTTTGGATTCCTTCCAATGTATCTCATGTGGCTGCTGCATATACCTTGCTACAGCACTTACAGCATCAGACAAATCAGGTCTTGTATGTGTAAGATACAACAAACTTCCGACTAGCTACCTGTAGAGTGTGCAATCCACCAATGGAGAGTCTTCAAATTCACCTAGTTTTATGCCTGAAAGGAATGGGCACTTGGCTGCCTTACATTCAGCCATTTTAAACTTGAATAACAGGTCTGAAGCATACTTTGGTTGACTCAGAAATATACCTTTCTCAGATTGCTCAATTTCCAAACCCAAAAATTGCCTTAGCAATCCTAGGTCGCTCATGGCAAATTCACTGTGCAAAGAAGCTTTAATTGAGCCAATTTGTTTGGTGCAGCTCCCTGTAATTAAGAGATCATCAACATACAGTACAATGACCTGCAAATTATCATCACAATGTTGCAAATAAACATTTGGATCAGACTTGCATCGACAGAAACCAATTGAGAGCAAAAAGGCATCCATTTTGGCATACCAAGCCCTGGGGGCTTGCTTGAGTCCATATAGTGACTTCTTCAACCTGCATACAAGTGTGGGATCCTCTTGGAATCCTTCAGGTTGCTGCATATATATCTCTTCCTGTAGCTCACCATGCAAGAATGCACTTTTGACATCCATGTGGTGAACTTCCCAACCTTTACTAGCTGCCATGTCTAGAGCTAGTCTAATTGAGTCCATCTTTGCAATCGGTGCAAAGGTCTCTGTATAATCCACACCATGGATTTGTGAGTAGCCCTTAGCCACTAACCTAACCTTGTACTTCAGATCAGAACCATCAGCAACAGGTTTGGTTCGGAAAATCCACTTACATTGCACAAGTTTCCTCTTGGGAGGAAGAGGCACCAAATCCCATGTTTTGTTCTCTTGGAGAGACTGGAATTCTTCTTGCATTGCTGCTCTCCACCTTGGATCATGATGAGCTTCCTGATATGATTTTGGATCAGATCCAATCATCATATAACAGTGATCAGTAAGTTCACTTTCATTTGCAAAGGAAGCATTGATTGTTTGAGATCTAGTCTTCCTAGGCTCTTGGGGATTGCCTGCCAATTCACCTGCAGCTTGTATGATTTTCTCAGCCCACTTGGGCCTTGATGGTGAATCATGTACAGTAATGTCATCTTCATCCATGTCATCTTCAGCAATATCAGAAAAATCAGAGGTGGAATCATCACTAATTTCATTAAGGTGTGGAGGAGAGGAGCTTTCCCCCGGTGCAAGCTCAAAATCTGGAATTGGTTCTTCTTCGAATTGCACACTTCTCTCAATGAAAGTTTTGAGTGTGGATGTGTCAAAGAGCTTGTATCCCTTTGTTTCCTCACCATATCCAACCATGATACATTCCCTGCTCTGTGGCTCCAAAGCCTTCCTCTTTTCTGATGGAATTCGAGCCCATGCTCTAGACCCAAAAATCCTGAAATTTGACACATTTGGTTTTTGGCCAAACCATGCCTCATAGGGGGTTTTTCCTTTGACTGATTTGTGAAAGGCTCTGTTCTGAATATAAGCAGCACAATTGATGGCTTCATCCCATAGCTTAGGGCTTAGATCCCTAGCTTCAATCATGCAAGTGGCCATCTCTTTGAGAGATCTATTTTTCCTCTCGGCCACACCATTTTGCTGAGTTGTGTAGGGGATTGAATGTTGCATTTGGATGCCACATTCCTCACAAAGGTGCTGAATGTTATTATTCACATATTCCTTTCCATTATCAGTCCTAAGGATCTTTATCTTATGACCACTATGGTTCTCCACTAGGGCTTTCCAAATCTTCAATTTCTCAAACACTTCTGACTTCAATTTAAGGAAGTAAACCCAGCAGAATCGAGAGTAGTCATCTATGAATGTAAGTACATACCTTGATCCACCATATGATGGAGTGGGAAGAGGACCAATGAGGTCTGAATGTACCAATCCAAGTGGTTGAGTGGCTCTCCTTGCCATTCCCTTCTCATAGCTGCGCTCAGGATGCTTTCCAACTACACACCCAATGCATGCACCATTTGAAGATCTGATTTCTGGAAGCCCTTCCACCATCTCGTCCTTGTGCAATTGCTGGAGATATTTGTAGTTCATGTGGCCAAATCTTTCATGCCACAACTTGGAGGTCTCGTTGGCATGAGAGACAAGAGCATGGTCACTAGAATTTGGAATGAAATTTGAGAATTTGTACATTCTCTCATCATGATCTGCATACCCTACAGCCACAACTTTATTTGAAGAAATTTATGAGATTTCTACCAAATCCGGAGTAAATGTCACTCTCTTGGCTTCTCCTGTATGGGTCATTTGATAGACTGATAGCAAATTTGCAGCCAATGAAGGTACATAGAGCACATCACTGAAATAGCCATGCTCCATGTCAATCCTACCAATCCCCTTGGTCTGGATTTCTGAATCATCTCCCATTCGAATTGTTGGGCCACCATTCGAATGCATAGAGGAGAAGAGCTCTCTGGATGAAACCATATGTCTGGAAGCTCCTGAATCAATGATAAAGGATGAGGGATTCGAAGTACCTGCTACCAAAGCATGACACTTCTCTTTATTGTCAGGATTTGAGGTGCTCTCTTTCTTCCTTGCGCCCTCAGGGACTGGGATGTTGTTCTTCTCCAGCAGCTGCGCCATTGAGTCAATGGTTTTCTTCATGCATGAGCTCTCTGGATGCCATCCCATATGACAATAGGTGCATTTGGTCTTTTCCTTTCCCTTCTTGTCCTTCTCCTTTGACAGATTCGAACCCCCATCTGCAGACTTGGTCTTGTCAGACTTCCTCTTCTCTTGCTGCTTCGAATTCTTGGCTTTCTGCTTGCCTTTGTTGGCACTTGAAACACCCATTGCCAATGCTTGGTCCTTTGATTTTATGGTACCCATCTGAACTAGTTTGTACTGCTCCTGAGTGAGACACTCCATGAAGGTAGCTAGTGATGGCATTTGCCAATTTCGAAGGGTCATTTTGGCTGAGTGAAATGTGCTAACAAATACAGAGAATTCTGGGCCTAGCTTCGAAAGGATGGATAGAATTAGTTGTTCCTCCTTCTTAACAATTCCAAATTGTTGTAGTTGAAGCACCAGTGACTTGAATTTCATGAAGAACTCCTGGATGGTTTCAAAATGCGCTGGGCTCAAGCTAATGAGCTCGTTTTCAAGCTGGTGGCCTCTCAGTTCATCAGTTTTCCCAAAGAGTGATTCTAGCTTCACCCATACTTCGTTGGGGGTTGTCAAACTGTCTGTATGAAACAAGAGTTCCCTTGAAATGCTCAGGCATAGCAATCCATAAGCTTCATCAAGTCGATTGTAGTACTTTGCTTTCTCCACAGCAGAATTTGGCTCCACTTCTGTGCCCATGGTTACTCTATAGAGCCCCTTAGATCTCAGCTTGATAACCATCTCAGCCTTCCAATCGAAAAAATTGAAGGGTGTGAGCAACATTTGGTTATCTTCCATGACTGCTGCGTTAATGGTGAGAAAACTACTGAAACACCTGCAAAAAACACTCAATTTTTATCTGGAAATCCTCTCTAGAATGCAGTTCAATGCTCAATATTGACCTGCAACTCACTAACTCCACGATGGCTCTGATACCATGTGAGTATTTTGATCACAGAAGATCTAGGAGCTATGGAGAACCTCACAAAATCGAATTAATTTGCAAAACTGGTGGAAAAACTTGAAAAAGAAGATAATTTTACGCACAATGTATGCTAAAAAACTTGATTAACTGACTGTCTAACATGTAAAAATGTTAGTAACAGGTTTTTATTACATCCATGAGAAATTTGAGAGCATTAGGTGGCTCAAGCTGAGTGTACAAGTCAAAAATGCCAAATGGGCCTCAATCCCCCCTAGGTGGGTCCAACTCAATCCCAATCACCCCAAACAGTCACGAATTCTGGTGTGGAGGTGGCTGAAGCATGCTGGGTCATTAATGAGCTCAAGGCAGGCATGGGTGAGCAAGTAGAGGAGTTTGGGGGGCCCAAGGGAGCATTAAATGCTCCAAATCTAGCCAAAATTGGGCAAAATCCACCCTAGCGCCCTTGGTCAACTGAAATTCCCCAAAACAAGGAGAGAGGGCGCACCAGCAATTAATGAGGGCGCACTTGTGGACAAAACAGGAGGCTGGGTGAACTGGTTTGGTTGGAAGTGGGTGTGAACACTCTCAAAAGTGGGTATTTGACCAACTGTAGTCACCTAGTCCAAACTATGGTTTAATTAAGCACATGAGCAATAAAAATTTATGGATTATGGTACTAAGTGTGGATTACAGTTCTAACAATTGATGTGGATAAACCAACTTCATCTTTTAGCCTAAAAACAGAGTTGTCAAAGGTTAATATTTCTATCCCCTTTAATGAGTTGTTGAAAAATAATGAATATAGGGAAGAAATCACTAAAATGGTCAAGAATCAAGGTGAGTGTCAACCTAATATTTTAGAAGTGACAGATGATACTCCCACTATTTTCTTTGGACCCAAAATTGAAGATACATATGATGAATAAGTTCCCCCATTCTATCTAAGTTTGAACATCCATGATATGATTTTGCACAATGCAATGCTAGACTCCGGTGCATCTCATAATCTAATGCCAAAAAATAGTAGTAGAAATTCTAGGACTAAAGGTTACTAGGACTTATAAAGACTTGTTTTCTTTTGATTCTAGAAAATTCAAGTGTTTGGGATTAATAAAGGATATGGTGGTATCTCTTGCACAACTCCCAGCTAAAAGCATTGTGATGGACGTTGTAGTAGTTGATGTCCCTGCAAAGTTTGGTATGTTGTTATCAATATCTTGGTAATCAAAATTAAGAGGAACTATGCAAATGCACTTGTCATATGCCACTATACCCCTGTTTAGAAGCAATAGAAGGTTATACAGAGAAAAGAGACTAGCCTATGTGGTCAGCGGTTAGGATAAGCCTGAAAATCACCCTATTTATGTTGTTGACTCCGATTTGGGATCCTCTATATTTTTCAATGATGGACCATGCACTGACCCTGAAGTTCCTATACATATTGAAGTTGAAGAAGATGAGGAATTTGCAAAAAGATAAGAAGCCTTGGAGAAGAAAGAGAATGAAGAGGGGGTTTTGGACTATGTACTTTGATGGGTCTCTAAGTAAAAATTGAGCTGGGGTAGGTGTTTGGATTATATCCTTAGCTAGAGAATTCAAAGCTTTGTCTTATAAACTAACTTTTGAATGTACTAATAATGTGGCTAAATATCAGGCTTTGCTGCTAGGTTTGTAGGCTTTGAGAGACATGGGGGAAAAGAGAATAGAAGTGTTTGGGGATTCAGAGCTTGTGGTGAATCAAGTGAATGATATTTACCAAAACAAACATCCTAGGATGAGAGCATACAGGAATGAAGTTTGGGATATGTTTGGTAATTACTTTACAGAGCATAAAATCAGGGTGGTTCCCAGAATAGAAAATCAAGTGGTTGATTCTTTGGCTACAACTATTGGTGGTTTCAAATCCCCTATTTATTCTCAGAAAAAATATAAAGTTGAGATTGTGAACATACCCTCAATACTAGATAACTCCAAATATTGGCAAGTTTTTTAGGATGATATGCAGATAAAGAGATTCTTGGAGCTGTCTGATGAATTTGTGAACACTCAGATTGATAAAGAAAATGAAAATTTGGAGTGCTTCCAATATGGTGAATCAGTTGAAGGTGAAGAAGCTGAAAACCAAGCTTGGAAAAATACATTGGGAGGAAAGGACATAATCCACCTAAAAAGTAATTGTATTCCACGAGGCCCGATCCCTCTAGAGAAGTTGTTTGATCAAAATGATGTGGCTAAGGACCTAAGTTGAAGCCTACTGATGGTGTCGTTGAAGAACATAACTTAGGGACAAAAGAATAACCGCGAATTGTAAGGTTGTCCAAGAAGTTCCCTGCAAAGGAGAAGGAAGAATATGTAAAATTGATGAAGAAATACACAAATGTATTTTCCTGGAGCTATGAGAACCTAAAGGAGTATGATACTTCTATCATACGGCATGCCATCCCAATAAATCCTGGAGAAAATCCTTTCAGACAGAAGTTAAGGAGAGTGAACCTCGAGTTGTTTCCTATGATAGAAAAGGAGATCAAGAAATTGTTCAATGCCAAGATTATTGTGACTCTGAGGTTTTCCAAATGGGTGGCTAACTTGGTTCCTGCCAGAAAAAAGAATGGTGAAATTAGACTTTGTCTTGATTTCAAAAACCTCAACAGGGTTTCATTGAAGGACAACTACCCACTACCTAAGATGGAGCACATTCTGCAGAGGGTAGTAGGTTCTGAAAGGATTTCAACTATGGATGGGTTTTTAGGATATAACCAGATCAAATTACTCCCCGAGGACCAAGAAAAAACCGCTTTTACCACACCTGGGGTACATTCATTTATGCTAAGATGCCCTTTGAGCTAATGAATGCAGGAGCTACATTTCAGTGTGCTATGGACATTGATTTTGCAGAAGAAAAGGATAAATTTGTAGTTCTCTACATGGATAATATTACTATTTATTCCAGATCTGATAAAGAACATATCAAGCATTTGGAGAAGCTCTTTATAAAATGTAGGAAATATGGCATCTCATTAAATCCTAAAAAGTCTAACTTTGCACTGGATGAAGCTAAATTGCTTGGGCACATTATTTCAAAGGATGGTATTAAGATTGATCTAGGAAGGATCAGTGCAATTCTGAAGGTTAAGGAACCTAGGAGCAAGAAGAAAGTGCAGTCCTTTATTGGACAGGTAGGTTTCCTAAGGAGATTCATTCCCATATTTGCTGAGATATTAAGGAACATTACTAACATGATGAAGAATGAAAATAAAATAAAATGGACAAAAGATGCTAGAGAATCATTCAGGGGTATTAAAAGGGCCATCACTGAAGCTCCAGTCCTGGAAAGTCCATATTTTACTAGAGATTTCCTAGTTTTTTCTTATGCTTCTGAGAATACTGTAGCTAGAGTCCTATTGCAAAAGAATAACCAAAATGTTGAGCAGCCTATTGCATTTTTCAGCAGGATATTGAGAGAGGGATAATTGAAATATGATATCATGGAGAAGTAGGCTTATGATTTGGTGAAATATTTGAAAGACTTCAGGGTATACATTCTTCATTCACACATTATTGCACATGTTCCAAATAATGTAGTGAAGAGTATTCTTACCCGACCTGATCCAGAAGGGAAGATGGCCAAATGGATTGCTATGTTGTTGGAGTATGATCTTGAGATCAAGCCTACCAAGCTGATTAAAGCACAAGGGATGGACAGGATGATGACATATGCTAATTGTGAATCTTTACAACTCAACTTCTTGACCAGCCATTCAAACCAGCTAGACAGAGGGATACAGGTAAAGCCATATTTTTCTATGTCTCCATGGTACTCTGATATTGTATATGTGTTGCAAAATTTACAAACTCCTGCGGGACTGAGTAAAACAAGAGATAGATATGTAAAGCTAAAGGATGCAAAATAATGTATTATGAACCAATACTTATATTGGAAGGACCCTGGTGGTGTATTGCTGAATTTTTTGTTGGAGGACGAAGCTCAACAGACAATAAAAGAATTCCATAAAGGAGATTGTGGAGGGAACCACTCATGGAAGGTAACAGTGAATAAAATTATGAGGGATGGTTTTTATTGGCCTACTATGTTTTCAGATGTTTATAAAGAGACTACCACCTATCATCAGTGTCAGATATTTGATGGTAAGAGGAAATTGGTTTCACTTCCTCTTAACCCAATTTCAGTAGAGCCACCCTTCTAGCAGTGGGGGTTAGACCTCATTGGGGAGATCAACCCAAATTCTTCAAGCCAAAACAGATGGATTCTGACAACAACTGATTATTTCACAAAGTGGATTGAGGCCATACCCACAAGGAGAGCAATTGATGTTGTGATCATGGATTTTCTAGAGAATAACATTTTGGCTAGATTTGGATGCCCCAGGAGAATTGTGATAGATAATGCATCTGCTTTCAAATCCAGGAAGATCATAAGTTTATGTCACAAATATCATATCATCCTGAACCATTCTACTACCTACTATCCATAGGGGAATGGATTGGCTAAGTCTTCACACAAGAGCCTAGTAAGGATAATGAAGAAGTTGTTAGAGGAGAACAAAAGAGCTTGGCATACAAAGTTGAAGAATGCTTTATGGGATGACAATATTAGCACAAAAAGGGAAATCGGAATGTCTCCATTCCAGTTAGTATATGGGGATGAAGTTGTTTTTCCCACATCTTTAGGAGTGCCTGTCAGGAAGCTGTTGCAGGGTCATGAGGATGAACCAAACCATATGCAGAGAAGGATAAACTAGATAATAGAACTAAATGAGGTAAGGTACCAAGCCTATGACAGAGTGCAAGTGCACCAAGAGAAAATGAAGAATACCTTTGATAAGAGGGTGAAAGAAGAACAGTTCCAGATTGATAATTTGGTCGTAAAGTGGGATGATCTCAGGGAGGATAAGCATGGGAAGTTTGACCATATGTGGGTAGGTCCATACATCATTATAGCAAATAGAGGTGTAAATTATTTCATTTTGGAGCATCAAGATGGGTCTCAGCTGAATAGCGGCCCAGTGAATGGAAGGTTTTTGAAGCATTTCCTATCCTGAGGGTGACAGGTAACCTTTGTATCATATTTTGTATATATTGCTTTACATTTGCATTAGTACATGTGGTGAACCAAAGGATTTGAAGCCAGAAGTGAAGCCCTGAAATCTGGAGGGATAGCCATTTCTTTTGTGTTGATTTTTACGTACAGAAAAGTAGGAACAGGGGTTTGAAGTTTTGAAAAACAAACCAATGGATCAGGCATTGGGTTTGCGGGGTTCTTTGTTACCTCACAGGGAGGATAATATCCCCAATTGGAGCCATTTGTTGGCACCAATTTTGGCTTGAAGGGTTGGAGAAGGTTGGATCCATGGAAATAATGAATAAGGTCCCAGTTGTTCGAGTTACATGACCTAGAGGATGAAAACAGAAGCTCAGAATGTTCATAACTAGTTTCGGGATGAAAATGATGGAAGGTATTAGATCTTTAACAAGTGAAAAGATGGATAAAATGTGAAAACCCACTCGAAGTTATATAGAGGCATAAATCAATGGAGTAGATCTGCAGTGATGGAGATCGATGGCCATAAGTGCCTTTCGCAAATTAAGATGGATTAGTTTATGTGTGGGAAGAGTGTGCTAGTCCGCGAGCAATTTGAAAACCTAATCAACGGATGGAAGGATAGATCTACGGCCAACAGGTACTTCGGTGATTTGACGTGTGTGGGGAAATGGACATTTTCAGATTTTCGAAGTTTTGGTAGGCCCGTGTATTGCAATGGTGTAGATCGAGTGGAGATGAGATCCACGACAGAGATTTAGTTCGCATTTTGGACATGCACGGAGAATCGACACTCTCAAAACCTGCGAACTTGGTAGGGGCCACATCTTTGGATGGCTGATGCAGAATGGGCCCAGATCAACGGCCACCATTGGATGCACATATCTAAGGTGCAAGGAAGGTGGAATTTGAAAGGTTAAGAGCTGTGAATGATTGTGGAGTTAAAGGGTGAAGGAGATCTATGACATAGATCAAATCATACTAATCAACGGCTTGAAAACCTTTGTGATACATAACATGCGAGAAGTTTAGGAAAGAATAAATATTATAAAAATGGAATGCATAGGGATCTGAGTAATGCTTGTTTTAGTTGCATTGGAAAACAACAAACGACCATTATGCAGAAGCAGACAACTTAGCCAAGAGCTCAGACCAGCTGTCAAATAACCATGTAGGCCTCCTGTCTCCGTACAAAACTATTTAAATGCCTGAGTTGAGTGAGATAGAACCCCTAGGTTTTGAATACTGGAGGATAGGTGATTTATTTGAGGATAAAGATGCTGAGTTTTATGACATAGTGTTGATAAAAAACTCCATTAAGATAAGTGAGGATAGGTTGAAGATCGTTAAGGAGCAGAATATAGATGTGCATAAAGTTTACCAGATGTTTTTTCATTTGTTTGCAATCGACCAAACCCCAAATTGTCCCGAGTTCGTCGAATGGTGCGCCACCAATTACTCCTCTCAAATGGTGATTATGGGCACATCCAGCTCTAAGATCCTATGCCAAGTAAACCCCTTCACTATTAGGAAAGCCCTGTCAATCCTAGATGAATGTTTCCATAAATCCAAAGAGTACACAGAAGAAGCCCTAATTCATCATTTTAGACAGGCCCCAGCTGAGTGTTGATGTATATGTAACTTCAAAATGTATTTCACATATATGCATATTGTATTCCTATAGAGATGTTATTATTCCTCTATACGGAAGTGTTGTCATTTATATTGTAAGTGTCATAACTTATACTTGATGGGTTATTAGACCACCTTGTTGGGGTCGGCCCTGTATAAGTCATGTTGGTCAAAAGGTTATTAGACCACCCTATTTGGGGTCGGCCATGTGGGTCAAAGGGTTATTAGACCACCCTAGTGGGGGTCGGCCCAGTCAGCATTATGTTAAGTGGTTAAGTTGAGGCCGACCTAGTTGAGTAAAGGTCAAGTCAAGTTAGTGTATAAATAGAGAGTGTGTCTCTCTCGTTTTACACATTCTATTCTCTCACTCACACTTGGGAGAGTGGCGCACTTGTGGAGGAGGAGGCTCTGCTGCTAGGAGAAGACTATCTCTTGTATTCTGGTTGTATCATTGCTCTATCTATCTCTGAGGAAGTTATTGGGGTTTTTCACCTTTATGAGTTTCCCCAAGTAAACTCTGTGTCTCTTGTGTGCTTGCATTATTGTGTCCATGATTGATATGCTGTAGATTTGCTGTACATGTTGTTCTCTCAGTTAAGATCCTAGATCAGATTGAAGTAAATTCTGAAAATTTAACATGGTATCAGATCTATCCTGAAAGAAGGCATGATATGGCATGTATGACACTTGTTGCACTTACGATGCTAGGGCTTGATATAGCAAAAACCAGTCATCGTAGCACTTTCACTATAAATACGTTTTGGCGAAGTTTTTAGATCGAAAACTTTTACAGGTCGAATATCAGATCCCCATGTACCTTATGTCCAAAGGAGAACCTCTAATTCATTGTACTTTGTGATTTATGATCTATATAATATAGGGTTTCTGCCTCTTCCAGATATGAGTCAAAATCAGGTGACCTTGGGAAAAAGGTCATAACTTGGGCTAGGAAGCTCCAAAAGAAATTTCGTAAAACATGACAGGTAGTAAATAGACTGTTCTATCTCAGGACAAATTTTCAGAGGCCGAAGTTAAACCAGTGACACATGGCACGCTGTACATGTTTGCTCTCCTGTATTATCCCATAAACAGGTCATGTTGTGACACTTGGAATAACTCTCTCTCAGAGAATCCAATTGAGGTAAGACCCATCGGGATGGAAAGACAATAGGTCGGGTTATCTCAAAAAAACTTTTCAGACCCTGTGGATCAAAAAGTTCAGAGTTACACTAGAAATAATCAGGTACATATTTCTGTCAAAACAGAATTATTTTTGAGTACCTTCATTCATGGCTTCCGGAATTTAGGGCTTCGAAGAAAGTTGGAATTTTTGTAATCGGAGACCACGGCTGGATGCTACTCATCAAAATCGAAATTTAGAGACCAAGATCAGATTTTTTTGATTGGGCAGAAGGCCGGGCTTGATCAAACCCCAGTTCGGGACTTTGATCGGAAAGATGGAAAATCAGGGCTTTTGCAAAAATTGGAATTTTGGAAATCTGTGACCACGGCTGGAAGCTCCTCAGAAAAATCAAAGCTTAGAGTTTTGAATCAAATCTTTTGGTTGGGTGAAGCTCTGGGAAATTCAAACCCTAATTCAAGGTCCTCCCCAGCGAATCCAGAAATCTAAAAGGCAATTTTGAGGGGTGAAACTTTTGCAGTTTTCAACTTCTGAATATACCAACTTGATCAGCTCATCAATGAACATATTTCTATCCTTTCGAAAGTTTGAATTTTTGGGGTTTCTTTGACAAACCCTAATCCAGCTCCAGGTCCAGTTCTTGCAAATCAAGTGGATTGGGTTGATCCTAGAAGAAGATGGATTGGTCACCTGCATAAGTGAAGAAGTTCTTGTCTCAGAGGAAGATGAGGCTAAGGCCTTCCATAAGAAGATTACAAGAAATCTTGACAAGTATGGATTACAGGTATGTTTCATGGTTAAGTTTATCATATGTTTGTCTTCATATCATTACAGTATAATCTTGATTAATTACTGGACTTGTCGTATCACCTTAATAGAAGATATTCATTGATTAATGTTTTGACACTTACGATTGTACTAATGCATTGTGATGTTGTATGAGGTTTATGTTGTTTGCTAACACAAAAGGTACACCAAGAAAGTCAAATCATGTTCTACTTCAAGAACATATGCTCATGGTGACGTGAAGACAAAGATTCATCCATTGTCATGGATCACATAGAAGATCTACTTTCGAGGTATGTATAACTTGGTTCTACAATGGTTAACTTATGAGACATGCAGGCTACTAGCACAAGTCACTAAAGAGAACCAGAAGACATTATGCGGGTATGTTAGACATAACTAGCTAGCATGCTAATCCAGGTATGTTTTTCCTATATCAAGCTAGAATCCTACCTTGTGTTAGGATCTTATACTGTCGTGTTGTTGATAATGATTATTCATGAAGTCATAGGTTTGAATAATCATGGTTGTATGCATATTATGTTTCTTACCATAATTGATGATATGACTAACGAGAAGAATCATGAAGGTATAGGTTTGAATAATCAAGGGTTTTATGCATATTATATCTCTTATCTTGATTGATGATTCAACTAACCAGAAGAGTCATATGATCAAATAAGAATATGTATGAGTAAAAGAAGACTTCCCTGAAACCTTGAATACTAATGTTTATTATCTGTGAATGATCATGAATATACATGATTAAGATTATTGTGTTTTGATAGTATTAAGATTATACTAATAAATGTGTGATTATGTATGAGACCTCAAGGATAACACAATGATGATACTAATGAGCATGCATAGTGATTAAGGATGGATGTAAGTTCAAGGACAGGTAATCCAGGAAGTAAAGATCAAGAGGGAGCACACTCTAGTTGTTCCTGCAAGAAAGCAAAGGAGCACACTTCAATAGTTTCTGCAAGGATGCAGATATTCAGAGGGAGTTGACCACTTCTCACAATCCACATAAGAATGGAGTTGCAGAAAAGAAGCAAAGAATGAGAGGGAGTCAACCCAACAAACAAACAAAGATAAGTATTTGAATTGTCATTACTTGCATATTTTATTGTTTAAATAATACTGTTTAATAATGTATATACTGATGTTCCTATAATTAGGATGTGTATTATGCATATTAGAATAGTTGCACTGATGAATAGTATACTACTAATATGCATGGGTAAGTGGCCTATGGCACTGTACAACATTCCATTGCTACTTATCTAGAATTAAACCTCTTTGCTGACATGTTGGGAGTTGTGCACACTCTTAACAATGTTTTGGTAGAGATTGGAAGGCATCTAGAAAGTTACGGGATATGGATAAATGTTGTATTGAAGCATTGGCTAAGATAATTGCATGATTGTATGACATATTTCTTTATGTGTAAGAATTTGTTCTGAAAACTATGAGATGTTTTCTAATCATGCAATTTAACTTGTTGTGTAGGAAAGATCATATGCCATCACCTACAAAAGAAGAACTACAACATTTGTTTAGCAACAAAATTATCTATTGAAGATATTGAAGTTCCCAGGATATGGGAAGAATGCCATGATCCGTCGATCTTGAAGAATGATGTTTGGGATGTAGTCCCAAGACTTGAAGGGAATTTTGTTATGACTTCCATATGGATCTATCAAGATCAAGCATGCTACAGATGGCAGCATAGAGAAATATAAAAGTGATAAAATAGAAGATACACTAGATGGATTTCAAGACAACTTTCTTGAATGGTGTAGTTGAAGAAGAAGTGTATGTGGAGCAGGGAAAATTTTAGGGGCGAAATTTCGCCAATTGGCTATTTTTTCGGCATTTTTTCAAGAAATAAATTCGCTATTTGGTCATTTTTAGACTCTAATATCGCCTATATTTACATAAAATATGTTTTTTTATCATAATATTCGCCAAAATTTACAAGTTTTAGTAGTAAATTGTATGTTTCATATTTAATATTCGCCTACCAATCTATATTTATGTTTTTTTCAATTCAAAATAATCACCTAGAATACTATACTTAAGTATACTTTTATAATCCTTAAAAAATACCCTGATGTGGAGCAACCACTTGGTTCTGAGACACATGACAGGGATTCATATATGTGCAGAACTTGGGTATGACGCACCACTTTCTAGGTATGGAGGTGTGGCAGAGTGCAGATGGAATCTTCCTTGGACAAGGGAAGTATGCAGTAGAGATCCTGAAGAGGTTCGGGATGATGGACTACAAGGCTATGGCATCGAACCTGAAGCTTCTGTGTGATGCTTCATCTGAACCAGTTGATGTCACTATGTATCGTCAGATGATTGGGTCCTTGATGTACCTGAGGAACATGAGACCAGATATTTGCTTTGCGGTGAACACATTGAGCCAGTTCCTGACAGATCCGAGGAGTGTTCATCTAGTTGTTGTAAAGCATATTTTGAGGTACTTGAAAGGTACAGTGGATTATGGGCTCAAGTATGAAGCAAATCAAAAGTTTAACCTGCAGGTTTATGTTGATTCAGATTGGGCAGGCAGTGATATAGATAGGAAGAGCACATCTGGGTGCTACTTCAATATGGGATCAGGTATGATCTCTTGGTTCAGTAGGAAGCAGTCCTACGTAGCACTGAGTACAGCTGAGGTAGAGTATGTTGCAGCCTGTTTAGCTAGTTGTGAGGCAGTATGGCTATGGAAGCTACTGTCTGAGTTATTTAATCTCCCATTGGATGCCACTGGTATCTTTTGTGATAACCAGAGTTGTCTGAAGCTGTTCGAGAACCCATTGTTTCATGACAGGTCAAAACACATAGAGATCAAATATCACTATATCAGGGATGTGGTGCAGAGAGGAGTTGTGAAGCTCCTGTACATTGCGACAGACGAGGAGATTACAGATGTGCTGACGAAGCCACTAGCCAGGGTGAAGTTCGAGTACTTCAGGGAGAGGCTTGGTGTTCTTCAAATTGATGACACTTCGAGGAAGAAGTGATGGACACATTTGCAGAAGCTATTCCAAGCATGTTGGAAGGAGGATCCTTCACATGGCTGTGGATGTAAGCGCTGGATGATGAGCATCAAGACGATGCTCCAGTTACTGCTCTGTATATGCATTATGTTGGATGTTGGATATGATTAGTTGGATCATTTATATATGAACGCATCATGTTGGATGTTGGATATGATCGGTTGGATCATTTGTATGTATTTTGTATATGCATCATGTTGGATGCTTGGACCATGTATCTGTATATGTATTAGGTGGATACATTGTATGATCAGGTGGATCATGTATGGTGATATGTATCATGTATTTGTATTTGTATCAGGTGGATACACTATATGATCAGGTGGATCATGTATGATGATATGTATCAGGTAGATACTTGGTATGCATCAGGTAGATGCATTGTATGATCAGGTGGATCATGTATGGTGATATGTATCATGTATTTGTATTTGTATCGGGTGGATACACTATATGATTAGGTGGATCATGTATGATGATATGTATCAGGTAGATACTTGGTATGCATCAGGTAGATGCATTGTATGATCAGGATGATCATGGATGACAAGCTTCAGGATGTTGCTCCAGATGACATGCAACAGGATGTTGCAGTGATGATGATCAGGATGATCATGTGTACATCAGTAGATGTATGGTGAGTATCAGGTTGATACTTTATGGTCGTGGAACAGGTTGTGCAGATAAGCATGTAATTTGTTCCCTCGGAGATTTGCAGATAGTCTTTCAAGGTTTTGCCTATGGCATGTAATTTGTACCCTGGGATATCTGGTAAATGCTCTTTCGAGGTTTTGTCCTATGGCATGTAATTTGTGCCCTAGGATATCCGATAGGTTGATCCGTGTGCTCGTAATCAGTCCTGGGATGCTCTTTCGAGGTTTTTCCATGACCACATGTAATTTGTGCCCTGGGAGATTCGATAGGTTGAGCCTTGTGCTCGTAATCAGTCTTGGGATGCTATTTCAAGGTTTTGTGGTGACCACATGTAATTTGTGCCCTGGGAGATCCAATAGGTTGAGCCTTGTGCTCATAATCAGTCCTGGGATTCTCTTTCGAGGTTTTGTGGTGGGGTCACATGTAATAAGTCCTAGAGATCTAGAGAGGATGAAAAAGGCCTCAGATGCTCTTTAGGGTTCTTGCTAGTCAAGAGACTCTTTTAAGGTTTTGTGACGCACGTAATAAGTCCTGAGATTTCCACAGTATGGCCAGTGATGATGAAGACCTGCAGGTGGTGGGCCTACATCCAGTATGAAAAAGGATTGGCTCTGTAGAACTTCCTATGACGAGTAGATTCAGAGATTGATTGAGATAGCAGTTGTAGTGATGATGATCCAGAGAAGATGACTTGTGCTAGAAGACCTATGTCGAGAAATACCTTCCTAGTTAAGAGGGATTGTTGATGTATATGTAACTTTGGAATGTATTTCACATATATGCATATTGTATTCCTATAGAGATGTTATTATTCCTCTATATGGAAGTGTCGTCATTTATATTGTAAGTGTCGTAACTTATACTTGATGGGTTATTAGACCACCTTGTTGGGGTCGGCCTTGTATAAGTCATGTGGGTCAAAGGACTATTAGACCACCCTATTGGGGGTTGGCCATGTGGGTCAAAGGGTTATTAGACCACCCTAGTGGGGGTCGGCCCAGTTAGCATTATGTTAAGTGGTTAAGTTGAGGCCGACCTAGTTGAGTAAAGGTCAAGTCAAGTTAGTGTATAAATAGAGAGTGTGTCTCTCATTTTACACATTCTATTCTCTCACTCACACTTGGGAGAGTGGCGCACTTGTGGAGGAGGAGGCTCTGCTCCTAGGAGAATACTATCTCTTGTATTTTGGTTGTATCATTTCTCTATCTATCTCTGAGGAAGTTATTGGGGTTTTTCACCTTTATGGTTTTCCCCAAGTAAACTCTGTGTCTCTTGTGTGCTTGCATTATTGTGTCCATGATTGATATGCTGTAGATTTGTTGTACATGTTGTTCTCTCAGTTAAGATCCTAGAACAGATTGAAGTAAATTCTGAAAATTTACCACTGAGCTTAAGCAAAGTTTCTTCCATGCTATCCTGTTGCCTAATGTCTCCTTCCAGGACCATCCTTTCCCTTTTGAAGTTAGTTTGTTTAGAGAAGATTCCAAATGTATTATAACCCTACTAGCCCAATTCCTAGGATTAGATACAAACCATTATATTGCTGAACCTTTAATAAGCCTGTTGTTTTTCATGACCACATGTTATCTTGAGCCTGAGGAGCCTAGTCAGTCCATCCAGTGTAACTGTCTTAGGTTTGATGAGGCCCTAGATAAGAATATCCATTCTTAGTTAGTGGATTTCCCCATAACTAGAAGCTTCAGATTCTAGTCATACCTACTGAGAATGTTCATGTCCTTTAATGAAGAGAACTTATAGATGCCTGAGATGATGCTCACTCGGGAAACACTCACAAACTATACTTTGTTCATAAACATCATCATGTCTGAAGTCTACAATGTTATCTTTCAGAGGAAACTACCCAAGGTATTAACATAAATGAAATACATGCTGTAGCCTTCTCCAGATAAGAATATAGGTGACTGGATCCTCTCAGAACACAGGACAACAATCAAAGTTTATGATTTTTCCCATGCACCCTATGTGCTTCCATATTTTCTAACCCCTAGACTATTTACACTGGAATTCATCAGGCAGAAGCTGAAGGTGGAAATTGAACATTTCTTAGATGAAAAGAAGGCTTCAGACATCACTTTTCCCTGGGTTGTAGGACCATTCATTCTTAAAAATAAGATTGCCCTTCCAACCGTTGAAGCTATGATGAAAGATATGGGATTCAAAACAAAGGCAACCATCAATTATGACCCCCACCACATCATCTTAGACAGAAGAAAAGAAAGTAACAGGAAATCTTTTATACATTTTGAAATTACAGGTCTAGTTGAGACTGCTAATTTGCAAAAATATCCTGGAAAAAGTCAAATGGAGATAGATACACCTGATGAATCCACCTCCCTGGTAGCAAAAGCGACTCCCCCACTAGCTAGCTCTTCCAGTTTGGCTCCAACAGTTCAAGAAGTCATACCCCCCTGCCAGTGGCTCTGGAGGGTCCAACAAGTTGGAAAAGATTGATGCCATTGACATAGATGATGACACAGAAAAAGTTCCCAAAAGGAAGAAAGTAGAAAAACTTGAGCAACAGATTGCACAGGTGTTAGCTGGTTAAGGAAAAAAGAAGCAGGTGAAGATTAAGCTGCTTGCTTTCGAGGTCAAAGAATATGTATTCAGCCAAACATCCATTGAACCTGCTGCACCCAGCAAGAGTAGAGCTGAGCTATAGGATGAGTATAAAGAGAGCACAGAAGAAGCCTCAGAATAGTCTAAACTGTATAAAGAGGTGAGGCAGATTTCCAATAAAGAGGTGTCTTTTTTAACTAGCAGGAGCTATGCCTAGAACACCTTGAACTTGGAATTAGCTACCAAGAACAAGGCCACTGAACTGAAAGTGAACTTGGAAGACATCCCTATCCCTGATATGATAAATTTGCACAAGTAAACTGGGGAGGTTATCTATGACAAGTTGCTAAAGGAAGCACTAGAGCTATCTAAATTACAAGTCAGTAAGGGCAAGGTTCAAAATCAGCTCAGAGTAGAGAGAGTGGAGAACAAAGCCCACAAGGCACAAATCAAGAAGCTGCAAAATGCATTGTTATCTACTGAAAGATAGGAAGATAAGAAGGCGAGTATACAAAGCTTGCTGGATGATAAAGATAACACCATTTAGTCATTGAAAAAGAATCTAAAAATCCCCTCCACCCAGCTGATGGAAGCCTCTGAATTGACAGAAAAGGAAGAGAAGAGAGAAAAGATACAAAATGAACTAACAAACTGCAAAGATAAACTATTGAAGTTTGAAGAGAAGGAAAAGTTGTGGCTAAGTGATATGTCCCTCATGGTGGAGAGTGAAAAGAAGTGGAAGGCTAAGTCTGAAGACCTTGAAAATAAATTGCAGGAGAAGAGCCAACATTTGGAGATCATGGCCACACCCTCCTCCATAGATTTAGTTGACTTCTCCTTGTGGGGGCTATGGCATAGGAAATTCTGAGAGACTTAGAAGTGGAAAGGTTAAAGAATCCAAACACAAGTCTGAAAACCCTAATGTCAAAGGTAGAGTAGGAAAAGGAGGCTTGGTAAACCAAGTACTATGAGATGCAGGTCAAAAATGAGGAATTGGTGAATCAAGCTACAGGTCAGACCTCCCAGCAGGAAGCGAAACAAGTCATTTGGGATGACATTATTGCAGAGGTAGAAAAGCTAAGGCGCTA
Organism: Larix kaempferi; assembly: GCA_027924585.1. NCBI lineage: Eukaryota > Viridiplantae > Streptophyta > Pinopsida > Pinales > Pinaceae > Larix > Larix kaempferi. The sequence goes on along the minus strand of BSBM01001417.1, from coordinate 5,749,911 downwards.
CCTTGACTTTGTCCTAGACAAGGAAATTGTAATCAAGCTAGCCAAGCAAAGTATAGTAATAGCAAATAAAAAATTGAATAAAAATCCTATGGGGCATTCTGAAAATGCCATAGAATTCTTGAATGGCTTGACTAAAGATGAAGTAAAGGCTGCAGGTATGAAAGATAGATTTTCTACCATCATTTGGGCCAAGAGAGTGATAAATAAGCATCAGCAAGTGAAAAATATTCATGTGAGAATTGATGTTTTGGCCAGCAGGTGAAGTACTTCATGGATATGTTTGCCCCTTGTTTAATAAGGGGTTGCCTCTCTTTTGGGAGGAGGATGGCACCATGAGGACATAGGAAGAATATCAGGGAAAGTTATGGGAATTCAAATTGGATCATGAAGGCTTTGCTTACATGGACCATTCTCTGACAAGAAAAACAGTGGTAGACAAACTGACAAAGGATTTTGAATTGGGCATGTTCTTCAAAGAGGCGGGCGCATGTCTTCAGAGCTGCTCATATAGGGATCATACAGAATTGTGGGTAATGTTAAAGGAGGTGGCCACATCAGAATTTCCATCTGCTGACCAGTGGAAGCTCCTAGAGAAGTATCGATAAGCCAAACTGACACTGCATCCTTGAAGATTCTGAAGGACGTGCAGATTAGGGCATGAGGAATTAGTTACTAAGGCATTTTTGTTTATTTACTAGAGTTTGTTACCAGCTAGTAGATGCTCGAGGGCACTTGCAAAGGCTGTTAAGCCTACCTGTCAACATTTGCTACTTTTTGTTGTAACTAGTTCTCATAGAGGATGAAATTGCATGTATAGGTGTCATCTCAAGTAGTAACAACTTTCTGTTGGAATGATTCGAGCCCGAGGGTTGATGATATCTATATATTCATATGTAATGAAGAGAACAACGGTTGGAGCCTGTGAGGATTTTGTGTTATGTATTTTGAGATGCTCCTTTAATAAAATTTGCAGAGCCGAGCAAGTATTTTGAGCAGATATTCTTGTGTTATCTTATTTGCAGTCTCTATCTTTCTTTCTTCATGTGAATGTTTCTTTGTTGCCTAATTCATATCGTTTCTTTCATGTTTGGATAAGTGTATATTAAGGCAGAATTCATATGTTTATGCTTTGTTTCTTTGATTCCAAGCATCCACAAACTAGTTCTACTAAAGTTAATGCAGAATTCATTTTTACAATGGTCTGTGTTAATGGATTGTTCTTATCTTCTTCTCTATCACCAAACATGCAGCTTTCTGACTGTAAATGAGTAGCTACCCTACCTCTGTTATAAATTGTTTTCAAAGCATTGCCACTTTATCATCATAATTATTTTTTACTCCATTTCCCAATTGAATATTCACCTTGTTTCAACCAAACAATAAATCTGATTTTAATTCTAATTCATATGTCTAGCCTTGATAAACAAACATTGAGAGATCCATCGCTGGAAATATAGAAGCCAACTATATTTCCTAAAGCTTGGTTTTGTGTGCTACCTTAAAGAAACCTTTATACAACCTTTGGGTCGATTTGAGTGCTAACAAAGTGCATAGGAGCTATGCTTAACTCATATTTGCAATCTTTCAAATAGCAGGTAGACTCAAGAAATGGGTCATCTCTCTCTTCTTATAGAGGGAATTTTATGGAGAAAGTAGTTGAAACCCTAGTTTTCATCCTAGGGGATGAAGTTGAGATGAATCAAAAGTATTATTAGTGAAATAGTTTGATTTGTATATTTAACAGTTTATGGACAAAGCTTGTAGATATCCATGAGTGTGTTTTTTTCACATTTGGAATCATCTACATAATGAAAATCCTTATATCCACCCTTGCAATCATGGATTTTTTTTAATGGAATTTGATTCAAGAGAAGATAGAGATTTGGTTTTCAACTTTGGTCCCTCGATCATGGACAAATGTAATGCCCTTATGTTGACCCTTGGCATGTATAAATTAGATTTTGTAAATGATGTAAATATGCTAGATAATATTCTTAGTGAAGAACTCAAGGCCCTGGCTTGACTAATGAATGGCTAGGCATGTATGATGTAAATATCCATACATGGACCATGTGTTAGGATTGGCATGAAGACTTAAATCTATGTAAATATTATGTTGGTAAACAATACAATGATATAATATGGTTGTGTATAAAGCACTAGAGGGGCAATGATTTCATTAGAGGGGAAGACAAAAGGGGGGCTATGGTTAAATAAATCATCTTTTGCCAAATTTCAACCTTAGAAATCATCTCTTTTCTACCATGTGTCTTAACTAATCCATTTATCTCCTTTGAATTATTAAAACCAATCATTGAATGCATGTGATAGGTTGGTGGGAAATTCTTCTCATGTAGTTAAGGAAGCCTGGGCTCAAAATACTTCTTATGACCATTGTAGGAGTCTTTCACAATATGGTCAAAAGTAATGTTAGTTGTATTTTCATCAATTATTTGATTTATTTTTTATTATCTCATTCAATATCCATGTAAAGTGTGTTCTACAAAGTATATTGTTCTGTCCATTTCCAATAATTACTGGTCTAAGAAATCAACCAAAATCGACACTATGAAGAGGAAATTGTAGACATTAAAGCGAAGAATGATTGTTGTATGTGAGCCTATAAGATGGGAAAGTTAGTGAACCTCCACTCACTATAAATATTTTTCTCTTTTGATGCTTGAGAATCCAGGTATTAATTTACAAGCTATTCTCTAGATGTATATAGTAGGTTGGACTCTTTCTACACACATTGAAGAGCATTACAAAGGAAAGGTGCTATGAGGGGCTATTGAGTAGGTTTCTATTGAGTATAGAAAGGGTAGGCCTTCATTGTGTTATGTGGGTAAAGTGAAAAGAGTTTCATTGTTTTTATTTTTGAATGAGGTACTTGTAGTGACTTGTGGTGATCAAATTGGCTACGCGTGAGAGAAAATGGCTTGGGCTAAGAGAGAGTATTAACAACCAAAACTTGCTGACTAAAATTGTAATAACTTTCATCAATATTATACATCATCCATATGAACTGATTAAGTAAAAAATACCAAAAAAATAAAAGTCAAACCTAGAAGTTGACAATATCTAGAGGATCGTGCCTTTTCCTTTGGAAGGAACGAACTCAATCATACATATTTCCCAAAAATATGCAACTTGGTCCCAAAAGTGAAATTTCATTTAATATTCATTATTTTGTGCTTCCCCACAGAAGTAGTGGCTAAAAGTGAACACATACCTCAAAGCAAAGTTTTCCATCATGGCATTTTTTATGGTTTTTTTAGGTCTTGAACTTCTAGGGTCATTTTGTATCCCTAGACGATTTGTTTTAGGAATGAAAATGTCTAATAGATTACTAAATGAGTGTATTGGGACATTTAGAATGTATACTTCTTATCTATACCTTTATGATAGGATACCAACCACCCCAAATGAATATCTAATGCAACATTTATGCCCCAGGGAAGTCGACATATAAACTACCCACTACAGGTCCCAGGAACATTTTAGTGTTTCATCTTCTGGGGTTAGGGTTTTGAATTTTTATCATTATTCTCATTGATGATTTATGTTAAAAGGCATTTTTTCCTCATTGTAACTCACTTCTTAGAAATGATGTAGCCGTCACATCTTTTCTTAGAATTAAAATACCACCATTCTAATGAGTTCATTTTACTCTGTATTTTGTTACAATTCCTGCATATTTCATTCATTAATGGAAATTGAGTATTAATGTATCTCTACTTTTTGTCAAAGTATTTTTTCATTTCATTTCATTCCCTGATAAACTCAGATCGATGGTATCATAGCAAGCTTTTCTTTATTTGTTTCTTTTTGCATGTCCCTAATGAGGTCAGAGTATAAAGAGTTGGGACTCAAGCTACTTGATCCTTTGAAATACCATCCTTTCTCACACCAATGAACTCCCATGACATAAGAAAAGAGATATGAGGGAGTAGGATAACCTATTAAGCTATTTCTCATGGAATCCCTCATGTAATAGAGGTACATGATGATAGTCATAGATAACTTTTCCCAAATCCTTTGATGGATGCCAACAACAATAGATGCGTCTTTGTGAAGTGAAAACTTTGGAGGCATCACCCCCTTCAAGGTACAAGTTATTTTTAATATTCATGTATTTGAAGGCCAAATAAATGTGGATGCTTTAGAAAAATGGTTAAATCTACAATAAAATCCCCTGGAACAACACTGATAAATCTCACTCAAAGCGGTCATTGGTGGCCAAGCTTAAAGCATTAGAGTCAGATCCAGGATTTGGCTCTAATTTAGAGCTAGGTAAGGGGAAGTAGATCATTGATGCACAACCCAATTCCACAATCACTACCACCAAGTTCCATCCCAACGAACTAGAGGAAACAGAAGAAGGTGAGTTCCTTTTTCACTTGCAGATGTGGGTGAAGATAACTCTGTTGCATTTCATTGTTAATAGAGGAAGCCAAAATGTATTTCTATTCTAAAAATTGGCCTGAGAATGCTTCAGAAATATCCTTTCCATCCTACAGTATCCCTATAACTACATGACCTCATATGTGATATCAATATTTTGGTCAAGGAAAATGGCACCTGAGTGAGTCTTAGACAATAGCATTCGAACACACTTTTGAATTGTGGAAAAAGTAACAAAATAGGGAACCTAGATTAGACTCATTAAGTAAAACTTGAAGAAGGTATGAAACGACTCGGCGTCTTAATTTATTCCTTGTGCCATTTAGAATATTTATCAAGAGATAAATTAGGGAAAGCAACATAATTTATTATAGATTTGGTAATCTATTAGCTACAATTGCTCCACATAAGATTTTGGATGCTCATCTTTCGAGACATGCACCCATGGTTCCAACACCTTGTTACAATGTAATTTTCCACCTTGTGAGCATCAGCACTCTTTGGCTTGCATGATCGATTTCACTGACTCAAATCCACTTTATATCCTTCAAACACACTATTTCCTTATTTTTTCCCCTGTATGCTAGCTGTACCACTTCAGTGGGCGTACCCGCGAGCTGCACCACTATAGCCTGCGGGTAGCATGTAAAATGGTAAAAATCACTAGTAAATAACTTTTTACTCCCAAAAAGCAGTCTTAGGGTGACCTTTGGCCCTCCATTTTCCCTGAAACACCTCGATGTGTCCTTTCACTTAGCTTTGGGAGGACTATATATTGAGCACATATGGCATATGGAAGGGAGGAGAAAGAGAGAGCAAGATAACTCTAGTGGATTTTTTGCTGCATCTTGAGTCTACACTCATTGATCCTTGTTGTTGTGAACCTCTTATGTCCACCTTCTAGACTCCTATAATAGTTTGAGTTTGCCATTGCATGGAGGATTGAAGTGGTGGAGGTCCAAGTGGAGAGACCCAGTTCTCGGTTCAGATTGGTTGCTGACAAGAGGTCGTATCACATTGTACTTCTTGTTATGTATTAATAGAAATACTCATATTCTCATCCATTAATGTTGTGAATGTTGTTGATATTACATTGGGTTGCATTTACTTATGATATCATGGACAATTGCTATTGATGATGTTAACGTTGTTTATATATTATATGCGCTTGTTTTATATTGGTTGTCAAGACTAATTTGCAGGTTCAAGTGCATGAGTTGAAAGCTCCAACGGGGATCTACATCAAACATTTGGATCGAGGTTAGTTATATTCTTTATTATCTTAGCATCTTCATTTATATAGCATAGCATTGAGAATTGAGTTAATTTCTGGTAGTCAACTGTCTGTTGTGGTCTACCCCAAGCCATAGGAAGTTTTCTCCGTAATAGAAATGACGACTCTGCTAGGGAGAACATCCATTTTTGGGGATTTTTAGGCTTTAGTCCTTGTTTAGAGTTGCTGTGTGTCCAGTCTCTGTGTCATTGGTCGGTCCTTAGGATACACTATAGAAAACACCATTTTTCTGAGCCATTGGACTCTTTTTCTGCTCATTTGCTTTTCCTTATATGCAGGTGAGCCTTGTTCTGCCCACGTCTACCCGCCTCTGTCTGCACTATAGCCCATGGGTACCTGCAATTATTCCTTCGACAGTAGCATACAACTCCGGGGGTGATTGGTTTATAGCATTTGGTTGTTGCTAGGTTGGTTTTGAGTGTTCCTGAGTCTTCTTTGGCCTTGTTCCTGACTATTCCAAGCCTTGGTCATGACCAGAAATCCTCTTTTCTCTTGGTTTTGAGCCTAATTGGTTTTTACCCATTTTTTAGTTTTTAGCTCATTACCTTGGCTGAGTCTTACTGTTTGGGATCTTCTAGGTTGTTTGAGTGATTTCCCTTGCATTTCTGTCACTGAATAGTGAGATTTTGCTTGCATTTTTCATTTCATTATATTGAAAAATACAAAAACATAGTTTTGCATTTTCCTTTTGCTTATAAGTGAAAATACAAAAAAAATTTACTTTTATGTACTGCATTTTGCATCTGAGTGCTTGTGCTTTCATTTAGGTTCTGTTTGTGCATTGAAAATATAAAAGATTTGCATTTTTATTTCGAAACCATTGGATTGATTTTCATTCTAGTGGCATAGTTTTTATTGGATAAATGAGTCTAGAGTTTGACGATTTTGCATACTATTGAGTCATTTACGTCACTAGTTTCATGACCATATCCTATGAGTAACCACAACCATTAAAATTAACGCTTAATCTTAAAATTGATTAGAACGATTTTATTTATAGGGTACACCAACTAGCATAGGTTTAGAGTCTTGGAATAGATCATTGTGAGTAAACAATCCAAGACTACTAAACGAAACATTATGTGTCTGACCAGGGAGTGGTGAAATCCATGGTATACATTGGTGTTCTTAGGAAGCTCTACTCAGACCAGAGTTAAGCATGAGGTCACGGGAGGTTGGTTGCAGAGATAGCCCTTCAATACCAGTTGAATGTGGGAGATATTTCCAGGGTTTCTTCATATCTGGGGACTCTTGGGGGATTTGACCCTCTTGAGTTTAGGGCTTAGCTACCCTACCCATACGATGGATCCCACCTGGGACTGTCCCCCTGAGCATTGGTTATACTACAGTGACCATAGTTTCCTTACCTAGGTATTGCATAGGGTACTTGCAGTGGTTATACTGTTTGTGTCTTGAGTCATATAGGGTTTGGAAAACACAATTGTTTGTTTTTGAGGGTTACGGCCCTTTGCACGTAGTGAAGCTTGGGAACCTTTATAATTGATTCTGTTACCTCCGGCTATAGTTTGGGAGTCTCAAGCCTCTCCTAGGTGAGACATACCGGCTCTAGTGTTGGGAGCTCATTTAGCCACTCTATTTGTCTGCTCTTGGCTGTAGTTTCTCTAGGTGTGTGCTCTTGATTTTCTATTTTTGATCAATAGTTTGGCCATTAGGAGACGTTTTGATTATATAGTCTCTCCAGAGATATCATGGCGCGGATTCCTACTCTCTGCCAATCTCGTCGGTTGGATGGTTTACCAGCTGCTGAGATTTCACACCATGTTGAGAGGGGGCGGGCTCCCTTTGAGTCTTTGGATTCTTACAAAACATATGTCGTCAACACTATGACTACACATCCTGGCATGGGAGAAATCCCTACTAGTCCATCGGGTAGATTTGAACACACTTCAGACACCCCTACCCCTCAAGAGGCATGGGGGGGTAATCGACTTGAGACCCAACCTAGTTTGTTTGGTCCAGATCCACCCAAGAATTAACCTAGTTTGTTTGGTCTGGATCCACTCGAGGAAAAACCGTTCGATCCTTTAGATCCACATGGTTTCCATTATGGGATGCCAGAGTTACATGATGACCCATCTCCTACGATCAACTCTATTGCATTCTCTTTTGGTATGCCTAATTACAACACAGTTGATCCTTCCACTATTTCTGGTAGTCATGCTGGTACTAGTCATGGTGTTAGCAACACTACACCCACTGGGGGCAATACCCTCGTCGGGGGCACCACTTTTTCCACTCACACACATAGTATGGGGACTGGTCATGTTCCTCTTAACAATGCAAATGTTGGAAGACGACCGCTTCCTAGGACTACCCAACCTAATAGGAACATTGTTCGCAACACGAATCGCCATCCATAACACACTACACATGCCTCTACCCGTCAACAGAGGACCACTTTTGTCAATGTTAATATTCCTCCCAATCAACGGGGTGGACACATACCATACACTTTTATGTCTGCCGCCGCTACTAGTAGTGCTAATGTATGAGGTGGGAATATACCTCATACTCATGGTCACAATGCCACCATTCCTGCTACTAGTAACACCAATGTTGGGGTTGGGAATACATCTCATTCTTATGGTCACCACACGACTACTCATGCTACTAATGCTTACGTAGGGGGTGAGAACATACCTTACCATCAGGGTCATTACAACACGGTTCGTGGTATGAATAGTACGTATATTCCCCATAATTATGGTGGCAACCCTTACTACAATACAGTTCGTGCTAGCCATCAGTACAACCCACCTCAATATGGTGCTCAAAATGCATATATACCTACTTACCCTCACATGGGTCAGGTCAGAGGAGGTTATCAACCTTATGGCCATGTTAAAGCTTATGGTCAGTTAGGCCTGTATAATCAGCATTTTTATGGTCATTGTCAAGATTTTGGTCCTTCTTATCAATCAGGTCCTTACAATCAACCTTTTTTGGGAGCTCATAATCAAGCTTTCCAGCCTCAACTCCCGTTCCTTGCATGTTTGAATATTATGGATCTTTCGAAGCTCATGAATGATCCAGTGTGTCACAATCCTAATTGGCCTCCGGTCCCTACCAAGCTCCCTTCGGACATTCCTAAGTTTGAAGGGAAGAGTGGTGAGGATCCGGGTGACCATGTCACTACCTTTCACCTTTTGTGCTCATCCAACTCGTTGAATTACGACTACATTCGATTATGACTATTTCAGCACACCCTCACGGGGGTAGCTGCGAAGTGGTATGTTGAGTTGCCTGGGTGCACTTATAGGGGTTTCAATGAGATTGTTTTGGTTTTCTTGGATCATTTCCGGTTTCCTGTTCGTTATGATACTGATACTGAACTTTTGTCTACCTTCCATCAAAATAAGGCCATGCATATTTCTGACCATGTTCAAGAGTGGCGTCGATGGAAGTGATTAATGAAATCCAACATTCCTCCAGAGTTTCTGTTGGAATGGTTCCTCAAGTCCTTACATCCATATATTGCTAAGGATGTTTCGATTTCCGGTATTATGATTGAGGAGCAAGCCATCTTAAAAGTCCAGCAGTTAGATTTACTATAATCTCAGTCTGGCATTTTGTATAACATTATTCCTAACGCACTACGAACACGACATGAGCCCAAGTCAGTTCCTGGACCACATGCCGATGGAATTGTGGGATCCGCAAGTACTCATCCTGTAGATTTGGTGGCTAATCAAATGAAAAATTTATTGCTTAACTAGTCTACTCCCAGAGAGGTTCACACCTTGTCCAATTCCACCCCGTTGTCTGATGTACACACTGTGCAATCAACGAACCCATCAGGTAACTAGCATCTTGGTGGTAAGAAGAAGGGGAGAAACAACCGTAAGGGTGGAAACAATGGGAACAATAATATTAATCACAATACCCCGTAAGGAGAATGCCAACCCTCCTTGGGAAGGCATAAATGCTGGCGAGGACCGTAAACCTAGGCGTAAGGTGAAATTCCCTTGCAAGATTTGTGGGGAAGACCATCTTAATCACTTGTGTCCTTGAATCGAAGAAGCATCGAAGCATCTTTCATAGAGCCTAGCTGTGTTGAAAGATCCCCTTCCTCATCATCAAAATATGGCTTCGCATGCTCCCGCTACTAGTTATGGACCTAATGAGAATACACCATCTTCTTCCAATACTAGTGGCTATGGATGCGTGAATATGGTCCAATTAGAGGTTAGTGTTGCTACTCATCAACGCAATTATGGTTTACCACAACCTAATATAGGGAATGAGCCTCCCCCTCCTCCTGATAATTCCCTGCATATCGAGAATCCCTCTACTATGCCGAAAGACAAACTTTAGTGGCTATGGATGCGTGAATATGGTCCAATCATGGAACGATCTGCGTATGCACTAATTTTAGAGACCTGAATCATGCATGTCCGAAAGACAATTTCCCCACTCCATTCATTGATCAGATCTTGGATGCCTATGTGGGAAGTGAGATTTTTTCGTTCATGGACGGCTTTTCAGGGTATAACCAGATTCAAATCAAAATCGAGGACCAACATAAGATTGCTTTCATTTGTTCTTTGGGTACATTTGCGTACCGAAAAATGCCCTTCGGCCTTAAAAACGTTGGAGCTACGTTTCAGTGTGCCATGACCTATTCCTTTCACGACCTTAAAAAGATTATGGAGGCTTTCTTGGATGATCTTGCTGGCCATTCTCATAAGAGAGTGAACCAACCCAAGCACCTCTGTTTGATTCTTGAACGATGTATACGCTACAAGATTCGATTGAATCCCAATAAATGCATCTTTACTGTGAGGAAAGGTCGCCTTCTAGGATTCATAGTTTCAAAAGAGGGTATTAGAATCGATCCTCTTAAAGTTGAGGCAATACTTCGATTGCCTCCTCCGCACAACTCGTTTCAACTTCAGAGCCTCCAGGGGAGAGCTACTTTTCTATGTCGCTTTGTAGTCAATTATGCTAGTCTTACCAAAGGTTTCGCGCGCTTGTTGAAGAAAGACACACCGTTTTTTCTGGGATGAGTGAGCCCAACATTCTTTCATGCACAAGTACATTGTATATAATGTACATGGTGTGTGTGTTTCTTTATGGTGTGACGCTTTTGTTTAGTGTGTCTACATCTTGTTTTCGCTTCTTATACCATGTTCTGTCTGCATGTGCAGATGGCAACTTGCTACGGATTCACGGACAGTGCTAGCTGGCATACCCGTAACCTCGCTTTGGAAGCCTGGGTACTTTACTCTCCCACTGGCGAGCTTATCAGCTCAGGAGGAAGTTGTCTAGGTTTCACAACCAACAACACTACAAAATATCAGGCGATGATTGGAACCCTAGCCGACACTATTTCCTTGGGTATGGACCGCGTTGTTATCTATTTGGATTCACAACTAGTGGTTTCTCATCTTAACCGGATTTATGCTATTCATGACCCTACTCTAGTCCGTCTCTACAGATGAGTCTGTCTTCTGGAAAGGTCCTTTGAATCTATTCAATACTTGCACGTTCAATGAGATATGAACATAGTTTCCAACTCAATGGCCAACTTCATTCTAGATTGGTACATTGCACACACATGATATATTCACAAAGCATAAAAGCATACATAACATGTAAATCATCCATTGTATAAGCAAACATGTAAACAAGATCACATTAATCATCCATTAAAACACATAATGCATAAAGCCGCTGAAAATGTATGTATATATATAAATTCGTACATAAGTACAAAATGGTAGTGCTAATACAAAAATTCGAAGCATGCTAGCTTTCAATAAGAGTCATCTCTATGAAAATTCGGAAGCCCATAAGCTTTCAGAGTATACATGTACGTGCATTTTCCTAAACCCTATGCTGCACGGCCCTAGGCCGCTCAGCCCCAGGCTGAGCATGGTAACAGACGACGACCCTAGCCACCTTTCGGAGTAGCATGCTGAAACGAGATGATATCCCAACTGTCAACTCCTGATATCAAAGGGTTAATTCATGCACAACAGGTTCTGGAATGTCAGCAGTGATCCCTAGGAGCTTCTCCCTGATCACCTCTTGCTTCTCAAGAGCATCACGGGCCACCAGCTCGATCTGTAGCACTCCTCCTCTCTGTGCATGGTGGGAGACTCCCAGTGGTCTCTCTGGATCCATGTCTGCAAAGAAACATGTAAACATCATCAGCCCTACTACAAAAAAAATCATAAAATGCATAAACTATAAAAACAAAAGCAGTGGTTCTTACCTATGCCACCCCACTGCGTTCCCTCTAGAAGCACTAGGTCGCGATCTCCCCGGAAGTCTATACCGGCATATGGATAATCCTCTACCATAAGGTGCCTACAACCATGAGAAGAACCCAGTACTGAAACTGACAATGGGAGCCCTGCCACCATGGAGAGCCATCACATCTTCCCATTTCAGCATGTGAGGATCACGCACCCCCTAATCCTCGAAATCCAATTCTGGGCGCAAGAGAGGTACTCGCTCCAACATGAAAAATACCATGATCAAGCCATATCCAAACTGCTTCAGCGCCCCATGCTAACATTTGGTCAACTGATCTTTAAGGCTAATGAGAAGCCCCTCACACCAATTAAACACAATAGGATTCATGTAGTCCTCAGCACACATCATTTGTGACTTGCTCGCCAAGTGAGCAGCTCGGCTTCTAGCAACTTGCACAATGGTGAAGAGTATCACTCGTAATTCCCTATCCATGACATGCTGGATGGGAATTTTCCCATCAACCATCGCTATACCCAAAGTACACCAATAATATATCATTTCCTCGACCGAATAGTCACCACCCCGTGACTCGTTCAAAGACATAGGGTTCCCTCATCAGGATAACCCTGTCAAAAAGTAGATGTCCTCGACATCTATGGTAAGCGTGAGCTCACCTATCCGGAAGTGCTGTTGAATGGGGTCCCAACCTTGGACTAGGTGTGTCAGTAGCTGGACTTGGGATCTCATCCTTGTCACTTGAAAGTACTTGAGTAGCCCCAGCTCCACAATGATGCAACGCTTTATGGATTGTTTTCCACTTGAATATCCTCAAGCTCATGGTTGCATTCCCGCCACTCAAGGACCACTGTGTCGCTCCAAACCTACCAAGTAAACCATTTAAACATCTTTAGAACTTTGCGCTTCCATCCAAAAATTTTAATTTTTGATAGGTTTTGAGTTTCATTTGGCCATTTATGCCGGCGCAGATCACCCATTCTGATAATGCACCACTGGCACAGAAGTCCCTTTTGGGTTTTGCGCTGACGTAGAGCCCGAATGGGATGCCTGCATCGGCCCATGGACGCAAACCTACCAACTTAAAACACTTAAAATATACCTAAAAACATTAAAAAAGCAAATTCTAATCTACTCAAAAGTTAAATGGGAAGGTTTACGGTTACCTATCACTAACGGCTCACAAAATGATGGACCGTAGCTCCCAGAAACAATAGTTGAAATTCAGCTCCAAACAGCACTTCGCACTCTCCAAATTTGGTGAAAAACAATTGTAATTTCTTTTCACTATTTCACCCATTTTATAACAAAAAATGGAATATTCCTTTAATATTTTGATGCTTTAGTGGGTTTTTAACTATAGTTTGGGTTATTTACTGCATTTAAACACTCGGTTAACCACTTTTGACCTAGCTTTTGAGCTGTAGGTGCCTCATTAATTCCTTTTCTCGACGTGGTGGTCATCTCGTAAGTATCATCAGGTATGAACACTCTCCGAGCATCTTTTTGTCATTATTTCACGCATTAATGTAAATTATCAAATGACAACCGAGCTAACTCTTTGTTCTTTCTCATGCTCGTTAAACAATGAGAATAAGTCACTGAGTTATAGTTTATCACTTTTTCGGGCTCGTTAAACTTCCATGAAAAACGAACCCCCCCAGAGTTTTCTTTAATCTCTTGTTAGGCTCTCGAAATACGAAAAGATTGCCAAGCGAACTTGTCGTGTTCACACGTGTTAAAGTATCTAAATAGTCATCTTCCTGGTGATAGTTTACCCCTTTTTCAGACCAGGGGGAGCTACTTATGAAAAAGGAATACTCCAGCCAATCATGATTGGAAGAGTCCTCTCTTGCGTTGTTTTACCCTTTTCCGGGCAAAGAGGCTAACCTTACGAAAAAGGACCTTTGGAGTCTTCTTTAGTTCTTTTCAGACTCTCTAAACATGAAATGACACTAAGTTGACCTTCTATGGACTTGTTAAAACTCAACATTGAAGGGCCCGCCATGGGACGAACCCCTCCTTTCCCAGGTTCTAAAAGTATTTGGGATTGGACTCATCTATGAGATGAGCTATACCGAGCATCTAGTTACCCTCATCAATATCGTTAAAAACACATGAGGCACTCATCAATCATGATGGGGAAAAAGGAAATTTTTTATGTTACACCTTTATCTATGGTGGTACTTAGTCGCTCTTGGACATGGCACTCATTTTGCATTTTCATTCAGTACTTGTCTTCGAGTCCTGTTAACTTCATGAGTCTTGTTACTCCTTTGGGTCATCCAAAGAATGCTTCCACCATCAGTTGCATTAGTAGTTGCTGTAATTCTCGTCATGTCAATACTGCCAAGTCATGCCATGCCCATGTTCAAGAAATGTATTCACCGTTCATCATTTGCAGTCAGTACACCTTCCATCATGTCAGTCTACTATGAGTCAGTCGTGCATGTTACTGTACCATCTGATCTACTCCAAACATCTATTATCGAGTTTTGTGTCAATGATGGGGGATTCAACATGGACCTCCTTCGACAGATTCATCCTTGTCGACTTCAACACATCATCCGAGGACTGAATCTAGAAATCAATCGAGTACCTTGGGCTTTCATGCCTCAATAGTAGGTTACCTCGCTTTCAACATGAGTTTACATCATTCACTCTTGATTGAAAGATTTCATCAAGCATTCGACTTCAACTCATTCATTCGCGCTTGATGATATGTACTATGATACCTTGGGGATCATTGACATTAATGGTGATTTCCCTTGTGCTTGTTAACTGTATACATCATTGACCGACAATCAAGTGGTTTCTACCATGTTCGACATCAAGAAATTTGTAATCGCATGGATAGATTCGTATCATTGTGGGTTCATCTTGAAGACCCTAGGAAGTCATGTTTTACCCAGGTTGCGATGGATATTGTTTGAGTCATATTACACAGATCCACTTTTGTATTGGTCGTGGTTGTGTTATCATCTCATCATGGATCTATGCTTATGTCTAGTATCCATGATTGTGCTCAGTCGGTCATTACTACCATGGATCTACAATGTATTTGTTGGCAGCCATGTTGTGCGTCATATGAGACTGTGTTCTCAGAGTTAGTTGTACTACAACAACATCTTCTCTCCAACAAGTCCTTGTCATTCCTTCTATCAAAGCATTTTATCTGATTATTTTTACCAGCTTCATGCTTTGGGGGGCATTCTATTACACCCAAAAATCTCACCATCATGAGACCTATGTAACCTCAGTGCCTAAATCCCTGAAGTACCATGATCAAGCTAGTCATTTGGAGCAAGTTGATGCCCTTTATGCACACTCCTAATTAGGTCGGCGAAGGTTGTATTTGAGAAATGTGTGTCGACGCAAGTTTCCTTCATGCAGCATGTGCCAAAGTCAGTTTCATGGGATAAAGGTAGATTTTGAGCGAATTCTAGAATTTGGATGAGGTGGATCTCTATCCCTAACACCTAGGTGAGCTAGCCTTCAGTTCCCTAGCCTTTGGGAAGGATCCCTTATCCCTCTCCCCATTATCCTCAACCTACTCTCTCCACTTGGTCCTATAAATATGAGATCCCTCTTTATTCCAAGGGGAGGAATTCTATGGTACTCTTATGCTGGTGAAATTAGCTCAGAAGTTCAGCACCCTAGTCTTGGAGGCACCTACTTCTCTCTAGGAGCTTTGGTTTGGCTTATCGGAAGGAGATTACAACATTGGGGCATCGGTTGTAATCCTCTCTTCTATTGTATTTCCCACTTTTTATATAGTAATATAAACACTTTCTATAAATGTTATTGTGTTGATGATATTTATAGTTTATGTTCTCAACTGTTTACTTAGACTAGTTACTGTTTAGGAATATCTTACTGCTTGTATTGTTCCTGTGTGTTTTGATAGGTCTTACAGCCATAGATCCGACGACCGCAGAACTCGGAACAACAACGGGGAGAAAGATCTACGAATCTGAGGTAAAATGCTTAATTACTCGATCTCTAACTAGATCTAGCAGGGTAGTTTCATATTCTGTCCCATTTGTTCTAGACTTACATTGAGCTAGGGAGATCATGACTTAAGTCTGCTTTTGGTAGATTGTCCGATAATAGGAACCTTATATGAAACAAATTGTTACAGATTTGAATGATCCTAGTGAGCCTGCTACATATTTCAGCTCCCGTGTGGAAAATTACAGTTTCGATACATTTTTTAGGGATCTACCTGTGGATTTGTCACCAGCTGAGAACTTATAGAATAAGTCTCAAATTGTCAATCTTACTTCTGTTCCATTCTCAAGTACGGTTATACATAATGTATACAATGTAAATACTAATTTAGGGATAGACTTGAATGCATGGACTCTATTTTTTTATGGCTCTAGATATAAAGATGGAGCTGGTGCAGGTTGTGTCTTGATTGATCCAAAAGGAACCAAAACTATGATTTCCTGCAGACTTGAGTTTGAATGCACCAACAACATAGCTGAGTATGAGGCCTTGGTCCAAGGAATCAGGAAGGCAATTGACATGGGTGCCCAGGTAATTGAATGTTATGGAGATTCTGAGATCATAGTAAAACAGGAGAGGAACAAAATCCATTGTTTATCTCCTCGTTTGATTAACTATCAGAAATTGGTAAGGGATTTAACTAATTCTTTTTCTGCATTTAACATTATGTCAGTCCCCAGATCACATAATTTTGATGCAGATTTATTAGCTAATACTGCATCCAGGTTGATCCCACCAAAAGGTTTGTCCCCTAACACGTTTTCAATTGAACTTATGTACAGGCCTTCCATTCCTGATAATGTGAGTAATTGGAAAGTGTTTGATGATGACCAACAAATATTAGACTTTCTTACATCCCAGGACACGTTTCAAGATGTGGCAATAGATGAAGCTGAGCATGAGAAGTCTTTGACTGATTCCACTCATCTTTCAAATATTATCCCAAAATCATTCATCAACCTGGAGAAATATTATGATCTGTAAGCTAAGTTCAAGCAAAAGACCAACTGTAAAACCCAGAGTTAATCCCTCAACTCTGAGCCTGTCAACTTAGGAACCAAATAGAATCCTCGTTTCATCAATCTAGGAGTTGACTGCTCTGCTGAGGAAAAAAGAGCTTTTATCAAACTGTACAAAGAGTTCAAAGATGTCTTTGCATGGACATACGATGAACTCAAAACTTTTGACACCGGTATCATGCACCATAATATTCCAATGAAACCTAAAGTAAAACCTTATCAACAAAAGTCAAGGAAGATCCATCCTAGTCTGGAACCTTCTGTCAAGAAGGAGCTTGACAAATTACTGGAAGCACAATTTGTATTCCCTGACAGACATACACAGTGGATTTCTAATCTAGTGTTAGAACATTAATCCACCACTTAGTACCTTAGTCTAAGTCCCTAGTCAATTTTATTGTCATTTATGCATTAATACACTATGTTTGGACTAAGGTTGCTTAATTGGGCAAAATATCCACTTAACTGGAAGTTTTCACACTTGTCTAAGCGCTCCAGCCCAGTCAAACTCCACATGTGTCCACAAGTGCAACCTCATTCAATGCTAGAGTGCTCCCCTTCCTTGAATTGGGGAATTGTGGTTGACTAGGAGCGCTAGGGTGGATTTGGCCCAATTTTGGAAATATTTTGTGCATTTAATGCCTCCTAGAACCTCCCACTCACCTTATTTTGCTCACTGTTGTAGGTACAAAAGATCCCATGTTCTATTAGAACATGGAAGCCCCAAGATTCTTAAATGAAAAGGTAATGGTTTAAAATTCCTTTGTTATTATGGGATTTTCTGTCATGTTTATTTTGTCATTATGGGATTTTCTATCATGTTTATTATGATTTCATGCCTTTATATTTCGATGTAGGTAATTAGGATTTTTTTTCCCTTTTGAAAATTTCTAGTTTTTTATTTTTTTTTGAAGTTGCGGGAAGCTTTGATTTTTCTCAGAAAGTCATTTTCATCCCACAAACCCACTATCCTGCAATTGTGGATTGCGGGAGCTTGTTTTTCCCTTTCTGGGATGTTGGCATCCCGCAACCCGCAAATTGCGGATTGTGGGAAAGCTTTGTAAATAGTTTTTGAACTTTTCATTCTGTAACCCGCAATTGCGGATTGCGGAAAAGTGGATTGAATAATAAAATTGCATTGTGTCTTTCCGCAACCCACAACCTGCAAAATGTGGATTGTGGATTATGGAAAGAATATTTTATTTTTAAAGAGTTGTTTGCTTCCCCGCAACCCGCAATTGTGGATTGCAGATTGCAGAACTCTTTTATCTGTTGGTTTTCTAAGTTGCGATCACGCAACCCGCAATTATGTATTGCGGATTGCGGGAAGAATGTACTTAGCTGCAAAATAAACTCCCGCAACTTGACCCCGCATCCCGCAAGATTTGATTTCAGTCGTTCAATCATCTTGATCCTATGGCCTAGAAATTATGCGTCGAAAATTGATAAATACATGGTTTTTTCTGTTTTTCCTTATCATTTTCATTTTCGAAAAATTACCTTGCTGAGTGCATTTTCATTGCGAATTTTACCAGGGGTGGTTTTCACTGTTTTCAGTTAATTCAGATTGGTTTTCCTGTCATTTTCACATGCTATTATTTACGGTTTTGTCGTTTATGAATTAGTTTTGATTTTGTGTTTTTCTATTATCATAATTGTTCAGTCCTTGAAAATGTCACGGAATAATCGATCCAAGGCTGCTCACAAATACCTGTTGACCAAAGACCCAAACTTTGGTATCTTCTTAGACATCAGTGACAAGATTACTGAAACCTAACAAATCGACTGGTCCAAAATCTACTCAATTTTTGATAATGATGACCTATCAGACATCCAGAATGACCAAATTGCATATGAGAGATTTAGGGATTCCCATCTTCATGCCATTGCTTCCAGACCCCCTATCCTTCCTTATACTGATGCGGTTAAATGGATTGTGGACCACGCTAACCCTAAAGACTGGTCTTTCAATGACAGCGCAGGGTCGCAATTGGCTACTTTCCTCCTTGATGTTTTCATCGGAGCCTATGCTCTTAAAATAGTTGTCAAACCCCTTAACGTTGAATTCGTAGAATCCTCTAAGACCAAGTATAATTTTAACGAAATGCTAAAGTCATGGATGAATAAACCTAACAGTTTCATGCCTAGGGTTGATAACCTATACCTGGTTTCCTGGTTTAGAGAACCTTATTCCTTAGTGGCAGCCATGCTATGAAGATTGTATGGTCTCCCAAATTGTTCGGTATTTAAAGCTGAATGGGATCGTATAGCCCATCATGTCCTAACAACTAGTAAGTATTTCCCTTGGGCGTCCATCTTGTCATTTGAACTCAAGAAAGCCATTCAAAAATATCAACAAGCACCGACTCTAAGGAAACCACATTTCTTCTTTTCAACTTTTTTCATTGATGTATTTTGCATAGAATTTTAGAATCCCAACATGGGATGGCTTTGGACTCCATCAGACCCTCCGATCCATACTTATCATTCTGCATTATGGGAGAGCAATTACATACCTTTAATATATGACATTTGTGACCACTTCCTTGGAAGTATTTATCTCAAAATATTCAAAGAACAAGCTTCTGATTTCTCAGTTGATGCCAAAACCTTCATTACTACAACTAGTGACTAGTATGTGGGTGAGTCCTTCTCTTATATCAGATTTTGGGGGAGCAATACTGTCCATTTACTACCCAGGATAGTTCCATACAAGTTAGTCATTAAAGAAGTTTCCTATCAAATGGTTACTAATGGTGTATATAAAAGCTCACTGGTCCTAAAAGGAAGGGGTGTCCTAAGTTCCCCTTGAACCTTGGGCCATTGGCTATCCCAACTTCAACTTGGGCTATGGTGTTTGGTGACAAAATGGCTTCTTTGAAGTTGGGCTATGCTGCCAAAAGAAGACATGATCCTAAGGTATTTCTTGATGCTCATTTCAAGCAAAATCATATGGAGATGGGTTATGTTCATGAAGAAGTCCCTGATGACTCCATCTATCAAGGATTAAACACCTTTTTTGAAGTCTTGGATAGGGATAAGATTAGAGATGAGCAAAACCAAATCATGCAATATCAACAGGAACTCAAAACCAGAGTTTTGAGTGTTGATGTAATTGTAACTTCGGAATGTATTTCACCTATGTATATTGTATTCCTATAGAGATGTTATTATTCCTCTATACAGAAGTGGCATCATTTATATTGTAAGTGCCGTAACTTATACTTGATGGGTTATTAGACCACCTTGTTGGTGTCATCCCTGTATAAGTCATGTGGTTCAAAGGGTTATTAGACCACCTTGTTGGGGTTCGCCCTGTATAAGTCATGTGGGTCAAAGGGTTATTAGACCACCCTAGCGGGGGTCAGCCCAGTCACCATTATGTTAAGTGGTTAAGTTGAGGCCGACCTAGTTGAGTAAAGGTCAAGTCAAGTTAGTGTATAAATAGAGAGTGTGTCTCTCTCATTTTACACACTCACTTTCTCACTCATACTCTCATTGGAGAGTGGTGCACTTGTCGAGGAGGAGAAGCTGCTGCTAGGAGGACTATCTCTTGTACATTGGTTGTATCATTGCTCTATCTATCTCTGAGGAAGTTGTGGGGTTTTTCACCTTCTTGGTTTTCCCCGGTGAAACTCTATGTCTCTTGTGTGCTTGCATTATTGTGTCCATTATTGATATGTTGTACATGTTGTTCTCTCAGTTAAGATCCCAGATCAAATTGAAGTAAATTATGAAAAAACTAGCATTGAGTTATAGAAACATGAAACTCAAGATTGTTGAGAAAACAAGAAAGGATAGAGAGGAAAAGGAAGCTCAGAAAGCAGTTGTTCCACTAATGCTAACCTGCAGTGAAGGAGATAAAGGAAAAGGCCTTATGGAAGATCCTCCTAAGCTGAAAATTGTTGATGAATTTAAAGAATTAACACAAGCATCTCAACAATTAAAGCAGGAACTAGCAAAGATGACTTCGGTGTTGGACACCCAAGTAGTTGTAGCTGCTAAGCCTACTGTTGATATTCAAGTCACTCCTGCAGTTACCTATATTAGTTATGATTAGGTGTTGGCTGTGACTAAGCCAGGTAAAAGAAAGAAGAATCAGACTTCTGCATCTCAAATCGCTACCTTGAATATTATTGATAGTGATTTTTAAGATGAGGTACACAGTTCCATGCCTGTGATTGAAGAAGTAACTGAAAATTCTCAAATAGTTACAAATTTATGGAATGCTATTGAAATGTATGACTATATCCCAAACCAACAGATCCTTCAAACCATTTATGATGCTGATACCACAACCTCAACACTTCTTTCATCTATTCAAATTCTCTCAACCTTATCATCTGGGGAAACAATACCACCTACAATATCCCAGTTGTTTCATACAGTGACTTCCATCACTGCCCCATTTCCAGTTCGCTCAGTTCCACTTCCCATTTTCCCATCTACTTTTGCAGAGATCTAGTCTTCTATTGTCCCTCTGCAATCATCCCATCCATTTTATCACCACTAGTTACTGATGACAAAAGTCCCAGTTCCTCCTTCATCATCAGCTAATGACATCCATATTCCACTTTATGAAGCTTTCACTTCAATTCCTTCCCAAACCTCTGTACCAACAACCATCCAAAATATGCCTTCCTCCCCAACTACTTCCCAAGTCACTATGTCTAAACCCAGTTCTACTGTTACTCAAACATCCCCATTGGTTTCAACAGTGAATGTGACTACATCATTCACTGAATTGGTAGCTTAGTTTGAAGAAGATATTGTAGTCCCTCTAGGGGATTATTTCTACATTAAAGCATCTAAGGAAGTGATAAGAAAAGGTAAGAAGAGAAGCAGGGATCAAGGTGGATTGGAGGCACCCACTCCTAATCAAATAATTTGGGCTAAGCAATCTTACAATATCCAACAGGAAGCATTGGATGCTGCTACAGCCATGGGTGCATTTGCAGGTGCAAACTTTGATTCAGTGACAACACTGAATAGGGAGATTGATTTGAAGAATGAAGAGTTGAGGAAGCTTGAATAGAAATTGGCCAAAACCAATGCAGAACATGGGGCTTATGTTCATTATCTCAGGAATTTATTTGAATTTGAAGATTTGTAGCTGAAAAATACATGTCTCCGGGTTCAATTACATGATGCGCAAGTTGTGAATGATACCAATGTCCAAAGGATAGTTGTGCTTGAAAAACAATGTGAGGATGCAACTAGAAGTGCAGCCTACTCTGCCTTCTCTATGTTTCCCCAGCAGGAGTTTAAAGACTTGGCCATTTAGGTCAATGACGAACACTATAAACTGCTGACTGAATTGTTTAGCACTCTGGATAATATTAGGGAGACTCACATTGCTTTTGGAAATATTTATGTCATGCTTGATGTACAGATGGCTAAAAGACAGCAAGCCTCTGAGGCCAATGATGATATTGTAGAAAGGAAGAGGTATATAAAGGGTAGACCAGAGGATATTCCTGTCCTTAGTAGTTTTCAGCTCAATAAAATCAAGACTGTGTTGCATGCTTGGAATGATCTCAATGATATGGTTGAAGATATTATTCAGAAAGAACAGGATATTTGTGGAAAGAGGTGGTATGTTGTTGACAACATCATGCAAACATTGCAGTTTCCTACCATGGATCTTATTCAAAGCGCTTGTACACCTAAATTGGTGATTGAAAAGGTTTAACACCGATGTGAGGAGGCCAAATAGAAGATTCAACGCCTCATGCATATCAAAGTTGAAGACGTGGATCAGTTAATCAGGAAACCTATTGCCATTGAGGGAAAGATCCACATTTTTATTTGTATTTGGCATAAGTTGGCTAAAAACAAGATTGAAATTTTTACGTGTGATGCCCAACTGGGGCTTGAGTCAATGAATTATCCAAATATAGATGAATTGTTAGAAATTTGGGCCAAGTGGAAAGATTTTCTTGGCCATTAGTCTAGGTCAAATTTTGTAATCCATGTTTTATGGGAATTTACTCTTTTGTATCAGTTTGTAATTATTACTTAAGGGTAGATCTCCTGTAGGCTAGGGATGCTGGAATTTGGAGGAGAAAATCAACAAAAGAGACTAGAGATACTCTAGTTAATGCAGAGCTTGTAATTTCTTGCAAACTTTCAGCAATATAGTAATGCTATTCTTTTGCATCTTCTTTTTTCTATTAATCAAATTTCTTTGATAAATGTTGATTTTCACTTCAGGTTGCTTATCAATACTGTTTACTCTTTGCAATTTATAAAATACATTGACCTATAGTTTTGATTTTTCTCTGCTTAATATCTGTGTATCTTTAAATGTTTTAATAGAATTTATTGAATTAAAATGTTTATCTATTTCTGCAAATGGTTCACAGAAACTCATAATTTATGTTAATTTTTCAATTGACATATCAGTCACAGGTTAATATTGAATGTACCTCAACCCTTAATTTGCCATCAGTTAATTTTAATTGGCTGGTTGTAACTTGAGCATGCTTATCTATTTTCACAAGAAGTTAATTTGCATATAAACAAGATACCTTCTTATAATAGGATTAACTTAGATTAGGTTTTCCTTCTAGGTAGATTCTTTAAACTTCACACTTTGTTTTCCTTCACAGGAAGACAAATCCATTTAGGATCAAAACCATAAGTGCCAGCGGAGGCCTTTGTATCTGTGGGAGATTACTATTCCAAACAGGCTGGGGATAGAAATGTCCTTGTGTAGGACCTTTTGAACCCTTTCAGTCTGGGTTTCCCCCCTCTGTTGTGAGCCTTGTGTTGGCAAGGGATAGATCCACAGGAAGTGCGGAAGCCGACAAGCACGAAAGCCAAATCCCACGATAGAAGGAACGACCATGAAATCTAAGGAAGCACAATAATAGTTTAGAATACTTAATTACTAAGTCGGCCAAAATAGGCCATTTTGTAATAAGATAGAAGCATACAAATAGAAGTGTATTGTAAGCCTAAGGGCAGAAGAGTTGAAGAAAAAGGTGCAATCTTTTGAGTTTGATTGTAACTGCGATATCATGTTTTGAATATCTCTGCGACAGGTTTTCTGCAGATGTTAATGATTGAGGATGTTCGGTTGTGAATTCTGGTGTTATGTTGTGATGCGATAATGGGTTATTTAGATATTCTCTGTTGGTTTATCTGAAACATATTTTTGGTTAATGCTAAAATATCTTGATGCAATTAATCGATTAGTAAACTATAGTAAATGTCTGCGATCTCTGGTTAATGCACACACATCTTGTTTGTAACTGCAGAAGCTTGGTTCCTGCAGCACCCTTATCTACCTCGGGTGAGACCTCACCTGCTTCGCAGGTGTTTCTGGAAAGGAATAACTCCTTTCTGGGATGGTGAATAAGGGGTTGTTGGTATTGTTGACAATAGACTGAACCCCTATCGAAAGACCCTATGTCAACAAATGGTTCTGTTGCCGGGACCTTAAGAAGAAAAAGCGGATATGCTCTGGCATCCGATGAAACCAGAGATCCAAGAGTGGTTCAGTTAGAAAGCGGAGGAGTTTGCAGAAGAAGAAAGGAGGAACCCAGTAGAAATAGTAGAAAGTTGGTTACAAAAGCACATATACTCAGATATCCATGAGATATTCTTCATCGAATTTCCAGTAATACTACAGGAGTGGCTCACATAGTTCATATTCAGATGGCATACCAACTAGAATATTGGATCAAATCAGTGGACTCTAGAACTAATTCGACAACTGAAGCAAGTCAACAATACAGTATGAAGGGCTGTTGACTTCTGGATTGATAGTATCCTAGAGGGATACATCGCTAAGATCATGGTAGATACTAACAGTTCGTACAGCGATGCGGAAAGATGATTTTTCAAAGGACCAAGGGGTAGGTTTGTCCTGTCGCTGAACCTGTGGATTAAGATGTTGGTGTGTGAAAAGGGTATGATGAAAATGACCTCCAATGACTAGACAGATCGGTGTGCATGGGTTGTAGGTATCGCATAGTTACGGATCCGCTAGGAAAGATGCAAGTTAGATGGACATGAGCGACGACGAATTTCTAAGGGAAGTTGAGAAAGACTATGGCACCTTGAGAAGTGGAACGATATTCCGGTGTCCTGATAAGAGGAGGAGGACTGAGGAAGAGTCCCCTAAGAGGACAGGAAGGGAATACTACGCAACAAAGCCATAGAGTACAAAGCTCCCTTACTATGAGGAGGAAGCCGGTGATTAGGCTACCCCAGAAGAAGAGCAGATTGTAAGCTATCACATACCTTTGACCCCGCATGCTACCTATCAATCTAAAGGAAACACCACAAATAATTCGCATAGTTGTCCCACATGTAGTTGAAAAAGTAGCTCATTAGTAAGTAGCAATAGTAGGAACACCACGATGGCGGATGATACAAATATGCCGAGTTTTGTAGGAAGCGGGACAGAGGATCTCGAATAGTTTTGGTTTAGCAGTGTAGATCGTAAAGCAGGTCCAGAATGAAGACATAAAAAAGGGACAGTTGGTGACAACCTTTCGGGATCGTGCGTTGGACTGGTTCATAAAATATACTAAGGTTCTAGGAAAAACGTTGGCAGAAATCAAAGAAGCAATGATTCAGGAATTTAAAAAACCCAAGTCAGAAGCATAGTAGATTACTGAGCTAAAAGAGATTAGGAAATATCTGAATGAACCAGTATGAGAGTTTGATCAGAGATACAAGACACCGATAGAGAAAGTCAGTTTTCCAATAAATGAGTTGCAACATAAAGAGTGGTTTATCACCAGGCTGGTACCCGCATATTAGAGGACCATTGATGCAACAGAAAGTTGTGGATCAAGCCAAAGCATTAGAAATCATGATGAAACTAGAGGCCTTGCTGATCGGAGAAACTGGGGCTGGAATGGATAAGGTTCAAGCACAACTGGCTACGTTAATTCTCCAATTAGAGGACATTTAACAAGGGAAAAATAACCGTGCGGACGTATGGTGCACTAGGTGTAGGACGGAATGCCATCATAAGGATAACTGTTCATCGTTTCAGCAGTATTTGAACTCAGGGGCACTGAACCCCCTTCGCCAGGAAAGTCTACCTTGGTGCCCCGTTTGTCAGGCCAGGGGACATCGACTAGAGGAATTCATCTACTTACAAAAAATAGTGTCGAAACTAGTGAATATGTACTATAAATTATGTCGATCAGTGGGGCATGATGAAAAGGATTGGAGGGCACACAATTTGCTGCAAGAACGAAACATGGACGGATACCTGGTAAAAGGAGAAGAGCAACAACTAGGACTACAGCAACCGCAGTATGCCCAACAACAAACACAGTTTATGCAGGGGCATCAATTTGACAAAGGACAGTGTGGACAACTACAGTATGGCGCACTACAATATCCGCAACCATGGTACCAACAACTGCTGTATCAACAATACGCACAACCGCAGTATCACCAGCCACAGTACCAGCAGGTGCAGTATGGACCACCATGCAGAGGAGTTGGTGGAGGATTCCAGGGAGGAAGTGGTGGTGGCACTGGAAGGGGAGAAGCCATTAGACGGGGACGAGGACCTCCCACATGGTATAATTGTGGTCAACATGGACATTTTGCAAGGGATTTCCTGAATCAGGCCTCGCAATGTACGTATTGTTGTGGAACAGACCATAGCATCGAACATTTCCCACAACTTATCGCTAGATGGCAGACAAAGAACCTGCCATCCACGCCTAGCCAAAACCAGAACCAAAACCGACTAGTAGTACAGAAGATATCGACAAAAGCTAGAAAGCAATATGTGATAGTGGGAATAGTGACACAAGGAAAAGCAACAACAAAAGCCGACGAGCCACACCATACTGTTTGACTAGTGAAATAGGTCACCTTCGATACGGAAGCTGAAAGAAAGGTTGTCCCAAAGGAATGGCAAGGAATCTCAGGGCAGTAGAGGAATGCATCTCCTAAAGCGGAGATCTACGCTATGCCACCAATGTTCGATCGAATGAAGTCACGGTGCAAGGCCACCACCGTAAAAGCATTCATCGGAAGTTGTTTGGAATTAGCGAAAGATGAGGACACATTGGAGGATATATTCAAGCTACTATAGTGGCAGGAGGGCATACGATAGGAACCCAAGGTTAATCACATACATAGGAAAAGGAAGACAGGTAGAGAAATGAGGATGTCAGCACAAATCGGAGCGTTTGACGTCGACTCCATCATTCTGGATTTAGGATTAGACATGAACATCTTGACAAAACAAACATGGGAAATGATGGGGAAGCCACAAATGACCTGGTCACCAGTACAGCTGCGATTACCAAACAAGAGCAAGGTCACCCCGCTCGGTCGAGTGTGTCAAATTCTCGTCGAAATTGAAGGAATTCAAACATATGCCAATTTTGATGTGATAGAAATAGTAGATAACACATCTCCGTATCTAGCACTATTGGGAATCGATTGGGAAATGGAAAATTAGGCGATAATCAATTTCAAAAAGTAGATCATGTCATTTAAAGAACGAGAAATAAGGGTTGTTGCACCACTAGACCATGCAGAAGGACAACGATACGTGGAACCCACCAAAGATGAATATATGGATGGATGGGATAGCCTATATAATATTTCTGAAGATTACATTGACCCAACTGAGGGAGGGGATTTGGAATGGCATAGCTCTAGCTCAGCATCTTCGGACTCAAACGAGACACTGGAAAATTGGCAAAATCGACTTCATGAATTATCGTTTCGCAGGTGTGCAAGGATCACATAATCAGTACGTTGGGTGGATACTGAGGAGTGTGCGTTACCGACGTATGAAGGATTACCAAATTTGAGCACCTTCTTAACATAATTTGAAGGAAAAGTAGCGGAACCACAAAGACTCTTGGCCTTGGAGGAATCCTTGAAGGCTACTCCTGCGCGATGGTGGGCAATGCATAAATGAAGGATATCAAAATGGCCTCTATGCCGATGCCTCTTGGAGGTATGTTTTGGCTATACCGTAGCATGGAACGGACAAAGATACAATGGCCAGGGTAACCCAACCAAACATCTAAAGGCGTGTCATCACCAATGGGCAGCGCGACCAGAACAGGAGTGGGTGCATGCCTTTGTGCATATGTTGGATGAAGTACTGCGGAGTTGGTATGTCGCAACGGAGTTGCGACTTGGTACACTTTCGTGGGATTAGTTAACGATTTGCTTTAGCCAAACATTCTCCTTCGCAGACGAGAATCCCTTCATCCATAATGCACTCCAGGCAATTAAGATGAATATTTTTGAGACAGAACCAACGGTGCAACTATCAAAACTATGATGGACCATGACACCTGAAATGATGATGGATTGCTACAATGTCTAAGGAGAACCGAAGGATGACAATGATGACCCAAGAGCCACATATGAGCCGGAGTTCGAAGGTAGCCGCAATCTAAAGGCACCTAAACTACCATCTGACAAGTATAACCAGCCACTGAAGGTTATGAAGGTAAACATTGGGTTAGAAGAAAACCCAAAATTTGCAAGCATTGAAGATTATTGGGACAAATCAACTATCGTGAATATGATAGATCTTTTGCATGAGTTTCAAGATTTGTTCCCAATGAAATTCTCAGAAATGAAGGGAATCTCTGGAGACCTCGGCGAAATGAATATTCCCCTAAAACCTATTGCGAAGTTGGTTAAGCAAAGACTATATTGCTTAAACCCACGACACAAGGAATGAGTATAGGCTGAACTTGAGAGAATGCTGGAATCTGGCATCATTAAACTAGTTGAAGAGTCAGAATGGATTAGCCTAATGGTTGTCTAAGATAAGAAAACCAGTGAGGTAGGAATTTGTGTCGACCTATGAAAGTTGAACGATGCATGTTTACATGACCCATTCCTGACCCCATTCACAGAGGAGGTACTCGAAGGAGTTGGTAGTCAGGAAATTTATTCGTATACAGATGGGTTCTCAGGATACCATCAAATTAGGATTGCGAAGGAGGATATGCATAAGACCACCTTTGTCACGGAATGGGGGTGCTACCAATATATAGTAATGCCATTTGTTAAATTTTGAGCATTAATTTACAATACTCTAGGATCTTTGCTGAGAGAATAACATCTACAGTATATCAATGCATGACAATCACAATATGACAAGCATCACAAGAATCAAAAGCATAAAGACAAGAGACACAGAGTTTTCGTGGGGAAAACTCTAAGGTGAAAAACCCCACAACTTCCTCAGAGATAGACAGAGAAATGGCTCAACCAAAGTACAACCAAATAACACTGAGATAGTCTCCTAATAGAAGATGATCCTCCTCCTCACTAGTGCGCCACTTTTCAAGAGAGAGTGAGTTACTTTTTCGAGTGAGTAAAATAGAGATCTCCGATCTCTATTTATACTAACCTTTTTTCCCAGTGACCTTATGGGGCCGACTTGTCTATCTAGATACATCCACATTATATTATATATAATTCAGGGCCGACCCCACATGGTGTTCTAATAACCCATCGGCAAGTACACACACTTGCAACACTTATCAATCCACATGACGACACTTCCTTATAGAGGAATAACACATCTCTTATAAGGGTACAATCAATATACATAAAATACACAGATGAAATACATTCCGAAGTTACATATACATCAACAATCCCTCTTAACTAGGAAGGTATTTCTCGACATAGATCTGCTAGACAAGTCTTCTTCTTGGGATCATCATCATCGATGCATCATCATCATCATCGTCACTGCTGCTGCTATCTCAACCAATCTCTGAATCTACTCGTCATAGGAAGTTCTACAAAACCAGTCCTTTTTCATACTGGAT
Organism: Larix kaempferi; assembly: GCA_027924585.1. Lineage (NCBI taxonomy): Eukaryota > Viridiplantae > Streptophyta > Pinopsida > Pinales > Pinaceae > Larix > Larix kaempferi. The sequence continues at coordinate 5,720,146 of BSBM01001417.1, read as the reverse complement.
GTAGGCCCACCACCTACAGGTCTTCATCATCACTGGCCATACTATGGAATTATCAGGACTCATTACGTGCGTCACAAAACCTGGCTGCAGCATCCCAGGCTATTATGAGCACACAGCTCTACCTGTAGGATCTCCCAGGAGCACATTAGATGTGACCCATCACAAAACCTGGCTGAAGCATCCCAGGCTATTACGAGCACACGGCTCTACCTATCGGATCTCCCAGGAGCACATTACATGTGATCTCACCACAAAACCTGGCTGAAGCATCCCAGCATGTTACGAGCACACGGCTCTACCTGTCGGATCTCCTAGGAGCACATTACATGTGGTCCACCACAAAACCTAGCTGAAGCATCTGAGGCCTTTTTCATCCTGTCCAGATCTCCCAAAAGAAAATTACATGTGATCATGGCAAAACCTGGTTGAAGCATCTGAGGCCTTTTTCATCCTGTCCAGATCTCCAAGGAGAAAATTACATGCCATAGGACAAAACCTCGCAAGAGCATCTGCTAGATATCCCAGGGAACCGAATTACATGCCATAGGAAAAACCTCGAAAGACTATTTGTAGATCTCCCAGGGCACAAATTATATGTCCTCCCAAGCAAAACCTCGAAAGAGCATTTGCCAGATGTCCCAGGGCACTGAATTACATGCCATAGGCAAAACCTCGAAAGACCATCTGCAAATCTCCCAGGGCACAAATTACATGCTTACCTGTACAACCTGATCCACGGCCACAAAGTATCATCTGATACTCATCATACATCATCCTGATGTACACATGATCATCCTGATCATCATCACTACAACATCCTGCTGCATGTCATCTGGAGAAGCTCGTCATCCACAATCATCCTGATCATACAATGCATCCATCTGATGCACACCAAGTATCTACCTAATATATATCATCACACATAGTCTATCCACCTGATACATAGATACATGATCCACACAATGTATCCATCAACATAAATGATCTACCTAATCATACTTGATACATATCAATATACATGATCTCCCTGATCATACAATGTATCCACCTGATACATATATAGAAACATGGTCCAAGCATCCAACATGATGCATATACAAGATACATACAAATGATCCAACCGATCATATCCAGCATCCAACATGAGTCATACATACATATGAATGATCCAACTGATCATATCCAGCATCCAACATGATGCATACATACATATAAATGATCCAACTGATCATATCTAGCATCCAACATGATGCGTACATACATATAAATGATCCAACTGATCATATTCAGCATCCAACATGACGCGTACATACATATACATATAAATGATCCAACTAATCATACAAAGCAGAAACTAGAACATCATCCTGCTGCTCAACAACATCCAGCGCTTACATCCACAGCCATGTGAAGGATCCTCCTTCCAACATGCTTGGAATGGCTTTAGCAAATGTGTCCATCACTTCTTCCTCGAAGTGTCCTCGATCTGGAGAATGACAAGCCTCTCTCTGAAGTACTCGAACTTCACCCTAGCTAGTGGCTTCATCAGCACATCTGCAATCTGCTTGTCCATCGCAACATACAGGAGCTTCATAGCTCCTCTCTGCACCATATCCCTAATATAGTGATATTTGATCTCTATGTGTTTTGACCTGTCATGAAACACTGGGTTCTCGGAAAACTTCACACAACTCTAGTTATCACAGAAGAAACCAATAGCATCCAACGCGAGATCAAATAACTCAGACAGTAGCTTCCGCAGCCATACTGCATCACAACTAGCTGAACAGGCTGCAACATACTCTGCCTCAGCTGTACTCAGTGCCACGCAGGACTGCTTCTTGCTAAACCATGAGATCACACCTGATCCCATACTGAAGCAACACCCAGATGTGCTCTTCCTATCTGCAGCACTGCCAGCCCAATCTGAATCAACATAACCGTACAGGTTAAACTTTTGATTCGCTTCATACTTGAGCCCATAATCCACTGTACCCTTCAGGTACCTCAGAACATGCTTTACAGCAACTAGGTGAACACTCCTCGGATCCGTCAGGAACTGGCTCAATGTGTTCACAGCAAAGCAAATGTCCGGTCTCGTGTTCGTCAGGTACATCAAGGACCCAATCATCTGACGATACATAGAGACATCAACCGGCTTAGATGAAGCATCACATAGAAGCTTCAGATTCGATGCCATCGGTGTGGCCATGGCCTTGCAATCCATCATCCCAAATCTCTTCAGGATATCTATTGTGTACTTCCCTTGACCAAGGAAGATGCCACCTGCACTCTGCCACACCTCCATACCTAGGAAATAATGCATCATTCACAAATCTTTCATATCGAATTCAGCAGCAAGCTTCCTCTTAGTATCTGCAATCAGTTTGTCATCTCCTGTTACAAATAAGTCATCCACATATAGGAGTAGAATCACAGGATTCCCTTCCACAACCTTGTAGTAAAGGTTGGAATACACTTTACTCTTGGTAAAGCCCAAACTAGATAGGAAACTGTCCATCCTACCATACCAGGTTTTGGGAGCTTGCTTCAAGCCATACAAGGCTTTCTTCAATCTGCACACATGTGACTCCCTGTCAGGTCTTGGGACTGCATCCCAAACATGATTGACGGATCATGGCATTCCATTTCTTCATCCCAGATCATGGGAACTTTAATATCTTCAATATATATCTTTGTTGATGGAACAAATGTTGTAGTCCTTTTGTAGGTGAAGATATACGGTCTTTCCTACAAAACAAGTTAAATTGCATGATTAGAAACATCTCATAATTTTCAGAACAAATTCTTTACACATAAAGAAATATGTCATGCAGTCATGCAGTTATCTTAGCCAATGTTTCAATACAACATTTATCCATGTTCCACAACTTTCTAGATGCCTTCCAGTCTCTACCAGAACATTGTTGAGAGTTTACACTACTCCCAACATGTTAGCAAAGAGGTTTCATTCTAGATAAGTAGCACTGGAATGTTGTACAGTGCCATAGGCCACTTACCCATCACATGCATATTAGTAGTATACTGTTCATTCATGTAATCATTCAAATATGCACAATACATCTCCTAAGTCTAGGAACATAAGCATAATATTATTTAAACAAACAAAATAGGCAAGAAATGATAATTGAAATACTTATCTTTGTTTGTTTGTTGGGTGGACTCCCTCTGAGTCTTTGCTTCCTGGTAGGAGCTGCTGAAGTAGCTTCTTCTACACCTTTCTGTTGTGGAATGTAGGAAGATGGTTAACTCCTTCTGAAAATATGCATCCTTGCAGGAGCTGCTGGAGTGTGCTCCCTCTTGATCTTTGCTTCCTGGATTACCTGTCCTTGAACTTATATTCATCCTTGCTGACATCAATCTTCTTGAACCCAGAAAAGACCTCTTCTGGTGTCTTGTTGTCCAACATCTTGTGGGGTGTTCTGTTCTGTACATATACAACTGTTCTAGCTGCTTCTGCCCATAGATGCATAGGTAGATCCTGGTCATGCAGCATTGCCCTTGCTACTTCCATGATAGTTCTATTCTTCCTTTCTGCAACTCCATTCTGTTGTGGATTGTAAGGAGTAGTCAACTCCCTCTTAATCCCTGAATCACTGCAAAGCTTCTTGAAGTCACCTGAGGTGAATTCTCCACCATTGTCGGATCTAAATGTTTTGATCTTCTTGTCAGTTTGATTCTCCATCAAGGTTTTGAATTCCTTAAACTTATCAAACACCTCATCTTTGTTCTTCAAGAAGTATACCCAAGTCTTCCTGGAGAAGTCATCAATAAATGAGACATAGTAAACATACCCACTTAGAGAACTAGATGACATAGGACCACATTCATCTGAGTGGATGATTTCCAGGATGTCTTTTGCCTTGATTTCACTGCTTGGGAAAGCCTTCTTAATGTTCTTACCTTTTTGCACATCCTTTGCAAACACCTTCATGTTTGGTCTTGATTTCAGGAAGACCCTCTACAGCTTTGCTTGCAATTGGAAGTGCCCTATAGTGCATATGAGCAAGTATTCTATGCCAAAGTTCACTTGGCTCCATGGATTCATGCACCATGGCATGTTCAGGTTGTCCCTTTAATTTATACAAACCTCCCTCTTGCTCTCCAATCACTACTGCATCATCTATGGTCTTTCCCTTTGGCCATATTAGGACTTGACCATCCACAAATGCAACCCTCATACCGTTTTCATCCAATGCAGAGATTGAGAGTAAGTTCTTCTTGAGCCCAGGTACATAAAGAACTTCTTTCATCTTCAAAGATTTTCCAGAATCTAGGTTGTAGGAGGCTTCACCACTTCCTTTGATTGGGTATTGATAATCATCCCCAAGTTTCACCTTATGGGGTGATTCATGTTCAGATAGATTCACAAAAGATTCCTTAAACCCAGTCATGTGTTTGGAAGCCCCACTATCAATCAAGCAATCATTACAACCATGGGATATGGTACCTGTGAGAGCAGAGATTAGAACATACTCTTCTTCACTTGATGAGTTATCATCACTTTCTACCCTAGCCTTCTTCTTGGGTGGTTCATCATCCTTGGCAGCATGAGCATGAAACCTTCTTTTGCTGCCCTTCTTCTTCTTGTTGGAGTTGTTGTTGTCTTTCTTGTTCTTGGGACAATTTATGGGAATATGTCCTTTCTCATTACAGGTGAAGCATATTCTTCTTTCTTTGAAGTGATGTGAAGATTTCTTGGAGTGAGATGGCTCTCTCTTGGAATTCCCTTTCTTGGTGTGACCTGTGAGATCTTGATCTTCATTCCCCATCTTTTCTTCTCATGCCACAAGCCTTGCTTCTTCTTGTGAGCATTCTTCCCATAGTCTACTGAAGGAGATCAACTTCTTCCTTGCACAAATTCCTTGGATAAAGGAATCCCATGACCTGGGTAGGACATTTAGAGTGGTCATCACCACTTCACCATTCTCCACCATTTCATCCACTGCTTCTAGTTGTTCCTTGATCTGGGAGACCCTTGAAAAATAAGATTGGCTGGTTTCTCCATTCTGAAACTTTACTCCTTTCAATTGGTTCCGCAGGGTCATCTTCCGATTTATGTTCTTCCCTTCAAATAGCTTGGTAAAAGAGTCAAACATCTCCTTGGGTGTCTTTAGAGAGGACACATGGGGTATGAGATGATCTTTAATGGAATCAACAATGATTCTCTTTTCCTTGACCAAGTTCTTCTTATGCAATACCTTGGCCTCTTCATCCTCTGCGATAGGGATGTCTTCTTTCACATATGAGTCCAACTCATTCTCTTCCAGGATTAACCCAATTCGATACTTCCAGGCTCAGAAGTTATTAGCCCCTTCAAGCTTATCCTCAAGCTTGGTGTGGAGAGACATCTTAAAGAGTACTTCAAATGGAAATAGAAAAGATTTAGATCTTACCACTTGAAGTGCTGAAAACTGGATCTGGTCCCCGATTAGGGTTTGTCAGAGAAACCCTAAAAATTCAAAATGTGAATTTCAAATTTCTGAAAGGATAGAAAGACGAGCCTTGATGAGCTGATCATCCTGGTGCATTCAGAATTTGAGATCAGCAAAGTCTTTCTAGGTGGACTCCAAGCATCCAACATGATGCATACATTGGTAGTCGATTTTCAACTTTGACCAACTTCTCGGAATTTAAATTAGAGAATAGATTTGGATGTCACATTGGTAGACGAGCGTCCATGCCAACTTTCATGACGTTCCGAGCTAATTTCACACCCTTTAAGCCCAAGTCTAGCGAAAACAAACGATCAAGTTTCAACTTTGACCAACTTCTCGGAATTGAAATTTGAGAATAGTTTTGGATGTCCCATTGGTAGACAAGCATCCACACCAACATTCGTTACGTTCCGAGCTATTTTCTCCCCCTTTAAGCCCAACTGCAGCAAAAACGTACGGTTGAGTTACGACTATCACCAACTTCTTGGAATTGAAAATTGGGCATAGAATTGGATGTCCCATTTGTAAACATTCGCGCACAACAACTTTCGTCACATTACGAGCTAATTTCACACCCTTTAAGCTCAAGTCTAGCAAAAACGCATGGTGGCGTTTCAACTTTGACCAACTTCTCGGAATTGAAATATGAGAATAGATTTGAATGTCTCGTTGGTAGACAAGTGCGCATGCCAACTTTCGTGACATTCTGAGCTATTTTCCCGCCCTTTAAGACCAGGTCTAGCGAAAACGCACGATCGAGTTTCAACTTTGACCAACTTCTCGAAATTGAAATTTGAGAATAGTTTTGGATGTCCCATTGGTAGACAAGCGTCCACACCAACTTTCGTGACGTTCCGAGCTATTTTCTCCACGTTTAAGCCCAAGTCTAGCAAAAACGCACGGTTGAGTTTCGAATTTGACCAACTTCTCGGAATTAAAAATTGAGCATAGATTTGGATGTCCCGTTGGTAGAGAAATGCGCATGCCAACTTTCGTGACGTTCCGAGCTATTTTCTGACCCTTTAAGCCTAAGTCTAGCGAAAATGCACGGTGGATTTTCAACTTTGACCAACTTCTCGGAATTTAAATTTGAGAATAGATTTGGATGTCACATTGGTAAATGAGCATCCACGCCAACTTTCGTGACGTTCTGAGCTATTTTCAAACACTTTAAGCCCATGTCTAGCGAAAACGCATGATCAAGTTTCAACTTTGACCAACTTCTCGGAATTGAAATTTGAGAATAGTTTTCGATGTCCCATTGGTAGACAAGCATCCACACCAACATTCGTTACGTTTCGAGCTATTTTCTCCCCCTTGAAGCCCAACTATAGCGAAAATGTACGGTCAAGTTACGACTTTCACCAACTTCTCGGAATTGAAAATTGAGCATAGATTTGGATGTCCCATTTGTAGACATTCGCGCACAACAACTTTCGTCACATTACGAGATAATTTCACACTCTTTAAGCTCAAGTCTAGCGAAAACGCATGGTGGCGTTTCGACTTTGACCAACTTCTCAGAATTGAAATATGAGAATCGATTTGGATGTCTCGTTGGTAGACAAGTGCGCACGCCAACTTTCGTAACGTTCCGACCTATTTTCCCACCATTTAAACCCAAGTCTAGCGAAAACGTACGATCGAGTTTCAACTTTGACCAACTTCTCGGAATTGAAATTTGAGAATAGGTTTGGATGTCCCATTGGTAGACAAGCATCCACACCAACGTTCGTGACGTTCTGAGCTATTTTATCCCCCTTTAGGCCCAAGTCTAGCGAAAACGCACGGTCGAGTTTTGAATTTGACCAACTTCTCGGAATTAAAAATTGAGCATAGATTTGGATGTCCCGTTGGTAGCCGAGCTATTTTCTCACCCTTTAAGCCCAAGTCCAGTGAAAATGCATGGTTGATTTTCAACTTTGACCAACTTCTCGGAATTTAAATTTGAGAATAGATTTGGATGTCACATTGGTAAATGAGCGTCCACGCCAACTTTCGTGACGTTCTGAGCTATTTTCACACACTTTAAGCCCATGTCTAGCGAAAACGCATGATCAAGTTTCAACTTTGACCAACTTCTCGGAATTGAAATTTGAGAATAGTTTTGGATGTCCCATTGGTAGACAAGCATCCACACCAACATTCGTTACGTTTCGAGCTATTTTCTCCCCCTTGAAGCCCAACTATAGCGAAAACGTACGGTCAAGTTACGACTTTCACCAACTTCTCGGAATTGAAAATTGAGCATAGATTTGGATATCCCATTTGTAGACATTCGCGCACAACAACTTTCGTCACATTACGAGCTAATTTCACACTCTTTAAGCTCAAGTCTAGCGAAAACGCATGGTGGCGTTTCGACTTTGACCAACTTCTCAGAATTGAAATATGAGAATCGATTTGGATGTCCCGTTGGTAGACAAGTGCGCACACCAACTTTCGTGACGTTCCGAGTTATTTTCCCACCATTTAAGCCCAAGTCTAGCGAAAACGTACGATCGAGTTTCAACTTTGACCAACTTCTCGGAATTGAAATTTGAGAATAGGTTTGGATGTCCCATTGGTAGACAAGCATCCACACCAACTTTCGTGACGTTCTGAGCTATTTTATCCCCCTTTAGGCCCAAGTCTAGCGAAAACGCACGGTCGAGTTTTGAATTTGACCAACTTCTCGGAATTAAAAATATAGCATAGATTTGGATGCCCCGTTGGTAGCCGAGCTATTTTCTCACCCTTTAAGCCCAAGTCTAGTGAAAATGCATGGTTGATTTTCAACTTTGACCAACTTCTTGGAATTTAAATTTGAGAATAGATTTGGATGTCACATTGGTAGACGAGCGCCCACGCCAACTTTCATGACGTTCCGAGCTTATTTTACACCCTTTAAGGCCAAGTCTAGGGAAAATGCACGATCGAGTTTTGAATTTGACCAAATTCTCGGAATTGAAAATTTAGCATAGTTTTGGATGTCCCATTTGTAGACATTCGCGCACAACAACTTTGACACATTATGAGCTAATTTCACACCCTTTAAGCTCAAGTCTAGCGAAAACTCATGGTGGCATTTCGTGACAAGCGTCCACGCCAACTTTCGTGACGTTTCGAGCTATTTTCACACCCTTTAAGCCCAGGTCTAGCGAAAACACACGATTGAGTTTCAACTTTGACCAACTTCTTGGAATTGAAATTTGAGAATAGTTTTGGATGTCGCATTGGTAGACAAGCGTCCACACCAACTTTCGTGACGTCCTGAGCTATTTTCTCCCCCTTTAAGCCCAAGTCTAGTAAAACGCACGGTCGAGTTTCGAATTTGACCAACTTCTCGGAATTGAAAATTGAGCATAGATTTGCATGTCCCGTTGCTAGATAAATGCGCATGCCAACTTTCGTGACGTTCCGAGCTATTTTCTCACCCTTTAGGCCCAAGTCTAGCAAAAACGCACGATCGAGTTTCAACTTTGACCAACTTCTCGGAATTGAAATTTGAGAATAGTTTTGGATGTCCCATTGGTAGACAAGCATCCACACCAACATTCGTTACATTCCGAGCTATTTTCTCCCCCTTTAAGCCCAACTGTAGCAAAAACGCACAGTCGAGTTACGACTTTCACCAACTTCTCGGAATTGAAAATTGAGCATAGATTTGGATGTCCAATTTGTAGACATTCGTGCACAACAACTTTCGTCACATTACGAGCTAATTTAACACCCTTTAAGCTCAAGTCTAGCGAAAACGCATGGTGGCATTTCACACCCTTTAAGCCCAAGTCTAGCGAAAACGCACGGTCCATTTTCAACTTTGACCAACATCTCAGAATTTAAATTTGAGAATAGATTTGGATGTCCAATTAGTAGACAAGCGTCCACACCAACTTTCGTGACATTCCGAGCTATTTTCTCCCCCTTCAAGCCCAACTCTAGCGAAAACGTACGGTCGAGTTTCGACTTTCACCAACTTCTCGGAATTAAAAATTGAGATAGATTTGGATGTCCCATTTGTAGACATGCACGCACAGCAACTTTCGTGACATTACGAGCTAATTTAACACCCTTTAAGCCCAAGTCTAGCGAAAACGCACGATCGAGTTTCAACTTTGACCAACTTCTCAGAATTGAAATTTGAGAATAGTTTTGGATGTCACATTGGTAGACGAGCGTCCACGTCAACTTTCGTGACATTCCGAGCTATTTTCCCATCCTTTAAGCCCAAGTCTATCGAAAATGCACGGTTGAGTTTCGAATTTGACCAACTTCTCGGAATTGAAAATTGAGCATAGATTTGGATGTCCCGTTGGTAGAAAAATGCGCACACCAACTTTCGTGACGTTTCGAGCTATTTTGTCACCCTTTAAGCCTAAGTCTTGCGAAAATGCATGGTCGATTTTCAACTTTGACCAACTTCTCAGAATTTAAATTTGAGAATGGATTTCGATGTCACATTGGTAGATGAGCATCCACGCCAACTTTCGTGACGTTCCGAGCTTTTTTCTCACCATTTAAGCCTAAGTCTAGCGAAAATGTACTGTCGATTTTCAACTTTGACCAACTTCTCGAAATTTAAATTTGAGAATGGATTTGGATGTCACATTGGTAGACGAGTGTCCATGCTAACTTTCGTGACGTTCCGAGCTATTTTCACACCCTTCAAGCCCAAGCTCGGAACCAACTTCACACCAACATTCTCCACACCAACATTCATTACGTTCTGAGCTATTGATAGACAAGCGTCCACACCAACATTCATTATGTTCTGAGCTATTTTCTCCCCCTTTAAGCCCAACTGTAGCGAAAACGTACGATCGAGTTACGACTTTCACCAACTTCTCGGAATTGAAAATTGAGCATAGATTTGGATGTCCCATTTGTAGACATTCACGCACAACAACTTTCATCACATTACGAGCTAATTTCACACCCTTTAAGCTCAAGTCTAGCGAAAACGCATGGTGGCGTTTCAACTTTGACCAACTTTTTGGAATTAAAAATTGAGAATAGATTTGGATGTCCCGTTGGTAAACAAGTGCGCACGCCAACTTTTGTGACGTTCCGAGCTATTTTCCCACCCTTTAAGCCCAAGTCTAGCGAAAACGCACGATCGAGTTTCCAGTTTGACCAACTTCTCGGAATTGAAATTTGAGAATCGTTTTGGATGTGCAATTGGTAGACAAGCGTCCACACCAACTTTCATGACGTTCCGAGCTATTTTCTTCCCCTTTAAGCACAAGTCTAGTGAAAACGCACGGTCGAGTTTCGAATTTGACAACCTTCTGGGAATTAAAAATTGAGCATAGATTTGGATGTCCCATTGGTAGACAAATGCGCACGTCAACTTTTGTGACATTCCGAGCTATTTTCTCACCCTTTAAGCCCAAGTCTAGCGAAATGCACGGTCAATTTTCAACTTTGACCAACTTCTCGCAATTTAAATTTGAGAATAGATTTGGATGTCACATTTGTAGACATGTGCGCACTACAACTTTCGTGACATTACCCATTCCTAGCTATTTTCTACCCGTTTGAGCCCAACTCTAGCAAAAACGTACGGTCGAGTTTCAACTTTCACCAACTTCTCGGAATTGAAAATTGAGCATAGGTTTGGATCTCCCATTTGTAGACATTTGCGCACAACAACTTTCGTGACATTACGAGGTAATTTCACACCTTTTAAGCCCAAGTCTAGCAAAAATGCACAATCAAGTTTCAACTTTGACCAACTCCTCGGAATTAAAATTTGAGAATAGTTTTGGATGTCCCATTGGTAGACAAGCGTCCACACCAACTTTCGTGACGTTCCGAGCTATTTTCTCCCCATTTAAGCCCAAGCCTAGCGAAGACGCACGATCGAGTTTCGAATTTGAGCAACTTCTCGGAATTGAAAATATATCATAGATTTGGATGTCCCATTGGTAGACAAATGCGCACGCCAACTTTCGTGACATTCCGAGCTATTTTCTCACCCTTTAAGCCCAAGTCTAGCGAAAATGCACGATCGAGTTTCAACTTTGACCAACTTCTTGGAATTGAAATTTGAGAATAGTTTTGGATGTTCCATTGGTAGACAAGCATCCACACCAACATTCGTTACGTTCCGAGCTATTTTCTCCCCCTTTAAGCCCAACTATAGCGAAAACGTTACGATCGAGTTACGACTTTCACCAAATTCTCGGAATTGAAAATTGAGAGTAGATTTGGATGTCCCGTTGGTAGACGAGCGTCCATGCCAAGTTTCGTGACATTCCGAGCTAATTTCACACGCTTTAAGCCCAAGTCTAGGGAAAACGCACGGTCGATTTTCAACTTTGACCAACTTCTCGCATTTTAAATTTGAGAATAGATTTGGATGTCACATTTGTAGACATGTGCGCACTACAACTTTCGTGATTTTACGAGCTAATTTCACACGCTTTAATCCCAAGTCTAGAGAAAACGCATGGTGGCGTTTCGACTTTGACCAACTTGTTGGAAATTAAATTTGAGAATAGTTTTGGATGTCCCATTGGTAGACAAGCATCCACACCAACATTCATTACGTTCCGAGCTATTTTCTCCCCATTTAAGCCCAACTATAGCGAAAACGTACGATCGAGTTACGGCTTTCACCAACTTGTCGGAATTGAAAATTTAGCATAGATTTGGATGTCCCATTTGTAGACATTCGCGCACAACAACTTTCTTCACATTACGAGCTAATTTCACACCCGTTAAGCTCAAGTCTAGCGAAAACGCATGGTGGCATTTCGACTTTGACCAACTTCTCGGAATTGAAAATTGAGCATAGATTTGGATGTCCCGTTGGTAGACAAATGTGCACACCAACTTTCGTGACGTTCTGAGCTATTTTGTCACCCTTTAAGCCTAATTCTAGCAAAAATGCATGATCGATTTTCAACTTTGACCAACTTCTCAGAATTTAAATTTGAGAATGGATTTCGATGTCACATTGGTAGACGAGCGTCCACGCCAACTTTCGTGACATTCCGAGCTTTTTTCTCAGCCTTTAAGTCTAAGTCTAGCGAAAATGCACGGTCGATTTTCAACTTTGACCAACTTCTCAGAATTTACATTTGAGAATAGTTTTGGATGTCCCATTGGTAGACAAGCGTCCACGCCAACATTCGTTACGTTCCGAGCTATTTTCACCCCCTTTAAGCCCAAGTCTCGCGAAAACGCACGGTTGAGTTTCGAATTTGACCAACTTCTCGGAATTGAAAATTGAGCATAGATTTGGATGTCCCGTTGGTAGACAAATGCAAATGCCAACTTTCGTGACGTTCCAGGCTATTTTCTCACCCTTTAAGCCTAAGTCTAGCGGAAATGCACGGTCGATTTTCAACTTTGAACAACTTCTCGGAATTTAAATTTGAGAATAGATTTCGATGTCACATTGGTAGACGAGCGTCCATGCCAACTTTCGTGACGTTCCTAGCTATTTTCACACCCTTTAAGCCCAAGTCTAGCGAAAATGCACGATCGAGTTTCAATTTTGACCAACTTCTCGGAATTGAAATTTGAGAATAGTTTTGGATGTCACATTGGTATACGAACGTCCATGCCAACTTTCGTGACGTTCCGAGCTAATTTCACTCCCTTTAATCCCAAGTCTAGGGAAAACGCACGATCGAGTTTCGACTTTGACCAAATTCTCGGAATTGAAAATTGAGCATAGATTTGGATGTCCCGTTGGTAGACAAGTGCGCACGCCAACTTTCGTGACGTTCCGAGCTAATTTCACACCCTTTAAGCCCAAGTCTAGGGAAATCGCACGGTCGATTTTCAACTTTGACCAACTTCTCGCAATTTAAATTTGAGAATAGATTTGGATGTCACATTTGTAGACATGTGCGCACTACAACTTTCATGATTTTACGAGCTAATTTCACACACTTTAATCCCAAGTCTAGAGAAAACGCATGGTGGCTTTTCGACTTCGACCAACTTCTTGGAATATAAATTTGAGAATAGTTTTGGATGTCCCATTGGTAGACAAGCATCCACACCAACTTTCGTGATGTTCCAAGCTATTTTCTCCCCGTTTAAGCCCAACTCTAGCGAAAATGTACGGTCGAGTTTTAACTTTGACCAACTTCTCGGAATTGAAAATTGAGCATAGATTTGGATGTCCCGTTGGTAGACAAGTGCACACGCCAACTTTCATGACGTTTTGAGCTAATTTCACACCCTTTAAGACCAAGTCTAGGGAAAACACACGGTCGATTTTCAACTTTCACCAACTTCTCACAATTTAAATTTGAGAATAGATTTGGATGTCACATTTGTAGACATGTGCGCACTACAACTTTCATGATTTTACGAGCTAATCTCACACACTTTAATCACAAGTCTAGAGAAAACACATGGTGGCATTTCGACTTTGACCAATTTCTTGGAATTGAAATTTGAGAATAGTTTTGGATGTCCCGTTGGTAGACAAGCGTCCACACCAACTTACGTGACGTTCCAAGCTATTTTCTCCTCTAGCGAAAACGTACGGTCGAGTTTCAACTTTCACCAACTTCTCGGAATATAACATTGAGCATAGGTTTGGATGTCCCATTTGTAGACATTTGCGCACAACAACTTTCGTGACATTACGAGCTAATTTCACACCCTTTAAGCCCAAGTCTAGCGAAAACGCATGATCGAGTTTCAACTTTGACCAACTTCTCGGAATTGAAATTTGAGAATAGTTTTGGATGTCCCATTGGTAGACAAGCATCCACGCCAACTTTCATGACGTTCGGAGCTATTTTCTCCCCCTTTAAGCCCAAGTCTAGCGAAAACGCACAGTCGAGTTTCGAATTTGACCAACTTCTCGGAATTGAAAATTGAGCATAGATTTGGAATGTCCCATCGGTAGACAACTGCGCATGCCAACTTTCATGACGTTACGAGCTATTTTCTCACCCTTTAAGCCTAAGTCTAGCGAAAATGCACGGTCGATTTTTAACTTTGACCAACTTCTCAGAATTTATATTTGAGAATAGATTTGGATGTCACATTGGTAGAAAATTGCACACACCAACTTTCGTGACGTTTCGAGCTATTTTCCCACCCTTTAAGCCCAAGTCTAGCGAAAACACACGATCAAGTTTCAACTTTGACCAACTTCTCGGAATTGAAATTTGAGAATAGTTTTGGATGTCCCATTGGTAGACAAGCGTCCACACCAACTTTCGTGACAATCCGAGCTATTTTCTCCCCCTCTAAGCCCAAGTCTAGCGAAAACGCACGGTCGAGTTTCGGATTTGACCAACTTCTCTGAATTAAAATTGAGCATAGATTTGGATGTCCCGTTGGTAGACAAATGCGCACACCAACTTTCGTGACATTCCAAGCTATTTTCTCACGCTTTAAGCCCAGTCTAGCGAAAATGCACGGTCGATTTTCAACTTTGAACTTCTTCTCAGAATTTAAATTTGAGAATAGATTTGGATGTCACATTGGTAGATGAGTGTCCATGCCAACTTTCATGACGTTCCGAGCTAATTTCACACCCTTTAAGCCCAAGTCTAGGGAAAACGCATGATCGAGTTTCGACTTTGACCAAATTCTCGGAATTAAAAATTGAGGATAGATTTGGATGTCCCGTTGGTAGACAAGTGCGCATGCCAACTTTCATGACGTTCCAAGCTAATTTCACACTCTTTAAGCCAAAGTCCAGGGAAAACGCACGGTCGATTTTCAACTTTGACCAACTTCTCGCAATTTAAATTTGAGAATAGATTTGGATGTCACATTTGTAGACATATGCGCACTACAACTTTCGTGATTTTACGAGCTAATTTCACACACTTTAATCCCAAGTATAGAGAGAACGCATGGTGGCGTTTCGACTTTGACCAATTTCTTGGAATTTAAATTTTTAATAGTTTTGGATGTCCCATTGGTAGACAAGCGTCCACACCAACTTTCATGACGTTCCAAGATATTTTTTCCCCGTTTAAGCCCAACTCTAGCGAAAACGTACGGTCGAGTTTCAATTTTCACCAACTTCTCGGAATTGAAAATTGAGCATAGGTTTGGAAGTCCCATTTGTAGACATTTGTGCACAACAACTTTCGTGACATTACGAGCTAATTTCACACCCTTTAAGCCCAAGTCTAGCGAAAACGCACGATCGTGTTTCAACTTTGACCAACTTCTCGGAATTGAAATTTGAGAATAGTTTTGGATGTCCCATTGGTAGACAAGCATCCACACCAACTTTCGTGACGTTTCGAGCTATTTTCTTCCCCTTTAAGCCCAAGTCTACCGAAAACGCACGGTCGAGTTTCGAATTTGACCAACTTCGCGCACAACAACTTTCGTCACATTACGAGCTAAGTTCACAACCTTTAAGCTCAAGTCTAGCGAAAACGCATGGTGGCGTTTCGTCTTTGACCAACTTCTCGGAATTGAAATATGAGAATAGATTTGGATGTCCCGTTGTAGAAAAGTGCACACGCCAACTTTCGTGACGTTCCGAGCTATTTTCCCACCCTTTAAGCCCAAGTCTAGCGAAAATGCACGATCGAGTTTCAACTTTGACCAGATTCTCGGAATTGAAATTTGAGAATAGTGTTGCATGTCCCATTGGTAGACAAGCGTCCACACCAACTTTTGTGACATTCCAAGCTATTTTCTCCCCCTCTAATCCCAAGTCTAGCGAAAACGCACGGTCGAGTTTCGAATTTGACCAACTTCTCTGAATTAAAAATTGAGCATAGATTTGGATGTCCCGTTGGTAGACAAATGCGCACGCCAACTTTCGTGACATTTCGAGCTATTTTCTCACGCTTTAAGCCCAATCTAGCGAAAATGCACGGTCGATTTTCAACTT
This sequence comes from Larix kaempferi, assembly GCA_027924585.1. Lineage (NCBI taxonomy): Eukaryota > Viridiplantae > Streptophyta > Pinopsida > Pinales > Pinaceae > Larix > Larix kaempferi. The sequence goes on along the minus strand of BSBM01001417.1, from coordinate 5,703,865 downwards.
TGACCAACTTCTCGGAATTTAAATTTGAGAATAGATTTGGATGTCACATTAGTAGATGAGTGTCCACGCCAACTTTCATGACGTTCCGAGCTAATTTCACACCCTTTAATCCCAAGTCTAGGGAAAACGCACGATCGAGTTTCGACTTTGACCAAATTCTTGGAATTGAAAATTGGGCATAGATTTGGATGTCCTGTTGGTAGACAAGTGCGCACGCCAACTTTCATGACGTTCCAAGCTAATTTCACACTCTTTAAGCCAAAGTCTAGGGAAAATGCACGGTCGATTTTCAACTTTGACCAACTTCTCGCAATTTAAATTTGAGAATAGATTTGGATGTCACATTTGTACACATATGTGCACTACAACTTTCGTGATTTTACGAGCTAATTTCACACACTTTAATCCCAAGTCTAGAGAGAACGCATGGTGGCATTTTGACTTTGACCAATTTCTTGGAATTTAAATTTGAGAATAGTTTTGGATGTCCCATTGGTAGACAAGCATCCACACCAACTTTCGTGACGTTCCAAGATACTTTTTCCCCATTTAAGGCCAACTCTAGCGAAAACGTACGGTCGAGTTTCAACGTTCACCAACTTCTCGGAATTGAAAATTGAGCATAGGTTTGGATGTCCCATTTGTAGACATTTGCGCACAACAACTTTCGTGACGTTCTGCCCAGTCTAGCGAAAATGCACGGTCGATTTTAAACTTTGACCAACTTCTCGGAATTTAAATTTGAGAATAGATTTGGATGTCACATTGGTAGATGAGCGTCCACGCCAACTTTTGTGACGTTCCGAGCTAATTCCACACCCTTTAAGCCCAAGTCTAGGGAAAATGCACGATCGAGTTTCGACTTTGACCAAATTCTCAGAATTGAAATATGAGAATAGATCTGGATGTCTCGTTGGTAGACAAGTGCGCACGCCAACTTTCGTGACGTTCCGAGCTATTTTCCCACCCTTTAAGCCCATGTCTAGCGAAAACGCACGATCAAGTTTCAACTTTGACCAACTTCTCGGAATTGAAATTTGAGAATAGTTTTGGATGTCCCATTGGTAGACAAGCGTCCACACCAACTTTTGTGACGTTCGGAGCTATTTTCTCCTCTAGCGAAAACATACGGTCGAGTTTCAACTTTAACCAACTTCTCGGAATTCAAAATTGAGCATAGATTTGGATGTCCCATTTGTAGACATGCGTGCACAACAACTTTCGTGATGTTACGAGCTAATTTCACACCCTTTAAGCTCAAGTCTATCGAAAATGCGCGATCGAGTTTCAACTTTGACCTACTTCTCGGAATTGAAATTTGAGAATAGTTTTGGATGTCCCATTGGTAGACAAGTGCACATGCCAACGTTCGTGACATTCCGAGCTATTTTCATCCCATTTAAGCCCAACTCTAGAGAAAACGCACGGTCCGCGTTTCATCTTTGATCAACTTCTCAGAATTGAAAATTGAGAATAGATTTGGATGTCCCATTTGTAGACATGTGCGCATAGCAACTTTCATGACGTTACAAGCTAATTTCAGGCCCTTTATTCCCAAGTCTAGTGAAAACCCATGGTGGCATTTCGACTTTGACCAACTTCTGGGAATTGAAATTTGAAAATAGATTTGGATGTCCCATTGGTAAACAAGCATGCACGCCACTTTTCGTGACGTTTCGAGCTATTTTCAGCCCCTTTAAGCCCAAGTCTAGCGAAAACGCTCAGTCGAGTTTCAACTTTGACAAACATTTTGGAATTAAAATTTGAGGATAGTTTTGGATGTACCATTGGTAGACAAGCGTCCACACCAACTTTCGTGACATTTCGAGCTATTTTCTCCCCCTTCAAGCCCAACTCTAGCGAAAATGTACGGTCGAGTTTCGACTTTCACCAACTTCTCGGAATTCAAAATTGAGCATAGATTTGGATGTCCCATTTGTAGACATGTGTGCACAGTAACTTTTGTGATGTTACGAACTAATTTCACACCCTTTAAGCTCAAGTCTAGCGAAAACGCATGGTGGTGTTTCGACTTTGACCAACTTCTCGGAATTGAAATTTGAGAATAGATTTGGATGTCCTATTGCTAGACAAGTGCACACGCCAACTTTCGTGATGTTCCAAGCTATTTTCTCGCCCCTTAAGCCCAAGTCTAGCGAAAACGCACGGTCAATTTTCAACTTTGACAAACTTCTTGGAATTTAAATTTGAGAATAGATTTGGATGTCCGATTGGTAGACAAGCGTCCACACCAACTTTCGTGACATTCCGAGCTATTTTCTTCCCATTTAAGCCCAACTCTAAAGAAAACGCACAGTCGAGTTTCATCTTTGACCAACTTTTCGGAATTGAAAATTGAGAATAGATTTGGATGTCCCATTTGTAGACATGCACGCACAGCAACTTTCGTGACATTACGAGCTAATTTGACACCCTTTAAGCCCAAGTCTAGCGAAAACGCACGATCGAGTTTCAACTTTGACCAACTTCTCGGAATTGAAATTTGAGAATAGTGTTGGATGTCCCATTGGTAGACAAGTGTCCACACCAACTTTCGTGACGTTCCGAGCTATTTTCTCCCCCTTTAAGCCCAAGTCTAGCGAAAACGCACGGTCGAGTTTCGAATTTGACCAACTTCTCGGAATTGAAAATTGAGCATAGATTTGGATGTCCCGTTGGTAGACAAATGCGCACGCCAAGTTTCGTGACGTTCCGAGCTATTTTCTCACCCTTTAAGCCTAAGTCTAGCGAAAATGCATGGTCCATTTTCAACTTTGACCAACTTCTCGAAATTTAAATTTGAGAATAGATTTTTATGTCACATTGGTAGACAAGCGTCCATGCCAACTTTCGTGACGTTCCGAGCTAATTTCACACCCCTTAAGCCCAAGTCTAGGGAAAACGCACGATCGAGTTTCAACTTTGACCAAATTCTCGGAATTGAAAATTGAGAATAGATTTGGATGTCCCATTGGTAGACAAGTGCGCATGCCAAATTTCGTGATGTTACGAGCTAATTTCACACCCTTTAAGCCCAAGTCTAGGGAAAACGCACGGCCGATTTTCAACTTTGACCAACTTCTCACAATTTAAATTTGAGAATAGATTTGGATGTCACATTTGTAGACATGATCGCACTACAACTTTCGTGATTTTATGAGTTAATTTCACACACTTTAATCCCAAGTCTAGATAAAACGCATGGTGGCGTTTCGACTTGGACCAACTTCTTGGAATTGAAATTTGAGAATAGTTTTGGATGTCCCATTGGTAGACAAGCATCCACACCAACATTCGTTACGTTCCGAGCTATTTTCTCCCCCTTTAAGCCCAACTGTAGCGAAAACGTATGGTCAAGCTACGACATTCACCAACTTCTCGGAATTGAAAATTGAGCATAGATTTGGATGTCCCATTTGTAAACATTCACGCACAACAATTTTCGTCACATTACGAGCTAATTTCACACCCGTTAAGCCCAATTCTAGCGAAAACGCATGGTGTCGTTTTGACTTTGACCAACATCTCGGAATTGAAATATGAGAATAGTTCTGGATGTCCCATTGGTAGACAAGCGTCCACACCAACTTTCCTGACGTTCCGAGCTATTTTCCCACCCTTTAAGCCCAAGTCTATCGAAAATGCACGGTCGAGTTTCGAATTTGACCAACTTCTCAGAATTGAAAATTGAGCGTAGATTTGGATGTCCCGTTGGTAGACAAATGCGCACGCCAACTTTCGTGACGTTCTCACCCTTTAAGCCTAAGTCTAGCGAAAATGCACGGTTGATTTTCAACTTTGACCAACTTCTCAGAATTTAAATTTGAGAATGGATTTGGATGTCACATTGGTAGACGAGCGTCCACACCAACTTTCGTGACGTTCCGAGCTATTTTCTCCCCCTTTAAGCCGAACTATAGCGAAAACGTACGGTCGAGTTACGACTTTCACCAACTTCTTAGAATTGAAAATTGAGCATAGATTTGGATGTCCCATTTGTAGACATTCGCGCACAACAACTTTCGTCACATTACGAGCTAATTTCACACCCTTTAAGATCAAGTCTAGCGAAAACACATGGTGGTGTTTCGACTTTGACCAAGTTTTCGGAATTGAAATATGAGAATCGATTTGGATGTCCCGTTAGTAGACAAGTGCGCACGCCAACTTTCTTGACGTTCCGATCTATTTTCCCACCCTTTAAGCCCAAGTCTAGCGAAAACGCACGATCGAGTTTCAACTTTGACTAACTTCTCGGAATTGAAATTTGAGAATCGTTTTGGATGTCCCATTGGTAGGCAAGCGTCCACACCAACTTTCGTGACGTTCTGAGCTATTTTCTTCCCCTTTAAGCACAAGTCTAGTGAAAACGCACGGTCGAGTTTCGAATTTGACCAACTTCTCGGAATTAAAAATTGAGCATAGATTTGGATGTCCCGTTGGTAGACAAATGCGCACGCCAACTTTTGTGACATTCCGACCTACTTTTCTCACCCTTTAAGCCCAAGTCTAGCGAAATGCACGGTCGATTTTCAACATTCACCAACTTCTCGGAATTTAAATTTGTGAATAGATTTGGATGTCACATTGGTAGACGAGCGGCCACGCCAACTTTCGTGACGTTCTGAGCTAATTCCACACCCTTTAAGCCCAAGTCTAGGGAAAACGCACGGTCGATTTTCAATTTTGACAAACTTCTCGCAATTTAAATTTGAGAAAAGATTTGGATGTCACATTTGTAGACATGTGCGCACTACAACTTTCGTGATTTTACGAGCTAATTTCACACACTTTAATCCCAAGTCTAGAGAAAACGCATGGTGGCGTTTCGACCTTGACCAACTTCTTGGAATTGAAATTTGAGAATAGTTTTGGATGTCCCATTGGTAGACAAGCGTCCACACCAACTTTTGTGACGTTCCTAGCTATTTTCTACCCGTTTGAGCCCAACTCTATCGAAAACGTACGGTCGAGTTTCAACTTTCACCAACTTCTCAGAATTGAAAATTGAGCATAGGTTTGGATCTCCCATTTGTAGACATTTGGGCACAACAAATTTCGTGACAGTACGAGGTAATTTCACACCCTTTAAGCCCAAGTCTAGCGAAAACGCATGATCGAGTTTCAACTTTGACCAACTTCTCGGAATTGAAATTTGAGAATAGTTTTGGATGTCCCATTGGTAGACAAGCATCCACACCAACTTTCGTGATGTTTCGAGCTATTTTCTCCCCCTTTAATCCCAAGCCTAGCGAAGACGCACGGTCGACTTACGAATTTGACCAACTTCTCGGAATTGAAAATATAGCATAGATTTGGATGTCCCATTGGTAGAAAAATGCACACGCAAACTTTCGTGACATTTCGAGCTATTTTCTCACCCTTTAAGCCCAAGTCTAGCGAAAACGCACGATCGAGTTTCAACTTTGACCAACTTCTCGGAATTGAAATTTGAGAATAGTTTTGGATGTCCCATTGGTAGACAAGCATCCACACCAACATTCGTTACGTTCCGAGCTATTTTCTGCCCCTTTAAGCCCAACTGTAGCCAAAACGTACGGTCGAATTACGACTTTCACCAACTTCTTGGAATTGAAAATTGAGCATAGATTTGGATGTCCCATTTGTAGACATTCGCGCACAACAACTTTCGTCACATTACGGAAAACGCACACCCTTTAAGCCCAAGTCTAGGGAAAACGTACGATCGAGTTTTGACATTGACTAAATTCTCGGAATTGAAAATTGAGAGTAGATTTGGATGTCCTGTTGGTAGACAAATGCGCACGCCAACTTTCGCGACATTCCGAGCTATTTTCTCACCCTTTAAGCCCAAGTCTAGCAAAAATGCACAGTCGATTTTCAACTTTGACAAAATTCTCGGAATTTAAATTTGAGAATAGAGTTGGATGTCCCATTGGTAGACTAGCGTCCACACCAACTTTCGTGACATTCCGAGCTATTTTCATCCCATTTAAGCCCAACTCTAGAGAAAACGCACTGTCGCATTTCATCTTTGACCAACTTCTCGGAATTGAAAATTGAGAATAGATTTGGATGTCCCATTTGTAGACATGCGCGCACAACAACTTTCATGATGTTACGAGCTAATTTCACGCCCATTATTCCCAAGTCTAGTGAAAACCCATGGTGGCATTTCGACTTTGACCAACTTCTGGAAATTGAAATTTGAAAATAGATTTGGATGTCCCATTGGTAGACGAGTGTCCACGCCAACTTTCGTGACGTTCCGAGCTATTTTCACACCTTTTAAGCCCAAGAATAGCGAAAACGCATGATCGAGTTTCAACTTCGACCAACTTCTAGCGAAAACGCACGGTCGAGTTTCAACTTTGACCAAGTTCTCGGAATTGAAATTTGAGAATAGTTTTGGATGTCCCATTGGTAGACAAGCATCCACACCAACGTTCGTGACGTTCTGAGCTATTTTCTCCCCCTTTAAGCTCAAGTCTAGCGAAAACGCACGGTCGAGTTTCGAATTTGATCAACTTCTCAGAATTGAAAATTGAGGATAGATTTGGATGTTCCGTTGGTAGACAAATGCGCAAGCCAACTTTCGTGACGTTCCGAGCTATTTTCACACCCTTTAAGCCCAATTCTAGCTAAAACGCACGATCGAGTTTCAACTTCGACCAACTTCTAGCGAAAACGCACGATCGAGTTTCAACTTTGACCAACTTCTCGGAATTGAAATTTGAGAATAGTTTTGGATGTCCCATTGGTAGACAAGCGTCCACACCAACTTTCGTGACGTTCCGAGCTATTTTCTCCCCCTTTAACCCAAGTCTAGCGAAAACGCACGGTCGAGTTTCGAATTTGACCTTCATCTTGGAATTGAAAATTGAGGATAGATTTGGATGTCCCGTTGGTAGAAAAATGTGCACGCCAACTCTCGTGACGTTCTGAGCTATTTTCTCACCCTTTAAGCCTAAGTCTAGCGAAAATGCACGTTCGATTTTCAACTTTGACCAACTTCTCGGAATTAAAATTTGAGAATAGATTTGGATGTCACATTGGTAAATGAGCGTCCATGGCAACTTTTGTGACGTTCCGAGCTAATTTCACACCCTTTAAGCCCAAATCTAGGGAAAACACATGATCGAGTTTCGACTTTGACCAAATTCTCGGAATTGAAAATTGAGAATAGATTTGGATGTCCCGTTGGTAGACAAGTGCGCATGCCAACTTTCGTGATGTTCCGAGCTAATTTCACACACTTTAAGCCCAAGTCTAGGGAAAACGCACGGTCGATTTTCAACTTTGACCAATTTCTCGCAATTTAAATTTGAGAATAGATTTGGATGTCACATTTGTAGACATGTGCACACTACAACTTTCGTGATTTTATGAGCTAATTTCACACACTTTAATCCCAAGTCTAGAGAAAACGAATGGTGGTGTTTCGACTTTGACCAACTTCTTGGAATTGAAATTTGAGAATAGTTTTGGATGTCCCATTGGTATACAAGCGTCCACACCAACTTTTGTGACGTTCCGAGCTATTTTCCCACCCTTTAAGCCCAAGTCTAGCGAAAACGCACTGTCGAGTTTCGAATTTGACCAACTTCTTAGAATTTAAATTTGAGAATGGATTTGGATGTCACATTGGTAGACGAGCATCCACGCCAACTTTCGTGATGTTCTGAGCTATTTTCACACCCTTTAAGCCCAAGTCTCGCAAAAATGCACGATCGAGTTTCAACTTTGACCAACTTCACGGAATTAAAAATTGAGCATAGATTTGGATGTCCCATTTGTAGACATTCGCGCACAACAAACTTCGTCACATTACGAGCTAATTTCACACCCTTTAAGCTCAAGTCTAGCGAAAAATGCATGGTGGCATTTCGACTTTGACCAACTTCTCGGAATTGAAATATGAAAATAGAGTTGGATGTCCCGTTGGTAGACAAATGCGCACGCCAACTTTCGTGACATTCCGAGCTATTTTCTCACGCTTTAAGCCCAGTCTAGCGAAAATGCACGGTCGATTTTCAACTTTGACCAACTTCTCGGAATTTAAATTTTAGAATAGATTTGGATGTCACATTGGTAGATGAGCATCCACGCCAACTTTCATGACGTTCCGAGCTAATTTCACACCCTTTAAGCCCAAGTCTAGGGAAAACGCATGATCAAGTTTCGACTTTGACCAAATTCTCGGAATTGAAAATTGGGCATAGATTTGGATGTCCCGTTGGTAGATAAGTGCGCATGCCAACTTTCATGACGTTCCAGGCTAATTTCACACTATTTAAGCCAAAGTCTAGGGAAAACACGTGGTTGATTTTCAACTTTGACCAACTTCTCGCAATTTAAATATTAGAATAGATTTGGATGTCACATTTGTAGACATATGCGCACTACAACTTTCGTGATTTTATGAGCTAATTTCACACACTTTAATCCCAAGTCTAGTGAGAACGCATGGTGACGTTTCGACTTTGACCAATTTCTTGGAATTTAAATTTGAGAATAGTTTTGGATGTCCCATTGGTAGACAAGCATCCACACCAACTTTCATGACGTTCCAAGATATTTTTTCCCCATTTAAGCCCAACTCTAGTGAAAACGTACGGTCGACTTTCAACTTTCACCAACTTCTCGGAATTGAAAATTAAGCATAGGTTTGGATGTCCCATTTGTAGACATTTGCGCACAACAACTTTCGTGACATTACGAGCTAATTTCACACCCTTTAAGCCCAAGTCTAGCGAAAAGGCACGATCGAGTTTCAACTTTGACCAACTTCTCGGAATTGAAATTTGAGAATAGTTTTGGATGTCCCATTGGTAGACAAGCGTCCACACAAACTTTCGTGACGTTTGGAGCTATTTTCTCCCCCTTTAAGCCCAATTCTAGCAAAAACGCACGGTCGAGTTTTGAATTTGACCAACTTCTCGGAATTGAAAATTGAGCATAGATTTGGATGTCCCGTTGGTAGACAAATGTGCACGCCAACTTTCGTGACGTTTCGAGCTATTTTCTCACCCTTTAAGCCTAAGTCTAGCGAAAATGCACGGTCGATTTTCAACTTTGACCAACTTCTCGTAATTTAAATTTGAGAATGGATTTGGATGTCCCGTTGATAGATAAGTGCACACGCCAACTTTCGTGACGTTCCGGGCTATTTTCTTCCCCTTTAAGCCCAACTCTAGAGAAAACGCACGATCGTGTTTCAGCTTTGACCTACTTCTCGAAAATGAAAACTGAGAATAGATTTGGATCTCCCATTTGTAGACATGCACGCACAACAACTTTCGTGACGTTACGAGCTAATTTCACACCCTTTAAGCTCAAGTATAACGGAAACGCATGGTGGCATATCGACTTTGACCAACTTTTGGGAGTTGAAATTTGAAAATAGATTTGGATGTCCCGTTGGTAGACAAGTGCACATGCCAACTTTCGTGACGTTCCGAGCTATTTTCTTCCCCTTTTAGCCCAAGTCTAGAGAAAACGCACGGTCGTGTTTCGGCTTTGAGCTACTTCTTGGAATTGAAAATTGAGAATAGATTTGGATGTCCCATTCGTAGACATGCGTGCACAGCAACTTTCGAGACGTTACGAGCTAATTTTACACCCTTTAAGCTCAAGTTTAGCGAAAACGCACAGTGGCCTATCAACTTTGACCAACTTCGTGGAATTGAAATTTGAGAATAGATTTGGATGTCCCGTTGGTAGACAAGTGCGCATGCCAACTTTCTGTTCGGATATCCACATCATCTTTTTCAGGATCTTGCATGCAATTAGGGTTTGCATGCACTTGCATGCATCCCAGTCACCAGTTTGATGCCTCTAGCACCTTATCCACCTTATTCTAGCACCCGGGAGCCACTTACTACAGATTTTTAGCCCTCCTAGGCTGAAAGGCACCCACTTCTCACCTACTGCCAGAGAAGGGCGCACTTGTTCACCTACCACTACAGTTCCACTTCAGTTACACTCAGTTAGCTCCGATTCTCCCTGATTTGAGGCTAGTTTCACTCCCGAATGACTGTTTCACTTCCGCTGGACCTCCAGATTGACTAGATGACCTGTTCTGACTTCAGTTAGCCTCCCATGCACCCCCACTGAGCCTCATGATCCTTAATCAGTGCTACACACTTCAGTTACACTTATTACACTCAGTTAGACTCAGATTGACACCTGGATGACTGGTTCTTGTGCATTGATGAGCACCACCGACTGATGATGAGGACTCCTAGTTGGAGTCAAGCTACTCCATTCAGTGATTCGAATGACCTCCTTAGGCAATTCGAATTGCTCTGTCATTGTGACAGTTTGTATTGTAATTCATTCACCCTTTCTGGGATATTGAGCACTGCTGCATGTTTTACACAGTTTTGCACCATATTTTCTATGTTCATCTGTTGTGATTGATTTACTTGTTCATTAGATCTGCTGTGACTAATTTTACATGGTATCAGAGCCATTACAGGGACAAGATCTCTTTTCTACAGGTGTTTTCACAAGAAGATTTGACTGAATTGCTAAAAATTGCAAAAAGTTTGGCATGAGATATCTCAAGGGCATTCGCTCCTGTGCATGCAAAGCTTGAAAATTGTTCCAATACCACTCCAGAAGCTTGAGTTACCACATAATTCCTGGATCTGATACATTGGACCCATTCAACATTGTTTGAAATCCAATCCCAGGTGTGATGCAACTCTAAAAGGGTGGATTGTTCGACCTTACGGTTCTTGGTTTGATTGTGATTTGCAGGTTATCAAGCTCCTCCTTTGCATTTGCTATACTGTGCATGCAAACTCCTCTTTTGCATTCGCTACTCTCTGCATGCAAGCTCATCTACATCAGTTTGACTCGCTCCTAGAAATGGAATACTCTTCTTCAAAGCCTATCCTCACCCCATTCAATTATTTTGATTGGAAAGATGATATGGAGATCATATTACGTTCAAAAGGTTACTACCGAGTCACTCTTGGTCTTGAATTGGAGCCAAACAATGTGTCAGATTGAACCAAACACTACAACAAGCTTGATGAAGCTTATGGTCTTCTTTGTCTCTCCATCTCCAAAGATCTTCACTTCCATCTCAGCGGATTGAAGACTCCAAAAGCCATATGGGAGCAACTTGAAACACTATTTGGCAAGCAGGATGAGCTTAGGGCTTTTCAATTAGAGAATGAATTGATTGGCCTTAATCCTGAGAATTTCGAGACCATCAATGAATTCTTCACAAAATTCAAGAACTTGAAATTGCAATTGAAGAACAGTGGAGTTATCAAAGAGGATAAACAATTGATCCTCTCCATTCTAAGCAAGCTTGGGAAAGATTATTCGGTATTTGTCTCTACTTTCAATTCCAGTCGGCTAACTACCCTGAATTGGAAGATGCCTACCTTGAATGCCTTCATTGAGTCCGTCACAAAAGAGCATGACAAGTTGATTCAAATGGGGTCCATAAGCTCCAAAGATTCAGCCCTATATGTTTAAGGACCCAAGATCTCGAATGGTAAAGGAAAGCAAAAGAAGGAGAAGCCCAAATTCGAGCCTCACAAGCAAAAGGAGAAAGGCAAACAAACGGATGCACCATCCGGTTCGAAATCCAAGCAAAAGGGCAAAGAAGGTAACCAAAAATCTAAATGTACTTATTGTAACCGTGGCTTTCATCCTGAAATTTCATGTATGAAGAAGACTATAGATCAAATGGCCCTCCTTTTGGAAAAGAACAACATAACCCTTCCTGACGGTGCAAGGAAGAAGGATAGGAATGATGATCATGAAAGAGGACAAGCACTCATGGCAACGGTTTCGAAGCCCACTACTCTCTTGATAGATTCGGGTGCATCAAATCATATGGCTACAAATATTGATTCTTTTTCCTCATTCGATCCAAACAGCTCCATCCCCATCCATTTGGGAGATGACTCAAAAATTTCTTCAAAGGGCAAAGGTACGATTCATGTAGAACATGGAAGCTTTCAGAATGTTCTCTATGTGCCTTCGTTAGCTTCAAATCTCCTTTCTGTGTATCAAATGACACACATTGGTGAACCAAAGCAAGTTACATTCAGCCCTAATACAGTTGAAATTTTTGATATCAAAAGTGGAAGACTAGTTGCAGTTGGAAAGGCAAACCACACTGCAAAATGCTATGAGTTTTTGCACTTTATTCCGCTTGCAAAGCCCACTGCTCTTCGCACACATGGTAATGAGGTTAGTAGGATTTGGCATGAAATATTTGGACATCTAAATTATAAGTATTTGCTGCTGCTATCAAATAAATCCATGGTAGATGGGCTTCCACAACTCCGTTCCTCGAAGGGAATATGCACTGGTTGCATTATTGGGAAGCACCCCGAGCACAGATTCGACCGCGGCAAAGCTAGCAGAGCTTCTACTATTTTGGGATTGATCCATTCTGATATCAGTGGTCCACTGCCCCATATGTCATTAAATGGTTCAAGTTATGTTTTGACATTTATTGACGATTTTTCCCGCTTTACATGGGTGTTCTTTCTCAAAAACAAGTCAGAAGTGCTTGGAAAATTCAAGGATTTTAAGGCTTCTGTTGAGACCACCACTGAGAGCAAGATCAAAGCTCTTAGATCTGATAATGGTGGGGAATATATCAATTCCGAGTTTCTGCAACTTTGTGCCCAAAGCGGAATTAAGATCCAACATACAGTTCCCTACACACCCCAGCAGAACGGTGTAGCGGAAAGGAAAAATCGGTCACTGAAAGAGATGGCTACATGCATGATTGAATCGAAAGGTTTGGCTGCAAATATTTGGGCTGAAGCAATCAATGTTGCTGCATATATACAGAACCGTGTTCCACATTCATCCGTGAAAGGTATGACTCCTTTCGAAGCATTCTTTGGTCACAAACCGGATGTGTCAAATTTGAGAGTTTTTGGCTCTACTGCATGGGCTAGAATTCCTTCTGAGAAGAGACGAGCTTTGGATCCACAAAGTATCGAGTGCATATTGATAGGATATGGGGAAGAATCAAAAGCATATAAACTCATGGATATCAGATCTAAAAAGATATTCATAGAGCGCAGTGTGCAATTTGAAGAACTGCTTCAAGAATTGCAACTAGTCGAGGAGAAGACTTCCGATTCACCGCCTTCACCAGAAGAAGATCCGAGCAGCGATAATGAAGGTATGAGTTCTGATATTTCTGATATTGTAGCAGCATATGATGATCATGACATATTAGGTTCGGAATCCGATCATTATGATCCTCCTCAGTTACCAAAGTGGGCCCAAAACACTCTACATTCTGCTGGTTCGAATCTTGGAAATCCTGCTAATCCGAGACGAACAAGAGGAGACTTTCAAAGAGCAGGTATGGCTCTTTCTATTGCTGATCCATTTCTTCCTGAGATTTTTTATTTGATGGCTGGTTCAGATCCTACATCATACTATTCATCCCATCGAGATCCGAGATGGAAAAGTGCCATGGACGAAGAGTACAGTTCTCTTCAAAAGAACAACACATGGGAGCTAGTTTCTCTTCCACCTGGAAGAAAATTAGTGAAGTGTAAATGGGTCTACCGTACTAAAGTTTCTACTGATGGAACTATCAGAAAATATAAAGCAAGGTTGGTGGCAAAAGGTTTTTCCCAAGTCCAAGGAGTGGACTACACTGAGACCTTTGCACCGGTTGCAAAGATGGATTCCATCCGCCTTGTTTTAGCTATTGCCGCATCCAAGCACTGGGAAGTGCACCACATGGATGTGAAGAGTGCATTTTTACATGGAGACCTTGCTGAAGAGGTCTATATGCAGCAGCCAGAGGGTTACACATCAGATCCATCATTGGTTTGTAGATTGAAGAAATCTTTGTACGGGTTAAAACAGGCCCCAAGAGCTTGGTACGCAAAGATGGACTCCTTCCTTCTTTCTCAGAATTTCCAAAGATGCAAATCTGATCCGAATGTGTATCTTCAGCGAGTTAAAGGTAATTTGTTGGTTATTGTACTTTATGTTGATGATCTGCTTATTACTGGTAGCACACTTACTTCAATAAACAAGCTAAAATCTGCCTTAAATCTAGCTTTTGACATGAGCGATTTGGGCTTGCTGAGTCATTTTTTGGGCTTGGAGATAGCTCAAAATTTTGATGGGATCACTATATCTCAGCAAAAATATGCTTCCGACCTGTTATTGAAGTTTAATATGGCTGAATGTAAGGCAGCCCTGTTCCCATTCCTCTTAGGAATCAGTCTTGAGGAGGGAGATTCCACACCGCTTGCAGATTGCAGTATGTATCGACAGTTGATTGGTTCACTACTTTATTTGACACACTCACGGCCTGATATCTCATATGCCGTGAGTGCCGTGTCAAGATATATGCAGCAGCCACATGAGCTTCATTGGTGAGTAGCCAAGCGGATCTTGCAGTATGTGCAAGGTACGAGACAGTTTGGCATACATTATGCTGCAGATTCTGAGCTAGATTTCATTGGTTTTACTCATTCAGATTGGGCAGGTGATAACATTGATCGGAAGTCCACTTCCGGTTATTTTTTCATGATTGGTCATGGTGCTATTTGCTGGTCCAGCAAAAAGCAAGCAGCCGTTGCACTTTCTTCAGCAGAGGCAGAGTATCGAGGGGCAGTCAATGCCTGCATTCAGGCAGTTTGGTTGCAGGGTATTCTTTCCGAGTTTGGTTTTGGTGGCACTACTTCGACTGTCCTATTTTGTGACAATCAAAGTGCTATCAAGATCTCCACAGATCCAGTTCAGCGACAGAGGACCAAACACATTGAGATTCATATGCATTACATTCGACAGTTGGTGCATGACCACACCATCATTCTGCAATATTGCCCTACTAATGAGCAAATTGCAGACATCTTCACCAAGAGCTTCACTGAGAAGAAGTTCTCTTACCTCCGTTCACTGTTGGGGGTGAGTTCCATCATGGTGGAGACAGATTGATTCATTATTATGCTTTAGCTTGAGGGGGGGCTTTCTTCCCACTGGGTTTTCCCTCTTTCCTCACTTAGTTTATTTTCAGCATTTTTTGGATTATTGTATTGGGGTGACCTTTGGTCTTAGTTACCAGGGCCCCACATTATTTTTGTTGGCACATCATAGTCTAGCTTGAGGGGGGGTGTTCGGATATCCACATCATCTTTTTCAGGATCTTGCATGCAATTAGGGTTTGCATGCAGAATCTAGGGTTTGCATGCACCTGCATGCACTTGCATGCATCCCAATCACCAGTTTGATGCCTCCAACACCTTATCCACCTTATCCAACACCTTATCCACCTTATTCTAGCACCCGGGAGCCACTTACTACAGAGTTTTAGCCCTCCTAGGCTAAAAGGCACCCACTTCTCACCTACTGCCAGAGAAGGGCGCACTTGTTCACCTACCACTGCAGTTCCACTTCAGTTACACTCAGTTAGCTCCGATTCTCCCTGATTTGAGGCTAGTTTCACTCCCGACTGACTGTTTCACTTCCGTTGGACCTCCAGATTGACTAGATGACCTGTTCTGACTTCAGTTAGCCTCCCATGCGCCCCCACTGAGCCTCCTGATCCTTAATCAGTGCTACACACTTCAGTTACACTTATTACACTCAGTTAGACTCAGATTGACACCTGGATGACTAGTTCTTGTGCATTGATGAGCACCACCGATTGATGATGAGGACTCCTAGTTGGAGTCAAGCTACTCCATTCAGTGATTCGAATGACCTCCTTAGGAAATTCGAATTGCTCTGTCATTGTGACAGTTTGTATTGTAATTCATTCACCCTTTCTGGGATATTGAGCACTGCTGCATGTTTTGCACAGTTTTGCACCATATTTTCTATGTTCATCTGTTGTGATTGATTTACTTGTCCATTAGATCTGCTGTGACTAATTTTACACTTTCGTGACATTCCAAGCTATTTTCTCGCCCTTTAAGCCCAAGTCTAGCGAAAACGCACGGTGAATTTTCAACTTTGACCAACTTCTTGGAATTTAAATTTGAGAATAGATTTGGATGTCCCATTGGTAGACAAGCATCCACACCAACTTTCGTGACATTCCGAGCTATTTTCATCCTATTTAAGCCCAACTCTAGAGAAAACGTACGGTCTCGTTTCATCTTTGACCAACTTCTCAGAATTGAAAATTGAGAATAGATTTGGATGTCCCATTTGTAGACAAGCATCCACACCAACTTTCGTGACGTTTCGAGCGATTTTCTCCCCCTTTAAGCCCAAGTCTAGCAAAAACGCACAGTGAAGTTTCGAATTTGACCAACTTCTCAGAATTAAAAATTGAGAATAGATTTGGATGTGACACTGGTAGACGAGCGTCCATGCCAACTTTCGTGACGTTCTGAGCTATTTTGACACCCTTTAAGCCCAAGTCTAGCGAAAACGCACGATCGAGTTTCAACATTGACCAACTTCTCAGAATTGAAATTTGAGAATAGTTTTGGATGTCCCATTGGTAGACAAGCGTCCACACCAACTTTCGTGACGTTCTGAGCTATTTTCTCCCCCTTTAAGCCCAAGTCTAGCGAAAATGCACTGTCGAGTTTCGAATTTGACCAACTTTATGGAATTAAAAATTGAACATAGATTTGGATGTCCCGTTGGTAGACAAATGCGCATGGCAACCTTCGTGACGTTCCAAGCTATTTTCTCCCCCTTTAAGTCCAAGTCTAGCGAAAATGCACGGTCGATTTTCAACTTTGACCAACTTCTCGGAATTAAAATTTGAGAATAGTTTTGGATGTCAAATTGGTAGACGAGCGTCCACGCCAACTTTCGTGACATTCCGAGCTAATTCCACACCCTTTAAGCCCAAGTCTAGGGAAAATGGATAATCGAGTTTCGACTTTGACCAAATGCATGATGTCCCGTTGGTAGACAAATGCACACGCTAACTTTCGTGACGTTCCGAGCTATTTTCTCACCCTTTAAGCCTAAGTCTAGAGAAAATGCACGGTCGATTTTATACTTTGACCAACTTATCGGAATTTAAATTTGAGAATAGATTTGGATGTCACATTGGTAGACGAGCGTCCACGCCAACTTTCGTGACATTCCAAGCTAATTCCACACCCTTTAAGCCCAAGTCTAGGGAAAATGCACGATCGAGTTTCGACTTTGACCAAATTCTCAGAATTGAAAATTGAGCATAGATTTGGATGTCCCGTTGCTAGACAAGTGCGCACGCCAACCTTCTTGACGTTCCGAGCTAATTTCACAACCTGTAATCCCAAGTCTAGGGAAAACGCATGGTCGATTTTCAACTTTGACCAACTTCTCGCAATTTAAATTTGAGAATAGATTTGGATGTCACATTTGTAGACATGTGCGCACTACAACTTTCGTGATTTTACGAGCTAATTTCACACCCTTTAAGCCCAAGTCTAGCGAAAACGTACAATTGAGTTTCAACTTTGACCAACTTCTCGCAATTGAAATTTGAGAATATTTTTGGATGTCCCATTGGTAGACAAGCGTCCACACCAACTTTCGTGACGTTTCGAGCTATTTTCTCCCCCTTTAAGCCCAAGTCTAGCGAAAACGCACGGTCGAGTTTCGAATTTGACCAACTTCGCGCACAACAGCTTTCGTCACATTACGAGCTAATTTCACAACCTTTAAGCTCAAGTCTAGCAAAAATGCATGGTGGCGTTTCTTCTTTGACCAACTTCTCGGAATTGAAATATGAGAATAGATTTGGATGTCCTGTTGGTAGAAAAGTGCACACGCCAACTTTCGTGACGTTCCGAGCTATTTTCCCACCCTTTAAGCCCAAGTCTAGCAACTTTTCGTGACAATCACCCTTTAAGCCTAAGTCTAGCAAAAATGCACGATCGATTTTCAACTTTGACCAACTTCTCCGAATTTAAATTTGAGAATGGATTTCGATGTCACATTGGTAGACGAGCGTCCACGCCAACTTTCGTGACGTTCTGAGCTTTTTTCTCACCCTTCAAGTCTAAGTCTAGCGAAAATGCACGGTCAATTTTCAACTTTGACTAACTTCTCGGAATTTACATTTGAGAATAGTTTTGGATGTCCCATTGGTAGACAAGCGTCCATGCCAACATTCGTTACGTTCCGAGCTATTTTCACCCCCTTTAAGCCCAAGTCTTGCGAAAACGCACGGTTGAGTTTCGAATTTGACCAACTTCTCGGAATTGAAAATTGAGCATAGATTTGGATGTCCCGTTGGTAGACAAATGCAAACGCCAACTTTCGTGACATTCCGGGCTATTTCCTCACCCTTTAAGCCTAAGTCTAGCGGAAATGCACGGTCGATTTTCAACTTTGAACAACTTCTCGGAATTTAAATTTGAGAATAGATTTCGATGTCACATTGGTAGACGAGCATCCACGCCAACTTTCGTTACGTTCCGAGCTATTTTCACCCCCTTTAAGCCCAAGTCTCGCGAAAACGCACGATTGAGTTTTGAATTTGACCAACTTCTCGGAATTGAAAATTGAGCATAGATTTGGATGTCCCGTCGGTAGACAACTGCGCACGCCAACTTTCATGACGTTACGAGCTATTTTCTCACCCTTTAAGCCTAAGTCTAGCGAAAATGCATGGTCGATTTTCAACTTTGACCAACTTCTCAGAATTTATATTTGAGAATAGATTTGGATGTCACATTGGTAGAAAAGTGCGCACGCCAACTTTCGTGACGTTCCGAGCTATTTTCCCACCCTTTAAGCCCAAGTCTAGCGAAGACGCACGATCGAGTTTCAACTTTGGCCAACTTCTCGGAATTGAAATTTGAGAATAGTTTTGGAATGGGTAGACAAGCGTCCACACCAACTTTCGTGACAATCCGAGCTATTTTCTCCCCCTCTAAGCCCAAGTCTAGCGAAAACGCACGGTTGAGTTTCGAATTTGACCAACTTCTCTGAATTAAAAATTGAGCAGAGATTTGGATGTCCCGTTGGTAGACAAATGTGCACGCCAAATTTCGTGACATTCTGAGCTATTTTCTCACGGTTTAAGCCCAGTCTAGTGAAAATGCACGGTCGATTTTCAACTCTGACCAACTTCTCAGAATTTAAATTTGAGAATAGATTTGGATGTCACATTGGTAGATGAGCGTCCACGCCAACTTTCATGACGTTCCGAGCTAATTTCACACCCTTTAAGCCCAAGTCTAGGGAAAACGCACGATCGAGTTTCGACTTTGAACAAATTCTCGGAATTAAAAATTGAGGATAGATTTGGATGTCCCGTTGGTAGACAAGTGCGCACACCAACTTTCATGACGTTCCAAGCTAATTTCACACTCTTTAAGCCAAAGTCCAGGGAAAACGCATGGTCGATTTTCAATTTTGACCAACTTCTCGCAATTTAAATTTGAGAATAGATTTGGATGTCACATTTGTAGACATATGCGCACTACAACTTTCATGATTTTACGAGCTAATTTCACACACTTTAATCCCAAGCCTAGAGAGAATGCATGGTGGCATTTCGACTTTGACCAATTTCTTGGAATTTAAATTTTTAATAGTTTTGGATGTCCCATTGGTAGACAAGCGTCCACACCAACTTTCGTGACGTTCCAAGATATTTTTTCCCCGTTTAAGCCCAACTCTAGCGAAAACATATGGTCGAGTTTCAATTTTCACCAACTTCTCGGAATTGAAAATTGAGCATAGGTTTGGAAGTCCCACTTGTAGACATTTGCGCACAACAACTTTCGTGACATTACGAGCTAATTTCACACCCTTTAAGCCCAAGTCTAGCGAAAACGCATGATCGTGTTTCAACTTTGACCAACTTCTCGGAATTGAAATTTGAGAATAGTTTTGGATGTCCCATTGGTAGACAAGCGTCCACACCAACTTTCATGACGTTCCGAGCTATTTTCTTCCCCTTTAAGCCCAAGTCTACCGAAAACGCAGGGTCGAGTTTCGAATTTGACCAACTTCGCGCACAACAACTTTCGTCACATTACGAGCTAATTTCACAACCTTTAAGCTCAAGTCTAGCGGCATGGTGGCGTTTCGTCTTTGACCAACTTCTCAGAATTGAAATATGAGAATAGATTTGGATGTCCCGTTGGTAGAAAAGTGCGCACGCCAACTTTCGTGACGTTCCGAGCTATTTTCCCACCCTTTAAGCCCAAGTCTAGCGAAAATGCACGATCGAGTTTCAACTTTGACCAACTTCTCGGAATTGAAATTTGAGAATAGTGTTGCATGTCCCATTGGTAGACAAGCGTCCACACCAACTTTCGTGACATTCCGAGCTATTTTCTCCCCCTCTAAGCCCAAGTCTAGCGAAAACGCATGGTAGAGTTTCGAATTTGACCAACTTCTCTGAATTAAAAATTGAGCATAGATTTGGATGTCCCGTTGGTAGACAAATGCGCACGCCAACTTCCGTGACATTCCGAGCTATTTTCTCACGCTTTAAACCCAGTCTAGCGAAAATGCACGGTCGATTTTCAACTTTGACCAACTTCTCGAAATTTAAATTTGAGAATAGATTTGGATGTCACATTGCCAGATGAGAGTGCATGCCAACTTTCATGACGTTCCGAGCTAATTTCACACCCTTTAATCCCAAGTCTAGGGAAAACGCATGATCGAGTTTCGACTTTGACCAAATTCTTCGAATTGAAAATTGGGCATAGATTTGGATGTCCCATTGGTAGACAAGTGCGCACACCAACTTTCATGACGTTCCAAGCTAATTTCACACTCTTTAAGCCAAAGTCTAGGGAAAGCGCACGGTCGATTTTCAACTTTGACCAACTTCTCGCAATTTAAATTTGAGAATAGATTTGGATGTCACATTTGTAGACATATGTCCACTACAACTTTCGTGATATTACGAGCTAATTTCACACACTTTAATCCCAAGTCTAGAGAGAACGCATGGTGGCGTTTCGACTTTGACCAATTTCTTGGAATTTAAATTTGAGAATAGTTTTGGATGTCCCATTGGTAGACAAGCATCCACACCAACTTTCGTGGCGTTCCAAGATACTTTTTCCCCATTTAAGGCCAACTCTAGAGAAAACGTACGGTCAAGTTTCAACTTTCACCAACTTCTCGGAATTGAAAATTGAGCATAGGTTTGGATGTCCCATTTGTAGACATTTGCGCACAACAACTTTCGTGACGTTCTGCCCAGTCTAGCGAAAATGCATGGTCAATTTTCAACTTTGACCAACTTCTCGGAATTTAAATTTGAGAAAAGATTTGGATGTTACATTGGTAGATGACCGTCCACGCCAACTTTCATGACGTTCCGAGCTAATTCCACACCCTTTAAGCCCAAGTCTAGGGAAAATGCACGATCGAGTTTCGACTTTGACCAAATTCTCAGAATTGAAATATGAGAATATATTTGGATGTCCCGTTGGTAGACAAGTGCGCACGCCAACTTTCGTGACGTTCCGAGCTATTTTCCCACCCTTTAAGCCCAAGTCTAGCGAAAACGCACGATCGAGTTTCAACTTTGACCAACTTCTCGGAATTGAAATTTGAGAATAGTTTTGGATGTCCCATTGGTAGACAAGCGTCCACACCAACTTTCGTGACGTTCGGAGCTATTTTCTCCTCTAGCGAAAACATACGGTCGAGTTTCAACTTTAACCAACTTCTCGGAATTCAAAATTGAGCATAGATTTGGATGTCCCATTTGTAGACATGCGTGCACAGCAACTTTCGTGATGTTACGAGTTAATTTCACACCCTTTAAGCTCAAGTCTATCGAAAATGCATGATCGAGTTTCAACTTTGACCTACTTCTCGGAATTGAAATTTGAGAATAGTTTTGGATGTCCCATTGGAAGACAAGTGCACATGCCAACGTTCGTGACATTCCGAGCTATTTTCATCCCATTTAAGCCCAACTCTAGAGAAAACCCACGGTCGCGTTTCATCTTTGACCAACTTCTCGGAATTGAAAACTGAGAATAGATTTGGATGTCCCATTTGTAGACATGTGCGCACAGCAACTTTCACGACGTTACAAGCTAATTTCAGCCCCTTTATTCCCAAGTCTAGTGAAAACCCATGGTGGCATTTCGACTTTGACCAACTTCTGGGAATTGAAATTTGAAAATAGATTTGGATGTCCCATTGGTAGACAAGCATGCACGCCAACTTTCGTGACGTTCCGAGCTATTTTCAGCCCCTTTAAGCCCAAGTCTAGCGAAAACGCACGGTCGAGTTTCAACTTTGACAAACATTTCGGAATTAAAATTTGAGGATAGTTTTGGATGTACCATTGGTAGACAAGCGTCCACACCGACTTTCGTGACATTTCGATCTATTTTCTCCCCCTTCAAGCCCAACTCTAGCGAAAATGTACGGTCGAGTTTCGACTTTCACCAACTTCTCGTAATTCAAAATTGAGCATAGATTTTGATGTCCCATTTGTAGACATGCGTGCACAGTAACTTTCGTGATGTTACGAGCTAATTTCACACCCTTTAAGCTCAAGTCTAGCGAAAACGCATGGTGGCGTTTCGACTTTGACCAACTTCTCGGAATTGAAATTTGAGAATAGATTTGGATGTCCTGTTGGTAGACAAGTGCACACGCCAACTTTCGTGATGTTCCAAGCTATTTTCTCACCCTTTAAGCCCAAATCTAGCGAAAACGCATGGTCAATTTTCAACTTTGACAAACTTCTCGGAATTTAAATTTGAGAATAGATTTGGATGTCCCATTGGTAGACAAGCATCCACACCAACTTTCGTGTTATACGAGCTATTTTCTTCCCATTTAAGCCCAACTCTAGAGAGAACGCACAGTCGCGTTTCATCTTTGACCAACTTTTTGGGATTGAAAATTGAGAATAGATTTGGATGTCCCATTTGTAGACATGCCCGCACAGCAACTTTCGTGACATTACGAGCTAATTTGACACCCGTTAAGCCCAAGTCTAGCGAAAACGCACGATCGAGTTTCAACTTTGACCAACTTCTCGGAATTGAAATAAGAGAATAGTGTTGGATGTCCCATTGGTAAACAAGTGTCCACACCAACTTTCGTGACGTTCCGAGCTCTTTTCTCCCCCTTTAAGCCCAAGTCTAGCGAAAACGCACGGTCGAGTTTCGAATTTGACCAACTTCTCGGAATTGAAAATTGAGCATAGATTTGGATGTCCCGTTGGTAGACAAATGCGCACGCCAACTTTCGTGACGTTCCGAGCTATTTTCTCACCCTTTAAGCCTAAGTCTAGCGAAAATGCACGGTCGATTTTCAACTTTGACCAACTTCTCGAAATTTAAATTTGAGAATAGATTTGGATGTCACATTGGTAGACAATCGTCCATGCCAACTTTCGTGACGTTCCAAGCTAATTTCACACCCTTTAAGCCCAAGTCTAGGGAAAATGCACGATCGAGTTTCGACTTTGACCAAATTCTCAGAATTGAAAATTGAGAATAGATTTGGATGTCCCGTTGGTATACAAGTCCACACGCCAACTTTCGTGACGTTACAAGCTAATTTCACACCCTTTAAGCCCAAGTCTAGGGAAAACGCAAGGTCGATTTTCAACTTTGACCAACTTCTCACAATTTAAATTTGAGAATAGATTTGGATGTCACATTTGTAGACATGATTGCACTACAACTTTCGTTATTTTACGAGTTAATTTCACACACTTTAATCCCAAGTCTAGATAAAACGCATGGTGGCGTTTCGACTTGGACCAACTTCTTGGAATTGAAACTTGAGAATAGTTTTGGATGTCCCATTGGTAGACAAGCATCCACACCAACATTCGTTACGTTCCGAGCTATTTTATCCCCCTTTAAGCCCAACTGTAGCGAAAACGTACGGTCAAGCTACGACATTCGCCAACTTCTCAGAATTGAAAATTGAGCATAGATTTGGATGTCCCATTTGTAAACATTCGCGCACAACAATTTTCATCACATTATGAGCTAATTTCACACCCATTAAGCCCAATTCTAGCGAAAACGCATGGTGGCGTTTCGACTTTGACCAATGTCTCGGAATTGAAATATGAGAATAGTTTTGGATGTCCCATTGGTAGACAAGCGTCCACACCAACGTTCATGACATTCCGAGCTATTTTCCCACCATTTAAGCCCAAGTCTATCGAAAATGCACAGTCGAGTTTCGAATGTGACCAACTTCAAAGAATTGAAAATTGAACGTATATTTGGATGTCCCGTTGGTAGACAAATGCGCACGCCAACTTTCGTGACGTTCTGAGCTATTTTCTCAACCTTTAAGCCTAAGTCTAGCGAAAATGCACGGTTGATTTTCAACTTTGACCAACTTCTCGGAATGTAAATTTGAGAATGGATTTGGATGTCACATTGGTAGACGAGCGTCCACACCAACTTTCGTGATGTTCCGAGCTATTTTCTCCCCCTTTAAGCCGAACTGTAGCGAAAATGTACGGTCGAGTTACAACTTTCACCAACTTCTCAGAACTGAAAATTGAGCATAGATTTGGATGTCCCATTTGTAGACATTCGCGCACAACAACTTTCGTCACATTACGAGCTAATTTCACACCCTTTAAGCTCAAGTCTAGCGAAAACGCATGGTGGTGTTTCGACTTTGACCAAGTTTTCGGAATTGAAATATGAGAATAGATTTGGATGTCCCGTTAGTAGACAAGTGCGCACGGCAACTTTCTTGACGTTCCGAGCTATTTTCCCACCCTTTAAGCCCAAGTCAAGCGAAAACGTACGATCGAGTTTCAACTTTGACTAACATCTCGGAATTGAAATTTGAGAATCATTTTGGATGTCCCATTGGTAGGCAAGCGTCCACACCAACTTTCATGACGTTCTGAGCTATTTTCTTCCCCTTTAAGCACAAGTCTAGCGAAAACGCACGGTCGAGTTTCGAATTTGACCAACTTCTCGGAATTAACAATTGAGCATAGATTTGGATGTCCCGTTGGTAGACAAATGCGCATGCCAACTTTTGTGACATTCCGAGCTATTTTTCTCACCCTTTAAGCCCAAGTCTAGCGAAATGCACGGTCGATTTTCAACATTGACCAACTTCTCGGAATTTAAATTTGTGAATAGATTTGGATGTCACATTGGTAGACGAGCGTCCATGCCAACTTTCGTGACGTTCCGATCTAATTCCACACCCTTTAAGCCCAAGTCTAGGGAAAACGCACAGTCGATTTTCAATTTTGACCAACTTCTCGCAATTTAAATTTGAGAAAAGATTTGGATGTCACATTTGTAGACATGTGCGCACTACAACTTTCGTGATTTTACGAGCTAATTTCACACACTTTAATCCCAAGTCTATAGAAAACGCATGGTGGCGTTTCGACTTTGACCAACTTCTTGGAACTGAAATTTGAGAATAGTTTTGGATGTCCCATTGGTAGACAAGCGTCCACACCAACTTTTGTGACGTTCCTAGCTATTTTCTACCCGTTTGAGCCCAACTCTATCGAAAACGTACGGTCGAGTTTCAACTTTCACCAACTTCTCAGAATTGAAAATTGAGCATAGGTTTGGATCTCCCATTTGTAGACATTTGGGCACAACAACTTTCGTGACATTACGAGGTAATTTCACACCCTTTAAGCCCAAGTCTAGCGAAAACGCACGATCGAGTTTCAACTTTGACCAACTTCTCGGAATTGAAATTTGAGAATAGTTTTGGATGTCCCATTGGTAGACAAGCATCCACACCAACTTTCGTGACATTCCGAGCTATTTTCTCCCCCTTTAAGCCCAAACCTAGCGAAGACGCATGGTCGAGTTTCAAATTTGACCAACTTCTCGGAATTGAAAATATAACATAGATTTGGATGTCCCATTGGTAGAAAAATGCGCACGCAAACTTTCGTGACATTCCGAGCTATTTTCTCACCCTTTAAGCCCAAGTCTAGCGAAAACGCATGATCGAGTTTCAACTTTGACCAACTTCTCGGAATTGAAATTTGAGAATAGTTTTGGATGTCCCATTGGTAGACAAGCATCCACACCAACATTCATTACGTTCCAAGCTATTTTCTCCCCCTTTAAGCCCAACTGTAGCGAAAACGTACGGTCGAGTTATGACTTTCACCAACTTCTTGGAATTGAAAATTGAGCATAGATTTGGATGTCCCATTTGTAGACATTCGCGCACAACAACTTTCGTCACATTATGGAAAACGCACACCCTTTAAGCCCAAGTCTCGGAATTGAAAATTGAGCATAGATTTGGATGTTCCGTTGGTAGACAAATGCGCAAGCCAACTTTCGTGACGTTCCGAGCTATTTTCACACCCTTTAAGCCCAAGTCTAGCTAAAACGCACGATCGAGTTTCAACTTTGACCAACTTCTCGAAATTGAAATTTGAGAATAGTTTTGGATGTCCCATTGGTAGACAAGCATCCACACCAACTTTCGTGACGTTCCGAGCTATTTTCACACCCTTTAAGCCCAAGTCTAGCGAAAACGCACGATGGAGTTTCAACTTTGACCAACTTCTCGGAATTGAAATTTGAGAATAGTTTTGGATGTCCCATTGGTAGACAAGCGTCCACACCAACTTTCGTGACGTTCCGAGCTATTTTCTCCCCCTTTAACCCAAGTCTAGCGAAAACGCACGGTCGAGTTTCGAATTTGACCAACATATTGGAATTGAAAATTGAGGATAGATTTGGATGTCCCGTTGGTAGACAAATGCGCACGCCAACTTTCGTGACGTTCCGAACTATTTTCTCACCCTTTAAGCCTAAGTCTAGTGAAAATGCACGTTCGATTTTCAACTTTGACCAATTTCTTGGAATTTAAATTTGGGAATAGATTTGGATGTCACATTGGTAGATGAGTGTACACCCCAACTTTCGTGACGTTCCGAGCTATTTTCACACCCTTTAGGCCCAAGTCTAGCGAAAACGCACGATGGAGTTTCAACTTTGACCAACTTCTTCGAATTGAAATTTGAGAATAGTTTTGGATGTCCCATTGGTAGACAAGAGTCCACACCAACTTCTCAGAATTGAAAATTGAGCATAGATATGGATGTCCTGTTGGTAGACAAATGCGCACGCCAACTGTTGTGACGTTCCGAGCTATTTTCTCACTCCTCGAAATTTAAATTTGAGAATGGATTTGGATGTCACATTGGTAGACACGCGTCCATGCCAACTTTCGTGACGTTCCGAGCTATTTTCTTCCCCTTTAAGCCCAACTATAGAGAAAACGTACGATCATGTTTCAGCTTTGACCTACTTCTCGGAAACGAAAATTGAGAATAGATTTGGATGTCCCATTTGTAGACATGTGTGCACAGCAACTTTCGTGACGTTACGAGCTAATTTTACACCATTTAAGCTCAAGTTTAGCGAAAACATACGGTCGAGTTTCAACTTTCACCAACTTCTCAGAATTGAAGATTGAGCATAGGTTTGGATGTCCCATTGGTAGACATTCTCGCACAACAACTTTCGTCACATTACAAGCTAATTTCATAGACTTTAAGCTCAAGTCTAGCGAAAACGCATGGTGGTGTTTCGACTTTGACCAACTTCTCGGAATTGAAATTTGAGAATAGTTTTGGATGTCCCATTGGTAGATAAGCGTCCACACCAACTTTCGTGACGTTCTGAGCTATTTTCTCCCCCTCTAAGCCCAAGTCTAGCAAAAACGCACGGTCGAGTTTCGAATTTGACCAACTTCTCTGAATTAAAAATTGAGCATAGATTTGGATGTCCCGTTGGTAGACAAATGCGCACGCCAACTTTCATGACGTTCCGAGCTATTTTCTCACCCTTTAGGCCTAAGTCTAGCGAAAATGCACTGTCGATTTTCACCTTTGACCAACTTCTCGGAATTTAAATTTGAGAATAGATTTGGATGTCACATTGGTAAATGAGCGTCCATGGCAACTTTTGTGACGTTCCGAGCTAATTTCACACCCTTTAAGCCCAAATCTAGGGAAAACACATGATCGAGTTTCGACTTTGACCAAATTCTCGGAATTGAAAATTGAGAATAGATTTGGATGTCCCGTTGGTAGACAAGTGCGCATGCCAACTTTCGTGATGTTCCGAGCTAATTTCACACACTTTAAGCCCAAGTCTAGGGAAAACGCACGGTCGATTTTCAACTTTGACTAATTTCTCGCAATTTAAATTTGAGAATAGATTTGGATGTCACATTTGTAGACATGTGCGCACTACGACTTTCGTGATTTTATGAGCTAATTTCACACACTTTAATCCCAAGTCTAGAGAAAACGAATGGTGGTGTTTCGACTTTGACCAACTTCTTGGAATTGAAATTTGAGAATAGTTTTGGATGTCCCATTGGTAGACAAGCATCCACACCAACTTTTGTGACGTTCCGAGCTATTTTCCCACCCTTTAAGCCCAAGTCTAGCAAAAACGCACGGTCGAGTTTCGAATTTGACCAACTTCTCAGAATTTAAATTTGAGAATGGATTTGGATGTCACATTGGTAGACGAGCATCCACGCCAACTTTCGTGACATTCTGAGCTATTTTCACACCCTTTAATCCCAAGTCTCGCAAAAAGGCACGATCGAGTTTCAACTTTGACCAACTTCATGGAATTAAAAATTGAGCATAGATTTGGATGTCCCATTTGTAGACATTCGTGCACAACAAACTTCGTCACATTACGAGCTAATTTCACACCCTTTAAGCTCAAGTCTAGCGAAAAATGCATGGTGGCATTTCGATTTTGACCAACTTCTCGGAATTGAAATATGAGAATAGATTTGGATGTCCCGTTGGTAGACAAGTGCGCACGCCATGTTTCGTGACGTTTCGAGCTATTTTCCTACCCTTTAAGCCCAAGTCTAGCGAAAACGCACGATCGAGTTTCAACTTTTACCAACTTCTCGGAATTGAAATTTGAGAATCGTTTTGGATGTCCCATTGGTAGACAAGCATTTACACCAACTTTCGTGACGCTCCGAGCTATTTTCTCCCCTTTTAAGCCAACTGTACCGAAAATGTACGGTCGAGTTACGACTTTCACCAACTTCTCGGAATTGAAAATTGAGCATAGATTTGGATGTCCCATTTGTAGACATTCGTGCACAACAACCTTCGTCACATTACGAGCTAATTTCACACCCTTTAAGCTCAAGTCTAGTGAAAACGCATGGTGGCGTTTCGACTTTGACCAACTTCTTAGAATTGAAATATGAGAATAGTTTTGGATGTCCCATTGGTAGACAAGCGTCCACACCAACTTTCGTGACGTTCCGAACTATTTTCCCACCCTTTAAGCCCAAGTCTAGGAAAAACGCACGGTCGAGTTTCGAATTTGACCAACTTCTCGGAATTGAAAATTGAGCATAGATGTGGATGTCTCGTTGGTAGAAAAATGCGCACCCCAACTTTCGTGACGTTCCGAGCTATTTTCACCCCCTTTAAGCCCAAGTCTAGCGAAAATGCACGATCGATTTTCAACTTTGACCAACTTCTCGGAATTGAAATTTGAGAATAGTTTTGGATGTCCCATTGGTAGACAAGCGTCCACACCAACTTTCGTGATATTCTGAGCTATTTTCTCCCCCTTTAAGCCCAAGTCTAGCGAAAACGCACGGTCGAGTTTCGAATTTGACCAACTTCTCAGAATTGAAAATTGAGCATAGTTTTGGATGTCCCATTGGTAGACAAATGTGCATGCCAACTTTAGTGACGTTTCGAGCTATTTTCTCACCCTTTAAGCCTAAGTCTAGCGAAAATGCACAATTGAGTTTCAAGTTTGACCAACTTCTCCGAATTGAAATTTGAGAATAGTTTTGGATGTCCCATTGGTAGACAAGCGTCCACACAAACTTTTGTGACGTTCCGATCTATTTTCTCCGCCTTTAAGCCCAAGTCTAGCGAAAACGCACGGTCGAGTTTCGAATTTGACCAACTTCTCGGAATTAACAATTGAGCATAGATTTGGATGTCCCCTTGGTAGAAAAATGCACATGTCAACTTTCGTGACATTCCGAGCTATTTTCTCACCCTTTAAGCCCAAGTCTAGTGGAAATGCACGGTTGATTTTCAACTTTGACCAACTTCTCGGAATTTAAATTTGAGAATAGATTTGGATGTCACATTTGTAGACGAGCGTACACGCCAAGTTTTGTGACGTTCTGAGCTATTTTCACACCCTTTAAGCGCAAGTCTAGCTAAAACGCACGATCGAGTTTCAACTTTGACCAACTTCTCGGAATTGAAATTTGAGAATAGTTTTGGATGTGCCATTGGTAGACAAGCATCCACACCAACTTTCGTGACGTTCTGAGCTATTTTCTCATCCTTTAAGCCCAAGTGTAGCGAAAATGCACGGTCGATTTTCAACTTTGACCAACTTCTCGGAATTTAAATTTGAGAATAGATTTGTATGTCACATTGGTAGACGAGCGTCCACGCCAACTTTCGTGACGTTTCGAGCTATTTTCACACCCTTTAAGCCCAAGTCTAGCGAAAACGCACGATCGAGTTTCAACTTTGACCAACTTCTCGGAATTGAAATTTGAGAATAGTTTTGGATGTTCCATTGGTAGAAAGCATCCACATCAACATTCGTTACATTCCGAGCTATTTTCTCCCCCTTTAACACCCATTAAGCTCAGGTCTAGTGAAAACGCATGGTGGCATTTCGACTTTGACCAAATTCTCGGAATTGAAATATGAGAATAGGTTTGGATGTCCCGTTGGTAGACAAGTGCGCACGCCAACTTTCGTGATGTTCCGAGCTATTTTCCCGCCCTTTAAGCCCAAGTCTAGCGAAAATGCACGATCGAGTTTCAACTTTGACCAACTTCTCGGAATTGAAATTTGAGAATAGTTTGGGATGTCCCATTGGTAGACAAGCGTCCACACCAACTTTCGTGATGTTCCGAGCTATTTTCTCCCCCTTTAAGCCCAAGTCTAGAGAAAACTCACGGTCAAGTTTCGAATTTGACCAACTTCTCAGAATTGAAAATTGAGCATAAATTTGGATGTCCCGTTGGTAGACAAATGCGCACGCCAACTTTCGTGACGTTCCGAGCTATTTTCTCACCCTTTAAGCCTAAGTCTAGCGAAAATGCACGGTCGATTTTCAACTTTGACCAACTTGTCAGAATTTAAATTTGAGAATGGATTTGGATGTCCCGTTGATAGATAAGTGCACACGCCAACTTTCGTGACGTTCCGAGCTATTTTATTCCCCTTTAAGCTCAACTCTAGAGAAAAGGCACGATCGTGTTTCAGCTTTGACCTACTTCTCGGACATGAAAATTGAGAATAGATTTGGATCTCCCATTTGTAGACATGCACGCACAACAACTTTCGTGATGTTACGAGCTAATTTCACACCCTTTAAGCTCAAGTCTAACGGAAACGCATGGTGGCGTTTCGACTTTGACCAACTTTTGGGAGTTGAAATTTGAAAATAGATTTGGATGTACCGTTGGTAGACAAGTGCAGATGCCAACTTTCGTGACGTTCCGAGCTATTTTCTTCCCCTTTAAGCCCAACTCTAGAGAAAACGCACGGTCGTGTTTCGGCTTTGAGCTACTTCTTGGAATTGATAATTGAGAATAGATTTGGATGTCCCATTCGTAGACATGCGTGCACAGCAACTTTCGAGACGTTACGAGCTAATTTTACACCCTTTAAGCTCAAGTTTAGCGAAAACGCACAGTGGCCTATCGGCTTTGACCAACTTCTTGGAATTGAAATTTGAGAATAGATTTGGATGTCCCGTTGGTAGACAAGTGCGCACGCCAACTTTCGTGACATTCCAAGCTATTTTCTAGCCCTTTAAGCCCAAGTCTAGCGAAAACGCACGGTGAAGTTTCAACTTTGACCAACTTCTTGGAATTTAAATTTCAGTATAGATTTGGATGTCCCATTGGTAGACAAGCGTCCACACCAACTTTCGTGACATTCCGAGCTATTTTCATCCTATTTAAGCCCAACTCTAGAGAAAACGTACAGTCTCGTTTCATCTTTGAGCAACTTCTCAGAATTGAAAATTGAGAATAGATTTGGATGCCCCATTTGTAGACAAGCATCCACACCAGCTTTCGTGACGTTTCGAGCGATTTTCTCCCCCTTTAAGCCCAAGTCTAGCGAAAACACACGGTCGAGTTTCGAATTTGACCAACTTCTCGAAATTAAAAATTGAGCATAGATTTGGATGTGACACTAGTAGACGAGCGTCCATGCCAACTTTCGTGACGTTCTGAGCTATTTTGACACCCTTTAAGCCCAAGTCTAGCGAAAACGCACGATCGAGTTTCAACTTTGACCAACTTCTCGGAATTGAAATTTGAGAATAGTTTTGGATGTCCCATTGGTAGACAAGCATCCACACCAACTTTCGTGACGTTCTGAGCTATTTTCTCCCCCTTTAAGCCCAAGTCTAGCGAAAACGCACGGTCGAGTTTCGAATTTGACCAACTTTACGGAATTAAAAATTGAGCATAGATTTGGATGTCCCGTTGGTAGACAAATGCGCATGCCAACCTTCGTGACGTTCCAAGCTATTTTCTCCCCCTTTAAGTCCAACTCTAGCGAAAATGCACGGTCGATTTTCAACTTTGACAAACTTCTCGGAATTAAAATTTGAGAATAGTTTTGGATGTCAAATTGGTAGATGAGCGTCCACGCCAACTTTCGTGATGTTCCGAGCTAATTCCACACCCTTTAATCCCAAGTCTAGGGAAAATGGACGATTGAGTTTCGACTTTGACCAAATGCACGATGTCCTGTTGGTCGACAAATGCACACGCTAACTTTCGTGACGTTCCGAGCTATTTTCTCACCCTTTAAGCCTAAGTCTAGTGAAAATGCACGGTCGATTTTCAACTTTAACCAACTTCTCAGAATTTAAATTTGAGAATAGATTTGGATGTCACATTGGTAGACGAGCGTCCACGCCAACTTTCGTGATGTTCCGAGCTAATTCCACACCCTTTAAGCCCAAGTCTAGGGAAAATGCACGATCGAGTTTCGACTTTGACCAAATTCTCAGAATTGAAAATTGAGCATAGATTTGGATGTCCCGTTGGTAGACAAGTGCGCACGCCAACCTTCTTGACGTTCCGAGCTAATTTCACACCCTTTAAGCCCAAGTCTAGCGAAAACGCACGATCGAGTTTCGACTTTGACCAACTTCTCGCAATTGAAATTTGAGAATAGTTTTGGATGTCCCATTGGTAGACAAGCGTCCACACCAACTTTCGTGACGTTCCGAGCTATTTTCTCCCCCATTAATCCCAAGTCTAGCGAAAACGCACGGTCGAGTTTCGAATTTGATCAACTTCGTGCACAACAGCTTTCCTCACATTACGAGCTAATTTCACAACCTTTAAGCTCAAGTCTAGCGAAAACGCATGGTGGCGTTTTGTCTTGTCTTTGACCAACTTCTCGGAATTGAAATATGAGAATAGATTTGGATGTCCTGTTGGTAGAAAAGTGCGCACGCCAACTTTCGTGACGTTCCGAGCTATTTTCCCACCCTTTAAGCCCAAGTCTAGCAAAAACGCACGATCGAGTTTCAAGTTTGGCCAACTTCTCAGAATTGAAATTTGAGAATAGTTTTGGATGTCCCATTGGCAGACAAGCATTGACACCAACTTTCGTGACGTTCCGAGCTATTTTATTCCCCTCTAAGTCCAAGTCTAGCGAAAACGCACGGTCGAGTTTCGAATTTGACCAACTTCTCTGAATTAAAAATTGAGCATAGATTTGGATGTCTCATTGGTAGAAAAATGCGCACGCCAACTTTCGTGACATTCCGAGCTATTTTCTCATGCTTTAAGCCGAGTCTAGCGAAAATGCACGGTCGATTTTCAACTTTGACCAACTTCTCGGAATTTAAATTTGAGAATAGATTTGGATGTCACATTGGTAGATGAGCGTCCACGCCAACTTTCATGACGTTCTGAGCTAATTTCACACCCTTTAAGCCCAAGTCTAGGGAAAACGCACGATTGAGTTTCGACTTTGACCAAATTCTCGGAATTGAAAATTGGGCATAGATTTGGATGTCCCGTTGGTAGACAAGTGCGCATGCCAACTTTCATGACGTTCCAAGCTAATTTCACACTCTTTAAGCCTAAGTCTAGCGAAAACGCATGGTTGATTTTCAACTTTGACCAACTTCTCGCAATTTGAATTTTAGAATAGATTTGGATGTCACATTTGTAGACATATGCGCACTACAACTTTCGTGATTTTACGAGCTAATTTCACACACTTTAATCCCAAGTCTAGAGAGAACGCATGGTGGCGTTTCGACTTTGACCAATTTCTTGGAATTTAAATTTGATTATAGTTTTGGATGTCCCATTGGTAGACCAGCATCCACACCAACTTTCGTGACGTTCCAAGATATTTTTTCCCCATTTAAGCCCAACTCTAGTGAAAACGTACGGTCCAGTTTCAACTTTCACCAACTTCTCGGAATTGAAAATTGAGCATAGGTTTGGATGTCCCATTTGTAGACATTTGCGCACAACAACTTTCGTGACATTACGAGCTAATTTCACACCCTTTAAGCCCAAGTCTTGCGAAAAGGCACGATCGAGTTTCAACTTTGACCAACTTCTCGGAATTGAAATTTGAGAATAGTTTTGGATGTCCCATTGGTAGACAAGCGTCCACACAAACTTTCGTGACGTTCGGAGCTATTTTCTCCCCCTTTAAGCCCAATTCTAGCAAAAACGCACGGTCGAGTTTTGAATTTGACCAACTTCTCGGAATTGAAAATTGAGCATAGATTTGGATGTCCCGTTGGTAGACAAGTGCGCACGCCAAGTTTCGTGACGTGCCGAGCTAATTTCACACCCTTTAAGCCCAAGTCTAGGGAAATCACACGGTCGATTTTCAACTTTGACCAACTTCTCGCAATTTAAATTTGAGAATAGATTTGGATGTCACATTTGTAGACATGTGCGCACTACAACTTTCATGATTTACGAGCTAATTTCACACACTTTAATCCCAAGTCTAGAGAAAACGCATGGTGGCTTTTCGACTTTGACCAACTTCTTGGAATTGAAATTTGAGAATAGTTTTGGATGTCCCATTGGTAGACAAGCATCCACACCAACTTTCGTGATGTTCCAAGATATTTTCTCCCCGTTTAAGCCCTACTCTAGCGAAAACGTATGGTCGAGTTTCAACTTTGACGAATTTCTCGGAATTGAAAATTGAGCATAGGTTTGGATGTCCCGTTGGTAGACAAATGCGCACGCCAACTTTCGTGACGTTCCGAGGTATTTTCTCACCCTTTAAGCCTAAGTTTAGCGAAAATGCACGGTCAATTTTCAACTTTGACCAACCTCTCGGAATTGAAATTTGAGAATAGTTTCCAATGTGCCATTGTTAGACAAGCATCCACACCAACTTTCGTGACGTTCCAAGCTATTTTCTCCTCTAGCGAAAATGTATGGTCGAGTTTCAACTTTCACCAACTTCTCAGAATTGAAGATTGAGCATAGGTTTCGATGTGCCATTTGTAGACATTTGCGCACAACAACTTTCGTGACATTACGGGCTAATTTCACACGCTTTAACCCCAAGTCTAGCGAAAACGCACGGTCGAGTTTCGAATTTGACCAACTTCTCGGAATTAAAAATTGAGCATAGATTTCGATGTCCCATTGGTAGACAAATGCGCACGCCAACTTTCGTGACATTCTGAGCTATTTTCTCGCCCTTTAAGCCCAAGTCTAGCGAAAATGCACGGTCGATTTTCAACTTTGACCAACTTCTTGGAATTTAAATTTGAGAATAGATTTGGTTGTCACATTGGTATTCGAGCATCCATGCCAACTTTCATGACGTTTCGAGCTAATTTCACACCCTTTAAGCCCAAGTCTAGGGAAAACTCACGATCGAGTTTCAGCTTTGACAAAATTCTCGGAATTGGAAATTGAGCATAGATTTGGATGTCGCATTGGTAGACAAGCGTCCACACTAACTTTCGTGACGTTCCAAGTTATTTTCTCCTCTAGCGAAAACGTACGGTCGAGTTTCAACTTTCACCAACTTCTTGGAATTGAAGATTGAGCATAGGTTTTGATGTCCCATTTGTAGACATTTGTGCACAACAACTTTCGTGACATTACGAACTAATTTCACACCCTTTCAGCCCAAGTCTAGTGAAAACGGACGAGCGAGTTTCAACTTTGACCAACTTCTCGGAATTGAAATTTGAGAATAGTTTTGGATGTCCCGTCGGTAGACAATTGCGCACACCAACTTTCATGACGTTACGAGCTATTTTCTCACCGTTTAAGCCTAAGTCTAGAGAAAATGCACGGTCGATTTTCAACTTTGACCAACTTCTCGTAATTTAAATTTGAGAATAGATTTGGATGTCACATTGGTAGACGAGCATCCACGCCAACTTTCGTGACGTTCCTAGCTATTTTCACACCCTTTAATCCCAAGTCTAGCGAAAACGCACGATCGAGTTTCAACTTTGACGAAATTCTCAGAATTGAAATTTGAGAATAGTTTTGGATGTCCCATTGGTAGACAAGCGTCCACACAAACTTTCGTGACGTTCCGAGCTATTTTCCCCCCCTTTCAGCCCAAGTCTAGTGAAAACGCACGGTTGAGTTTTGAATTTGACCAACTTATCGGAATTACAAATTGAGCGTAGATTTGGATCTCCCGTTGGTAGACAAATGCGCACGCCAACTTTTGTTACGTTCCGAGCTATTTTCTCCCCCTTTAAGCCCAACTATAGCGAAAACGTACGGTCGAGTTACGACTTTCACCAACTTCTCGGAATTGAAAATTGAGCATAGATTTGGATGTACCATTTGTAGACATTCGCGCACAACAACTTTTGTCACATTACGATCTAATTTAACACCCTTTAAGCTCAAGTCTAGCGAAAACGCATGGTGGCATTTCACACCCTTTAAGCCCAAGTCTAGCGAAAACGCACGGTCCATTTCCAACTTTGACCAACATCTTGGAATTTAAATTTGAGAATAGATTTGGATGTCCCATTGGTAGACAAGCGTCCACACCAACTTTCGTGACATTCCGAGCTATTTTCATCCCATTTATGCCCAACTCTAGAGAAAACGCACGGTCGCGTTTCATCTTTGACCAACTTCTCAGAATTGAAAATTAAGAATAGATTTGGATGTCCCATTTGTACACATGCGTGCACGACAACTTTCATGACGTTACGAGCTAATTTAACGCCCTTTATTCCCAAGACTAGTGAAAACCCATGGTGGCATTTCGACTTTGACCAACTTCTAGGAATTGAAATTTGAAAATAGATTTGGATGTCACATTGGTAGACGAGCGTCCACGCCAACTTTCGTGACGTTTCGAGCTATTTTCAGCCCCTCTAAGCCCAAGTCTAGCGAAAACGCACAACCGAGTTTCAACTTTGACCAAATTCTCAGAATTGAAATTTGAGAATAGTTTTGGATGTACCATTGGTAGACAAGCGTCCACACCAACTTTCGTGACGTTCTGAGCTATTTTCTCCCCCTTTAAGCCCAAGTCTAGCGAAAACGCATGGTCGAGTTTCGAATTTGACCAACTTTACGGAATTAAAAATTGAGCATAGATTTGGATGTCCCGTTGGTAGACAAATGCGCATGCCAACCTTCGTGATGTTCCAAGCTATTTTCTCCCTCTTTAAGTCCAACTCTAGCGAAAATGCACGGTCGATTTTCAACTTTGACCAACTTCTCGGAATTAAAATTTGAGAATAGTTTTGGATGTCAAATTGGTAGATGAGCGTCCACGCCAACTTTCGTGACGTTCCGAGCTAATTCCACACCCTTTAAGCCCAAGTCTAGGGAAAATGGACGATCGAGTTTCGACTTTGACCAAATGCACGATGTCCTGTTGGTAGACAAATGCACACGCTAACTTTCGTGACGTTCCGAGCTATTTTCTCACCCTTTAAGCCTAAGTCTAGCGAAAATGCACGGTCGATTTTCAACTTTGACCAACTTCTCAGAATTTAAATTTGAGAATAGATTTGGATGTCACATTGGTAGACGAGCGTCCACGCCAACTTTCGTGATGTTCCGAGCTAATTCCACACCCTTTAAGCGCAAGTCTAGGGAAAATGCACGATCAAGTTTCGACTTTGACCAAATTCTCAGAATTGAAAATTGAGCATAGATTTGGATGTCCCGTTGGTAGACAAGTGCGCACGCCAACCTTCTTGACGTTCCGAGCTAATTTCACACCCTTTAAGCCCAAGTCTAGCGAAAACACACGATCGAGTTTCAACTTTGACCAACTTCTCGCAATTGAAATTTGAGAATAGTTTTGGATGTCCCATTGGTAGACAAGCGTCCACACCAACTTTCGTGACATTCCGAGCTATTTTCTCCCCCTTCAAGGCCAACTCTAGCGAAAACGTACGGTCGAGTTTCGACTTTCACCAACTTCTCGGAATTAAAAATTGAGAATAGATTTGGATGTCCCATTTGTAGACATGCGCGCACAGCAACTTTCGTGACAATACGAGCTAATTTCACACCCTTTAATCCCAAGTCTAGCGAAAACACACGATCGAGTTTCAACTTTGACCAACTTCTCAGAATTGAAATCTGAGAATAGTTTTGGATGTCCCATTGGTAGACAAGCGTCCACACCAACATTCCTGATGTTCCGAGCTATTTTCTCCCCATTTAAGCCATAGTCTAGCGAAAATGCACGGTCGAGTTTCGAATTTGACCACCTTCTCGGAATTGAAAATTGAGCATAGATTTGGATGTCCCGTTGGTAGACAAATGTGCACGCCAACTTTAGTGATGTTCCGAGCTATTTTGTTACCCTTTGAGCCTAAGTCTAGCGAAAATGCACGGTCGATTTTCAACTTTGACCAACTTCTCAGAATTTAAATTTGAGAATGGATTTGGATGTCCCATTGGTAGACGAGCGTCCATGCCAACTTTCGTGACGTTCTGAGCTATTTTCTCAGCCTTTAAGCCTAAGTCTAGTGAAAATGCACGGTCGATTTTCAACTTTGACCAACTTCTCGGAATTCAAATTTGAGAATGGATTTGGATGTCACATTGGTAGACGAGCGTCCATGCCAACTTTCGTGACGTTCCGAGCTATTTTGACACCCTTCAAGCCCAAGCCTCGCGAAAACGCTACGATCGAGTTTCAACTTTGACCAACTTCTCGAAATTGAAATTTGAGAATAGTTTTGGATGTCCCATTGGTAGATAAGCGTCCACACCAACATTCGTTACGTTCTGAGCTATTTTCTCCCCCTTTAAGCCCAACTGTAGTGAGAACGTACGGTCGAGTTACGACTTTGACCAACTTCTCGGAATTGAAAATTGAGCATAGATTTGGATGTCCCATTTGTAATAATTCGCGGACAACAACTTTCGTCACATTACGAGCTAATTTCACACCCTTTAAGCTCAAGCCTAGCGAAAATGCATGGTGGCGTTTCAACTTTGACCAACTTCTCGAAATTGAAATATGAGAATGGTTTTGGATGCCCATTGGTAGACAAGCGTCCACACAAAGTTTCGTGACGTTCTGAGCTATTTTACCACCCTTTAAGCCCAAGTCTATCGAAAACGCAGAGTGGAGTTTCGAATTTGACCAACTTCTCGGAATTGAGAATTGAGCATAGATTTGGATGTCCCGTTGGTAGACAAATGTGCACGCCAACTTTCGTGACATTCCGAGCTATTTTCTCCCCGCTTTAAGCCCAATTCTTTTGAAAACGCACGGTCGAGTTTCGAATTTGACCAACTTCTCAGAATTTAAAATTGAGCATAGATTTGGATGTCCCGTTGGTAGACAAATGTGCACGCCAACTTTCGTGACGTTCCGAGCTATTTTCTTACCCTTTAAGCCTAAGTGTAGCGAAAATGCACGGCCGATTTTCAACTTTGACCAACTTCTCAGAATTTAAATTTGAGAATGGATTTCGATGTCGCATTGGTAGACGAGCATCCATGCCAACTTTCGTGACGTTCCGAGCTATTTTCACACCCTTTAACCCCAAGTCTAGCGAAAACGCACGATCGAGTTTCAACTTTGACCAACTTCTCGGAATTGAAATTTGAGAATAGTTTTGGATGTCCCATTGGTAGAAAGCATCCACATCAACATTCGTTACGTTCCGTGCTATTTTCTCCCCCTTTAACACCCATTAAGCTCAGGTCTAGCAAAAACGCATGGTGGCATTTCGACTTTGACCAAATTCTCGGAATTGAAATATGAGAATAGCTTTGGATGTCCCGTTGGTAGACAAGTGCACACGCCAACTTTCGTGATGTTCCGAGCTATTTTCCCGCCCTTTAAGCCCAAGTCTAGCGAAAATGCACGATCGAGTTTCAACTTTGACCAACTTCTCGAAATTGAAATTTGAGAATAGTTTGGGATGTCCCATTGGTAGACAAGCGTCCACACCAACTTTCGTGACGTTCCGAGCTATTTTCTCCCCCTTTAAGCCCAAGTCTAGCGAAAACGCAACGGTCGAGTTTCGAATTTGACCAACTTCTCAGAATTGAAAATTGAGCATAGATTTGGATGTCCCGTTGGTAGACAAATGCGCACGCCAACTTTCGTGACGTTCCGAGCTATTTTCTCACCCTTTAAGCCTAAGTCTAGCGAAAATGCACGGTCGATTTTCAACTTTGACCAACTTGTCGGAATTTAAATTTGAGAATGGATTTGGATGTCCCGTTGATAGATAAGTGCACACGCCAACTTTCGTGACATTCCGAGCTATTTTATTCGCCTTTAAGCCCAACTCTAGAGAAAACGCACGATCGTGGTTCAGCTTTGACCTACTTCTCAGAAATGAAAATTGAGAATAGATTTGGATCTCCCATTTGTAGACATGCACGCACAACAACTTTCGTGATGTTACGAGCTAATTTCACACCCTTTAAGCTCAAGTCTAATGGAAACGCATGGTGGCGTTTCGACTTTGACCAACTTTTGGGAGTTGAAATTTGAAAATAGATTTGGATGTACCGTTGGTAGACAAGTGCACATGCCAACTTTCGTGACATTCCGAGCTATTTTCTTCCCCTTTAAGCCCAACTCTAGAGAAAACGCACGGTCGTGTTTCGGCTTTGAGCTACTTCTTGGAATTGAAAATTGAGAATAGATTTGGATGTCCCATTCGTAGACATGCGTGCACAGCAACTTTCGAGATGTTACGAGCTAATTTTACACCCTTTAAGCTCAAGTTTAGCGAAAACGCACAGTGGCCTATCGGCTTTGACCAACTTCTTGGAATTGAAATTTGAGAATAGATTTGGATGTCCCGTTGGTAGACAAGTGCGCACGCCAACTTTCGTGACATTCCAAGCTATTTTCTAGCCCTTTAAGCCCAAGTCTAGCGAAAATGCACGGTGAATTTTCAACTTTAACCAACTTCTTGGAATTTAAATTTCAGAATAGATTTGGATGTCCCATTGGTAGACAAGCGTCCACACCAACTTTCGTGACATTCCGAGCTATTTTCATCCTATTTAAGCCCAACTCTAGAGAAAACGTACAGTCTCGTTTCATCTTTGAGCAACTTCTCAGAATTGAAAATTGAGAATAGATTTGGATGTCCCATTTGTAGACAAGCATCCACACCAGCTTTCGTGACGTTTCGAGCGATTTTCTCCCCCTTTAAGCCCAAGTCTAGCGAAAACACACGGTCGAGTTTCAAATTTGACCAACTTCTCGGAATTAAAAATTGAGCATAGATTTGGATGTGACACTAGTAGACGAGCGTCCATGCCAACTTTCATGACGTTCTGAGCTATTTTGACACCCTTTAAGCCCAAGTCTAGCGAAAATGCACGATCGAGTTTCAAGTTTGACCAACTTCTCGGAATTGAAATTTGAGAATAGTTTTGGATGTCCCATTGGTAGACAAGCATCCACACCAACTTTTGTGACGTTCTGAGCTATTTTCTCCCCCTTTAAGCCCAAGTCTAGCGAAAACGCACGGTCGAGTTTCGAATTTGACCAACTTTACGGAATTAAAAATTGAGCATAGATTTGGATGTCCCGTTGGTAGAAAAATGCGCATGCCAACCTTCGTGACGTTCCAAGCTATTTTCTCCCCCTTTAAGTCCAACTCTAGCGAAAATGCACGGTCGATTTTCAACTTTGACCAACTTCTCGGAATTAAAATTTGAGAATAGTTTTGGATGTCAAATTGGTAGATGAGCGTCCACGCCAACTTTCATGACGTTCCGAGCTAATTCCACACCCTTTAAGCCCAAGTCTAGGGAAAATGGACGATTGAGTTTCGACTTTGACCAAATGCACGATGTCCTGTTGGTAGACAAATGCACACGCTAACTTTCGTGACGTTCCGAGCTATTTTCTCACCCTTTAAGCCTAAGTCTAGTGAAAATGCACGGTCGATTTTCAACTTTAACCAACTTCTCGGAATTTAAATTTGAGAATAGATTTGGATTTCACATTGGTAGACGAGCGTCCACGCCAACTTTCATGATGTTCCGAGCTAATTCCACACCCTTTAAGCCCAAGTCTAGGGAAAATGCACGATCGAGTTTCGACTTTGATCAAATTCTCAGAATTGAAAATTGAGCATAGATTTGGATGTCCCGTTGGTAGACAAGTGCGCACGCCAACCTTCTTGACGTTCCGAGCTAATTTCACACCCTTTAAGCCCAAGTCTAGCGAAAACGCACGATCGAGTTTCAACTTTGACCAACTTCTCGCAATTGAAATTTGAGAATAGTTTTGGATGTCCCATTGGTAGACAAGCGTCCACACCAACTTTCGTGA
This sequence comes from Larix kaempferi, assembly GCA_027924585.1. NCBI lineage: Eukaryota > Viridiplantae > Streptophyta > Pinopsida > Pinales > Pinaceae > Larix > Larix kaempferi. The sequence goes on along the minus strand of BSBM01001417.1, from coordinate 5,661,156 downwards.
CGTTCCGAGCTATTTTCTCCCCCATTAATCCCAAGTCTAGCGAAAACGCACGGTCAAGTTTCGAATTTGACCAACTTCGTGCACAACAGCTTTCCTCACATTACGAGCTAATTTCACAACCTTTAAGCTCAAGTCTAGCGAAAACACATGGTGGCGTTTTGTCTTTGACCAATTTCTCGGAATTGAAATATGAGAATAGATTTGGATGTCCTGTTGGTAGAAAAGTGTGCACGCCAACTTTCGTGACGTTCCGAGATATTTTCCCACCCTTTAAGCCCAAGTCTAGCGAAAATGCACGATCGAGTTTCAAGTTTGGCCAACTTCTCAGAATTGAAATTTGAGAATAGTTTTGGATGTCCCATTGGCAGACAAGCATTGACACCAACTTTCATGACGTTCCGAGCTATTTTATCCCCCTCTAAGTCCAAGTCTAGAGAAAACGCACGGCCGAGTTTCGAATTTGACCAACTTCTCTGAATTAAAAATTGAGCATAGATTTGGATGTCTCATTGGTACAAAAATGCGCACGCCAACTTTCGTGACATTCCGAGCTATTTTCTCATGCTTTAAGCCGAGTCTAGCGAAAATGCACGGTCGATTTTCAACTTTGACCAACTTCTCAGAATTTAAATTTGAGAATACATTTGGATGTCACATTGGTAGATGAGCGTCCACGCCAACTTTCATGACGTTCTGAGCTAATTTCACACCCTTTAAGCCCAAGTCTAGGGAAAACGCACGATTGAGTTTCGACTTTGACCAAATTCTCGGAATTGAAAATTGGGCATAGATTTGGATGTCCCGTTGGTAGACAAGTGCGCATGCCAACTTTTATGACGTTCCAAGCTAATTTCACACTCTTTAAGCCTAAGTCTAGTGAAAACGCATGGTTGATTTTCAACTTTGACCAACTTCTCGCAATTTGACTTTTAGAATAGATTTGGATGTCACATTTGTAGACATATGCGCACTACAACTTTCGTGATTTTACGAGCTAATTTCACACACTTTAATCCCAAGTCTAGAGAGAACGCATGGTGGCGTTTCGACTTTGACCAATTTATTGGAATTTAAATTTGATTATAGTTTTGGATGTCCCATTGGTAGACAAGCATCCACACCAACTTTCGTGACGTTCCAAGATATTTTTTCCCCATTTAAGCCCAACTCTAGTGAAAACGTACGGTCCAGTTTCAACTTTCACCAACTTCTCGGAATTGAAAATTGAGCATAGGTTTGGATGTCCCATTTGTAGACATTTGCGCACAACAACTTTCGTGACATTACGAGCTAATTTCACACCCTTTAAGCCCAAGTCTTGCGAAAAGGCACGATCGAGTTTCAACTTTGACCAACTTCTCGGAATTGAAATTTGAGAATAGTTTTGGATGTCCCATTGGTAGACAAGCGTCCACACAAACTTTCGTGACGTTCGGAGCTATTTTCTCCCCCTTTAAGCCCAATTCTAGAAAAAACGCACGGTCGAGTTTTGAATTTGACCAACTTCTCGGAATTGAAAATTGAGCATAGATTTGGATGTCCCGTTGGTAGACAAGTGCGCACGCCAAGTTTCGTGACGTGCCGAGCTAATTTCACACCCTTTAAGCCCAAGTCTAGGGAAATCACACGGTCGATTTTCAACTTTGACCAACTTCTCGCAATTTAAATTTGAGAATAGATTTGGATGTCACATTTGTAGACATGTGCGCACTACAACTTTCATGATTTACGAGCTAATTTCACACACTTTAATCCCAAGTCTAGAGAAAACGCATGGTGGCTTTTCGACTTTGACCAACTTCTTGGAATTGAAATTTGAGAATAGTTTTGGATGTCCCATTGGTAGACAAGCATCCACACCAACTTTCGTGATGTTCCAAGATATTTTCTCCCCGTTTAAGCCCTACTCTAGCGAAAACGTATGGTCGAGTTTCAACTTTGATGAATTTCTCGGAATTGAAAATTGAGCATAGGTTTGGATGTCCCGTTGGTAGACAAATGCGCACGCCAACTTTCGTGACGTTCCGAGGTATTTTCTCACCCTTTAAGCCTAAGTTTAGCGAAAATGCACGGTCAATTTTCAACTTTGACCAACCTCTCGGAATTGAAATTTGAGAATAGTTTCCAATGTGCCATTGTTAGACAAGCATCCACACCAACTTTCGTGACGTTCCAAGCTATTTTCTCCTCTAGCGAAAACGTACGGTCGAGTTTCAACTTTCACCAACTTCTCGGAATTGAAGATTGAGCATAGGTTTCGATGTGCCATTTGTAGACATTTGCGCACAACAACTTTCGTGACATTACGGGCTAATTTCACACGCTTTAACCCCAAGTCTAGCGAAAACGCACGGTCGAGTTTCGAATTTGACCAACTTCTCGGAATTAAAAATTGAGCATAGATTTCGATGTCCCGTTGGTAGACAAATGCGCATGCCAACTTTCGTGACATTCTGAGCTATTTTCTCGCCCTTTAAGCCCAAGTCTAGCGAAAATGCACGGTCGATTTTCAACTTTGACCAACTTCTTGGAATTTAAATTTGAGAATAGATTTGGTTGTCACATTGGTAGTCGAGCATCCATGCCAACTTTCATGACGTTTCGAGCTAATTTCACACCCTTTAAGCCCAAGTCTAGGGAAAACTCACGATCGAGTTTCAACTTTGACAAAATTCTCGGAATTGGAAATTGAGCATAGATTTGGATGTCGCATTGGTAGACAAGCGTCCACACTAACTTTCGTGACGTTCCAAGTTATTTTCTCCTCTAGCGAAAATGTACGGTCGAGTTTCAACTTTCACCAACTTCTTGGAATTGAAGATTGAGCATAGGTTTTGATGTCCCATTTGTAGACATTTGTGCACAACAACTTTCGTGACATTACGAACTAATTTCACACCCTTTCAGCCCAAGTCTAGTGAAAACGGATGAGCGAGTTTCAACTTTGACCAACTTCTCGGAATTGAAATTTGAGAATAGTTTTGGATGTCCCGTCGGTAGACAATTGCGCACACCAACTTTCATGACGTTACGAGCTATTTTCTCACCGTTTAAGCCTAAGTCTAGAGAAAATGCACGTTCGATTTTCAACTTTGACCAACTTCTCGTAATTTAAATTTGAGAATAGATTTGGATGTCACATTGGTAGACGAGCGTCCACGCCAACTTTCATGACGTTCCTAGCTATTTTCACACCCTTTAATCCCAAGTCTAGTGAAAACGCACGATCGAGTTTCAACTTTGACCAAATTCTCAGAATTGAAATTTGAGAATAGTTTTGGATGTCCCATTGGTAGACAAGCGTCCACACAAACTTTCGTGACGTTCCGAGCTATTTTCCCCCCCTTTCATCCCAAGTCTAGTGAAAACGCACGGTCGAGTTTTGAATTTGACCAACTTATTGGAATTACAAATTGAGCATAGATTTGGATCTCCCGTTGGTAGACAAATGCGCACGCCAACTTTTGTTACGTTCCGAGCTATTTTCTCCCCCTTTAAGCCCAACTGTAGCGAAAACGTACGGTCGAGTTACGACTTTCACCAACTTCTCGGAATTGAAAATTGAGCATAGATTTGGATGTACCATTTGTAGATATTCGCGCACAACAACTTTTGTCACATTACGATCTAATTTAACACCCTTTAAGCTCAAGTCTAGCGAAAACGCATGGTGGCATTTCACACCCTTTAAGCCCAAGTCTAGCGAAAACGCACGGTCCATTTCCAACTTTGACCAACATCTTGGAATTTAAATTTGAGAATAGATTTGGATGTCCCATTGGTAGACAAGCGTCCACACCAACTTTCGTGACATTCCGAGCTATTTTCATCCCATTTATGCCCAACTCTAGAGAAAACGCACGGTTGCGTTTCATCTTTGACCAACTTCTCAGAATTGAAAATTAAGAATAGATTTGGATGTCCCATTTGTACACATGCGTGCACGACAACTTTCATGACGTTACGAGCTAATTTAACGCCCTTTATTCCCAAGTCTAGTGAAAACCCATGGTGGCATTTCGACTTTGACCAACTTCTAGGAATTGAAATTTGAAAATAGATTTGGATGTCACATTGGTAGACGAGCGTCCACGCCAACTTTCGTGACGTTTCGAGCTATTTTCAGCCCCTCTAAGCCCAAGTCTAGCGAAAACGCACAGCCGAGTTTCAACTTTGACCAAATTCTCAGAATTGAAATTTGAGAATAGTTTTGGATGTAACATTGGTAGACAAGCGTCCACACCAACTTTCGTGACGTTCTGAGCTATTTTCTCCCCCTTTAAGCCCAAGTCTAGCGAAAACGCATGGTCGAGTTTCGAATTTGACCAACTTTACGGAATTAAAAATTGAGCATAGATTTGGATGTCCCGTTGGTAGAAAAATGCGCATGCCAACCTTCGTGACGTTCCAAGCTATTTTCTCCCCCTTTAAGTCCAACTCTAGCGAAAATGCACAGTCGATTTTCAACTTTGACCAACTTCTCGGAATTAAAATTTGAGAATAGTTTTGGATGTCAAATTGGTAGATGAGCGTCCACGCCATCTTTCGTGACGTTCCGAGCTAATTCCACACCCTTTAAGCCCAAGTCTAGGGAAAATGGACGATCGAGTTTCGACTTTGACCAAATGCACGATGTCCTGTTGGTAGACAAATGCACACGCTAACTTTCGTGACGTTCCGAGCTATTTTCTCACCCTTTAAGCCTAAGTCTAGCGAAAATGCACGGTCGATTTTCAACTTTGACCAACTTCTCAGAATTTAAATTTGAGAATAGATTTGGATGTCACATTGGTAGACGAGCGTCCACGCCAACTTTCGTGATGTTCCGAGCTAATTCCACACCCTTTAAGCCCAAGTCTAGGGAAAATGCACGATCAAGTTTCGACTTTGACCAAATTCTCAGAATTGAAAATTGAGCATAGATTTGGATGTCCCGTTGGTAGACAAGTGCGCACGCCAACCTTCTTGACGTTCCGAGCTAATTTCACACCCTTTAAGCCCAAGTCTAGCGAAAATGCACGATCGAGTTTCAACTTTGACCAACTTCTCGCAATTGAAATTTGAGAATAGTTTTGGATGTCCCATTGGTAGACAAGCGTCCACACCAACTTTCGTGACATTCCGAGCTATTTTATCCCCCTTCAAGGCCAACTCTAGCGAAAACGTACGGTCGAGTTTCGACTTTCACCAACTTCTCGGAATTAAAAATTGAGAATAGATTTGGATGTCCCATTTGTAGACATGCGCGCACAGCAACTTTCGTGACAATACGAGCTAATTTCACACCCTTTAAGCCCAAGTCTAGCGAAAACGCACGATCGAGTTTCAACTTTGACCAACTTCTCAGAATTGAAATCTGAGAATAGTTTTGGATGTCCCATTGGTAGACAAGCGTCCACACCAACTTTCCTGATGTTCCGAGCTATTTTCTCCCCATTTAAGCCATAGTCTAGCGAAAACGCACGGTCGAGTTTCGAATTTGACCACCTTCTCGGAATTGAAAATTGAGCATAGATTTGGATGTCCCGTTGGTAGACAAATGTGCACGCCAACTTTAGTGACGTTCCGAGCTATTTTATTACCCTTTGAGCCTAAGTCTAGCGAAAATGCACGGTCGATTTTCAACTTTGACCAACTTCTCAGAATTTAAATTTGAGAATGGATTTGGATGTCCCATTGGTAGACGAGCGTCCATGCCAACTTTCGTGACGTTCTGAGCTATTTTCTCACCCTTTAAGCCTAAGTCTAGTGAAAATGCACGGTCGATTTTCAACTTTGACCAACTTCTCGGAATTCAAATTTGAGAATGGATTTGGATGTCACATTGGTAGACGAGCGTCCACGCCAACTTTCGTGACGTTCCGAGCTATTTTGACACCCTTCAAGCCCAAGCCTCGCGAAAACGCACGATCGAGTTTCAACTTTGACCAACTTCTCGAAATTGAAATTTGAGAATAGTTTTGGATGTCCCATTGGTAGATAAGCATCCACACCAACATTCGTTAGGTTCTGAGCTATTTTCTCCCCCTTTAAGCCCAACTGTAGTGAGAACGTACGGTCGAGTTACGACTTTGACCAACTTCTCGGAATTGAAAATTGAGCATAGATTTGGATGTCCCATTTGTAGACATTCGCGGACAACAATTTCACACCCTTTAAGCTCAAGCCTAGCGAAAACGCATGGTGGCGTTTCAACTTTGACCAACTTCTCGAAATTGAAATATGAGAATGGTTTTGGATGTCCTATTGGTAGACAAGCGTCCACACAAAGTTTCGTGACGTTCCGAGCTATTTTACCACCCTTTAAGCCCAAGTCTATCGAAAACGCAGAGTGGAGTTTCGAATTTGACCAACTTCTCGGAATTGAGAATTGAGCATAGATTTGGATGTCCCGTTGGTAGACAAATGTGCACGCCAACTTTCGTGACGTTCCGAGCTATTTTCTCCCCGCTTTAAGCCCAATTCTTTCGAAAACGCACGGTCGAGTTTCGAATTTGACCAACTTCTCGGAATTGAAAATTGAGCATAGATTTGGATGTCCCGTTGGTAGAAAAATGTGCACGCCAACTTTCGTGACGTTCCGAGCTATTTTCTTACCCTTTAAGCCTAAGTGTAGCGAAAATGCACGGCCGATTTTCAACTTTGACCAACTTCTCAGAATTTAAATTTGAGAATGGATTTCGATGTCGCATTGGTAGACGAGCATCCACGCCAACTTTCGTGACGTTCCGAGCTATTTTCACACCCTTTAAGCCCAAGTCTAGCGAAAACGCACGATCGAGTTTCAACTTTGACCAACTTCTCGGAATTGAAATTTGAGAATAGTTTTGGATGTCCCATTGGTAGAAAGCATCCACATCAACATTCGTTACGTTCCGTGCTATTTTCTCCCCCTTTAACACCCATTAAGCTCAGGTCTAGCGAAAACGCATGGTGGCATTTCGACTTTGACCAAATTCTCGGAATTGAAATATGAGAATAGCTTTGGATGTCCCGTTGGTAGACAAGTGCGCACGCCAACTTTCGTGATGTTCCGAGCTATTTTCCCGCCCTTCAAGCCCAAGTCTAGCGAAAATGCACGATCGAGTTTCAACTTTGACCAACTTCTCGGAATTGAAATTTGAGAATAGTTTTGGATGTCCCATTTGTAGACATTCACGCACAACAACTTTCATCACATTACGAGCTAATTTCACACCCTTTAAGCTCAAGTCTAGCGAAAACGCATGGTGGCGTTTCGACTTTGACCAACTTTTTGGAATTAAAAATTGAGAATAGATTTGGATGTCCCGTTGGTAAACAAGTGCACACGCCAATTTTCGTGACGTTCTGAGCTATTTTCCCACCCTTTAAGCCCAAATCTAGCGAAAACGCACGATCGAGTTTCCAGTTTGACCAACTTCTCGGAATTGAAATTTGAGAATTGTTTTGGATGTGCCATTGGTAGACAAGCGTCCACACCAACTTTCATGACGTTTCGAGCTATTTTCTTCCCCTTTAAGCACAATTCTAGCGAAAACGCATGGTCGAGTTTCGAATTTGATAACCTTCTCGGAATTAAAAATTGAGCATAGATTTGGATGTCCCGTTGGTAGACAAATGCGCACGCCAACGTTTGTGACATTCCGAGCTATTTTCTCACCCTTTAAGCCCAAGTCTAGCGAAATGCACGGTCGATTTTCAACTTTGACCAACTTCTCGCAATTTAAATTTGAGAATAGATTTGGATGTCACATTTGTAGACATGTGCGCACTACAACTTTCGTGACATTACCCGTTCCTAGCTATTTTCTACCCGTTTGAGCCCAACTCTAGCAAAAACTTACGGTCGATTTTCAACTTTCACCAACTTCTCGGAATTGAAAATTGAGCATAGGTTTGGATCTCCCATTTGTAGACATTTGCGCACAACAACTTTCGTGACATTACGAGGTAATTTCACAACTTTTAAGCCCAAGTCTAGCGAAAACGCACGATCGAGTTTCAACTTTGACCAACTTCTCGGAATTAAAATTTGAGAATAGTTTTGGATGTCCCGTTGGTAGACAAATGCTCACGCCAACTTTTGTGACATTCCGAGCTATTTTCTCACCCTTTAAGCCCAAGTCTAGCGAAATGCACGGTCGATTTTCAACTTTGACCAACTTCTCGCAATTTAAATTTGAGAATACATTTGGATGTCACATTTGTAGACATGTGCGCACTACAACTTTCGTGACATTACCCGTTCCTAGCTATTTTCTACCCGTTTGAGCCCAACTCTAGCAAAAACGTACGGTCGAGTTTCAACTTTCACCAACTTCTCGGAATTGAAAATTCAGCATAGGTTTGGATCTCCCATTTGTAGACATTTGCGCACAACAACTTTCGTGACATTACGAGGTAATTTCACACCTTTTAAGCCCAAGTCTAGCGAAAACGCACGATCGAGTTTCAACTTTGACCAACTTCTCGGAATTAAAATTTAAGAATAGTTTTGGATGTCCCATTGGTAGACAAGCGTCCACACCAACTTTCGTGATGTTCCGAGCTATTTTGTCCCCATTTAAGCCCAAGCCTAGCGAAGACGCATGGTCGAGTTTCGAATTTGACCAACTTCTCGGAATTGAAAATATAGCATAGATTTGGATGTCCCGTTGGTAGACAAATGCGCACACCAACTTTTGTGATGTTCTGAGCTATTTTCTCACCCTTTAAGCCTAAGTCTAGCAAAAATGCACAATCGATTTTCAACTTTGACCAACTTCTTGGAATTTAAATTTGAGAATGGATTTCGATGTCACATTGGTAGACGAGCGTCCACGCCAACTTTCGTGACGTTCCGAGCTTTTTTCTCACCCTTAAAGTCTAAGTCTAGTGAAAATGCACGGTCGATTTTCAACTTTGACCAACTTCTCAGAATTTACATTTGAGAATAGTTTTGGATGTCCCATTAGTAGACAAGTGTCCACGCCAACATTCGTTACGTTCCGAGCTATTTTCACCACCTTTAAGCCCAAGTCTCGCGAAAACGCACGGTTGAGTTTCGAATTTGACCAACTTCTCGGAACTGAAAATTGAGCATAGATTTGGATGTCCCGTTGGTAGACAAATGCAAACGCCAACTTTCGTGACGTTCCGGGCTATTTTCTCACCCTTTAAGCCTAAGTCTAGGGAAAACGCACGATCGAGTTTCGACTTTGACCAAATTCTCGGAATTGAAAATTGAGCATAGATTTGGATGTCCCGTTGGTAGACAAGTGCGCACGCCAACTTTCGCGACGTTTTGAGCTAATTTCACACCCTTTAAGCCCAAGTGTAGGGAAATCGCACGGTCGATTTTCAACTTTGACCAACTTCTCACAATTTAAATTTGAGAATAGATTTGGATGTCACATTTGTAGACATGTGCGCACTACAACTTTCATGATTTTACGAGCTAATTTCACACACTTTAATCCCAAGTCTAGAGAAAACGCATGGTGGCTTTTCGACTTTGACCAACTTCTTGGAATATAAATTTGAGAATAGTTTTGGATGTCCCATTGGTAGACAAGCATCCACACCAACTTTCGTGATGTTCCAAACTATTTTCTCCCCGTTTAAGCCCAACTCTAGCGAAAACGTACGGTCGAGTTTCAACTTTGACCAACTTCTCGGAATTGAAAATTGAGCATAGATTTGGATGTCCCGTTGGTAGACAAGTGCACACGCCAACTTTCATGACGTTCCGAGCTAATTTCACACCCTTTAAGACCAAGTCTAGGGAAAACACACGGTCGATTTTCAACTTTCACCAACTTCTCGCAATTTAAATTTGAGAATAGATTTGGATGTCACATTTGTAGACATGTGCGCACTACATCTTTCATGATTTTACGAGCTAATCTCACACACTTTAATCCCAAGTCTAGAGAAAACGCATGGTGGCATTTCGACTTTGACCAATTTCTTGGAATTGAAATTTGAGAATAGTTTTGGATGTCCCATTGGTAGACAAGCGTCCACACCAACTCTCATGACGTTCCAAGCTATTTTCTCCTCTACCGAAAACGTACGGTTGAGTTTCAACTTTCACCAACTTCTCGGAATTGAACATTGAGCATAGGTTTGGATGTCCCATTTGTAGACATTTGCGCACAACAACTTTCGTGACATTACGAGCTAATTTAACACCCTTTAAGCCCAAGTCTAGCGAAAACGCACGATTGAGTTTCAACTTTGACCAACTTCTCGGAATTGAAATTTGAGAATAGTTTTGGATGTCCCATTGGTAGACAAGCATCCACGCCAACGTTCGTGACGTTCCGAGCTATTTTCTCCCCCTTTAAGCCCAAGTCTAGGGAAAACGCACAGTCAAGTTTCGAATTTGACCCACTTCTCAGAATTGAAAATTGAGCATAGATTTGGATGTCCCGTCGGTAGACAACTAAGCATGCCAACTTTCATGACATTCCGAGCTAATTTAAAGTTGTAGTGCACACATGTCTACAAATGTGACATCCAAATCTATTCTCAAATTTAAATTGTGAGAAGTTGGTCAAAGTTGAAAATCGACTGTGCGTTTTCCCTAGACTTAGGTTTAAACGGTGTGAAATTAGCTCGGAACGTCAAGAAAGTTGGCGTGACCAACTTCTTGGAATTTAAATTTGAGAATGGATTTCGATGTCACATTGGTAGACGAGCGTCCACGCCAACTTTCGTGACGTTCCGATCTTTTTTCTCACCCTTAAAGTCTAATTCTAGTGAAAATGCACGGTCGATTTTCAACTTTGACCAACTTCTCGGAATTTACATTTGAGAATAGTTTTGGATGTCCCATTAGTAGACAAGCGTCCACGCCAACATTCGTTACGTTCCGAGCTATTTTCACCACCTTTAAGCCCAAGTCTCGCGAAAACGCACGGTTGAGTTTCGAATTTGACCAACTTCTCAGAATTGAAAATTGAGCGTAGATTTGGATGTCCCGTTGGTAGACAAATGCGCACGCCAACTTTCTTGACGTTCTGAGCTATTTTCCCACCCTTTAAGCCCAAGTCTAGCGAAAACGCACGATCGAGTTTCAACTTTGACTAACTTCTCGGAATTGAAATTTGAGAGTCGTTTTGGATGTCCCATTGGTAGGCAAGCGTCCACACCAACTTTCGTGACGTTCTGAGCTATTTTCTTCCCCTTTAAGCACAAGTCTATCGAAAACGCACGGTCGAGTTTCGAATTTGACCAACTTCTCGGAATTAAAAATTGAGCATAGATTTGGATGTCCCGTTGGTAGACAAATGCGCACGCCAACTTTTGTGACATTTTGAGCTATTTTTCTCACCCTTTAAGCCCAAGTCTAGCGAAATGCACGGTCGATTTTCAACATTGACCAACTTCTCGGAATTTAAATTTGTGAATAGATTTGGATGTCACATTGGTAGACGAGCGTCCACGCCAACTTTCGTGATGTTCTGAGCTAATTCCACACCCTTTAAGCCCAAGTCTAGGGAAAACGCACGGTCGATTTTCAATTTTGACAAACTTCTCGCAATTTAAATTTGAGAAAAGATTTGGATGTCACATTTGTAGACATGTGCGCACTACAACTTTCGTGATTTTACGAGCTAATTTCACACACTTTAATCCCAAGTCTAGAGAAAACGCATGGTGGCGTTTCGACCTTGACCAACTTCTTGGAATTGAAATTTGAGAATAGTTTAGGATGTCCCATTGGTAGACAAGCGTCCACACAAACTTTTGTGACGTTCCTAGCTATTTTCTACCCGTTTGAGCCCAACTCTATCGAAAACGTACGGTCGAGTTTCAACTTTCACCAACTTCTCAGAATTGAAAATTGAGCATAGGTTTGGATCTCCCATTTGTAGACATTTGGGCACAACAAATTTCGTGACATTACGAGGTAATTTCACACCCTTTAAGCCCAAGTCTAGCGAAAACTCACGATCGAGTTTCAACTTTGACCAACTTCTCAGAATTGAAATTTGAGAATAGTTTTGGATGTCCCATTGGTAGACAAGCATCCACACCAACTTTCGTAACGTTCCGAGCTATTTTCTCCCCCTTTAAGCCCAAGCCTAGCGAAGACACACGGTCGAGTTTCGAATTTGACCAACTTCTTGGAATTGAAAATATAGCATAGATTTGGATGTCCCATTGGTAGAAAAATGCGCACGCAAACTTTCGTGACATTCCGAGCTATTTTCTCACCCTTTAAGCCCAAGTCTAGCGAAAAGACACGATCGAGTTTCAACTTTGACCAACTTCTCGGAATTGAAATTTGAGAATAGTTTTGGATGTCCCATTGGTAGACAAGCATCCACACCAACATTCGTTACGTTCCGAGCTATTTTCTCCCCCTTTAAGCCCTAACTGTAGCGAAAACCTACGGTCGAGTTACGACTTTCACCAACTTCTTGGAATTGAAAATTGAGCATAGATTTGGATGTCCCATTTGTAGACATTTGCGCACAACAACTTTTGTCACATTACGGAAAACGCACACCCTTTAAGCCCAAGTCTAGGGAAAACGCACGATCGAGTTTCGAATTTGACCAAATTCTCGGAATTGAAAATTGAGAGTAGACTTGGATGTCCCGTTGGTATACAAATGCGCACGCCAACTTTCGTGACATTCCGAGCTATTTTCTCACCCTTTAAGCCCAAGTCTAGCGAAAATGCATGGTCGATTTTCAACATTGATCAAATTCTCAGAATTTAAATTTGAGAATAGAGTTGGATGTTCCATTGGTAGACTAGCGTCCACACCAACTTTCGTGACATTCCGAGCTATTTTCATCCCATTTAAGCCCAACTCTAGAAAAAACGCACTGTCGCGTTTCATCTTTGACCAACTTCTCGGAATTGAAAATTGAGAATAGATTTGGATGTCCCATTTGTAGACATGCGCGCACAGCAAATTTCATGACGCTACGAGCTAATTTCACGCCCTTTATTCCCAAGTCTAGTGAAAACCCATGGTGGCATTTTGACTTTGACCAACTTCTGTAAATTGAAATTTGAAAATAGATTTGGATGTCCCATTGGTAGACGAGCGTCCACGCCAACTTTCATGACGTTCCGAGCTATTTTCACACCCTTTAAGCCCAAGTCTAGCGAAAACGCACGATCGAGTTTCAACTTCGACCAACTTCTAGCGAAAATGCATGATCGAGTTTCAACTTTGACCAAGTTCTTGGAATTGAAATTTGAGAATAGTTTTGGATGTCCCATTGGTAGACAAGTGTCGCACACCAACTTTCGTGATGTTCCGAGCTATTTTCTCCCCCTTTAAGCTCAAGTCTAGCGAAAACGCACGGTCGAGTTTCGAATTTGACCAACTTCTCGCAATTGAAAATTGAGCATAGATTTGGATGTTCCGTTGGTAGACAAATGCGCAAGCCAACTTTCGTGACGTTCCGAGCTATTTTCACACCCTTTAAGCCCAAGTCTAGCTAAAACGCACGATGGAGTTTCAACTTCAACCAACTTCTAGCGAAAACGCACGATCGAGTTTCAACTTTGACCAACTTCTCGGAATTGAAATTTGAGAATAGTTTTGGATGTCCCACTGGTAGACAAGCGTCCACACCAACTTTCGTGACGTTCCGAGCTATTTTCTCCCCCTTTAACCCAAGTCTTGCGAAAACGCACGGTCGAGTTTCGAATTTGACCAACTTCTTGGAATTGAAAATTGAGGATAGATTTGGATGTCCCGTTGGTAGACAAATGCGCACAGGCAACTTTCATGACGTTCCGAGCTATTTTCTCACCCTTTAAGCCTAAGTCTAGCGAAAATGCACGTTCGATTTTCAACTTTGACCAACTTCTCGGAATTTAAATTTGAGAATAGATTTGGATGTCACATTGGTAGATGAGCGTACACCCCAAAATTCGTGACGTTCCGAGCTATTTTCACACCCTTTAAGCCCAAGTCTAGCGAAAATGCACGATGGAGTTTCAACTTTGACCAACTTCTCGGAATTGAAATTTGAGAATAGTTTTGGATGTCCCATTGGTAGACAAGAGTCCACACCATCTTTCATGATGTTCCGAGCTATTTTCTCCCCCTTTAAGCCCAAGTCTAGCGAAAATGCACGGTCGAGTTTCAAATTTGACCAACTTCTCGGAATTGAAAATTGAGCATAGATTTGAATGTCCTGTTGGTAGACAAATGCGCACGCCAACTTTCGTGAAGTTCCGAGCTATTTTATCACTCCTCGAAATTTAAATTTGAGAATGGATTTGGATGTCACATTGGTAGACGAGCGTCCCACGCCAACTTTCGTGACGTTTCGAGCTATTTTCTTCCCCTTTAAGCCCAACTATAGAGAAAATGTACAATCATGTTTCGACTTTTGACCTACTTCTCGGAAACGAAAATTTGGAATAGATTTGGATGTCCCATTTGTAGACATGCGTGCACAGCAACTTTCGTGACGTTACGAGCTAATTTTACACCCTTTAAGCTCAAGTTTAGCGAAAACATACGGTCGAGTTTCAACTTTCACCAACTTCTCAGAATTGAAGATTGAGCATAGGTTTGGATGTCCCATTGGTAGACATTCGCGCACAACAACTTTCGTCACATTACGAGCTAATTTCACTGCCTTTAAGCTCAATTCTAGCGAATACGCATGGTGGTGTATCGACTTTGACCAACTTCTCGGAATTGAAATTTGAGAATAGTTTTGGATGTCCCATTGGTAGATAAGCGTCCACACCAACTTTCGTGACGTTCTGAGCTATTTTCTCCTCCTCTAAGCCGAAGTCTAGCGAAAACGCACGATCGAGTTTCGAATTTGACCAACTTCTCTGAATTAAAAATTGAGCATAGATTTGGATGTCCCGTTGGTAGACAAATGCGCACGCCAACTTTCGTGACGTTTCGAGCTATTTTCTCACCCTTTAGGCCTAAGTCTAGCGAAAATGCACTGTCGATTTTCAACTTTGACCAACTTCTCGGAATTTAAATTTTAGAATAGATTTGGATGTCACATTGGTAAATGAGCGTCCATGGCAACTTTTGTGACGTTCCGAGCTAATTTCACACCTTTTAAGTCCAAATCTAGGGAAAAAACATGATCGAGTTTCGACTTTGACCAAATTCTCGGAATTGAAAATTGAGAATAGATTTGGATGTCCCGTTGGTAAACAAGTGCGCACGCCAACTTTCGTGATGTTCCGAGCTAATTTCACACACTTTAAGCCCAAGTCTAGGGAAAACGCATGGTCGATTTTCAACTTTGACCAATTTCTCGCAATTTAAATTTGAGAATAGATTGGGATGTCACATTTGTAGACATGTGCGCACTACAACTTTTGTGATTTTATGAGCTAATTTCACACACTTTAATCCCAAGTCTAGAGAAAACGAATGGTGGTGTTTTGACTTTGACCAACTTCTTGGAATTGAAATTTGAGAATAGTTTTGGATTTCCCATTGGTAGACAAGCGTCCACACAAACTTTTGTGACGTTCCGACCTATTTTCCCACCCTTTAAGCCCAAGTCTAGCGAAAACACACGGTCGAGTTTCGAATTTGACCAACTTCTCAGAATTTAAATTTGAGAATGGATTTGGATGTCACATTGGTAGACGAGCATCCACGCCAACTTTCGTGACGTTCTGAGCTATTTTCACACCCTTTAAGCCCAACTCTCGCAAAAACGCACGATCGAGTTTCAACTTTGACCAACTTCACGGAATTAAAAATTGAGCATAGATTTGGATGTCCCATTTGTAGACATTCGCGCACAACAAACTTCGTCACATTACGAGCGGATTTCACACCCTTTAAGCTCAAGTCTAGCGAAAAATGCATGGTGGCATTTCGACTTTGACCAACTTCTCGGAATTGAAATATGAGAATAGATTTGGATGTCCCGTTGGTAGACAAGTGCGCACGCCAACTTTCGTGACGTTCCGAGCTATTTTCCTACCCTTTAAGCCCAAGTCTAGTGAAAACGCACGATCGAGTTTCAACTTTTAGCAACTTCTCGGAATTGAAATTTGAGAATCATTTTGGATGTCCCATTGGTAGACAAGCGTTCACACCAACTTTCGTGACGTTCCGAGCTATTTTCTCCCCCTTTAAGCCCAACTGTAGTGAAAACGTACGGTCGAGTTACAACTTTCACCAACTTCTCAGAATTGAAAATTGAGCATAGATTTGGATGTCCCATTTGTAGACATTCGTGCACAACAACCTTCATCACATTACGAGCTAATTTCACACCCTTTAAGCTCAAGTCTAGCGAAAACGCATGGTGGCGTTTCGACTTTGACCAACTTCTCAGAATTGAAATATGAGAATAGTTTTGGATGTCCCATTGGTAGACAAGCGTCCACACCAACTTTCATGACGTTCCGAGCTATTTTCCCACCCTTTAAGCCCAATTCTAGCGAAAACGAACGGTCGAGTTTCGAATTTGACCAACTTCTCGTAATTGAAAATTGAGCATAGATGTGGATGTCCCGTTGGTAGAAAAATGCGCACCCCAACTTTTGTGACGTTCCAAGCTATTTTCACCCCCTTTAAGCCCAAGTCTAGCGAAAATGCATGATCGATTTTCAACTTTGACCAACTTCTCAGAATTGAAATTTGAGAATAGTTTTGGATGTCCCATTGGTAGACAAGCATCCACACCAACTTTCATGATATTCTGAGCTATTTTCTCCGCCTTTAAGCCCAAGTCTAGCGAAAACGCACGGTCGAGTTTCGAATTTGACCAACTTCTCGGAATTGAAAATTGAGCATAGTTTTGGATGTCCCGTTGGTAGACAAATGCGCATGCCAACTTTCGTGACGTTTCGAGCTATTTTCTCACCCTTTAAGCCTAAGTCTAGCGAAAACGCACAATTGAGTTTCAAGTTTGACCAATTTCTCAGAATTGATATTTGAGAATAGTTTTGGATGTCCCATTGGTAGACAAGCGTCCACACAAACTTTTGTGACGTTCCAATCTATTTTCTCCCCCTTTAAGCCCAAGTCTAGCGAAAACGCACGGTCGAGTTTCGAATTTGACCAACTTCTCGGAATTAAAAATTGAGCATAGATTTGGATGTCCCCTTGGTAGACAAATGCGCACGTCAACTTTCGTGACATTCCGAGCTATTTTCTCACCCTTTAAGCCCAAGTCTAGTGAAAATGCACGGTTGATTTTCAACTTTGACCAACTTCTCGGAATTTAAATTTGAGAATAGATTTGGATGTCACATTTGTAGACGAGCGTACACGCCAACTTTTGTGACGTTCCGAGCTATTTTCACACCCTTTAAGCCCAAGTCTAGCTAAAACGCACGATCGAGTTTCAACTTTGACCAACTTCTTGGAATTGAAATTTGAGAATAGTTTTGGATGTGCCATTGGTAGACAAGCGTCCACACCAACTTTCGTGACGTTCTGAGCTATTTTCTCATCCTTTAAGCCCAAGTGTAGCGAAAATGCACGGTCGATTTTCAACTTTGACCAACTTCTCAGAATTTAAATTTGAGAATAGATTTGGATGTCACATTGGTAGACGAGCGTCCACGCCAACTTTCGTGACGTTCCGAGCTAATTCCACACCCTTTAAGCCCAAGTCTAGGGAAAATGCACGATCGAGTTTCGACTTTGACCAAATTCTCAGAATTGAAAATTGAGCATAGATTTGGATGTCCCGTTGGTAGACAAATGCACACGCCAACCTTCTTGACGTTCCGAGCTAATTTCACACCCTGTAAGCCCAAGTCTAGGGAAAACGCATGGTCAATTTTCAACTTTGACCAACTTGTCGCAATTTAAATTTGAGAATAGATTTGGATGTCACATTTGTAGACATGTGCGCACTACAACTTTCGTGATTTTACGAGCTAATTTCACACCCTTTAAGCCCAAGTCTAGTGAAAACGCACGATCGAGTTTCAACTTTGACCAACTTCTCGCAATTGAACTTTGATAATAGTTTTGGATGTCCCATTGGTAGACAAGCGTCCACACCAACTTTCGTGACGTTTCGAGCTATTTTCTCCCCCTTTAAGCCCAAGTCTAGTGAAAACACACGGTCGAGTTTCGAATTTGACCAACTTCGCGCACAACAACTTTCCTCACCTTACGAGCTAATTTCACAACCTTTAAGCTCAAGTCTAGCGAAAACGCATGGTGGCGTTTCGTCTTTGACCAACTTCTCGGAATTGAAATATGAGAATAGATTTGGATGTCCTGTTGGTAGAAAAGTGCGCACGGCAACTTTCGTGACGTTCCGAGGTATTTTCCCACCCTTTAAGCCCAAGTCTAGCGAAAACGCACGATCGAGTTTCAAGTTTGGCCAACTTCTCAGAATTGAAATTTGAGAATAGTTTTGGATGTCCCATTGGTAGACAAGCATTCACACCAACTTTCATGACGTTCCGAGCTATTTTCTCCCCCTCTAAGCCCAAGTCTAGCGAAAACGCACGGTCGAGTTTCTAATTTGACCAACTTCTCTGAATTAAAAATTGAGCATAGATTTGGATGTCCCATTGGTAGACAAATGCGCACGCCAAATTTCGTGACATTCCGAGCTATTTTCGCATGCTTTAAGCCCAGTCTAGCGAAAATGCATGGTCGATTTTCAACTTTGACCAACTTCTCGGAATTTAAATTTGAGAATAGATTTGGATGTCACATTGGTAGATGAGCATCCACGCCAACTTTCATGACGTTTCGAGCTAATTTCACACCCTTTAAGCCCAAGTCTAGGGAAAACGCACGATCGAGTTTCGACTTTGACCAACTTCTCGGAATTGAAAATTGGGCATAGATTTGGATGTCCCGTTGGTAGACAAGTGCGCATGCCAACTTTCATGACGTTCCAAGCTAATTTCACACTCTTTAAGCCAAAGTCTAGCGAAAACGCATGGTTGATTTTCAACTTTGACCAACCTCTCGCAATTTAAATTTTAGAATAGATTTGGATGTCACATTTGTAGACATATGCGCACTACAACTTTCGTGATTTTACGAGCTAATTTCACACACTTTAATCCCAAGTCTAGAGAGAACGCATGGTGGCGTTTCGACTTTGACCAATTTCTTGGAATTTAAATTTGAGAATAGTTTTGGATGTCCCATTGGTAGACAAGCATCCACACCAACTTTCGTGACGTTCCAAGATATTTTTTCCCCATTTAAGCCCAACTTTAGTGAAAACGTACGGTCGAGTTTCAACTTTCACCAACTTCTTGGAATTGAAAATTGAGCATAGCTTTGGATGTCCCATTTGTAGACATTTGCGCACAAAAACTTTCGTGACATTACGAGCTAATTTCACACACTTTAATCCCAAGTCTAGCGAAAAGGCACGATCGAGTTTCAACTTTGACCAACTTCTTGGAATTGAAATTTGAGAATAGTTTTGGATGTCCCATTGGTAGACAAGCGTCCACACAAACTTTCGTGATGTTCGGAGCTATTTTCTCCCCCTTTAAGCCCAATTCTAGCAAAAACGCATGGTCGAGTTTTGAATTTGACCAACTTCTCAGAATTGAAGATTGAGCATAGATTTGGATGTCCTGTTGGTAGACAAGTGCGCACGCCAACTTTCGTGATGTGCCGAGCTAATTTCACACCCTTTAAGCCCAAGTCTAGGGAAAACACACGGTCGATTTTCAACTTTGACCAACTTCTCGCAATTTAAATTTGAGAATAGATTTGGATGTCACATTTGTAGACATGTGCGCACTACAACTTTCATGATTTACGAGCTAATTTCACACACTTTAATCCCAAGTCTAGAGAAAACGCATGGTGGCTTTTCGACTTTGACCAACTTTTTGGAATTGAAATTTGAGAATAGTTTTGGATGTCCCATTGGTAGAAAAGCATCCACACCAACTTTCGTGATGTTCCAAGCTATTTTCTCCCCGTTTAAGCCCTACTCTATTGAAAACGTACGGTCGAGTTTCAACTTTGACCAATTTCTCGGAATTGAAAATTGAGCATAGGTTTGGATGTCCCGTTGGTAGACAAATGCGCACGCCAACTTTCGTGATGTTCCGAGGTATTTTCTCACCCTTTAAGCCTAAGTCTAGCGAAAATGCACGGTCGATTTTCAACTTTGACAAAATTCTTGGACTTTAAATTTGAGAATGGATTTGGATGTCACATTGGTAGACGAGCGTCCACGCCAACTTTCGTGACGTTCCGAGCTAATTTCACACCCTTTAATCCCAAGTCTAGCGAAAACACACGATCGAGTTTCAACTTTGACCAACCTCTCGGAATTGAAATTTGAGAATAGTTTCCGATGTGCCATTGTTAGACAAGTGTCCACACCAACTTTCGTGATGTTCCGAGCTATTTTCTCCTCCTTTATGCCCAAGTCTAGCGAAGACGCACAGTCGAGTTTCGAATTTGACCAACTTCTCAGAATTCATCCACACCAACTTTCGTGACATTCCAAGCTATTTTCTCCTCTAGCGAAAACGTACGGTCGAGTTTCAACTTTCACCAACTTCTCGGAATTGAAGATTGAGCATAGGTTTGGATGTCCCATTTGTTGACATTTGCGCACAACAACTTTCGTGACATTACGGGCTAATTTCACATGCTTTAAGCCCAAGTCTAGCGAAAATGCACGGTCGAGTTTCGAATTTGACCAACTTCTCGGAATTAAAAATTGAGCATAGATTTGGATGTCCCGTTGGTAGACAAATGCGCACGCCAACTTTCGTGACATTCTGAGCTATTTTCTCGCCCTTTAATCCCAAGTCTAGCGAAAATGCACGGTCGATTTTCAACTTTGACCAACTTCTCGGAATTTCAATTTGAGAATAGATTTGGATGTCACATTGGTAGTCGAGCATCCACGCCAACTTTCATGACATTTCGAGCTAATTTAACACCCTTTAAGCCGAAGTCTAGGGAAAACTCACGATCGAGTTTCAACTTTGACCAAATTCTCGGAATTGGAAATTGAGCATAGATTTGGATGTCGCAATTTTAGACAAGCTTCCACACTAACTTTCGTGACGTTCCAAGTTATTTTCTCCTCTAGAGAAAACGTACGGTCGAGTTTCAACTTTCACCAACTTCTTGGAATTGAAGATTGAGCATAGGTTTGGATGTCCCATTTGTAGACATTTGCACACAACACCTTTCGTGACATTACGAACTAATTTCACACCCTTTCAGCCCAAGTCTAGTGAAAACGCACGATCGAGTTTCAACTTTGACCAACTTCTCGGAATTGAAATTTGAGAATAGTTTTGGATGTCCCGTTGGTAGACAATTGCGCACACCAACTTTCATGACATTACGAGCTATTTTCTCACCCTTTAAGCCTAAGTCTAGCGAAAATGCACGGTCGATTTTCAACTTTGACCAACTTCTCGTAATTTAAATTTGAGAATAGATTTGGATGTCACATTGGTAGACGAGCATCCATGCCAACTTTCGTGATGTTCCTAGCTATTTTCACACCCTTTAAGCCCAAGTCTAGCAAAAATGCACGATCGAGTTTCAACTTTGACCAACTTCTCAGAATTGAAATTTGAGAATAGTTTTGGATGTCCCATTGGTAGACAAGCGTCCACACCAACTTCCGTGACGTTCCGAGCTATTTTCCCCCCCTTTTAGCCCAAGTCTAGTGAAAACGCACGGTCGAGTTTTGAATTTGACCAACTTATCGGAATTACAAATTGAGCATAGATTTGGATCTCCCGTTGGTAGACAAATGCGCACGCCAACTTTCGTTACGTTCCGAGCTATTTTCTCCCCCTTTAAGCCCAACTGTAGCGAAACGTACGGTCGAGTCACATTACGAGCTAATTTAACACCCTTTAAGCTAAGGTCTAGCGAAAACGCATGGTGGCATTTCACACCCTTTAAGCCCAAGTCTAGCGAAAACGCACGGTCCATTTTCAACTTTGACTAACATCTTGGAATTTAAATTTGAGTATAGATTTGGATGTCCCATTGGTAGACAAGCGTCCACACCAACTTTCGTGACATTCCGAGCTATTTTCATCCCATTTATGCCCAACTCTAGAGAAAACGCACGGTCGCGTTTCATCTTTGACCAACTTCTCGGAATTGAAAATTAAGTATAGATTTGGATGTCCCATTTGTACACATGCGCGCACGGCAACTTTCATGACGTTACGAGCTAATTTAACGCCCTTTATTCCCAAGTCTAGTGAAAACCCATGGTGGCATTTCGACTTTGACCAACTTCTAGGAATTGAAATTTGAAAATAGATTTGGATGTCCCATTGGTAGACAAGCGTGCACGCCAACTTTCATGACGTTCCGAGTTATTTTCAGCCCCTCTAAGCCCAAGTCTAGCGAAAACGCACAGTCGTGTTTCAACTTTGACAAACATTTCGGAATTAAAATTTGAGAATAGTTTTGGATGTACCATTGGTAGATAAGCGTCCACACCAACTTTCGTGACATTCCGAGCTATTTTCTCCCCCTTCAAGGCCAACTCTAGCGAAAACATACGGTCGAGTTTCGACTTTCACCAACTGCTCGGAATTAAAAATTGAGAATAGATTTGGATGTCCCATTTGTAGACATGCGCGCACAGCAACTTTCATGACAATACGAGCTAATTTCACACCCTTTAAGCCCAAGTCTAGCGAAAACGCATGATCGAGTTTCAACTTTGACCAACTTCTCAGAATTGAAATTTGAGAATAGTTTTGGATGTCCCATTGGTAGACAAGCGTCCACACCAACTTTTGTGACCTTCCGAGCTATTTTCTCCCCATTTAAGCCATAGTCTAGCGAAAACGCACGGTCGAGTTTCGAATTTGACCAACTTCTCGAAATTGAAAATCGAGCATAGATTTGGATGTCCCGTTGGTAGACAAATGTGCACACCAACTTTCGTGACGTTCGGAGCTATTTTGTGACCCTTTAAGCCTAAGTATAGCGAAAATGCACGGTCGATTTTCATCTTTGACCAACTTCTCAGAATTTAAATTTGAGAATGGATTTGGATGTCACATTGGTAGACGAGCGTCCATGCCAACTTTCGTGACGTTCTGAGCTATTTTCTCCCCCTTTAAGCCTAAGTCTAGCGAAAATGCACGGTCGATTTTCAACTTTGACCAACTTCTTGGAATTCAAATTTGAGAATGGATTTGTATGTCACATTGGTAGACGAGCGTCCACGCCAACTTTCGTGACGTTCCGAGCTATTTTGACACCCTTCAAGCCCAATCCTCGTGAAAACGCATGATCGAGTTTCAACGTTGACCAACTTCTCGAAATTGAAATTTGAGAATAGTTTTGGATGTCCCATTGGTAGACAAGCATCCACACCAACATTCGTTACGTTCTGAGCTATTTTCTCCCCCTTTAAGCCCAACTGTAGCGAAAACGTACGGTCGAGTTACGACTTTCACCAACTTCTCGGAATTGAAAATTGAGCATAGATTTGGATGTCCCATTTGTAGACATTCGCGCACAACAACTTTCGTCACATTACGAGCTAATTTCACACCCTTTAAGCTCAAGCCTAGTGAAAACGCATGGTGGCGTTTCAACTTTGACCAACTTCTCGAAATTGAAATATGAGAATAGTTTTGGATGTCCCATTGGTAGACAAGCGTCCACACGAAGTTTCGTGACGTTCCGAGCTATTTTCCCACCCTTTAAGCCCAAGTATATCGAAAATGCACAGTGGAGTTTCGAATTTGAGCAACTTCTCGAAATTGAGAATTGAGCATAGATTTGGATGTCCTGTTGGTAGACAAATGTGCACGCGAACTTTCGTGACGTTGCGAGCTATTTTCTCGCCGCTTTAAGCCCAATTCTTTCGAAAATGCACAGTCGAGTTTCAAATTTGACCAACTTCTCGGAATTGAAAATTGAGCATAGATTTGGATGTCCTGTTGCTAGACAAATGCGCACGCCAACTTTCGTGACGTTCCAAGCTATTTTCTTACCCTTTAAGCCTAAGTCTAGCGAAAATGCACGGTCGATTTTCAACTTTGACCAACTTCTCGGAATTTAAATTTGAGAATGGATTTGGATGTCACATTGGTAGACGAGCGTCCACGCCAACTTTCATGACGTTCCGAGCTATTTTCTCACCCTTTAAGCCTAAGTCTAGCGAAAATGCACGGTCGATTTTCAACTTTGACCAACTTCTTGGAATTTAAATTTGAGAATAGATTTGGATGTCACATTGGTAGACGAGCGTCCACGCCAACTTTCGTGACGTTCCGAGCTATTTTCACACCCTTTAAGCCCAATTATAGAGAAAACGCACGATCGTGTTTCGGCTTTGACCTACTTCTCGGAAATGAAAATTGAGAATAGATTTGGATGTCCCATTTGTAGACATGCACGCACAACAACTTTCGTGACGTTACGAGCTAATTTCACACCCTTTAAGCTAAATTCTAACGAAAACGCATGGTGGCATTTCGACTTTGACCAACCTTTGGGAGTTGAAATTTGAAAATAGATTTGGATGTCCCGAGCTATTTTCTCCCCCAAGAGTCCACACCAACTTTCATGACATTCCGAGCTATTTTCTCCCCCTTCAAGCCCAACTCTAGCGAAAACATACGGTCAAGTTTCGACTTTCACCAACTTCTCGGAATTCAAAATCGAGCATAGATTTGGATGTCCCATTTGTAGACATGCGTGCACAGCAACTTTCGTCATGTTACGAGCTAATTTCACGCCCTTTAAGCTCAAGTCTAGCGAAAACGCATGGTGGCGTTTCGACTTTGACCAACTTCTCGGAATTGAAATTTGAGAAAAGATTTGGATGTCCCGTTGGTAGACAAGTGCGCACGCCATCTTTCGTGACGTTCCAAGCTATTTTCTCGCCCTTTAAGCCCAAGTCTAGCGAAAACGCACAGTCGAGTTTCGAATTTGACCAACTGCTCGGAAATGAAAATTGAGAATAGATTTGGATGTCCCGTTGGTAGACAAGCATCCACACCAACTTTCATGACGTTGCAAGCTATTTTCTCCTCTAGTGAAAACGTACGGTCGAGTTTCAACTTTCACCAACTTCTTGGAATTGAAGATTGAGCATAGGTTTTGATGTTCCATTTGTAGACATTTGCGCACAACAACTTTCGTGAGATTACGAGCTAATTTCAGACCCTTTAAGCCCAAGTCTAGCGAAAACGTACGATCGAGTTTCAACTTTGACCAACTTTTTGGAATTGAAATTTGAGAATAGTTTTGGATGTCCCATTGGTAGACGAGCGTCCACACCAACATTCGTCACGTTCCGAGCTATTTTCTCCCCCTTTAGTTCCAACTGTAGCGAAAACGTACAGTCGAGTTATGACTTTCACCAACTTCTCGAAATTGAAAATTGAGCATAGATTTGGATGTCCCATTTGTAGACATTCGTGCACAACAACTTTCGTCACATTACGAGCTAATTTCACAACCTTTAAGCTCAAGTCTAGCGAAAATGCATGGTGGCGTTTCGTCTTTGACCAACTTCTCGGAATTGAAATATGAGAATAGATTTGGATGTCCCGTTGGTAGACAAGTGCGCACGCCAACTTTCATGACGTTCCGAGCTATTTTCCCAGCCTTTAAGCCCAATTCTAGCAAAAACGCACGATCGAGTTTCAACTTTGACCAACTTCTCGGAATTGAAATTTGAGAATAGTTTTGGATGTCCCATTGGTAGACAAGCATCCACACCAACTTTCGTGATGTTTCGAGCTATTTTCTCCCCCTTTAATCCCAAGTCTAGCGAAAATGCATGGTCGAGTTTCGAATTTGACCAACTTCTCCGAGTTGAAAATTGAGCATAGATTTGGATGCCCCATTGGTAGACAAATGCGCACACACCAACATTCGTGACATTCCGAGCTAATTTAAATTTGTAGTGCACACATGTCTACAAATGTGACATCCAAATCTATTCTCAAATTTAAATTGCGAGAAGTTGGTCAAAGTTGAAAATCGATCGTGCGTTTTCCCTAGACTTGGGTTTAAACGGTGTGAAATTAGCTCGGAACGTCAAGAAAGTTGGCTGTGCGCACTTTGTCTACCAACGGGACATCGAAACGCCACCATGCGTTTTCGATAGACTTGAGCTTAAAGGGTGTGAAATTAGCTCGTAATGTGAGGAAAGTTGGCGTGCGCACTTGTCTACCGACGGGACATCCAAATCTATTCTCATATTTCAATTCCGAGAAGTTGGTCAAAGTCGAAATGCCACCATGCGTTTTCGCTAGAATTGAGCTTAAAGGGTGTGAAATTAGCTCGTAATGTGACGAAAGTTGTTGTGCGCGAATGTCTACAAATGGGACATCCAAATCTATGCTCAATTTTCAATTCCAAGAAGTTGGTGAAAGTCGTAACTCGGAACGTAACAAATGTTGGTGTGGACGCTTGTCTACCAATGGGACATCCAAAACTAGTCTCAAATTTCAATTCCGAGAAGTTGGTCAAAGTGTAAACTCGATTGTGTGTTTTCGCTAGACTTGGGCTTAAAGGGTGTGAAAATAGCTCGGAACGTCACGAAAGTTGGCGTGGACACTCGTCTACCAATGTGACATCCAAACCTATTCTCAAAATTAAATTCCAAGAAGTTGGTCAAAGTTGAAAATGGACCATGCATTTTCGCTAGACTTAGGCTTAAAGGGTGAGAAAATAGCTCAGAACATCACGAAAGTTGGCGGTGCGCATTTGTCTACCAACGGGACATCCAAAATATATGCTCAATTTTCAATTCCGAGAAGTTGGTCAAATTCAAAACTCGACCGTGCGTTTTCACTAGACTTGGGCATAAAGGGGGAGAAAATAGCTCAGAACATCACGAAAGTTGGTGTGGACGCTTGTCTACAATGGGACATCCAAAACTATTCTCAAATTTCAATTCCGAGAAGTTGGTCAAAGTTGAAACTCGATCATCGCGTTTTCGCTAGACTTGGGCTTAAAGGGTGGGAAAATAGCTCAGAACGTCACGAAAGTTGGCATGCGCACTTGTCTACCAACGGGACATCCATATCTTTCTCATATTTCAATTCCAAGAAGTTGGTCAAAGTTGAAATGCCACCATGCATTTTCCGCTAGACTTGAGCTTAAAGGGTGTGAAATTAGATCGTAATGTGATGAAAGTTGTTGTGCGCAAATGTCGACAAATGGGACATCCAAATCTATGCTCAATTTTCAATTCCGAGAAGTTGGTGAAACTCGTAACTCGACCGTACGTTTTCACTACAGTTGGGATTAAAGGGGGAGAAAATAGCTCAGAACGTAACAAATGTTGGTGTGGACGCTTGTCTACCAATGGGACATCTAAAACTATTCCCAAATTTCAATTCCGAGAAGTTGGTCAAAGGTTAAACTCGACCGTGCGTTTACGCTAGACTTGGG
This sequence comes from Larix kaempferi, assembly GCA_027924585.1. Lineage (NCBI taxonomy): Eukaryota > Viridiplantae > Streptophyta > Pinopsida > Pinales > Pinaceae > Larix > Larix kaempferi. The sequence goes on along the minus strand of BSBM01001417.1, from coordinate 5,633,846 downwards.
CTTAAGGGGTGTGAAAATAGCTCAGAACATCACGAAAGTTGGTGTGCGCACTTGTCTACCAACAGAACATCCAAATCTATGCTAAATTTTCAATTCCGAGAATTTGGTCAAATTCGAAACTCGATCGTGCGTTTTCCCTAGACTTGGGCTTAAAGGGTGTGAAATAAGCTCGGAACGTCACGAAAGTTGGCGTGGACGCTCGTCTACCAATGTGACATCCAAATCTATTCTCAAATTTAAATTCTAAGAAGTTGGTCAAAGTTGAAAATTGACCATGCATTTTCGCTAGACTTGGGCTTAAAGGGTGAGAAAATAGCTCGAAATGTCACGAAAGTTGGCATGCGCATTTGTCTACCAACGGGACATCCAAATCTATGCTCAATTTTTAATTCTGAGAAGTTGGTCAAATTCAAAACTCGACCGTGCGTTTTCGCTAGACCTGGGCCTAAAGGGGGATAAAATAGCTCGGAACGTCACGAAAGTTGATGTGGATGCTTGTCTACCAATGGGACATCCAAAACTATTCTCAAATTTTAATTCCGAGAAGTTGGTCAAAGTTGAAACTCGATCGTGCGTTTTCGCTAGACTTGGGCTTAAAGGGAGGGAAAATAGCTCAAAACGTCACGAAAGTTGGCATGCTCACTTGTCTACCAATGGGACATCCAAATTTATTCTCATATTTCAATTCTGAGAAGTTGGTCAAAGTCAAAACGCCACCATGCATTTTCGCTAGACTTGAGCTTAAAGGGTGTGAAATTAGCTCGTAATGTGACGAAAGTTGTTGTGCACGAATGTCTACAAATGGGACATCCAAATCTATGCTCAATTTTCAATTCCGAGAAGTTGGTGAAAGTCATAACTCGGAACGTAACAAATGTTGGTGTGGACACTTGTATACCAATGGGACAATCCAATACTATTCTCAAATTTCAATTCCGAGAAGTTGGTCAAAGTTGAAACTCAATCGTGCGTTTTCGCTAGACTTGGGCTTAAAGGGTGTGAAAATAGCTCGGAACGTCACGAAAGTTTGCATGGATGCTCGTCTACCAATGTGACATCCAAATCTATACTCAAATTCAAATTCCGAGAAGTTGGTCAAAGTTGAAAATCGACCGTTGCATTTTCACTATAATTAGGCTTAAAGGGTGAAAAAATAGCTCAGAACGTCACGAAAGTTGGCGTGCACATTTGTCTACCAACGGGACATCCAAATCTATGCTCAATTTTCAATTCCGAGAAGTTGGTCAAAGTTGAAACTCGATCGCTGCGTTTTTCGCTAGACTTGGGCTTAAAGGGTGGGGTAAATAGCTCGGAACGTCACGAAAGTTGGCGTGCGCACTTGTCTACCAACGGGACATCCAAATCTATTCTCATATTTCAATTGCAAGAAGTTGGTCAGAGTTGAAATGCCACCATGCATTTTCGCTAGACTAGAGCTTAAAGGGTTTGAAATTAGCTCGTAATGTGTCGAAAGTTGTTGTGCACGAATGTCTACAAATGGGACATCCAAATCTATGCTCAATTTTCAATTCCGAGAAGTTGGTGAAAGTCATAACTCGACCGTATGTTTTCGCTACAGTTGGGCTTAAAGGGGGAGAAAATAGCTCGGAACGTAACGAATGTTGGTTTGGACGCTTGTCTACCAATGGGACATCCAAAACTATTCTCAAATTTCAATTCTGAGAAGTTGGTCAAAGTTGAAACTCGATCGTGCATTTACGCTAGACTTGGGCTTAAAGGGTGTGAAAATAGCTCGGAACGTCACGAAAGTTGGTGTGCGCACTTGTCTACCAACAGAACATCCAAATCTATGCTAAATTTTCAATTCTGAGAATTTGGTCAAATTCAAAACTCGATCGTGCGTTTTCCCTAGACTTGGGCTTAAAGGGTGTGAAATAAGCTCGAAACGTCACGAAAGTTGGCGTGGATGCTCGTCTACCAATGTGACATCCAAATCTATTCTCAAATTTAAATTCCAAGAAGTTGGTCAAAGTTGAAAATCGACCGTAGCATTTTCGCTAGACTTGGGCTTAAAGGGTGAGAAAATAGCTCGGCTACCAACGGGACATCCAAATCTATGCTCAATTTTCAATTCCGAGAAGGTGGTCAAATTCGAAACTCGACCGTGGCGTTTTCGCTAGACTTGGGCCTAAAGGGGGATAAAATAGCTCGAAACGTCACGAAAGGGTGTGTGGACGCTTGTCTACCAATGGGACATCCAATACTATTCTCAAATTTCAATTCCAAGAAGTTGGTCAAAGTTGAAACTCGATCATGACTTTTCGCTAGACTTGGGCTTAAAGGGTGTGAAATTAGCTCGTAATGTCACGAAAGTTGTTGTGCGCCCATGTCTACAATTGGGACATCCAAATCTATTCTCAATTTTCAATTCCTAGAAGTTGGTCAAAGATGTAACGCGACCGTGCGTTTTCTCTAGAGTTGGGCTTAAATGGGAAGAAAATAGCTCGGAATGTCACGAAAGGTTGGTGTGGACGCTTGTCTAAAAACGGGACATCCAAAACTATTCTCAAATTTCAATTCCAAGAAGTTGGTCAAAGCCGAAACGCCATCATGCGTTTTTGCTAAACTTGAGCTTAAAGGGTGTAAAATTCGCTCGTAACGTCATGAAAGTTGCTGTGCACGCATGTCTACAAATGGGACATCCAAATGTATTCTCAATTTTCAATTCCGAGAAGTAGCTCAAAGCCGAAACACGACCGTGGGTTTTCTCTAGAGTTGGGCTTAAAGGGGAAGAAAATTGCTTGGAACGTCATGAAAGTTGGCATGTGCACTTGTCTACCAACGGGACATCCAAATCTATTTTCAAATTTCAACTGCCAAAAGTTGGTCAAAGTTGAAAATCGACCATGCATTTTCACTAGACTTAGGCTTAAAGGGTGAGAAAATAGCTCAGAATGTCACGAAAGTTGGAGTGCGCATTTGTCTACCAACGGGACATCCAAATCTATGCTCAATTTTTAATTCTGAGAAGTTGGTCAAATTCGAAACTCGACCGTATGTTTTCACTAGACTTGGGCTTAAAGGGGGAGAAAATAGCTCGGAACGTCACGAAAGTTCGCATGCGCATTTGTCTACCAACGGGACATCCAAATCTATGCTCAATTTTTAATTCCGAGAAGTTGGTCAAATTCGAAACTTGACCATGCGTTTTCGCTAGACTTGGGCTTAAAGGGGGAGCAAATAGCTTGGAACGCCACACAATTTGGTGTGGACGCTTGTCTACCAATGGGACATCCAAAACTATTCTCAAATTTCAATTCCGAGAAGTTGGTCAAAGTTGAAACTCGATCGTGCGTTTTTGCTAGACTTGGGCTTAAAGGGTGTGAAAATAGCTCGGAACGTCACAAAAGTTGGCGTGGACGCTTGACTACCAATGTGACATCCAAATCTATTCTCAAATTTAAATTTCGAGAAATTGGTCAAAGTTGAAAATCGACCGTGCATTTTCGCTAGACCTAGGCTTAAAGGGTGAAAAAATAGCTCGGAACGTCACGAAAGTTGGCGTGCGCATTTGTCTACCAACGGGACATCCAAATCTATGCTCAATTTTTAATTTCGAGAAGTTGGTCAAATTCGAAACTCGACAGTGCGTTTTCGCTAGACTTGGACTTAAAGGGGGAGAAAATAGCTCGGAACGTCATGAAAGTTGGTGTGGACGCTTGTCTACCAATGGGACATCCAAAACTATTCTCAAATTTAAATTTCGAGAAGTTGGTCAAAGTTGAAAATCGATCGTGCATTTTCACTAGACTTGGGCTTAAAGTGTGGGAAAATAGCACGGAATGTCACGAAACTTGGCATGCACAGTTGTCTACCAACGGGACATCCAAATCTATTCTCATATTTCAATTCCGAGAAGTTGGTCAAAGTCGAAATGCCACCATGCGTTTTCACTAGACTTGAGCTTAAAGGGTGTGAAATCAGCTCGTAATGTGACGAAAGTTGTTGTGCGCGAATGTCTACAAATGGGACATCCAAATCTATGCTCAATTTTCAATTCCGAGAAGTTGGTGAAAGTCGTAACTCGACCGTACATTTTCGCTATAGTTGGGCTTAAAGGGCGAGAAAATAGCTCGGAACGTAACGAATGTTGGTGTGGATGCTTTTCTACCAATGGGACATCCAAAACTATTCTCAAATTTCAATTCCGAGAAGTTGGTTAAAGTTGAAACTCGATCGTGCGTTTTCGCTAGACTTGGGCTTAAAGGGTGTGAAAATAGCTCGGAACGTCACGAAAGTTGGCGTGGAGGCTCGTCTACCAATGTGACATCCAAATTGATTCTCAAGTTTAAATTCTGAGAAGTTGGTCAAAGTTGAAAATCGACCATGCATTTTTGCTAGACTTAGGCTTAAAGGGTGAGAAAATAGCTTGGAACGTCACGAAACTTGGCATGCGCATTTGTCTACCAATGGGACATCCAAATCTATACTCAATTTTCAATTCCGAGAATTTGGTCAAATTCGAAACTCGACCGTGCGTTTTCGCTAGACTTGGGCTTAAACGGGGAGAAAATAGCTAGGAACGTCACAAAAGTTGGTGTGGACGCTTGTCTGCCAATGGGACATCCAAAACTATTCTCAAATTTCAATTATAAGAAGTTGGTCAAAGTCGAAACACCACCATGCGTTTTCTCTAGACTTGGGATTAAAGTGTGTGAAATTAGCTCGTCAAATCACGAAAGTTGTAGTGCGCACATGTATACAAATGTGACATCCAAATCTATTCTCAAATTTAAATTGCGAGAAGTTGGTCAAAGTTGAAAATCGACCATGCGTTTTCCCTAGACTTAGGCCCAAAGGGTGTGAAATTAGCTCGGAACGTCATGAAAGTTGGCATGCGCACTTGTCTACCAACGGGACATCCAAATCTATGCTCAATTTTCAATTCCGATAATTTGGTCAAAGTTGAAACTCGATCGTGCGTTTTCCCTAGGCTTGGGCTTAAAGGGTGGGAAAATAGCTCAGAACGTCACGAAAGTTGGTGTGGATGATTGTCTACCAACGGGACATCCAAAACTATTCTCATATTTCAATTCCGAGAAGTTGGTCAAAGTCGAAATGCCACCATGCGTTTTCGCTAGGCTTGAGCTTAAAGGGTGTGAAATTAGCTCGTAATGTGACGAAAGTTGTTGTGCGCGAATGTCTACAAATGGGACATCCAAATCTATGCTCAATTTTCAATTCCGAGAAGTTGGTGAAAGTCGTAACTCGGAACGTAACAAATGTTGGTGTGGACGCTTGTATACCAATGGGAGAGAGAGAGAGAGATTGATAAAAAGAGAGAGGGTTAGGAATTGTGTGAGAGAGAGAGAGATGGGGAGTTGGTTAGTGGTTTAAAGAGAGAAATTAGGTGTTATGGGTTTAGAGAGAGAGATTAGGGGTCCTAGTTTTAGAGAGACAGAGATAGAGAGGAGGTGGTTATTGGTAGGAGTAGGTGAGAGGCAAAACTGAAGAGAGAGAGTGGGTGGTTAATGGGTAGTGGGGGGAGTAGGTGAGAAGGGATATAGATAGAGTGAGAGGAATGGAGAGATGGTTAGTGGTAGGTGACAGAGAGAGAAAGAGAGAGGGGTGTGGGGGTATGATGGTGAAGAGTGGGGTTTGGGGAAGGAGATATAGAGAGAGATTAGGTTTTGGGGGTTTAGAGAGAGAGAGAGAAGGAGAGGGAGAGAGATAGAGAGAGATGGGGGGGTGATGGTTAGTGGTAGGACTAAGTTAGAGGGGGGAATTTTATTGGTAGGGTGTTAGAGAAATAGATAAAGGAAGGGGTTAGGGATTAGGGTAATAGAGAGATGGGTGGATTGGGATTTATGGTACATGTTTTTAATCAAGAGCTTATGCTTTATGGTAAGGGGATACATTGGTGGTTGAGAGAGAGAGGGATACATTGGTGGGTTTATAAAAAGGGAGGGGTCATGGGATTATATTGACAAAGGGAGATATAGCTAGAAGGAGAGTGAAAAAAATATGTAATATTAGCGTGCGCACTAAAAGTGTCTATGTGCTAATAGTGTGTATGCGCTAATATTGTGTGCATGCTTTCTGTGTGTGCGTGTTACTAATGCACGCACTCTAAAAATTTAATTTTTTTGGGCATGATTTCCTTTTTCCATACCGTGTGTAATGACTCAGTAGGTGTGGTTCTAGGCTAATATTGTCGAACCTGATGCCTTGGACTAAATTATAGCAAAACACACCATGTTATGTAACTTCATGTTTTTCAACCTCAAATCTATATATGCCCCACTTGTCCACTGTTAATGAAACTACACACGCTTATAGAACTCTCTTCCTAAATTCCAAATATCTATTTTTTGAATAAATTTGTTGGTACTTTTTTTTTTTTATTCATTTTTGTTTGCAACCATGTCATATTTACATAAAACTCACTTCATTTATTTCAGCTATAAATTTTGACTAACACACCTATTTTGAAAATGAAAAAGAACCCACACAAGTATATTGAAAGACCTACACACTAAAAATAATGACTTTGTTAAGACCATGATGGCGGCACATAATGCTCAACCTTGTCTTTTTAGGGATGTCATGACTTCCTTAATTTAAAAAAAAATATAAAATTAGCTTGGAAAATTTTGGAAAAATTGCGTTGGACTATATCTGCCTGTTATCTACAACCCTACATGATTTGTTTTACAAATTTAGACATTTTACATACAAACACATGCATTATGTTTTCTGAAGAAAAAAAGCATAACAACCCTAGAAGAACGCGACTTTTGGGGAGTTATACTTATTTTCCATAAATAAAGGTTATATATTATGGAAGGTGATCGGATTGTTTCATAGTTTTACACCATGTTCTAAAACAATGTGTAGGTACCTCTAAAAATTCATTTTAATGGCTGGATTATGTTTCCCAGGAATTCCATTGCAACTAATGCGTCGTAAGTGGGTCTCATTACCTTGCAGCCAACCTTTATTTGAAAATTCTCATGTATTTAAAACAATTAATTGTAAAGTTTCAAATCACATTTTGATACAAATACAAACTAGTTTAAATCGAACCTTTTTCTTAAGAACCTCTCATTATAGCAACCACCTATGACCTCCTGCACCAACCCATGATGGATTGCTTTTAGGTTGAATGATTGGCCTACGGTATCTTCTTAACCCATTTTTCTTTTCACTTTAGGGATGTGGGAAACATTTCAATCATTTTTGTTGAATAAACTTTTGAAGTTCCTCGAGAAATTCTAATTCAAACTTTATTCATCTCCATTCATACTTTCTCTGAACTTTGAACTCTGGACTTATTCAGTATCAATGGAATTTTCCAACATGTTTGGCTCATATTTTAATCCTACCACAACATTTTATCTACCCTCTACACCTTTGTTTTGGTAATGCATAGTCATAACTGATTTGAACTTATCCATAGACTTTTCCACTTTAATGATTTTTCAACTTCTTCCTAGGTTTGTTTATTTCTTGATTTTTAGATTCAACTTATGTTTCCTCTTTAAATATACGGATTCAAAAAGGAATCTACTAAGTTATGTACTTAGATGTTTTTTACAAATATTTATTTGTCTTCAACCACAAATATTTTTAGCTTTAATATTACATGATTTCTCTAGATGAGTATATTCCTAACATTATGAAGATGAATACAAGAAATTTGAAATATAAGTTTCTTATATATAGATAGTGGAAATCCTTTAAATTTGAGTTTAATATACTCCAGTAAGCCTCATTTATCCTCATTTATGGCAAATCTCTACACATCCTAGCAAATTCCATTGTTCTCTTTCTTGGATGGGGTTCCACTAGACACAGTCTTACCAATAACATTCCATATTTGAATTATATATAAAGGGGAAGATTTGGGAAGATGCACCCAAATCCAAATATAGGTAACCATCATTTTAGGATAAAAATCATTGTAAACATTGAACAAACAATACTTGCGTTCCCCAACACCATGTTTCCATCTCCACTACATTTCTCTAGAAAATTAACTTTTAAAGAAATCACTATAAATAATGATAAATTATAGAGGTCCTTCTAAAAGAGGAATTATAGAGGTCCTTTTGGAAATAGTATCATTGAAAGCATCACACAAACACATTTTGGAAGCACTAGTTAGGTTTCTTAAATTCTAAGGTGTGGGCCTTTTTTGCTTTCCATTCACTACAATAGCTTTATGATTTTTATGAGATATTTATTATCATTAACCATTACCTCCAACTTGGAAAAAAAATAGAGGGTGAGGTGGCTCCGAGGGGATTATCAAGTCAAAATAAGAACAAAATTGGGTGGATCTCCCATATTATGGTCTTAGTGCATTCTATTTTCAAGTTAAAGAAAATGAATGCATCTACATCATGACTTTTGGCATCCACTATCTTCATAGTGCATCAATATTGAGGCATGAATTAAACCATCATGAAAGCAATCTCCCTTCAATGCTAAAAGTTTAGCCAACCAATTTCAAAGACAACGGCAAAAATATAGTGGCAAGACCAATCTACCATGATTCCATATGGATTTCACAAATCTAGTTTTAGATTCAATGGATGTGATGTAGACCAACACCAAAGTCACCTAAGGCTTAAACAATTTTTTTAGCAAGTGGAACCCATAACTAGATGTTTTTGCTCTACCCCACTATTGGTGTTTTTCAATAAAAAAATTTTAAGTTTCTTGACTCATCAAATAATCAATGGATGACATAAACATGGGCTCATAAATCATTTTTTCCAATATTACAAATTTGAAACATGAAATCTTGAGATTTTGTAAATCTAAGAAAAAGTATCCCTAACAAATGATACTACTATATTGGAATAATACATAGTTCATTATAATTTATAAATCATAATTTCATTATTACCAAAAACTTCACATTACCCACAAGAATGTAGTCTAGGGTTTGTAAGGTGGAGATCTAGGTTCAAATTCTTGAATGGGTAATGTGATCGTTCAAATGACAACTCATGTGAGAAGGAAATGTTGTCACAGCAGGTCTTACTAATTTAGAAAAAAAGCACAAAATAAAATAAAATAAAGTATGATTAAATTTGAATTCAAACTGAAAAGCATTGGGAGTCTCTCCTCTCACGGACGGTGCCTTAAAACCTCGAATAAAGTGGATCGTTGAGAATCTGTATCAAAATAAATTTGAATTTGAGTTGCATAGAATTTTAGGTTTTCTGTTGTGAATGTTGTGAATTTGGCAGGAAGTTGTTACGTTCTGGCCCCGGCGCACCTTCTTGAACGGGAGACGAGCAGATGAACAAGTCCATTCTGGAATCCGATCCAGTAATCATTTTCGTGTCTTTGCTCGGTGCTTTCATCTTAGCTATCGGCCTCAACTGGTTGGTCAAATGCTTTCTGGGCTGCAGAGGCCAGATAACGCTCGACTTATCTGATCATCAGATGTTTATCCGGGAATGTCTGGCCTGTGTTGTCTCTGCCTGCGTGCCGCTTAACTTTTCTAACAACTTTCTGAGACACCAATTTTGTCTTCCACCTCCAGGCTCCAGCTCACGTGCCTGTCACAGTCCCCCACCCTTCATTCTTTATATGCTTTCAAATTCTCTCAATTCAAGTCATTGCAGCCTCATCTCTTATCCGCCATGCCTGAATCGACTCCTACCTTCAAACCCATCTGACTTTTAACTTTGCATAGACATATATATGATCAAATGATCTATGCCACTTACTGTTTATTTTCTAAAAGTTATTAGGGTTTCTCCCCCCTGTCATGGAACCAGAGTTTGGAGCTTCGGCGATCTCAGGGGTCTGGATGTTGCAGCAGCATAGAACCTGCGTTGCACGCTTAGTATTATTATATAGCAAAGCTACAGTTGGGTTCAGAACTTTATGATCCCTAGGATATCAAAGCAAAAATGATTGCCCCAGATTGGGAATTTAATGGTTTCGTTCAATCCCTTCTGGATATGACAGTTCCAGAATCTTTTCATCTCTATAAACCAATGATGTCAAGGCCATGGATCTTGAGTTCACGAGATTTAAGGAAGAAGAGGAAGAAGAGAGTGATGGTATTAATGTACATGGCCATGCCAAACTAGACCTGGGTCTGAGTAGATCGGACTCAAACGTATGTGAGGAAGCCGGATCAACATTCAAAGCTGATCATGGGTTCAGGAGAATCCTCATGACTTCTTTTACGACGGACTCAGATGTTAATGATGATAAAGTAGGTAGATACTGAGTTATTGTTTGATGCAGGTTGGATAAACGGCTAGAATTACTGAACAAGAAAATGCTCCAGCTACTCGTGCAAACAAAGGAAAAAGAACTGCAGTTTCGTCCAAGAATGGTACTAGGGTTTGCGCCGACTGCGAGAGGACCACAACACCGCTATGGAGGAGTGGCCCACAAGGCCCTAAGGTAATTTCTAGGTATTTTGAAAAGATTTCCCTCTACCATTTATAGTTATGTAAATCGTTTCTTAACATCATATCCTTGAAAGCACTGCCGACTGAGAGAGGAACACAACAGCGCTACCTAAAAGCCACCGCCCGTGGCCACGGATTGTCCGATCTGCTTGGCTGAATTTACAGAAGAGAAAAACTGAGAGTCCTACCAAAAACATAATAGTATTCAACTCAAGCAACCGGAGTGGTTTCTCCACACACTGAAACGTTTCATAGAACTCCAGACGAGGCCGCCGTTATGGCTTCTTGAAGGTTGCCATTCCAACGTAGTTTTCTGAGTGCTCTGCGTTATTCGTATACAAGTTTAGTTGACAATTACATTCATAGAAGAAGATGTATGGAAATTTGTGTGGCACGGTTATCCAGGTATCTCCTATCGATTCAGATTGCAAATATTTCTCCACGTATAGGAAATGTGTGCATCTTTTTTTGGCCCCTCTTTGATTTTCTTGATTTTCCTTATTAATGCTGGTGTTGCCAATTTTCATAATTTTGGGGTAATAAATAAGTAGGGCATGGATTAACGAGTATGTGGTAGATCTCATCAATACCATTGCATGCTCAAAGTTTGGATAGAATTATAGGTTTTCAAAATCTCTTTTAAAGCTGAAAATTGATTGGGATTTAGAAATGGCATATTCCTTGGGAATTATGAAACTAATCAAGAACCATGGCAACTGAACCTTGATCAGATTGTAACCCAGAAGTGAAGCATATTCATTCGTCGATCTTTGTAAGATATTAATGTTTAATATATTCACCTAAATAACGTTCCATCCCGCTGAGAGGAAAGCATCGGAGGCAACAGAACCTGAGAATATTCTCTGTTCAAAGTCGTTTGAAGCTCGGGCAAGTTGTCTCTCTTCCCCTTTAACAGCGCTTTCCATTAGAGGTCCAGTGCCAAGTTGAACCAGATTTTCCCAATTAACCTCTAATGGAAAGCGTCGTTAAAGAGGAGAGAGACAACTTACCCGAGCTGCAAACGGCTTTGAAGTTTGAACAAAGAATATTCTCGAGTTCTATTGCCTCCCATGCTTCCTCGCAGTTGGATATGTACACTTGGTCATCGGCATAGCTGGAACAATATTACCAGAGATCCATAAAAGTCCAGAATGCCCAATAAAATTCACTGTAGAGCATATCTCCACAGGGAAGAGAACATTCATTTCGAAGCATCCGGGCCTCGAAAGTCGTTTTCACATAGAACTGTCAGCGAAGGCTGTAAACCTTTTTGAGCTCCAGGTTCCTATTATACCATGTCACATAATAGCGTTGTTGCACTGAAGGACGTAAGTGAAATGACAATTATCCATCATTTTCTATCCCACCAGGATGTAATAACCTCCAAATCAGATTCCATAATACAATCATGTGCCAAACAGGCGCTTATTACACCATCGCAATTATTATATGCCCATACCAACTTATATGCTTATGACGATAATTTAATCCCGACATGGTATAAGCTATGAATATAGTTGTCCCATTCATCAGTGAACCCCTCATCAAGCTCCAATTTCTGAGCAGTACACCATATGACATACTCGTGGGGGATGAGAGTGGGCGAGGGGAAGAGGGATCAGGGGGAGGAGGAGGAGGAGTGAGGAGAGGGGGGGGGGATTAGGAAAAGGGGTAGGAGGAGGATGAGAATGGCAGGGAGGAGGAGAGGGGGGAAAGGAGGAGGAGGAGGAAGGAGAGGGGAAGGGAGTAGGTGGCAGAGGAGGAGGGTGGGAGGAGGGTGGGGGGAGGAAGAGTAGGGGGTGGAGAGTGGGTGAGGGGGGTGAGGGGAAGAGGGATAAGTGGGAGGAGGAGGGGGACGATGAGGGGGGGGAGGATAAGGAGGAGGAGGGGGATGATGGGGGGGAGGAGGAGGAGGGGGATGATGGGGGGAGAGGAGGAGGGGGGAAGAGGGGGGAGGGAAGGAGGAGGAGGGGGGAGGAGATGGGGGGAGGAGGAGGAGGGAGGAGTATGAGGGGGAGGAGGAGGAGGAGGGAGGAAGAGGAGGATTGAGGAGAGGGGAGGAGGAGGAGGGGTGATGAGAGGGGGGGGAGGAGGAGGAGGAGGGGGTGAGGAGAGGGGGGATGAGGAGGAGGAGGAGAAGGAGTGGAGGAGGAGGGATGAGGAGGAGGGAAGGAGGAGGAGGGGGAGGAGATGGGGGGAGGAGGAGGAGGGGGGAGGATGAGGGGGAGGAGTAGGAGGAGGAAGGAAGAGGAGGAGTGAGGAGAGGGGAGGAGGAGGAGGTGGATAAGGAGGGGGGGGAGGAGGAGGAGAGGAGGAGGATTGAGGAGATGGGGGGAGGAGGAGGAGAGGAGGAGGAGGGAGGAGAGAGGGGGGAGGAGAGGGGGAGGAGGGAGGTGAGAGGGCAGAGGAGGAGGAGGAGGAGGGAGTAGGAGGGAGGAGAGGGGGGGGAGGAGGAGGAGGAGGTGGGAGGAGGAGTGGGGAAAGGGGGGGGATGAGGAGGAGGAGGAGAAGTAGAGAAGGAGGGAGGAGGATGAGGGAAGGAGGAGGAGGGTGAGGAGAAGGAGGAGTGAGTAGAGCGGGGGGAGGAGGAGGAGTTGGTGTGGGGGGAGGAGGAGTTGGGGGCGAAAGGAGGATGAGAGGATGAGGATTGAGGAGGGGGGTGGAGGAGGAGGAGGAGGAGGAAGGAAGAGGGGGGAGGGGAGAAGGAGGAGGGGGAGGAGACGGGGAGAGGAAGAGAAGGAGGGGGAGGAGTGGGAGTAGGAGGAGGGGGAGGAAAAGTGAGGAGAGAGGGGGGGACGGGGGGAGGAGGAGGAGGAGAAGGAGGGAGGGGAGGAAGAGGAGGAGAATGGGAGGACGAGGAGGATGGAGGGGGAGAGGAGGAGGAGGAGGAGGAGGAGAATCAAGGGGGGAGAGGAGGAGGAGGTGGAGTAGAAGTAGAAGGAGGAGGGGGAGGAGGGAAAAGTGGAGGAGGAAAGTGTGAGGGGGGAATGGAGGGTGAGGGGAGGAGTAGGAGTAGGTGGATGAGGAGGAGTATGAGGAGGGGGAAGAGACATAATAATTGCCTTTTTTTATTATAATAAAATTATATAATATATTTTGGATGAAAAATGATAAATTATAATCTTTACCATTTTTTAAGATAATCTAAATAACAAAATAAATATGTTGAAAATTTTAAAAGTTGAAAAAGGAAATTACAATATCATATAATTATGTAATGGTAAAATTGCAATTGAATTTTAATAATACATTGATAGATTAGAAATGTGAGATTGAGTTATTTCACAAGTATAGTCAGAATCATTTAGATGGTCATTGCTAATTCTTTTGTTATGATTAACAATATTATCTCAATTTATAAGTATCAATTTTTTTTTTATAAATGTAATTTGTTTTCTCAAGGTTAAGGATCATTGATCCATGGAAATAATGAATAAGGTCCCAGTTGTTTGAGTTACACGACCTAGAGGCTGCAAACAGAAGCTCAAAATGTTCGTAACTAGTTTCGAGATGCAAATGATCGAAGGTCTTAGTTCTTTAACAAGTGCAAAGGTGGATAAAATGTGAAAACCCACTTGAAGTTATATATAGGCATAAATCGATGGAGTATATCTGCAACGATGGATATTGACGGCCATAAGTGCCTTTCGCAAATTAATATGGAGTAGTTTAAGCGTGGGTGGAGCGTGCTATCCCATGAGCATGGGTGGAGTGTGCTAGCCCATGAGCAATTTGGAAACCTAGTCAATGGGCTGAAGGACAAATCTACGGCTAGCATGTACTTTGGTGATTTGGCGTGCACGGGGGAAATGGACATTTTCATATTTGCAAAGTTTTGGTAGGCCCTGTGTATTGCAACGACGTAGATCCGGTGGAGATTTAGTTCACATTTTGGACATGCGTGGAGGCTCGACACTCTCAAAATCTGCGAACTCTGTAGGGGCCGCATCTTTGTATGGTTGAGATGCAGAATGGGACCAGATCAATGGCCACCATTAGATGCGCAGATCCAAGGTGTAAGAAGGTGGCATTTGAAAGGTTAAGAGCTGCGAAGGATTGCAGAGTTAAAGGGTGAAGGAGATTCATAGCGTAGATCAGATCATACTAATTGACGGCTTGAAAACCTTTGTCATACATAAGATGCGAAAAGGTTAGGAAAGAATAAATATTATAAAAATGGAAAGCATGGGGATTTGAGTACTGTTTGATTCAGTTTCATTGAAAAATGACAGACGACCACTATGCAGAAGCAGACAACTCATCCAGGATCTCATACCAGGTGTCAAATAACCAGGTAGGCCTCGTGTCTCCATACAAAACTATTTAAATGGCTGAATTGAGTGAGATAGAACCCCCAAGTTTTGAATACCGGAAGATAGGTGATTTGTTTGAGGATAAAGATGTCGAGGGTTTATGACACAGTGTTGATAAACAGATCCATTAAGATAGGTGAGGACAGGTTGAAGATCGTTAAGGAGCGGAATATAGATGTGTATAAAGTTTACCAGATGTTTTTACATTTGTTTGCAATCGGCCAAACCCCAAATTGTCTCGAGTTTGTCGACTGGTGCACCACCGATTACTCCTCCTCTAAGAGGGTGATTATGGGCACATCCAACTCTAAGATCCTGTGCCAAGTCAACCCCCTCACTGTTAGGAAATCCCTGTCAATCCCAGATGAATTTTTCCAAAAATCCAAAGAGTACACAGAAGAAGCCCTAATTTAGCATTTCAGACAGGCCCTAGCTGAGCTTAAGTAAAGTTTCTTCCATGCTAGCCTGCTGCCTAATGTCTCATTCTAGGACCAACCTTTCCCTGGTGAAGTCAGTATGTTTAGAGAAGAGTCCAAATGTGTGATAACCCCACTATCCCAGTTCCTAGGATTAGATACAGACCAGTATATCACTGAACCTTTAATAAGCCTGTTGTTTGTCATGAGCACATGTCCTCTTGAGCCTGAGGAGCCCAGTAAGTCCATCCAGTGTGCCTATCTTAGGTTTGATGAGGCCCTAGATGAGAATATCCATTCTCAACTAATGGATTTCCGCAGAACTAGAAGCTTCAGATTCCAGTCATACCTGCTGAGAATGTTCATGTCCTTTAACGAAGAGAACTTACAGATGCATAAGATGATGCTAACTCAGGAAACACTCACAGATTACACTTAGTTCATGAAAAACATCATGTCTAAAGTCTATAATGTTATCTTTCAAAGGAAACTACCTAGGTATTAACACAAATGAAAGACATGCTACATCCTTCTCCAAATAAGAAGATAGGTGACTTGTTCCTCTCAGAACACAACACAACAATAAGAGTTTATGGGTTTTCCCATGCACCGTATGTGCTTCCAGCTTTTCTAACCCCTAGACAATTTACATTGGGATTCATCACGAACAAGTTGAAGGTGGAAATTGAACATTTCTTGGATGACAAGAAGGCTTCAGACATCACTTTTCCTTGGGCTATAGGCCCATTCATTGTTAAAAATAAGACTTCCCTTCCAACCATTGAAGGTATGATGAGAGATATGGGATTCAGAACAAAGGAATCCATCAATTCCGACCCCCACCACATCATCTCAGACATAAGAAAATAAAGTAATAGGAAAGATTTTATACATTTTGAAATTACAGGGTTGGCTGAGACTGCTAATTTGCTAGAATGGAAAAATTCAAATGGAGATAGATACACTTGATGACTCCACCTCCCTTGTACCAAAAGCCACTTCCCCACTACCTAGCTCTTCCAGTTTTGCCCCAGCAGATGGAGAAGTCATACCCTGCCAGTGTCTCTGGAGGGTCCAGCAAGTTGGAAAAGATTAATGTCTTGGACATAGATGATGACACAGAAAGAGTTCCCAAAAGGTAGAAAGTAGAAAAACCTGAGCAACAGATTGTATAGGTGTCAGTTGGTCAAGGAAAAAAGAAACGGGTGAAGATTAAGTTGCCTACTTTCGAGACCAAAGAATATTTATTCATCCAAACATCCATTAAACCTGTTGTACCCAGCAAGAGTAGAGCTGAGCTGCTAGATGAGTATAAATAGTGCACAGAAGCAACCTCAGAAGAGTCTAAACTGTATGAAGAGGTGAGGCATATTTCCAATAAAGAGATGTCTTTGGTAGCTAGCAGGAGCTATGCCCAGAACACCTTGAACTTGGCTTTAGCTACTAAGAACGAGGCCAAAGAACTGAAAGTGAACTTGGAATACATCCTTGTCCCTGATATGATAAATTTGCACAAGGAAATTGGGTATTTTATCTATGCCAAGTTGCTAAAGGATGCACTAGAACTATTTAAATTATAAGTCAGTAAGGGTAAGGTTCAAAATCAACTCAGACTAGAGAGAGTGGAGAAAAAAGCCCACAAGGCACAAATCAAGAAGTTGCAAAATGCATTGTTGGCTACTGAAAGCCATGAAGACAATAAGGTGAGTATACAAAGGTTGATGGATGAGAAAGATAACACCATTCAGTCATTGAAAAAGAAGCTAAAAATCCCCTCCACCCAGCTGTGGAAGCCTCTGAATTGATAGAGCTAGAAGAGAAGAGAGAAAAGCTACAAAATGAACTAACAGACTACAAAGCTAAACTGTTGAAGTTTGAAGAGAAGGAAAAGTTGTGGCTGAGTGATATGGCCCTCATGGTGGAGAGTGAAAAGAAGTGGCAGGCTTAGTCTTAAGACCTTGAAAATAAATTGCAGGAGAAGAGACAAGAGTTGGAGAACATGGCCACACCCTCCTCCATAGAATTGGGTGACTTCACCCTTGTGGGGGCTATGGCATAGGAAAGCCTGAGAGACTTAGAAGTGGAAATGTTTAAAGAAGCAAAACAAAAATTTGAAAACCCTGATGTCAATGGCAGAGCAAGAAAAGGAGGCGTGGGAAACCAAGTACCAGGAGATGCAGGTCAAAAATGAGGAATTGGTAAAGTAGGCTACAGGTCAAACCTCCTTGCAGGAGCAAAACAAGTCATTTGGGATGACATTATTGCAGAGGCAAAAAAGCTAAGGCCCTACCTTGACTTTGTACTAGATAAGGAAACTGTAATCAATCTAGCCAAGCAAAGTATAGTAGCAGCAAATGAAAAATTGAATAAAAAGCCCGTGGAGCATGATGAAAATGCCATAGACTTCTTGAATGGCTTGACTGAAGATGAAGTAAAGGCATCAGGTATACAAGATAGATTGTCCACCATCATTTGCCCCAAGAGAGTGATAAATAAGCATCAGCAAGTGAAAAATATTCAGGTCAGAGTTGATGTTTTGTCTGAGCAGGTGAAGTACTTCAGGGATATGTTTGAGCCCTTATTTAAGAAGGGGCTGCCTCTCTTTTGGGAGGAGGATGGAACCATGAGGACATAGGAAGAATATCAAGGCAAGTTATGGGAATGCATATTGGATCATGAAGGATTTACTGACATGGACCAGCCTTTGACAGGAAAAATAGTGGTAGACAAATTGACAAAGTATTTGAATTGGGCATGATCTTCAAAGAGGTAGGTGCACGTCTTCAGAGCTGCTCATAGAGGGATCATACAGAATTGCGGGGTAATGTTAAAGGAGGTGGCCACATCAGAATTGCCAGCTGTAGACCAGTGGAATCTTGTGGAGAAGTATGGAAAGGCCAAACTGACACTGCATCCATGAAGATTATGAAGGACGTGGAGATTAGGGCATGAAGAATTAGTTACTAAGGCATTTTTGTTTATTTACTAGAGTTTGTTACCAGCTAGTAGATGCTTGAGGGAACTTGTAAAGGATGTTAAGCCTACTTGTTAGTATTTGCTCCTTTTTGTTGTAACTAATTCTCATAGAGGATGAAACTGCATGTATAGGTGTCATCTCAAGTAGTAACAACTTTCTATTGGAATGATTCGAGCTTGAGGGATGATGATATCTATATATTCATATGTAATGAAGAGAACAAGGGTTGAAACCGGTTGGAACACGTGAGGATTTTGTGTTATGTATTTTGAGATGCTCCTTTAATAAAATTGGCAGAGCCGAGCAAGTATTTTGAGCAGAGATTCTCGTGTTATCTGATTTGGACTTTGTACCTTTCTTTCTTTGTGTGAATGTTTCTTTGTTATCTACTTCATACTGTTTCTTTCATGTTTGGATAAGTGTATATTGAGGTAGAACTCATATGTTTATGCTCTATTTCTTTGATTCCAAGCATCCACAAACTAGTTCTACTAAATTTAATGTAGAATTCATTTTTACAATGCTCTGTGTTAATGGACTATTCTTATCTTCTTCTCTATCACCAAAAAAACAACTTTTTGATTGTAAATGAGTAGCTACCATGCCTCTGTTATAAATTGTTTGCAAATCATTGACACTTTATCATCATAAGTGTTTTTGACTCCATTTCCCAATGAATATTCACCTTGTTTCAACCAAGCAATAAATCTGATTTTAATTCTAATTCATATGTCTAGCCTTGATAAACAAACATTGAGAGATCCCTCTCTGGAAAGATAGAAGCCATCTCTCTTTCCTAAAGCTTGTTTTTGTGTGTTACCTTAAATAGACCTTTCCATAACCTTGGGGTCGATTTGAGTGCTAACATAACTAGCATCGTTGCCATGGAGTGAAAGTCATATGGTCCCTGGGATAAAATGACAAAGAGTCCCTCTTTTCATAGAAAGAAGGGATTTTTGTGGGCAAACAGAGATTGATGCATTTGAAGAAGGTTGTATATTTTCCCTGGAAACTCCACTCATCAGAATTTTCAGTTGAAGGTAACTCCACTGGGGAGATTGATGACTCCACACTGGTTTCCAAAGAAGGTTTCAGAAGATATCATAGCTCCCAGAAGGATACACACGAGAGGTAATCTAATTTCTAAAACTTTACTAAGTGTGGAAAACCCAGAAAGTTTGTTGAAACATAGAAGTGGAAAAGAGAAAGCTAGTACTTCTAATATTGAAAGATATGTGTCTAAAAAAGAGTTGTATGGTTTTCATGAATTGGATTTAGAAATAAGCATTGGGAAGTCTTTGTTGAGATCAAAATCAGAATCAGACCTAGAGAAAACAAAAGAAAATCCAAATAGTTTTGAGGCATATTTGTTAGATCCCCTGTAGTATAATCTGCTAGACATTGTGAAAGTTGAAGGAAATAACCCTTTCTCTCTAACCTCTCAGCTACATACTACAAACCTTGTTAGCAATCCACCTCAGAATCCTCCTGTAGTACAGAATCCACCTAGACCAATGGCAGCTAGGTTTGCACCCTTATCTTTGCCAGCTGTTTTGCATGACCTCCCTCGGAACTACTCACAGAGAATTTCTCTATATGATGGAAATTGTACAGCAAGGAAACATATGGATAGATTTGAAGATTTCATTGACTTGGAGGAAGTATATCATGATGATTCAAAGATGAGGTTGTTTGCTCAAAGTTTGTCAAGAGAGGCAAAGAGATGGTTTAAATATTTACCAGCAACATATATCCTTACCTTTGAATCCTTTCAAACCCTGTTTTTAGATAGATGGGAGGCAAAGAAGATCCCTATGCAAATATTATATCAATATAATGGCTTAAAGAAATGGAACTTTGAGTATGTTAAGGAATTTTCTAGCAGATTTATGAGGGTTTACAATTCAATTCCTGTTGATATCAAGCCATTGGTAGGGGCTGCTAAACTACATTATGCAGATGCCTTTGATGGAGACTTCTCATGTATGTTGAGAGAGAGGAAGTCAGCTACCTTTTCTGCTATGTTTAAAGATTCTTTAGAAGTGGAAGCAAATATGATGGCCTCTAGAAAATTGAATAATATGGTAGGGACAAAGAATAAGAGACAAGAAACCCAACCATCCACTTCTGCTTCTTCCTCTGCAAGTGATGTTAAGTTTGAGACAATGATGAAAACCATGGAAAGGTTGATGGATAGGTTGGCCCTAGATAATAGACCACCAAATAGAAAGCATCCTGAAAATCAAGGAATCCAAACTTTAGAAGACCTTCTTTTCCTCAAAGAAACCAAAGAAATCCTGAAGATAAGCAAATAAGACCACCATTTCTAGAAAATTTGGTTGATGAGGAAGGACAAGAAGACTCAATGAATAATCAGATTCACCACTTTGATGATATTGATTTTGAAATACATTTAACTGAAGAAGAACATAATTTTTTCACTCAAGAAGAGGACAATCATATTTCAGAGCTAGATTCGGAGCAATACCAAAGAGGATAACAGAATGCTATTCATGATTTTTAGAGAAAGTTAAAGCTGCAAAATCGTGATTTAATAACAAATAAAGGAAAGCCCAATCCAAACCAGCTTTCCAATACCCAGCAGAATCTCGAAAAACAAAAAGAAAAGGATGCTATGGTACCAAAAGACCCAGAAAATAAGGAGCAACAACCTAAGGAAATTAAGCAGTCAAGACCAATTGATGTGGATAAACCAACTTCATCTTTTATCCTGAAAACAGAGTTGTCAAAGGTTAATATTTCTATCCCTTTTAATGAGTTGTTGAAAAATAATGAATATAGGGAAGAAATCACTAAAATGGTCAAGAATCAAGGTGAGTGTCAACCTAATATTTTAGAAGTGACAGATGATACTCCCACTATTGTCTTTGGACCCAAAATTGAAGATACATATGATGAATAAGTTCCCCCATTCTATCCAAGTTTGAACATCCATGATATGATTTTGCACAATGCAATGCTAGACTCCGGTGCATCTCATAATCTAATGCCAAAAATAGTAGTAGAAATTCTAGGACTAAAGGTTACTAGGACTTATAAAGACTTGTTTTCTTTTGATTCTAGAAAAGTCAAGTGTTTGGGATTAATAAAGGATATGGTGGTATCTCTTGCACAACTCCCAGCTAAAAGCATTGTGATGGATGTTGTAGTAGTTGATGTCCCTACAAAGTTTGGTATGTTGTTATCAAGATCTTGGCAATCAAAATTAAGAGGAACTATGCAAATGCACTTGTCATATGCCACTATACCCCTGTTTAGAAGCAATAGAAGGTTATATAGAGAAAAGAGACTAGCCTATGTGGTCAGCGGTTAGGATAAGCCTGAAAATCACCCTATTTATGTTGTTGACTCCGATTTGGGATCCTCTATATTTTTCAATGATGGACCATGCACTGACCCTAAAGTTCCTATACATATTGCAGTTGAAGAAGATGAGGAATTTGTAAAAAGATAAGAAGCCTTGGAGAAGAAAGAGAATGAAGAGGGGGTTTTGGACTATGTACTTTGATGGGTCTCTAAGTAAAAATTGAGCTGGGGTAGGTGTTTGGATTATATCCCTAGGCAGAGAATTCAAAGCTTTGTCTTATAAACTAACTTTTGAATGTACTAATAATGTGGCTAAATATCAGGCTTTGCTGCTAGGTTTGTAGGCTTTGAGAGACATGGGGGCAAAGACAATAGAAGTGTTTGGGGATTCAGAGCTTGTGGTGAATCAAGTGAATGATATTTACCAAAACAAACATCCCAGGATGAGAGCATATAGGAATGAAGTTTGGGATATGTTTGGTAATTACTTTACAGAGCATAAAATCAGGGTGGTTCCTAGAATAGAAAATCAAGTGGTTGATTCTTTGGCTACAACTATTGGTGGTTTCAAATCCCCTATTTATTCTCAGAAAAAAAAATATAAAGTTGAGATTGTGAACATACCCTCAATACTAGATAACTCCAAATATTGGCAAGTTTTTTA
Source organism: Larix kaempferi (assembly GCA_027924585.1). Lineage (NCBI taxonomy): Eukaryota > Viridiplantae > Streptophyta > Pinopsida > Pinales > Pinaceae > Larix > Larix kaempferi. The sequence goes on along the minus strand of BSBM01001417.1, from coordinate 5,611,743 downwards.
GGATGATATGCAGATAAAGAGATTCTTGGAGCTGTCTGATGAATTTGTGAACACTCAGATTGATAAAGAAAATGAAAATTTGGAGTGCTTCCAATATGGTGAATCAGTTGAAGGTGAAGAAGCTGAAAACCAAGCTTGGAAAAATACATTGGGAGGAAAGGACATAATCCACCTAAAAAGTAATTGTATTCCACGAGGCCCGATCCCTCTAGAGAAGTTGTTTGATCAAAATGATGTGGCTAAGGACCTAAGTTGAAGCCTACTGATGGTGTCGTTGAAGAACATAACTTAGGGACAAAAGAAGAACCACGAATTGTAAGGTTGTCCAAGAAGTTCCCTGCAAAGGAGAAGGAAGAATATGTAAAATTGATGAAGAAATACACAAATGTATTTTCCTGGAGCTATGAGAACCTAAAGGAGTATGATACTTCTATCATACAGCATGCCATCCCAATAAATCCTGGAGAAAATCCTTTCAGACAGAAGTTAAGGAGAGTGAACCTCAAGTTGTTTCCTATGATAGAAAAGGAGATCAAGAAATTGTTCAATGCCAAGATTATTGTGACTCTGAGGTTTTCCAAATGGGTGGCTAACTTGGTTCCTGCCAGAAAAAAGAATGGTGAAATTAGACTTTGTCTTGATTTCAAAAACCTCAACAGGGTTTCATTGAAGGACAACTACCCACTACCTAAGATGGAGCACATTCTGCAGAGGGTAGTAGGTTCTGAAAGGATTTCAACTATGGATGGGTTTTCAGGATATAACCAGATCAAATTACTTCCTGAGGACCAAGAAAAAACTGCTTTTACCACACCCTGGGGTACATTCATTTATGCTAAGATGCCCTTTGAGCTAATGAATGCAGAAGCTACATTTCAGTGTGCTATGGACATTGATTTTGCAGAAGAAAAGGATAAATTTGTAGTTCTCTACATGGATGATATTACTATTTATTCCAGATCTGATAAAGAACATATCAAGCATTTGGAGAAGCTCTTTATAAAATGTAGGAAATATGGCATCTCATTAAATCCTAAAAAGTCTAACTTTGCACTGGATGAAGCTAAATTGCTTGGGCACATTATTTCAAAGGATGGTATTAAGATTGATCTAGGAAGGATCAATGCAATTCTGAAGGTTGAGGAACCTAGGAGCAAGAAGGAAGTGCAGTCCTTTATTGGACAGGTAGGTTTCCTAAGGAGATTCATTCCCATATTTGCTGAGATATTAAGGAACATTACTAACATGATGAAGAATGAAAATCAAATAAAATGGACAAAAGATGCTAGAGAATCATTCAGGGGTATTAAAAGGGCCATCACTGAAGCTCCAGTCCTGGAAAGTCCATAATTTACCAGAGATTTCCTAGTTTTTTCTTATGCTTCTTAGAATACTGTAGCTAGAGTCCTATTGCAAAAGAATAACCAAAATGTTGAGCAGCCTATTGCATTTTTCAGCAGGGTATTGAGAGAGGGATAATTGAAATATGATATCATGGAGAAGTAGGCTTATGATTTGGTGAAATATTTGAAAGACTTCAGGGTATACATTCTTCATTCACACATTATTGCACATGTTCCAAATAATGTAGTGAAGAGTATTCTTACCCGACCTAATCCAGAAGGGAAGATGGCCAAATGGATTGCTATGTTGTTGGAGTATGATCTTGAGATCAAGCCTACCAAGCTGATTAAAGGACAAGGGATGGACAGGATGATGACAGATGCTAATTGTGAATCTTTACAACTCAACTTCTTGACCAGCCATTCAAACCAGCTAGACAGAGGGATACAGGTAAAGCCATATTTTTCTATGTCTCCATGGTACTCTGATATTGTATATGTGTTGGAAAATTTACAAACTCCTGCGGGACTGAGTAAAACAAGAGCTAGATATGTAAAGCTAAAGGCTGCAAAATAATGTATTATGAACCAATACTTGTATTGGAAGGACCCTGGTGGTGTATTGCTGAATTTTTTGCTGGAGGACGAAGCTCAGCAGACAATAAAATAATTCCATAAAGGAGATTGTGGAGGGAACCACTCATGGAAGGTAACAGTGAATAAAATTATGAGGGATGGTTTTTATTGGCCTACTATGTTTTCAGATGTTTATAAAGAGACTACCACCTATCATCAGTGTCAGATATTTGATGGTAAGAGGAAATTGGTTTCACTTCCTCTTAACCCAATTTCAGTAGAGCCACCCTTCTAGCAGTGGGGGTTAGACCTCATTGGGGAGATCAACCCAAATTCTTCAAGCCAAAACAGATGGATTCTGACAACAACTGATTATTTCACAAAGTGGATTGAGACCATACCCACAAGGAGAGAAATTGATGTTGTGATCATGGATTTTCTAGAGAATAACATTTTGGCTAGATTTGGATGCCCCGGGAGAATTGTGATAGATAATGCATCTGCTTTCAAATCCAGGAAGATCATAAGTTTATGTCACAAATATCATATCATCCTGAACCATTCTACTACCTACTATCCATAGGGGAATGGATTGGCTAAGTCTTCAAACAAGAGCCTAGTAAGGATAATGAAGAAGTTGTTAGAGGAGAACAAAAGAGCTTGGCATACAAAGTTGAAGAATGCTTTATGGGATGACAGTATTAGCACAAAAAGGGCAATCGGAATGTCTCCATTCCAGTTAGTATATGGGGATGAAGTTGTTTTTCCCACATCTTTAGGAGTGCCTGTCAGGAAGCTGTTGCAGGGTCATGAGGATGAACCAAACCATATGTAGAGAAGGATAAACTAGATAATAGAACTAAATGAGGTAAGGTACCAAGCCTATGACAGAGTGCAAGTGCACCAAGAGAAAATGAAGAATACCTTTGATAAGAGGGTGAAAGAAGAACAGTTCCAGATTGATAATTTGGTCATAAAGTGGGATGATCTCAGGGAGGATAAGCATGGGAAGTTTGACCATATGTGGGTAGGTCCATACATCATTATATCAAATAGAGGTGTAAATTATTTCATTTTGGATCATCAAGATGGGTCTCGGCTGAATAGCGGCCCAGTGAATGGAAGGTTTTTGAAGCATTTCCTATCCTGAGGGTGACAGGTAACCTTTGTATAATATTTTGTATATATTGCTTTACATTTGCATTAGTACATGTGGTGAACCAAAGGATTTGAAGCCAAAAGTGAAGCCCTGAAATCTGGAGGGATAGCCATTTATTTTGTGTTGATTTTTACGTATAGAAAAGCAGGAACAGGGGTTCGAAGTTTTGAAAAACAAACCAATGGATCAGGCATTGGGTTTGCGGGGTTCTTTGTTACCTCACAGGGAGGATAATATCCCCAATTGGAGCCATTTGTTGGCACCAATTTTGGCTTGAAGGGTTGGAGAAGGTTGGATCCATGGAAATAATGAATAAGGTCCCAGTTGTTCGAGTTACATGACCTAGAGGATGAAAACAGAAGCTCGGAATGTTCATAACTAGTTTCGAGATGAAAATGATGGAAGGTATTAGATCTTTAACAAGTGAAAAGATGGATAAAATGTGAAAACCCACTCGAAGTTATATAGAGGCATAAATCAATGGAGTAGATCTACGGTGATGGAGATCGATGGCCATAAGTGCCTTTCGCAAATTAAGATGGATTAGTTTATGTGTGGGAAGAGTGTGCTAGTCCGCGACCAATTTGGAAACCTAATCAACAGATGGAAGGATAGATCTACGACCAACAGGTACTTCGATGATTTGACGTGTGTGGGGAAATGGACATTTTCAGATTTTCGAAGTTTTGGTAGGCCCGTGTATTGCAATGGTGTAGATCGAGTGGAGATGAGATCCACGACAGAGATTTAGTTTGCATTTTGGACATGCGCAGAGAATCGACACTCTCAAAACCTGCGAACTTGGTAGGGGCCACATCTTTGGATGGCTGAGATGCAGAATGGGCCCAGATCAACGGCCACCATTGGATGCACATATCTAAGGTGCAAGGAAGGTGGAATTTGAAAGGTTAAGAGCTGCGAATGATTGTGGAGTTAAAGGGTGAAGGAGATCTATGACATAGATCAAATCATACTAATCAACGGCTTGAAAACCTTTGTGATACATAACATGCGAGAAGTTTAGGAAAGAATAAATATTATAAAAATGGAATGCATAGGGATCTGAGTAATGCTTGTTTTAGTTGCATTGGAAAACAACAAACGACCATTATGCAGAAGCAGACAACTCAGCCAAGAGCTCAGACCAGCTGTCAAATAACCAGGTAGGCCTCCTGTCTCCGTACAAAACTATTTAAATGCCTGAGTTGAGTGAGATAGAACCCCTAGGTTTTGAATACTGGAGGATAGGTGATTTATTTGAGGATAAAGATGCTGAGTTTTATGACATAGTGTTGATAAAAAACTCCATTAAGATAAGTGAGGACAGGTTGAAGATCGTTAAGGAGCAGAATATAGATGTGCATAAAGTTTACCAGATGTTTTTTCATTTGTTTGCAATCGACCAAACCCCAAATTGTCCCAAGTTTGTCGAATGGTGCACCACCAATTACTCCTCTCAAATGGTGATTATGGGCACATCCAGCTCTAAGATCCTATGCCAAGTCAACCCCTTCACTATTTGGAAAGCCTTGTCAATCCTAGATGAATTTTTCCATAAATCCAAAGAGTACACAGAAGAAGCCCTAATTCATCATTTTAGACAGGCCCCAGCTGAGTGTTGATGTATATGTAACTTCAGAATGTATTTCACATATATGCATATTGTATTCCTATAGAGATGTTATTATTCCTCTATATGGAAGTGTTGTCATTTATATTGTAAGTGTCATAACTTATACTTGATGGGTTATTAGACCACCTTGTTGGGGTCGGCCCTGTATAAGTCATGTTGGTCAAAAGGTTATTAGACCACCCTATTGGGGGTCGGCCATGTGGGTCAAAGGGTTATTAGACCACCCTAGTGGGGGTTAGCCCAGTCAGCATTATGTTAAGTGGTTAAGTTGAGGCCGACCTAGTTGAGTAAAGGTCTGTTATACCTCTATATTTCACAGTGTCGCATCCCCATCACGAAATAAGTTGACGACACTTTCCCTACTGTTTTGAACCATCCAGAAGAGACAGATGATGAGTCAACCTTGAAGGTAAATCCACCCTGGCAAGTTTTGACCCACCTTGGACTTTATTTTTACACACTACCGCGCCTTGCCAGCTTGCCAAAACGCGGCACTAGACACTACCGCGTTCTGCTTTTCCACCAAAGCGCGGCAGTGCCGCGTTCTGTAGCATTTGCAAAACGCGGCACCCTTTTAATAGTTTTTTGCCCTTGGCTTGTGGGATCTTGGATTTTCGAAGATAATGGAAGATTGGGTTCCTTGATTCGATCTCAACTCATCTCCTTCGATTAGAAACTCTGATCCACTTATCTCTCCTTAGATCCACTCATCTCTCTTGTTGGTTAACCTCACCATTCATTATAAAAGAGAGGCATGCCATTGGAAAGGGAGAAGGACTCTTGAGAGCACCAAACTTATGGTCTTGCAGCATTGTGGAGATAGCTAGAGGAGAAGACACTTGGAGTTGGAGGATTGGCTTGGACATCAAGCACCCTTTGTAAGTAATCTTCAAGTTGTAATGGAATAACTTGTCTTGTTTTCCCAAATCATTTGTGTTAATCTTGTTTTAATGATATGGTTTGTATCTCTCATAGATTTAGATCCTAACTCATGTTTTCAGATTGCTAGAGAATAGTGCATGCTTGTGTTTTGGTTCCATTATTGACAGGTTTACTTGTGAAGACTTGGAGCTTGGAGCAAATATCAAAGACAAGCGTTTGGACATAAGGTCAGTTAAACCCCTTCTATTCTCTTCAGCATTTTAATTCTGAGATGTTTGTTAGATCTAGGGAATCAAGGTTGCATTTGTTTCGTTTTGTTCTTAGCCTAGAGTTAGTCTAAGTCTGCTTTAGTCTAAGGGATTTCTGACTTACCCGTAGGGCAGAATTCCACATAACAAGAATGGCGACTCCACTGGGGACATTGGACCCAGATACTTCAAACTCCATCATGTTTAACTTGGAACACGCTAAACCTAGGCTTTCTCACCAGTTAGCCTTCCAGGTGCATACGAAAATCCGTGGAAATGTTATCCACCGCACAGTGTTAGATGAGGGTGCTTCCACGTCGATTATGTCTTTGAACTGCTGGAGAGCCCTCGGCTCGCCTGAGGTCACAACTTCTCCCACTACTCTTAGAGAGTTTGATGGACATGGGTTTCAACCATATGGACTCATCCCCTCAATCGGTGTTGAACTGGGGGGAAAAACAGTATCCGTACATATCGAAGTCGTAGATGCACCTTTGGATTACAATCTCCTTCTTGGTCGGAACTGGTTCTATGCCATGACTGCCATAGCATCTACAGTCTTCCGGATTGTACAATTTCCTCATGAAGGGAAAATTGTCACTATGGATCAATTGGATTACTGTATCCCAGACTCCCATCCGAACTCCGCCAATACCGTTCCGTTGTTGGATCAACCTCGGTACCGGTTCCAAGACATAGGTGTTGGTCTCATGAAGGATTCATCCCTCATTGGAGTTTTTCCAGAACTGGGAACCCATCTTCAACCAGTCAACATGATTTCATCGCATGTCACCCCGTCCGATGATTCATGGGTGATCCCGAGTCCTACTCAGATCCAAGGCTATGGCAATTCCATGCCTTTGAACAGAAACCTTGCAGCATATGACGCGATCCAATCAGCCACAGATTGGGTCGACTGTTCTACTGATCACACAGTGGCATAGCTCTCGACTGAAACTCATGCACGCCCACCATTGTTTGATCCTCTCAACTTGATTTTTCCCACCGACGAATCAATCATAGAGGTTATGTGCGGTAATGAGCCACCATGGGGAGATTTTCATCATCGATCTTCATTCCCCACCATTCAGTCACTTGAGCCTGATACCAAATCCAGTGCTTCACTTGGGATGGTTCAAACCAAGTTCCCCACTTCCCTCGACGAAGTATTTTCTGAAGGCAACTTGGCCAATCTTATGGCAACCACTCCCATCGACATTTCAGTAAAGCCTGGTATCGTGGAAAATGTACACATTGGAAAAACATGTACTCCTCTCGAGACGGAGTTCTATAATGCCTACTTTAAAACATTCCGCGATGTTTTCGCCTAGAGTTATGAAGAGATGCCAGGAATCGACCCGTCGATTGTAGTCCACGAAATTCCAACTTTCCCTGGCGCCCGACCTGTTCGGCAAAAGCTTCGACCCGTTCATCCTCGTAAGGAAGCCGCCATTAAAGCAGAAGTTGAAAAACTTTTGCGTGCTGGTTTTATCTATCCTGTCCCATTGACAGAATGGGTATCCAACATCGTCCCTGTAGCCAAGAAACAGGGAACGATCAGAGTCTGTGTTGATTACCGTGATTTGAACAAAGCTTGTCCCAAGGACAACTACCCAACTCCGTTTATTGACCAGATCATCGATAACTGTGCCGGAAGTGTTATCTTTTCATTTATGGATGGCTTTTCTGGATATAATCAGATCGATATCCTCCCAGCCGACCAGCACAAAACGGCCTTTATCTGCCCTTGGGGGATCTTTGCATATCGGAAGTTACCTTTTGGCCTCAAAAATGCCGGGGCAACTTTCCAACGAGCGATGTCCTACGCATTTCATGACATCAAACATATCGTAGAGCCATATCTCGATGACCTTCCCGCTCATTCTCGAACTCGGGAAGAACATCCAGATCACTTGAGTGCCATTTTCGAAAGGTGTCGGCGCTACAATATACGTTTGAACCCGCATAAGTGCGTCTTCTGTGTAGAAGCCGGAAAACTGTTGGGCTTCATAGTCTCCAAAGACGGGATACGTTTAGATCCCGCAAAGGTAGCAGCTATCATAGCCCTGCCTTCACCTACCAATATTCCAGAACTTCAATGTTTGCAAGGGCATGCAAACTTTCTACGCCGTTTTATCTGCAATCTGTCCGAGATAACAAAAGGCTACATGCGGCTTCTCAAGAAGAATGTTCCCTTCATATGGGATGATGAAGCCCAACGCTCCTTTGATAATTTAAAGGCAGCCTTAACCAAAGATCCTGTGATTCAACCCCCCAATTACACACAGGACTACATCCTTTATCTCGCAGCCTCGATTTCCACCATTGGTATGGTGTTAGTCTAGGAAGATCACAACGGCATAGAGCATGTGGTGTACTATCTCAGCAAGAGTCTTCTCGACTCTGAAACTCGCTACTCACATGTTGAAAAGCTGGCTCTGGCAACAGTATTTGCTGTCCAGAGATTCCGTCACTACATCTTACTCCGTCGGACCACCGTTATCGCCGATTTCAATCCAATGTACTATATCCTCACACGACAAGTGCTTGGGGGCAAGTACTCCCGTTGGATTGTCATCCTTCAAGAGTTTGACTTGGAATTTGTCAAAGCCAAGTCTAAGAAATCTCTGGTCTTCGCTGAGTTAATTTGTCACTTGCCCCGTGCTACCGAGCAATCCGAGCCCATTGATCCTCTTCCCGACGAATAATTGTTCCTCATTAGCACGTCTGATCCGTGGTATGGGGATATTCTCTTATATCTCCAAACCCAACGCTTCCGTCCCGATCTCACCCGCGATGAACGACGACGTATCAGACACCACGCAAAATATTACCTTATAGTAAACGATACTCTGTATCGACGCGGTGTCGACACTGTCCTTCGACGCTGTTTGACCTTAGATGAGGCAGAACGCGTTCTCAATGACTGCCACGCTGGAGCATGTGGTGGTCATCTCTCTGGGATGGCTACGGCCCAGAAAATACTGCGAGCGGGATACTTCTGGCCCTCGATTTTCAAAGACTGCATTGAAACAGTCAAGAAGTGTCCGCCATGTCAATTCTTTCATAGCAAAGCACGCTCGCACCCTGCTCCACTCCATCCTGTCATTGCCGTCGGCCCCTTCTCCAAATGGGGCATTGATTTTATGCACTGTAAGCCCACTTCAGCCGGGGGGCATAGCTATGTCATAGTAGCTGTGGACTATTTTACAAAATGGGCTGAAGCGATGCCTACATATGCTGAAGACGGCAAAACAGCAGCGCAGTTCATATTCAATCATATCATAGCTAGATTCGGTGTCCCACAGTCTATTGTGACCGATCATGGTTCCCATTTTAGGAATCACATGATCGAAGAACTAAGTGCCAAACTGGGTTTTCACCATGAAAACTCAACCCCGTATTACCCACAAGCTAATGGCCAAGTTGAAGCCATCAATAAGGTCCTGAAACGAATGATTCAGCGCATTGTGGGTACCCAAAAATCCAATTGGCACTCAGCTCTGTTCTCAGCACTGTGGGCATACCGAACCTCAGTGAAAAGTGCTACTGGGTTTACACCATTTCAATTGGTGTACGGCCTGGAAGCCATTCTCCCGATTGAATGTGAAATTCCATCACTCAAGATAGCCATAGAGCTACTTCCACACACTACTTCCGAAGAAGAACGGTTTCTATACCTAGCCAAGCTAGATGAAACCCACCGCGACGCCGCTTTGGCTAATGAAGCTCACAAAAAACGCGTCAAAGCTCAATACGACAAATCCGTTCAACCTCGGATCTTCAATGAGGGTGACCTCGTACTTACATATGATCAGATGCATGATAAACTTGGAAAAGGTAAGCTTGAATCTATGTGGTACGGCCCCTTCATCATAAAACGTGTCTTAGAAAAAGGAGCCTATGAACTAGTCGACTGTGATGGTACGCCATTGGCACGGCCCCGCAACGGGCTATACCTCAAGCGTTTCTACGCGTGAGGCTACCCCACGCGGGTTACTTCTTGTACATAATGTACTTAGTTTGCTTTTTGCTTTATTTTTAGTGTGCGCGTGGATCTTATGTATCTACTCTTACTTTGACTCGTGCCTTTATGCGCAGATGTCTACCTACTTTGGATTCGCTGACGGTGCAAGCCGACATACCCGGAATCTCGCTTCCGCAGCATGGGTGATCTATTCCCCCACTGGCGAGTTGATTTCTTCAGGAGCCATTTGTTTAGGCCCCGCAACCAACAATATCGCAGAGTACCATGCAGTCATTAGTCTCTTAACAGAGGTTGCCTCACTCGGGATTGACTCCTTATCGGTCTTTTTAGACTCCCAACTCGTGGTTTCACATCTAAACCGTGTTTACACAGTTCGCGATCCTACATTACTTCGTTTATTCCGAAGAGTACGCCTCTTGGAACGGTCATTTGATTTTATCACATATCAACACATACCGAGAGAATTCAATTGTATTGCCGATTCATTGGCTAATTACATTTTGGATTGGCATCTTGCCCATACATAAACACATCATAAAAAATAAAATGCACAAGTCATTGTAAATATTTAGATCATAAATAGGTCCATATCACTGTATATAAAAGTGTTTTTTCCAAAATACATAAAGTTTGTGTCAAAGACAAAATTGGGGATTAAATCCCATATACAAAAAATTGGCCCTCAAAGCCTACATATCGTGTACATGCCGCAAAAAGATCAAAAGACCATCTATGGAGATCTAGGAGACCTATCATGTCCCTCATCGGACTCCTCCTGCTGATGGTGGTAACACATCACAGCTCGAACCACCTTGCGAAGAAGTCGACTAATACGTCCAGGTACACCCACGGTATGCCTCTGGAGGTGGTAGGGGACATCATCCATCCGCATAGCAGGGATACCATGAGTCAATCCCTGCAGGTTCCTCTCAATGTCCCGGACACCTCCTGCCTCGTCTTCATCTTCTTCTTCGACAGGATCAGCTTGAGGATCTACACCGCCACGATGCAGTGGAGAGTATCCAGCTGGTCTCTGTGGTCCACGGTCTGCAACATGCATGCGAATATACATTAGAAGTCTTTTACACATTCTAAAAAGTATTAAAAATTGAATATTCAAAAAGAAAAAATACATATCCATGAAGGTCATACCAGAGTTGTCCCAGTCATCATCTTCTGGCAAAGCCAAGTCGATATCCTCACGGAAATCTACCCCTGAATAGGGATAGTCGTCGATCATGACTATCTGCTCCTCTAGCCAAGAGAAAAAGTCCTCTCCAAAGGCTAACCGCTGAGGTCCCCCAAGGCGTCCAGTGTAGTCACTCCATCGAGCCATCCATGGCTCAGTAGGTGGACGAGGATGCATAGATATCTGTGGCCGCAGTAATGGCACCCTTGCCAGGAAGAAAGTGACCAAGATACTCCCATAGCCAAACTGGGTATTTTTCCCGGTTCTACATTTGTGTACCTGTTCCTTCATGTGGGACAACACTGCCTCACACCAGTTGAAGACTGTCCCTCCCATGCACTCTGCTGCGAGATTTACCTGTGTGCGGGTTTCCTGATGTGGGCTCACGCTTCCTGCTGCACGTGTAATAGTGAATAGCAAGGTTTTAAAAGGAAGATTTGTGACCTCTTTTATGGGCACTTTCCCACTCTTCTTACTCGAACCCGCCTGACAATATCGAGCAATCAAATCATCCGTGCTTGAGTCTGAAGCACTGTACCCGGTAAGATTCGGCCGGGCCCCTCTTTTCGAGAGGCCCGTGAGAAAGTAGATGTCTTCAAGTTGGATTTCAAGCACATGCTCTCCCACTCGGAAAGCTTCGATATCGGGGTCCCACAATTGAACAAGGTGAGTAAGAAGCTTAGGTTGTTGGCGGATCCCTTTAGTCTTGAAAAACTTTAGCAAACCACATTCTCGCAATGCGGTCACGGTTGGTAGGTCATTTTCGGCTGCGAAATCATCCGCTTCATGCTCCCTCTCTTTCCAACTCACCATTTTGCTCCAAATAAGTTGCAAATCCCTGAAAAAGGGCAAACAAAGTAATTAGTAACTATTTAACAACTTACTTCCAGCAAAAATTTGAGGAAAATTTGATTTTTTAAACTTAATTTTCGCACGTGCCGCGCCTGGAGGGCACCCTGCCGCGCGGCAGTCCACAGTGCCGCGCCTCATTTTGAGGTTACAGCGCGGCACTGTTCAACAGTGCCGCGTTTTTCGATAGGGGACCCGCGCGGCAGTACGGCGGGCGATTTTTGCCCAAAAGGGCTTCCTAAAAAATTAATTTTCCCCTGGTGAAAGTAAAAATTTCTTGCATGAATTGAAAGAGGGGCTCAAGCACTCTTACCTGGCGCAGACGGAGGTCGAAACGGTGTCCCAGAACTCTCGGTATCGATCCTTGAAATTTTGCTCCAAAATGGGTAAAAATGTCTCCTTTGGGTAAAAATCACAAATGAATAGTAATTTCTATTTTTACCATGCCTTATATAGCATTTTTTCACATTTTTTAATTAATTAATTACTATTTCAAATTAATAAACCCTTATTCATATTACTAATGCCCGATTTTTGAGCATTTATTGACAGGATCTGCGGTAGAAATGGGATGCATTCATACTGGTATTTGTTCGTAGTTTGACCTTCATATTGAGCCCACTTTATCTTTTTCGTGCTCTGGATTTAAAACTTGAAAAAGATTCCAAGCGCTTTCACACCTGTGTCGTGCTTGTCAAACGCAAGTAAACGGTGTCGAGTACGGTTAGCTTTACTCATGCTCGTTAAATGATGAAGAAAGTATTATCCTGGTTGTATTTTATTCCTTTTTCGGACCAGAATAATTTAAAATTTACGAAAAAGACCACAGGAGTCCATAGTTAAGCTCTTTTAAGACTCCTTAAAATTGAAAAGATTGCCAAGTGATCTTGACTCTTTCACACTTGTAAAAGTATTTGAAAGGTCGTCTATTCGGTGATAGGTTACCCCTTTTTCGGCCCGTCTAGACTATTTACGAGAAAGGTATACCTCAGTCAATCTCGGCTGGGAGAGTTCTCTCGGGAATCGTTTTACACTTTTTCGGGATCGAGAGACTAAATTTTATGAAAAAGTACATTATGGAGCTTCCTTTAAGTTTTTTAGGCTCTCTAAATATGAAAAACTGCCGAGTTTTCCTTCCTTGGGCTCGTTAAAATATTAACATCGAAGGACCCACTTTGGGACGAACCCCTCCTTTCTTAGGTTCGTAAAACATGTGAGATTGGACTCATCCACAAGATGAGCTACACCGAGCATCTGTTATCCTCTTCAAGCTCATAAAACAAGAAAGAGGTACTCGTCCATCATGTCGGGGAAATATGGGGGAACAAGTCAAGTTTATCTATGGCAGCTTGTCAGTCGTTACCTTTGAACATGGCATGTGTCCATCTCTTGTCTATATTTGGGGTATCCGTCTTTCATTGAGTCATAGTCATCATCATGGGTCGTCTCCCTGGCCACGAGTCCACTCATCCGGTGTCTGTCCTCTATTTATCAATAATCCCTGCTGCTAAGTCTTGTTACATGCCGTTATATGTTCAAAGGGTTGCATTGTATCAAGTCATTCATTGTGTCAGGCCTCCGCTGTGTCAGTACATACTCCATTACTTCATCATTCCATTATATGTGCCGATTTCGTGTCGATGATGTGGGAATAATTATGGCCCACCTTCGACAAGTCTATTCCTGTCGACACCAAATCACTATCCGGGAATTAGACTTAGAAATCAACCATTAGTACCTTGGTACCTGCATGCCTCAATGGCAGGTTTCCTCGTGTTTGACAGCAGGTTCACCTCATTGACCTCTGATCAAGCAATCTCTCGGATGCTCGACATCAACTCATTCATTCGCATTTTGTTGAGATGTACTATTGATACCTTGGGAATCATTGTCATTATTGGTGATCTCCCTCGCATTTGTTAACGGTCCACATCATTGACCGGTAATCAAATGGTTTCTTCCATGTTCGACTTCAACACCTTGTAATCACATGGTTAGATTCGTATCTTTATGCGATCGGGTAGAAGACCCTGGGTGCATCACTGTATCTTGACTGCGTCCAGGCTGCGATGGAGATGTCTCTTGTATTGTCACACAGATCCACTTATTGTATTGGTCGTGGCTATGTCGTTACTGTCTCATGGATCTACGATTGTTCATAGTAGCCATGATCTGTCCACAGTTTACATTATCTCAGTACTCATGGATCTGCAATGTATTGGTCGGCAGCCATGCTTTGAGTCATTTGTTTCCGAGCATGGGAATGCCCGCCTCGGTGGTATATCTAACACTTTGTTTCTATTTCAGCTCCGTGTCGCTCTCCTCGATGCTATCTCTGCATATTATTTTCGTAAAGTCTTTCGGCCATCAGTCCCTTCTGACCTCATACTTTAGGGGGCATCTGTTATACCTCTATATTTCACAGTGTTGCATCCCCATCACGAAATAAGTGGACGACACTTTCCCTACTGTTTTGAACCATCCAGAAGAGACAGATGATGAGTCAACCTTGAAGGTAAATCCACCCTGGCAAGTTTTGACCCACCTTGGACTTTATTTTTACACACTACCGCGCCTTGCCAGCTTGCCAAAACGCGGCACTAGACACTACCCGCGTTCTGCTTTTCCACCAAAGCGCGGCAGTGCCGCGTTCTGTAGCATTTGCAAAACGCGGCACCCTTTTAATAGTTTTTTGCCCTTGGCTTGTGGGATCTTGGATTTTCGAAGATAATGGAAGATTGGGTTCCTTGATTCGATCTCAACTCATCTCCTTCGATTAGAAACTCTGATCCACTTATCTCTCCTTAGATCCACTCATCTCTCTTGTTGGTTAACCTCACCATTCATTATAAAAGAGAGGCATGCCATTGGAAAGGGAGAAGGACTCTTGAGAGCACCAAACTTATGGTCTTGCAGCATTGTGGAGATAGCTAGAGGAGAAGACACTTGGAGTTGGAGGATTGGCTTGGACATCAAGCACCCTTTGTAAGTAATCTTCAAGTTGTAATGGAATAACTTGTCTTGTTTTCCCAAATCATTTGTGTTAATCTTGTTTTAATGATATGGTTTGTATCTCTCATAGATTTAGATCCTAACTCATGTTTTCAGATTGCTAGAGAATAGTGCATGCTTGTGTTTTGGTTCCATTATTGACAGGTTTACTTGTGAAGACTTGGAGCTTGGAGCAAATATCAAAGACAAGCGTTTGGACATAAGGTCAGTTAAACCCCTTCTATTCTCTTCAGCATTTTAATTCTGAGATGTTTGTTAGATCTAGGGAATCAAGGTTGCATTTGTTTCGTTTTGTTCTTAGCCTAGAGTTAGTCTAAGTCTGCTTTAGTCTAAGGGATTTCTGACTTATCCGTAGGGCAGAATTCCACATAACAAGGTCAAGTCAAGTTAGTGTATAAATAAAGAGTGTGTCTCTCTCATTTTACACATTCTATTCTCTCACTCACACTTGGGAGAGTGGCGCACTTGTGGACGAGGAGGCTCTACTGCTAGGAGAAGACTATCTCTTGTATTCTGGTTGTATCATTGCTCTATCTATCTCTGAGGAAGTTATTGGGGTTTTTCACCTTTATGGTTTTCCCCAAGTAAACTCTGTGTCTCTTATGTGCTTGCATTATTGTGTCCATGATTGATATGCTGTAGATTTGTTGTACATGTTGTTCTCTCAGTTAAGATCCTAGATCAGATTGAAGTAAATTCTGAAAATTTAACATGGTATCGGAGCTAGCCTGAAAGAAGGCATGATATGGCATGTATGACACTTGTTGCACTTACGATGCTAGGGCTTGATATAGCAAAAACCAGTCATCGTAGCACTTTCACTATAAATACGTTTTGGCGAAGTTTTCAAATCGAAAACTTTTACAGGTCGAAGATTAGATCCCCATGTACCTTATGTCCAAAGGACAACCTCTAATTCATTGTACTTTGTGATTTATGATCTATACAATATAGGGTTTCTGCCTCTTCCAGATATGAGTAAAAATCAGGTGACCTTGGGAAAAGGTCATAACTTGGGCTGGGAAGCTCCAAAAGAAATTTCGTAAAACATGACAGGTAGTAAACAGACTGTTCTATCTCAGGACAAATTTTCAGAGGCCGAAGTTAAACCAGTGACACGTGGCACGCCCTACACGTTTGCTCTCCTGTATTATCCCATAAACAGGTCATGTTGTGACACTTGGCATAACTCTCTCTCAGAGAATCCAATTGAGGTAAGACCCATCGGGATGGAAAGACAACAGGTCTGGTTATCTCAAAAAAACTTTTCAGACCCTGTGGATCAAAAAGTTTAGAGTTACACTAGAAACAATCAGGTACATATTTCTGTCAAAACAAAATTATTTTTGAGTACCTTCATTCATGGCTTCCGGAATTTAGGGCTTCGAAGAAAGTTGGAATTTTTGTAATCGGAGACCACGGCTGGATGCTACTCATCAAAATCAAAATTTAGTGACCAAGATCAGATTTTTTTGATTGCGTAGAAGGCCGGGCTTGATCAAACCCCAGTTCGGGACTTTGATCGGAAAGATGGAAAATCAGGGCTTTTGCAAAAATTGGAATTTTGGAAATCTGTGACCACGGCTGGAAGCTCCTCAGAAAAATCAAAGCTTAGAGTTTTGAATCAAATCTTTTGGTAGGGTGAAGCTCTAGGAAACTCAAACCCTAATTCAGGGTCCTCCCCAGCGAATCCAGAAATCTAAAAGGCAATTTTGAGGGGTGAAACTTTTGCAGTTTTCAAATTCTGAATATACCAACTTGATCAGCTCATCAATGCACATATTTCTATCCTTTCAGAAGTTTGAATTTTTGGGGTTTCTTTGACAAACCCTAATCCATTTCCAGGTCCAGTTCTTTCAAATCAAGTGGATTGGGTTGATCCTAGAAGAAGATGGATTGGTCACCTGCATAAGTGAAGAAGTTCTTGTCTCAGAGGAAGATGAGGCTAAGGCCTTCCATAAGAAGATTACAAGAAATCTTGACAGGTATGGATTACAGGTATGTTTCATGGTTAAGTTTATCATATGTTTGTCTTCATATCATTACAGTATAATCTTGATTAATTACTGGACTTGTCGTATCACCTTAATAGAAGATATTCATTGATTAATGTTTTGACACTTACGATTGTACTAATGCATTGTGATGTTGTATGAGGTTTATGTTGTTTGCTAACACAAAAGGTACACCAAGAAAGTCAAATCATGTTCTACTTCAAGAACATATGCTCATGGTGACGTGAAGACAAAGATTCATCCATTGTCATGGATCACATAGAAGATCTACTTTCGAGGTATGTATAACTTGGTTCTACAATGGTTAACTTATGAGACATGCAGGCTACTAGCACAAGTCACTGAAGAGAACCAGAAGACATTATGCGGGTATGTTAGACATAACTAGCTAGCATGCTAATCCAGGTATGTTTTTCCTATATCAAGCTAGAATCCTACCTTGTGTTAGGATCTTATACTGCCGTGTTGTTGATAATGATTATTCATGAAGTCATAGGTTTGAATAATCATGGTTGTATGCATATTATGTTTCTTACCATAATTGATGATATGACTAACGAGAAGAATCATGAAGGTATAGGTTTGAATAATCAAGGGTTTTATGCATATTATATCTCTTATCTTGATTGATGATTCAACTAACCAGAAGAGTCATATGATCAAATAAGAATATGTATGAGTAAAAGAAGACTTCCCTGAAACCTTGAATACTAATGTTTATTATCTGTGAATGATCATGAATATACATGATTAAGATTATTGTGTTTTGATAGTATTAAGATTATACTAATAAATGTGTGATTATGTATGAGACCTCAAGGATAACACAATGATGATACTAATAAGCATGCATAGTGATTAAGGATGGATGTAAGTTCAAGGACAGGTAATCTAGGAAGTAAAGATCAAGAGGGAGCACACTCTAGTTGTTCCTGCAAGAAAGCAAAGGAGCACACTTCAATAGTTTCTGCAAGGATGCAGATATTCAGAGGGAGTTGACCACTTCTCACAATCCACATAAGAATGGAGTTGCAGAAAAGAAGCAAAGACTGAGAGGGAGTCAACCCAACAAACAAACAAAGATAAGTATTTGAATTGTCATTACTTGCATATTTTATTGTTTAAATAATACTGTTTAATAATGTATATACTGATGTTCCTATAATTAGGATGTGTATTATGCATATTAGAATAGTTGCACTGATGAATAGTATACTACTAATATGCATGGGTAAGTGGCCTATGGCACTGTACAACATTCCATTGCTACTTATCTAGAATTAAACCTCTTTGCTGACATGTTGGGAGTTGTGCACACTCTTAACAATGTTTTGGTAGAGATTGGAAGGCATCTAGAAAGTTACGGGATATGGATAAATGTTGTATTGAAGCATTGGCTAAGATAATTGCATGACTGTATGACATATTTCTTTATGTGTAAGAATTTGTTCTAAAAACTATGAGATGTTTTCTAATCATGCAATTTAACTTGTTGTGTAGGAAAGATCGTATGCCATCACCTACAAAAGAAGAACTACAACATTTGTTTAGCAACAAAATTATCTATTGAAGATATTGAAGTTCCCAGGATATGTGAAGAATGCCATGATCCGTCGATCTTGAAGAATGATGTTTGGGATGTAGTCCCAAGACTTGAAGGGAATTTTGTTATGACTTCCATATGGATCTATCAAGATCAAGCATGCTACAGATGGCAGCATAGAGAAATATAAAAGTGATGAAATAGAAGATACACTAGATGGATTTCAAGACAGCTTTCTTGAATGGTGTAGTTGAAGAAGAAGTGTATGTGGAGCAGCCACTTGGTTCTGAGACACATGACAGGGAGTCATATATGTGCAGAACTTGGGTATGATGCACCACTTTCTAGGTATGGAGGTGTGGCAGAGTGCAGATGGAATCTTCCTTGGACAAGGAAAGTATGCAGTAGAGATCATGAAGAGGTTCGGGATGATGGACTACAAGGCTATGGCATCGAACCTGAAGCTTCTGTGTGATGCTTCATCTGAACCAGTTGATGTCACTATGTATCGTCAGATGATTGGGTCCTTGATGTACCTGAGGAACATGAGACCATATATTTGCTTTGCGGTGAACACATTGAGCCAGTTCCTGACAGATCCGAGGAGTGTTCATCTAGTTGTTGTAAAGCATATTTTTAGGTACTTGAAAGGTACAGTGGATTATGGGCTCAAGTATGAAGCGAATCAAAAGTTTAACCTGCAGGTTTATGTTGATTCAGATTGGGCAGGCAGTGATACAGATAGGAAGAGCACATCTGGGTGCTACTTCAGTATGGGATCAGGTATGATCGCTTGGTTCAGTAGGAAGCAGTCCTGTGTAGAACTGAGTACAGCTGAGGTAGAGTATGTTGCAGCTTGTTTAGCTAGTTGTGAGGCAGTATGGCTATGGAAGCTACTGTCTGAGTTATTTAATCTCCCATTGGATGCTACTGGTATCTTTTGTGATAACCAGAGTTGTGTGAAGCTGTTCGAGAACCCATTGTTTCATGACAGGTCAAAACACATAGAGATCAAATATCACTATATCAGGGATGTGGTGCAGAGAGGAGCTGTGAAGCTCCTGTACATTGCGATGGACGAGGAGATTGCAGATGTGCTGACGAAGCCACTAGCCAGGGTGAAGTTCGAGTACTTCAGGGAGAGGCTTGGTGTTCTTCAAATTGATGACACTTCGAGGAAGAAGTGATGGACACATTTGCAGAAGCTATTCCAAGCATGTTGGAAGGAGGATCCTTCACATGGCTGTGGATGTAAGCGCTGGATGATGAGCATCAAGACGATGCTCCAGTTACTGCTCTGTATATGCATTATGTTGGATGTTGGATATGATTAGTTGGATCATTTATATATGAACACATCATGTTGGATGTTGGATATGATCGGTTGGATCATTTGTATGTATTTTGTATATGCATCATGTTGGATGCTTGGACCATGTATCTGTATATGTATTAGGTGGATACATTGTATGATCAGGTGTATCATGTATGGTGATATGTATCATGTATTTGTATTTGTATCAGGTGGATACACTGTATGATCAGGTGGATCATGTATGATGATATGTATCAGGTAGATACTTGGTATGCATCAGGTAGATGCATTGTATGATCAGGTGGATCATGTATGGTGATATGTATCATGTATTTGTATTTGTATCGGGTGGATACACTGTATGATTAGGTGGATCATGTATGATGATATGTATCAGGTAGATACTTGGTATGCATCAGGTAGATGCATTGTATGATCAGGATGATCATGGATGACAAGCTTCAGGATGTTGCTCCAGATGACATGCAACAGGATGTTGCAGTGATGATGATCAGGATGATCATGTGTACATCAGTAGATGTATGGTGAGTATCAGGTTGATACTTTATGGTCATGGAACAGGTTGTGCAGATAAGCATGTAATTTGTGCCCTAGGAGATTTGTAGATAGTCTTTCAAGGTTTTGCCTATGGCATGTAATTTGTACCCTGGGATATCTGGTAAATGCTCTTTCGAGGTTTTGTCCTATGGCATGTAATTTGTGCCCTAGGATATCTGATAGGTTGAGCCGTGTGCTCGTAATCAGTCCCGGGATGCTCTTTCGAGGTTTTTCCATGACCACATGTAATTTGTGCCCTAGGAGATTCGATAGGTTGAGCCTTGTGCTCGTAATCAGTCTTGGGATGCTATTTCAAGGTTTTGTGGTGACCACATGTAATTTGTGCCCTGGGAGATCCAATAGGTTGAGCCTTGTGCTCATAATCAGTCCTGGGATTCTCTTTCGAGGTTTTGTGGTGGGGTCACATGTAATAAGTCCTAGAGATCTAGAGAGGATGAAAAAGGCCTCAGATGCTCTTTAGGGTTCTTGCTAGTCAAGAGACTCTTTTAAGGTTTTGTGACGCACGTAATAAGTCCTGAGATTTCCACAGTATGGCCAGTGATGACGAAGACCTGCAGGTGGTGGGCCTACATCCAGTATGAAAAATGATTGGCTTTGTAGAACTTCCTATGACGAGTAGATTCAGAGATTGATTGAGATAGCAGTTGTAGTGATGATGATCCAGAGAAGATGACTTGTGCTAGAAGACCTATGTCAAGAAATACCTTCCTAATTAAGAGGGAGTGTTGATG
The DNA here is from genome assembly GCA_027924585.1 of Larix kaempferi. Classification (NCBI taxonomy): domain Eukaryota; kingdom Viridiplantae; phylum Streptophyta; class Pinopsida; order Pinales; family Pinaceae; genus Larix; species Larix kaempferi. The sequence continues at coordinate 5,590,681 of BSBM01001417.1, read as the reverse complement.
TATATGTAACTTCAGAATGTATTTCACATATATGCATATTGTATTCCTATAGAGATGTTATTATTCCTCTATACGGAAGTGTCGTCATTTATATTGTAAGTGTCGTAACTTATACTTGATGGGTTATTAGACCACCTTGTTGGGGTCAGCCTTGTATAAGTCATGTGGGTCAAAGGGCTATTAGACCACCCTATTGGGGGTTGGCCATGTGGGTCAAAGGGTTATTAGATAACCCTAGTGGGGGTCGGCCCAGTTAGCATTATGTTAAGTGGTTAAGTTGAGGCCGACCTAGTTGAGTAAAGGTCAAGTCAAGTTAGTGTATAAATAGAGAGTGTGTCTCTCTCATTTTACACATTCTATTCTCTCACTCACACTTGGGAGAGTGGTGCACTTGTGGAGGAGGAGGCTCTGCTCCTAGGAGAATACTATCTCTTGTATTTTGGTTGTATCATTGCTCTATCTATCTCTGAGGAAGTTATTGGGGTTTTTCACTTTTATGGTTTTCCCCAAGTAAACTCTGTGTCTCTTGTGTGCTTGCATTATTGTGTCCATGATTTATATGCTGTAGATTTGCTGTACATGTTGTTCTCTCAGTTAAAATCCTAGAACAGATTGAAGTAAATTCTGAAAATTTACCACTGAACTTAAGCAAAGTTTCTTCCATGCTATCCTATTGCCTAATGTCTCCTTCCAGGACCAGCCTTTCCCTTTTGAAGTTAGTTTGTTTAGAGAAGAGTCCAAATGTATTATAACCCTACTAGCCCAATTCCTAAGATTAGATACAGACCATTATATCGCTGAACCTTTAATAAGCCTGTTGTTTGTCATGACTATTAACACCTAAAAAGTGCTCACTAGCTCATTCCCTTACTCACATGACCCATTTGTCCACTTCTCCACCATCTGAGCCTCTGAAACCAACAAAAGGTCACCAAAAGACCTTAGTACACCCCCTTTTTCCATTAAAAAAGATTATTTTTCCAAGAAAATCATAAAAAACCCTCAAAAAGGGTCCAAATTCCCAAAAATATTAAAAAGGGAATTAAAATATTATTTTTATTCAAAAAAGGAAAAAGGAGGGAAAAGTACCTAAACCATGTTGGTCAATACCATTTGGTTTCCACAAAACCACAAATGGTATTTCCCACCACCAAAACCTATAAAAAGGTGGTAGGGGCTCCTCATTTCACATCCATCCATTATCTCATCCTTATGCTGCTGAAATCTCCCCTGAGCATTTTTAGCCATTGAAGCAACCTTGGAGAAGGAGACCTCTTGGAGTTTGGAGCTACTCATCTTGGGAGTTGCTCAACATCAACCTTCACCATTGAAGGTAATATCGCAAGCACTTGCTTGCCCCCCCCATTTTTCAATACAAAAAAATTATTTCTTATGTTTCTTGTTCTTGATTTTTAAATGTTTACATTATTTGCTTAATATCTTTGCTTAGATCCATGAATAATCTTGTTTATTTAGTTTATTGTTTTTATTTCTATTGAAACTGCTGCTACTAGTTAGCAGGTGCCCATAGCACTAAGCCTGGTTGCAAAACCGGGCCAACAGTTTTTGGCGACTCCGCTTTGGTTTGAACTATAGATCTCTAGTTTTGCCTTTAATCTTAGTTTTTTATGAGTTTTTACCCTTTAGATCCATAGATCTGCCATCTTAGACAGCAGATCCATTGCTGCTCTGAGTTTTGGCCCCATAAACAGCCCGAAATTTTCAATTTTCGGTTTCGTTTCTTGGTTTCCGTGCACGGCTTCCGCCTCGCGGCTTTTTGCCAGACAGTCGCGCGGTCCATCGCGACTTTTCTGCCTTTTTCCGCGCGGTCCATCGCGGCTTTTTTCCAGACAGTCGCACGGTCCATCGCGACTTTTCTGCGTTTTTCCACGCTGCTCATCGCGACTGTGCGTCTAAAACCCGTGCGGTCCATCGCGACTATGCGGCCAAAACCCGCGCGGTCCATCGCGACTGTGCGCCCAAAACCCGCGCGGTCCATCGCGGCTGTGCGTCCAAAACCCGCGCGGCTGAATTTTTCATTCGGCCATCCCGATTTTGAAAAAAAAAAAATTTACTGTACTTTCTGCCCATAGCACATTTTTTACAGTATTAAATTCTGCATTTTTTACAGCTTTGAAATTTTTTTTTACTATTTAAAAGTGCATATCTAGAAATCTTTTTAAAAAAATTTCAAGAAAGTGAAAGAAAGACTCATTTTGCATTTTTCATCTAGATTCAAATTTTTTCTTGTTCACTTCTTTAGAATCTTGCCCTTAGCAATTTTTCTTGAAACGAAGAAATCCGTTTATTTCTTTTAAAAAAAAGTTTATTATTTGCTTTCATAAATCCAAGAAATCCTTTGTTTTTTGAGTTATTTTGTGAAAAGCATTTAAATTCCTTTTACTGAAAAAAGTCTTAAATATTTGCTTTTTATTTTCGAAAAATCCTTTATTTTTTGAAAATTTCCTATAAAGCATTTAATTTTTTCAAGTTCAGTTTGCAACACCTCACGTGCACTCACACGATCACTTAATTGAACTAAGACTTAAACGTACCTTAATTTGAACACACTTTTAACCCCACTTGGGGAACACTAAAAGAATTCTTGTAGCTAGGTAGTATTGGGGGGATAGGTGTTCCAATAACACCCCTCAGTTCTTACATCTGAGACATAGAAGTTGTCCAATTAGGGAGCTAAAATCTCTTAGTACTTTTTGGCGCGGTCACAACCGGTTTGTGGGAAGGCCTCTCCCTTAGGAGGGTTGAAGTCACGAGGATGGTTCCGGAAGCCTGAGTGGGATACCGAAACCCATTCAGTAACCAAAGGGCTACCATTCGCAGTTCTCGGGATATCCCTGTATTGGGATATTGCGATCAAAGGACCAAACGGCAGATTTACCTTTTCTCGACGCGTCATGAACGGAGTATCCTAGTAGCCTGTCTTTAGGATTGATTACCCGGTGTCCCTCCCGGTAGGGGGATATCTAGCCGTTGTCTCAACATTCATATTGTCTGACTTGGATTTCATCACCTTGCAGAGGATATCGTTTGTTTGAGTCACAATACTTTTAGATTAGGTGTTTGCATGATTTCAACCTACCTGTGGTCTAGTTACACCTATTTTTTCTAGGAGCCGCTTGCATGTTGGTATTCTGACCAGTTGTTGCATTCCTCCACTTATTGTAGCACAGCTGCTAGAATAAGTGCATTTTTTGAGGATTGATTTTTTGGCCTGTGAGCCTTCTTTTTTCACTCCCCTTCTTGCACCCTTGGTTGCATAAGGGTTTTGAGTCTTTTATATATATATCACCACCTGATACTTAAACAAATTTTTACATACAAACATATTCTCACCATTGAGAATTTTAGACGCTCCCGTCGTCTACAGGGCGAACTCCCAGAGTTTAGTCCACTTGGCTCTCCACGTCACGGACGCAGAGCATTATCCCTTGATTCGACACATCGTCAATCAATTAGACAGTCATCCGATTCTGACATACCCCACTTCACCTTTGATTTGGAGGTAGAATCCGAAAACCCCACAGAGTTACCACCAACCACAATTATGTCTGGAACACCATTTGATCCACTATTTACATCTACCATAGGTCAGACATCTGCAGACCCTTCTGCTGTAGTACCATCCATGGCAACAACCACCCCCCTGGGTATGCCCAATATGGGTAACACTCCACATTCAGGAATGCCTAACACAGGGCCACCACCTGTCATGGGTATACCCAACACGGGGGTTATACCCCCTTCGGTTTCCACAAACCCTATCCCAGGAATCCCTAGTGCGATCCCCAACCCAAGTGTAACCCATGTTGCACTTGGGAGTGCTATACTAGGAATCCCTAGTGCGGTTCCTAACCCAAATGTAACCCATGTTGCACTTGGGAGCACTAACCCATACCATACCACACCTATTGGAGGGCACATACCCTCCAGACCCAGCATACCTTTAGGCGTTACTGGACCCCTACACCATACCACAGTGGCTAGGCATGTCCCAGTGCCAGTCCCCACATCTTCTAGTCTACCATACATGGCAAGTCTGAACCTGCCAGATTTAGCTAGGCTCACAAATGACCCCATTAGACATGATCCGGCGTGGCCTCAAATGCCCACCAAACTCCCCTCTGACATCCCTAAGTTTGAGGGTAAGGCAGGAGAAGACCCCCAGAACCACATCATGTCCTTCCATTTATGGTGTTCCTCCAACTCCATAGTGGACGACTCTGTCCGCATCCGTTTATTACAGCGCACCTTCACTGGCTCTGCAGCCAAATGGTATATCGAGCAACCCCATGGGACGCATTCCACATTTACCTCCCTTGCCTCGACCTTCCTACAGTTCTTTCAGCTACCGGTCCGCTATGATGCGGGCGTCGAAATCCTACTGTCTTACAGACAGAACACGGCCACGCATATCACTGACCATATCCATGATTGGTGTCGGCGCCGAAGCCTATGCAAGATCAAATTAGACGACCGAATCTTTTTAGACTGGTTCCTTAAATCCCTCCTTCCTCTCATTGCGAAGGATGTAGCATCTGAAAGATCCCAGTCTGAGGAAGAGGCCATCCTCAAGGCCCAATAGTTTGATCTCATCTACGCCCAGTCGGGTTACCTATACACGATCATACCAGACGCCCCACGAGGCGACTCTGCACGCGGTGACACACCGGGGGCATCACATGCCGCTGATGGCATTATTGGCCAAATTACACCGCAAGCAAATCCTTTCAGTATGGTGAGCACCATGCCCGCCCCAGACCTTTCTAGGGCTACATCTAGTTCTGGAGCAACGACTTCCTATGCTCCAACAAACCAGACCCATCACGTTCATGGACCTTCTTGTCCACAACATTGTTATGGCCAAGCGCCATCAGCATATGTACCTCCTACATACTATGCTCAACCTACGGTACAGACCCCCATGCAGTTCCCACAACAGCCCATGCATTACCCACAACCGGTTGCACCAGCTAACCTCACCCCTCCACCAGCTCAGGGGTACCAACAACCCCAGCAGGCAACTGGACCACCTCCAGCTCCACCTGCATACTATCCACCGCAACCTGCTCCCGCAACTGCGGTTCCTCAGAATCCCCCCAATGCTCAAGGGCATGTGTACGCACAACAACATCAGCCCCAATACCAAAATAACCAACGCAACCAGGGTGGGCAACCAAACCGCGGAAGAGGATGCAACCATGGAAACAATCAGAACCGTAACCAAGCTCCACAACCTACCCATCCTCCGCAAAACAATAACGCGGTGCCTGCTCATCAGAATCCTGATTGACCACCTAAGCAAGCCAAAAATGCTAATTTACGAACAAACCATCCTTGTTCCATTTGCGGTGTCTATGGCCACTATACCCACGCTTGCCCACATCTGGAGCGAGCTCGACAACTATGGAAAAATGACGCCCATCGTCAAGGGCAGACAGCTCCTCAGCCGCCACCCAACCCCCCACCACCTCCACAACAACCTTTGGTACTACAAAACCCTTTTCCAACACAAGGAGTGGTGAATACTCAGCCGTTATCCCCCCCACAGGGCAACGTGCAACCACAACAAATTACTTACGCAGCTCCTGACCAACCCATGTTTGATTCAGGCACCCACCATTTATTGATGATGTCCACTGCCGACGTCAATATCCAGACCCATCGGAACCAATACGGACCGACTTCCGAAGCCCCCCCCGCCGAAAAGGATACTAATGCTAATCCCACCGATCAGACATTGCGTATACCTCAGATTCCACTCGATGGCACTTCTAAAGCACCTCGCTTTCCCCTTCGCCGAATCAACAACAACCCCAATGCACGGGCTGCGTCCAATTACAACATTGTAGATGACTTAGCCCAATCTCCCGCAGCCATGTCTACGTTAGAAGTCTTGAAAAACTGTCCTACGTAGCGCAAGACTTTACTTTCCGCCATTGGGGCGATTGACCCAACAATTCCAAATTGATGACCTTTGATTTAGACCAGTCTGAACCACGACTGCCTTCTACCATAGCAGTCCAAGTTTCCGTTTCTATTCGGAATCTTGTCATCCATCGATGCATCATCGACGAGGGCACCTCCACATGCGTCATGTCCACTTTTGTTTGGCAGAAGTTGGGATCTCCTACTCTCCAGCAATCCACCACTGCATTGCGGGCATATGACGGCCGGTCAGCTCAACCTCAAGGTTTACTACCCAAGGTCCCTGTCCAATTGGGTGGGAAAACTGTGCTCATCGACATAGAAGTCATTAACACCCAGCTCGATTATAACCTTTTACTTGGCCGCAGTTACATGTACGCCATGAAAGCGGTCGCCTCCTCAGTTTTCCGCACCATGATGTTCCCCCACGAGGGACGTGTGGTCAAGATCGACCAACTCACCTACTATGATCCCAACGCCCCTGCTGCACCGGAAAATGTTCTTCCCATGATTGAACAACCTACTTCTAGTGCAACTACCTCCTTTGTGTCTTCCGTAGGACCCAGACTTTACTCAGAGACACCAATGACCTCTACATTCCAGGCCATTCCACCACCGTCAGCAGAGACCCATGTCGCAAACCTCTGTACCCTTTCACAGAATACACAAACACCCGGTAGTCAACCACCATTGGTACCGAGTCACATCGGTGTTACACCTATCCACACCATCCCCTTTCTATTCCCTCCTTCAGGTGTAGTGAGCGCCCCGATTATGGCTACCCTTAGTCTACCCGGTTTAACATTGGGATTACCCGTGTGGTATATTTCACCTCCCGTTCCACTGCCGACACCAAACATCATCCTCCAACCGGTACAACCTATTGTTACCTCAAATCAACCTCCTCCTGGTGTCGCAATCCCTTCGTCATCAACGAAACCTCCTCCTGGTCTCATGATTGCTTCGACGTCAACGAATCCCCCTCTCCTTGCTAAGCCCACTGGGGGCAGAGGTCCAAAACCCTACACTGCTATACCACCTCCTAAGGCAGTTAAACCCCCACCAGTGTTTCGAGCTCCCCCCAAATGCTCATTATGCGATGAGATAGGCCATCCAACTCATCAATGCCCACACTTACCGGCACTCCAAGAGCATATGAATATGTTGGACGATGACATCACCATCCCAGTAGTCATATTAGAGCCACCTCTACAGCCTCGCGACAAATCACTGCGCACCAACCATCCTTGTGCTATATGCAGTGTTTACGGCCACTATTCTCACCATTGTCCTGATCTACCTGACTATAGAGCAGCGTTGTACGAGTTAAACAACGTCGACTTAGAGATATCTCCTCCCCTCATCGAGGAGATACACCCCCCACCATCATCCTCGTCGGAAGAAGTCAATACGATATATATGATTTCAACAACTTTCAAACCAGAACCCCTTGATTTATGGTCTGACTACTTCAATACTGATGAGAAAATTTTGGAGACACTCACTGCACCCGACTACCCTTGGGATGATATGCATCATCGCTCATACTTCCTCCCAGAAGCATCTACCTCCACCGCATCCAACCAGCTATCGGTCGAGTCCAAAGACTTCATACCCACCAAGGTCGATTGGTTAAAGGACCCCATCCCAGCACCGGATGCCTTTGAAGAAGGGAACATGTCAAACATTTCCCCCACTATACAGATAGACATTTCCACAACACCAGGGAAACCTGATCTCATCTCGCTGGGCGCATCTTGCACTCAAGCAGAAACTCAGGCATACAAAAAACTCTTTCAAGAGTTCCGAGACGTCTTTGCCTGGTCCTATACCGAGATGCCTGGTCTCGACCCCACCATTATTGAACACCACATTGATACATGGCCTGAAGTAGCCCCTGTTCGTCAGAAACAGCGACCCATTCACCCTTCCAAGCTCCCCGCTGTTAAGGTTGAGGTCGAGAAACTTCAAAAAGCAGGGTTCATCTACCCTATTCCGTACACCACCTGGGTGTCGAACCCCGTTCCAGTCAACAAAAAGCAGGGCACCCTTAGAGTATGCACTGACTTCCGTATTTTAAACCACGCTTGTCCAAAAGACAATTTCCCCACGCCATTCATTGACCAACTCATTGATGAGTGTGCGGGCCATGAAGTCCTATCCTTCATGGACAGGTTTTCCGGATATAACCAGATTCACATCTGCAAGGAGGATCAGTACAATACTTCCTTTACCACCCCATGGGGCACCTTTGCCTATCGCGTCATGCCATTTGGCCTTAAAAATGCTGGTGCCACTTTCCATCGAGCCATGACCTATTGTTTTCATGACTTGGTCCATATCCTGCGAGTCTATCTTGACGACCTCACAGCTCGTTCCCGAAAACGATCAGACCACCTTAACGACCTCCGGCAAGTTTTCCTGCGTTGTCGCAAATATAAAATCCGCTTGAACCCACACAAGTGTGTCTTTTGCATCCCGGCGGGCCGGTTGTTGGGTTTCATTGTTTCCCAAGACGGAATCACTGTCGATCCCCTGAAAGTCAAAGCCATCTTAGAAATTCCCCCTCCTCGCACGCTTAGGCAGCTTCAGAGCTTGCAAGGGCGGTCCAATTTTCTTAGGCGCTTCGTCCCTGATTATGCCACCAAAGTCCATGGTTTCTTACGCTTGCTTCGCACCCACATACCCTTTGTTTGGGATGAACAAGCAGACACGGCATTCGAAGCCCTCAAGAAATCTCTCACACAAGCCCCCTTGATATCCCCACCAGATTTCTCTCAAGACTTCACCCTTTATGTCTCGGCATCTCAACATGCTGTATCCGGAGTTTTGGTCCAAGAAGATGCCTCCCACAAAGAGCATGTGATTTATTACGTCAGCCAGACCTTATCTGGCCCACCTCTAAATTACCCATACGAGGAAAGATTAGCCCTAGCTGTAGTCTTTTCCGTACAAAAATTGCGACACTACATCCTACTCAGTCATACCACGGTCGTGGCCGACTCCAACCCCATGGTCTATCTCCTCACCCGGCGGCTCCTACAAGGTCGTGTTGCTAAATGGGTCATTATCCTCCAGGAATATGACCTCACTTTCAGAACTCCCAAAAGCACCAAAGCCCTCGCGCTTGCTCACCTTATTACAGACCTCCCATCCTCTTCAGCATCACCCGTTATCCAAACGGAACTGATTGACGAACAGATCTTCATCATTTCGTCTGACGACCCTTGGTACGGAGACATTTTGACTTACCTTCATACGCAAAAATTCCGACCACACATCGATCGTGATGGACGCCGTCGCATATGACACCACGCCCCCCGATACCTCCTGATTGGGGATGTACTTTACCGACGCGGCGTTGATACTATCTTACGCCGCTGCCTATCCCATAGTGAGGCAGAACAAGTCCTCAATGATTGTCATAGCGGTGCCTACGGAGGCCATTTCTCCGGCATGGCCACTGCCCAGAAAATCATTCGGGCCGGTTATTTTTGGCCATCATTGTTTACTGATTGCATCACCGCAGTCAAGCACTGCCAGAATTGCCAATTATTTTCCCCCAAAGCAAGAACCCCCCCCTGCCCCCCTTCATCCAGTCATCACTGTCGGACCATTCTGCAAATGGGCCATTGACTTCCTCGACTGCAACCCCCCGTCAGCCGGCGGCCACAAACACATCGTGGTGGCTGTAGATTATTTCACCAAGTGGGCAGAAGCCATGCCGACCTATAATTGCAAAGCCGACACTGCAGCACGGTTTTTCTTCAACCATGTTATCGCTTGCTTCGGAGTACCACAGCAACTAGTCTCTGACCATGGCTCTCACTTCGAAGATGCCGTCTAGAAGGAGTTATCAACCATGTTGAAATTTGAACACCATTTCTCTTCCGCTTATTATCCCCAAGGAAACGGCCAAGTCGAAGCGATTAATAAAATTTTGAAGACCATTCTCCAACGTACTGTAGACAAGCACAAATCCAATTGGCACCACATGCTTTTCCCGGCACTATGGGCCTACCGCACCTCAACCAAAACCGCCACCGGTTTTACCCCTTTCCATTTAGTTCACGGTGTCGAATCTGTCCTCCCTATTGAGTGTCAGATCCCAGCCTTGCATATCGCCGTTGAACTCCTACCGGACACTTCCCCGATCGAGCAACGTTTACTACTCTTAGAGCAGGCCGATGAAGATCGGCGCACCGCCATTCAGAACATGGAAGCAGCTAAACAACGATCGAAACTAAGTTACGACAAACACGTCCACCCAAGAACCTTTTCTGAGGGAGACCTTGTCCTCGCTTACGATCAAGCTCATGATAAAACTGGGAAGGGAAAGTTCGTGTCCATGTGGCAAGGCCCCTACATCATACACACCTGCCTCGGGCAGGGGGCATACATTCTGACCGATTCAGAAGGCAACACCCTACGCAACCCACGCAACGGGTTGTACCTTAAACGATTTTACCCATAGAAAATCTGATGGACACCATCGTCCATTTTAGTATAGGCATACATTTTTCGTTCACAAAAAATTTCAAAAAAAAAAAAAAAAAAAAAAAAAAAACCTAAATATTTGTTTTTCTCTGCATGACCACAGATGGAGCCTCTTCCACTCTGCCATGTCGGTTTCGCTGATGGTGCAAGCCGTTGGTCTCCCAATCTCGCCTCCGCAGCTTGGGTAATATACTCCCCTTCACATGAGTTAATTCACATTGATGGAGTATGTTTAGGTGCCGCCACCAATAATCAAGCTGAATACGATGCCGTGATCGGTCTCCTGGCCGCTGCTCTCCAAATGAGCATACGTCACCTCAACGTTTTCTTGGACTCACAGCTCCTAGTTTCCCAGCTCAACAATGATTACCAGGTATGCGATCCCTGTCTTTTAAGAAAATTCCTGTGCACTAAACAAATGGTTAGACAGTTTGAATCCATTACATTCACACATGTCCCAAGACACCTCAATAGTGTAGCAGACCATATGGCCAACAGTGTCCTCGACTGGCACACCAATCACATCATGTCATATCCATAAACAAAAAATGCATCCATGTGCAAAACATGTGCCTCCACGGGCATATACAAAAACCAATATTGCATCCACGTGCATAAAACAAACAAACCGAATAATGCATCCACATGCATAACAGGTGCCTCCACGGGCATACATAAATCAACAAACACACTGCATCCACGTGCATAACATGTGTCTCCACGGGCATATACAAAAGACAAATGTGCATCCACGTGCATACACAACAATATATCTAAAATATATATCCACATATATATATAAATCAAATGGTGAACATGTCATAAGTGCCCTCAGCACCCGATATACAAAAAATACATCTGTCATACAAAAAATGCTTCCCCATATGCTCATCAGCATTTGGGGGCAGATACAATATATCTACTCATCAGGATCCCTAGGATCCTCCGGCTCCTCCTCCGACTCCTCCTCCGCCGCCCCCGCCGGGTCATGACGACCCCGAACTCGCCACTCTGCTGGCCCCGCTGGATCGTCCCTCAAACGTATCCTCCCCTGAGCCAGCCCTGCCGGAGCATCTCCTCTACCATCCCCGTGCCTCGCCGCAAGCACCGCTGTCCTAAACAGGAGTGACTGCCACTCAGGCGGCGCACCAAGACATCCCTGCAAAACATCCCGATCCAGGTCCCTCCAACCATCCTCGGGGAACCCAGCTAGAATCCGGGCAAAGGTACGTCGGACACCATCTATGGCGTCACCATCAGGGCCAACCCCTCGCCCACGAGCTGCATATCCTCCACCACGCGGAGGCGGTACAGGTACAGGGGGACGAGCGACCACCATCGCTCGCCCCTGCCGAGCCACATGGTCTGGTGGTGGCACTGGACCCACATCTGCACAATGCAAGTAAACCATGAGATACTATATGACAAAATCATCATGATAAACCAAAAACAACATATGATATAACATCAAATAAAACACAAAACATACCGTCTAAGCTCCAGGCCTGTCCTGGAGCACGAGGCATCTCTGGGTCACCTCGGTAATCCATGCCGGCGTAGAGATAGTCCTCAATCACCAGAGGCATCTGCTCCCACTGCTGATAGAAATCCTCCGTGAAGTAGCCGCGGACACCACCGCTGGCACGGGGCATCATCTGCCCCCACCTCATCATACGAGGCTCGCTCGGAAGACCAGCACGAACGGGTACCCGTGGCAGCAAGGTCGGCACCCGCTCGAAGAAAAAACAACATAAAAACGAGGCATAACAAAACTCGCCTCCCTCTCTAATGGCCTTGTCCAGATCTCTCCGGACACCAGCCAGGAACATCTGCGCCCAGGCATAATACGTACCCTGTAGAACGGAATCCACCATCATCGTCTGCCCCCCAGACATACGATGTGGTGCAGCAGCACCCAAAACCCTCAGAACACAAGCACCAACAGCTCGCATATCCCACTCACGTAGGAACTTCAGACTAATAGAGTTGTTTACCAAAACAGCGTCATCCACACAGAAAGTCTGTAAGAGGTCCTCCATATCTACACCCGGAGGCAACCTCAGAGAAATATCACCCACCTCACCCAAGCGAGGCAACCTAGTCAAAAAATATACATCCGTGAGAGTAATCTCTAACCTCTCACCACCAATAATGAAGGCACCCTCTGCCGGCACCCACCACTGCACGAGCTTGTTCAGGAGCCGCCTCACTGAACGTATAGGAGGGATTTGAGCGAACTTCAAAAGTCCGCTCATAGCTAGGGTCTGTCTCACCCCTCCATCAGTCTCAATCCTCTGCATGAGATCACCATCGATCTCTCTCTCCCGCCACACGGACTGAGGTCTCCGCAACATCCTGCCAGGAAAACACAAGAAATTTTTAGCCCCAGCACAAAAATTTTTAGAAAAATCCCATCGCGGCTTTTACACAAAAATCCGCGATGCCCATCGCGGCTTTTCCACAAAAAGCCGCGATGACCATCGCGGGATCCATGCAAAAACCCGCGATGAACATCGCGGGTTTTGGCCGGACAGTCGCGATGAACATCGCGACTATCCCCCATGAACTCGCGATGAACATCGTGGGTTCCGACCTCACAGTCGCGATGAACATCGCGACTGTGAGCGTGGAACCCGCGCGGTTCATCGCGGGTTCAGCCCCGAAACCCGCGCGGTTCCACGTTGGGGAGTCAACGTGGAGTTCCGCAGCCTTCGGGGGCCCGCCGCCAAACAAAAAAGACATAATTGACAAGGTTAAGGCAAATAGAGTTACCTGCAACTCGCTAAATCGAAAACCAACAGTGAAATCTCCCGGAAATCAAGAAATAGCTCTGACAGCTCTATCAAACTCGCACGTAACAATGACAACACATTTGGGCCCCACGTCCTATTTATAGAAAATCTGCCAATTTTCCAACAACCATTGCGGTGTCATACGAAGTCCATTTCTCAAACCGTTGGTACCGTTGGGATCAGCACAGCGAGAACTTCATAGAGGTTCCTTCCGTTTCCCGTTTTCACGGGGTCCATTTTTTGACCATTTTTTAGCCTCTCTCGTGGCCTCGGTTTGCGTGCCACATCGGCCGTTCTCCGTTTTTGACGTGCCTTATATCGCCGGATTCAGTTTTCCGCGCTCGTGATGATGCTTGAGATCATTTCTCGCTCTCACCTTTAGATTTTCCGGGCATCTTTTCCACGCCCCCCCCCCGTCACCTCGGTTTGCGTACCACATCGGTCGTTCTCCGTTTTCGACGTGTCTTATATCGCCGGATTCAGTTTTCCGCGCTCGTGATGATGCTTGAGATCATTTCTCGCTCTCACCTTTAGATTTTCTGGGCATTTTTTCCACGCCCCCTCGTCACCTCGGTTTGCGTGCCACATCGGCCGTTCTCCGTTTCCGACAATCCTTATGTCACCGGATCCAGTTTTCCGCACTGATGACGATGCTTGAGACCTTTTCTCGCCCTCATAAATCCATTTTTTGTTTAGTATAATTTTATCCCTTTTTCGGGCCGAGCAACCCCTTTTACGAAAAAGGCACTTAGGGAGTTTCTGTTAAGCTCTTTTCTGACTCCTAAAACAATGAAAAGATCGACGAGCAATCTTGCTTCCTTTCATGCTCGCTAAACGTATCTGAAAGGGCGTCTACCTGGTATAAGTTTACCCCTTTTCCGGACCTTGTAGACTAATTACGAAAAAGGTATACTCTAGTCACATCGGCTAGAAGAGTTCTCCATTCGCATCATTTTATGCTTTTTCGGGCCTTGGAGACTAAACTTACGAAAAAGAAACACCAATAGAGTCCACTTACCGTTTTCAGACTCTCTAAACATGAAAGCAACCATGAGCATGAGTCGTCTTGGGCTCACAAAATCCACAGGACCGTACCACTTCAGAGCACACTTTTATCCCTTCTTAGAGCTCATTAAAACTATGAAGAAGGAATCAATGGTGCCCCTTGGCGCCACGACAGATCACATCTACTCATTAGGCAGATTCCCCATTTTGGTCGCCTTTGTTCAGAGTATTCTGCAGTATGTCACCTTGATAATTCCTCGATGACACCTATCAGCTTGTCCTCCCCCTCAGAGTCAATATATACCATTCAGTCAAAGCAATGATCCCCACACCTACAAGTCAGTTCCCTACGCTGCCAGGTCAACCATGTCATCATGCTCTGAACAAAGGAAGTTTGAGTCTACCCATTTTTTGACCCAGTTATTTCCCATCCCCACAAGTATGTCAGTCCTACCAGCAGTACTACATCACTTCAGTTATACACCTCGTGCTCCTATCAAGGAAACATCATTGCCTTGTTAGTTGCTGGTCTCCCTCTGTCGACGACAACCACATTGATTCCAGAGGATAGACCTAGAGGTCCCTGTGTCTTGGACTCATTACCATTTATGATGAGTGCCTACGAATCATTTCGAGAGGAATCCTCAGTGCCTCTCCGAATGCTTGTTTCTCACATGCTCGACTTCAACACCTTGATCGCATCGTTGAGACTCGCACAGGGTATTGGTCTGTTCAGTTATTAGTCAAAGACCCCGGATACTACCTGACTCCTCCACATTTGAGAGTCTACCTATGGATACAACCAGTTACATTTTTTCTATAGATATTCGGGTTGCGTATGGCGACAATATTCAGATGTACCCATTTTTATACTCCCTCGAGTATACAGATACAAATACTTCCCAAAGATGGCTCACAGTCATTGAGTCCATACAGATGTTGGACACCTTCAGTTTCAGCAGTTCAACAGTTATTCCAGTGTATCAGTTATTGAGATCAGCCATGATCATGAGTATATCCCACAATAATGTCCCCTCTGGACCATTATGATGTACCAGTATATTTCTTTACGTATTAGATCCCCCTCCTTGGGACTAATTGTTTTGTATATGTCTTGATACGAGCATGGGAATGCCCGCCTCGTCCTTTATCAGAGATTATACCTCATTCATAATGAGGCCATGTAATATTTTTTGTTTTTGCAGCTTCCAAGGGCCGTGGCTCCAGTCTCCAAAGGTCTCTTCTCTCCTCTAAACCCCAGAAAAAAGGACAAAAGAACTATGATGTCTATCGGCCATACGATGAGCTCCTGCCCTCACACATCAGGGGGCAATCTGTTAACACCAAAAAAGTGCTCACTAGCTCATTCCCTTACTCACATGACCCATTTGTCCACTTCTCCACCATCTGAGCCTCTGAAACCAACAAAAGGTCACCAAAAGACCTTAGTACACCCCTTTTTCCATTAAAAAAGATTATTTTTCCAAGAAAATCATAAAAAACCCTCAAAAAGGGTCCAAATTCCCAAAAATATTAAAAAGGGAATTAAAATATTATTTTTATTCAAAAAAGGAAAAAGGAGGGAAAAGTACCTAAACCATGTTGGTCAATACCATTTGGTTTCCACAAAACCACAAATGGTATTTCCCACCACCAAAACCTATAAAAAGGTGGTAGGGGCTCCTCATTTCACATCCATCCATTATCTCATCCTTATGCTGCTGAAATCTCCCCTGAGCATTTTTAGCCATTGAAGCAACCTTGGAGAAGGAGACCTCTTGGAGTTTGGAGCTACTCATCTTGGGAGTTGCTCAACATCAACCTTCACCATTGAAGGTAATATCGCAAGCACTTGCTTTCCCCCCCCATTTTTCAATACAAAAAAATTATTTCTTATGTTTCTTGTTCTTGATTTTTAAATGTTTACATTATTTGCTTAATATCTTTGCTTAGATCCATGAATAATCTTGTTTATTTAGTTTATTGTTTTTATTTCTATTGAAACTGCTGCTACTAGTTAGCAGGTGCCCATAGCACTAAGCCTGGTTGCAAAACCGGGCCAACAATGACCACATGTTATCTTGAGCCTGAGGAGCCTAGTCAGTCCATCCAGTGTAACTGTCTTAGGTTTGATGGGGCCCTAGCTAAGAATATCCATTCTTAGTTAGTGGATTTCCCTAGAACTAGAAGCTTCAGATTCTAGTCATACCTACTGAGAATGTTCATGTACTTTAATGAAGAGAACTTATAGATGCCTGAGATGATGCTCACTCGGGAAACACTCACAAACTATACTCAGTTCATAAACATCATCATGTCTGAAGTCTACAATGTTATCTTTCAAAGGAAACTACCCAGGGTATTAACATAAATGAAATACATGCTACAGCCTTCTCCAAATAAGAATATAGGTGACTGGATCCTCTCAGAACACAGGACAACAATCAAAGTTTATGATTTTTCCCATGCACCCTATGTGCTTCCATATTTTCTAACCCCTAGACTATTTACACTGGAATTCATCAGGTAGAAACTGAAGGTGGAAATTGAACATTTCTTAGATGAAAAGAAGGCTTCAGACATCACTTTTCCCTGGGTTGTAGGACCATTCATTCTTAAAAATAAGATTGCCCTTCCAACCGTTGAAGCTATGATGAGAGATATGGGATTCAGAACAAAGGAAACCATCAATTATGACCCCCACCACATCATCTTAGACAGAAGAAAAGAAAGTAACAGGAAAGATTTTATACATTTTGAAATTACAGGTCTAGTTGAGACTGCTAATTTGCAAAAATATCCTGGAAAAAGTCAAATGGAGATAGATACACCTGATGAATCCACCTCCCTGGTAGCAAAAGCGACTCCCCCACTAGCTAGCTCTTCCAGTTTGGCTCCAACAGTTCAAGAAGTCATACCCCCTGCCAGTGGCTCTGGAGGGTCCAACAAGTTGGAAAAGATTGATGCCATTGACATAGATGATGACACAGAAAAAGTTCCCAAAAGGAAGAAAGTAGAAAAACTTGAGCAACAGATTGCACAGGTGTGAGTTGGTTAAGGAAAAAAGAAGCAGGTGAAGATTAAGCTGCTTGCTTTCGAGGTCAAAGAATATGTATTCAGCCAAACATCCATTGAACCTGCTGCACCCAGCAAGAGTAGAGCTGAGCTACAGGATGAGTATAAAGAGAGCACAGAAGAAGCCTCAGAATAGTCTAAACTGTATAAAGAGGTGAGGCAGATTTCCAATAAAGAGGTGTCTTTTTTAACTAGAAGGAGCTATGCCTAGAACACCTTGAACTTGGAATTAGCTACCAAGAACAAGGCCACTGAACTAAAAGTGAACTTGGAAGACATCCCTATCCCTGATATGATAAATTTGCACAAGTAAACTAGGGAGGTTATCTATGACAAGTTGCTAAAGGAAGCACTAGAGCTATCTAAATTACAAGTTAGTAAGGGCAAGGTTCAAAATCAGCTCAGAGTAGAGAGAGTGGAGAACAAAGCCCACAAGGCACAAATCAAGAAGCTGCAAAATGCATTGTTAGCTACTGAAAGATAGGAAGATAAGAAGGAGAGTATACAAAGCTTGTTGGATGATAAAGATAACACCATTTAGTCATTGAAAAAGAATCTAAAAATCCCCTCCACCCAGCTGATGGAAGCCTCTGAATTGACAGAAAAGGAAGAGAAGAGAGAAAAGATACAAAATGAACTAACAAACTGCAAAGATAAACTATTGAAGTTTGAAGAGAAGGAAAAGTTGTGGCTAAGTGATATGTCCCTCATGGTGGAGAGTGAAAAGAAGTGGAAGGCTAAGTCTGAAGACCTTGAAAATAAATTGCAGGAGAAGAGCCAACATTTGGAGATCATGGCCACACCCTCCTCCATAGATTTAGGTGACTTCTCCTTGTGGGGGCTGTGGCATATGAAATTATGAGAGACTTAGAAGTGGAAAGGTTAAAGAATCCAAACACAAGTCTGAAAACCCTAATGTCAAAGGTAGAGTAGGAAAAGGAGGTTTGGTAAACCAAGTACTATGAGATGCAGGTCAAAAATGAGGAATTGGTGAATCAAGCTACAGGTCAGACCTCCCAGCAGGAAGCAAAACAAGTCATTTGGGATGACATTATTGCAGAGGTAGAAAAGCTAAGGCCCTACCTTGACTTTGTCCTAGACAAGGAAATTGTAATCAAGCTAGCCAAGCAAAGTATAGTAATAGCAAATAAAAAATTGAATAAAAATCCTATGGGGCATTCTGAAAATGCCATAGAATTCTTGAATGGCTTGACTAAAGATGAAGTAAAGGCAGCAGGTATAAAATATAGATTTTCTACCATCATTTGGGCCAAGAGAGTGATAAATAAGCATCAGCAAGTGAAAAATATTCATGCGAGAATTGATGTTTTGGCCAGCAGGTGAAGTACTTCATGGATATGTTTGCCCCTTGTTTAATAAGGGGTTGCCTCTCTTTTGGGAGGAGGATGGCACCATGAGGACATAAGAAGAATATCAGGGCAAGTTATGGGATTTCAAATTGGATCATGAAGGCTTTGCTTACATGGACCATACTCTGACAAGAAAAACAATGGTAGACAAACTGACAAAGGATTTTGAATCGGGCATGTTCTTCAAAGAGGCGGGCACATGTCTTCAGAGCTGCTCATATAGGGATCATACAGAATTGTGGGTAATGTTAAAGGAGGTGGCCACATCAGAATTTCCATCTGCTGACCAGTGGAAGCTCCTGGAGAAGTATCGATAGGCCAAACTGACACTGCATCCATGAAGATTCTGAAGGACATGGAGATTAGGGCATGAGGAATTAGTTACTAAGGCATTTTTGTTTATTTACTAGAGTTTGTTACCAGCTAGTAGATGCTCGAGGGCACTTGCAAAGGCTGTTAAGCCTACCTGTCAACATTTGCTACTTTTTGTTGTAACTAATTCTCATAGAGGATGAAATTGCATGTATAGGTGTCATGTCAAGTAGTAACAACTTTCTGTTGGAATGATTCGAGCCCGAGGGCTGATGATATCTATATATTCATATGTAATGAAGAGAACAACGGTTGGAGCCCGTGAGGATTTTGTGTTATGTATTTTGAGATGCTCCTTTAATAAAATTTGCAGAGCCGAGCAAGTATTTTGAGCATATATTCTTGTGTTATCTGATTTGCAGTCTCTATCTTTCTTTCTTCGTGTGAATGTTTCTTTGTTATCTAATTCATATCGTTTCTTTCATGTTTGGATAAGTGTATATTAAGGCAGAATTCATATGTTTATGCTTTGTTTCTTTGATTCCAAGCATCCACAAACTAGTTCTACTAAAGTTAATGCAGAATTCATTTTTACAATGGTCTGTGTTAATGGATTGTTCTTATCTTCTTCTCTATCACCAGACATGCAGCTTTCTGACTGTAAATGAGTAGCTACCCTGCCTCTGTTATAAATTGTTTTCAAAGCATTGCCACTTTATCATCATAATTCTTTTTTACTCCATTTCCCAATTGAATATTCACCTTGTTTCAACCAAACAATAAATCTGATTTTAATTCTAATTCATATGTCTAGCCTTGATAAACAAACATTGAGAGATCCATCGCTGGAAAGATAGAAGCCAACTATCTTTCCTAAAGCTTGGTTTTGTGTGCTACCTTAAAGAAACCTTTATACAACCTTTGGGTCGATTTGAGTGCTAACAAAGTGCATAGGAGCTATGCTTAACTCATATTTGCAATCTTTCAAATAGCAGGTAGACTCAAGAAATGGGTCATCTCTCTCTTCTTATAGAGGGAATTTTATGGAGAAAGTAGTTGAAACCCTAGTTTTCATCCTAGGGGATGAAGTTGAGATGAATCAAAAGTATTATTAGTGAAATAGTTTGATTTGTATATTTAACAGTTTATGGACAAAGCTTGTAGATATCCATGAGTGTGTTTTTTTCACATTTGGAATCATCTACATAATGAAAATCCTTATATCCACCCTTGCAATCATGGATTTTTTTTACTGGAATTTGATTCAAGAGAAGATAGAGATTTGGTTTTCAACTTTGGTCCCTCGAACATGGACAAATGTAATGCCCTTATGTTGACCCTTGGCATGTATAAATTAGATTTTGTAAATGATGTAAATATGCTAGATAATATTCTTAGTGAAGAACTCAAGGCCCTGGCTTGACTAATGAATGGCTAGGCATGTATGATGTAAATATCCATACATGGACCATGTGTTAGGATTGGCATGAAGACTTAAATCTATGTAAATATTATGTTGGTAAACAATACAATGATATAATATGGTTGTGTATAAAGCACTAGAGGGGCAATGATTTCATTAGAGGGGAAGACAAAAGGGGGGCTATGGTTAAATAAATCATCTTTTGCCAAATTTCAACCTTAGAAATCATCTCTTTTCTACCATGTGCCTTAACTAATCCATTTATCTCCTTTGAATTATTAAAACCAATCATTGAATGCATGTGATAGGTTGGTGGGAAATTCTTCTCATGTAGTTAAGGAAGCCTGGGCTCAAAATACTTCTTATGACCATTGTAAGAGTCTTTCACAATATGGTCAAAAGTAATGTTAGTTGTATTTTCATCAATTATTTGATTTATTTTTTATTATCTCATTCAATATCCATGTAAAGTGTGTTCTACAAAGTATATTGTTCTGTCCATTTCCAATAATTACTGGTCTAAGAAATCAACCAAAATCGACACTATGAAGAGGAAATTGTAGACATTAAAGCGAAGAATGATTGTTGTATGTGAGCCTATAATATGGGAAAGTTAGTGAACCTCCACTCACTATAAATATTTTTCTCTTTTGATGCTTGAGAATCCAGGTATTAATTTACAAGCTATTCTCTAGATGTATATAGTAGGTTGGACTCTTTCTACACACATTGAAGAGCATTGCAAAGGAAAGGTGCTATGAGGGGCTATTGAGTAGGTTTCTATTGAGTAGAGAAAGGGTAGGCCTTCATTGTGTTATGTGGGTAAAGTGAAAAGAGTTTCATTGTTTTTATTTTTGAATGAGGTACTTGTAGTGACTTGTGGTGATCAAATTGGCTACGCGTGAGAGAAAATGGCTTGGGCTAAGGGAGAGTGTTAACAACCAAAACTTGCTGACTAAAATTGTAATAACTTTCATCAATATTATACATCATCCATATGAACTGATTAAGTCAAAAATACCAAAAAAATAAAAGTCAAACCTAGAAGTTGACAATATCTAGAGGATCGTGCCTTTTCCTTTGGAAGGAACGAACTCAATCATACATATTTCCCAAAAATATGCAACTTGGTCCCAAAAGTGAAATTTCACTTAATATTCATTATTTTGTGCTTCCCCACAGAAGTAGTGGCTAAAAGTGAACACATACCTCAAAGCAAAGTTTTCCATCATGGCATTTTTTATGTTTTTTTTAGGTCTTGAACTTCTAGGGTCGTTTTGTATCCCTAGATGATTTGTTTTAGGAATGAAAATGTCTAATAGATTACTAAATGAGTGTATTGGGACATTTAGAATGTATACTTCTTATCTATACCTTTCTGATAGGATACCAACCACCCCAAATGAAGATCTAATGCAACATTTATGCCCCAGGGAAGTCGACATATAAACTACCCACTACAGGTCCCAGAAACATTTTAGTGTTTCATCTTCTGGGGTTAGGGTTTTGAATTTTTATCATTATTCTCATTGATGATTTATGTTAAAAGGCATTTTTTCCTCATTGTAACTCACTTCTTAGAAATGATGTAGCCGTCACATCTGTTCTTAGAATTAAAATACCACCATTCTAATGAGTTCATTTTACTCTGTATTTTGTTACAATTCCTGCATATTTCATTCATTAATGGAAATTGAGTATTAATGTATCTCTACTTTTTGTCAAAGTATTTTTTCATTTCATTTCATTCCCTGATAAACTCAAATCGATGGTATCATAGCAAGATTTTCTTTATTTGTTTCTTTTTGCATGTCCCTAATGAGGTCAGAGTATAAAGAGTTGGGACTCAAGCTACTTGATCCTTTGAAATACCATCCTTTCTCACACCAATGAACTCCCATGACATAAGAAAAGAGAGATGAGGGAGTAGGATAACCTATTAAGCTATTTCTCATGGAATCCCTCATGTAATAGAGGTACATGATGATAGTCATAGATAACTTTTCCCAAATCCTTTGATGGATGCCAACAACAATAGATGCATCTTTGTCAAGTGAAAACTTTGGAGGCATCACCCCCTTCAAGGTACAAGTTAGTTTTAATATTCATGTATTTGAAGGTCAAATAAATGTGGATGCTTTAGAAAAATGGTTAAATCTACAATAAAATCCCCTGGAACAACACTGATGAATGTCACTCAAAGCGGTCATTGGTGGCCAAGCTTAAAGCATTAGAGTCAGATCCAGGATTTGGCTCTAATTTAGAGCTAGGTAAGGGGAAGTAGATCATTGATGCACAACCCAATTCCACAATCACTACCACCAAGTTCCATCCCAACGAACTAGAGGAAACAGAAGAAGGTGAGTGCCTTTTTCACTTGCAGATGTGGTTGAAGATAACTCTGTTGCATTTCATTGTTAATAGAGGAAGCCAAAATGTATTTCTATGCTAAAACTTGGCCTGAGAATGCTTCAGAAATATCCTTTCCATCCTACAGTATCCCTATAACTACATGACCTCATATGTGATATCAATATTTTGGTCAAGGAAAATGGCACCTGAGTGAGTCTTAGACAATAGCATTCGAACACACTTTTGAATTGTGGAAAAAGTAACAAAATAGGGAACCTAGATTAGACTCATTAAGTAAAACTTGAAGAAGGTATGAAACGACTCAGCGTCTTAATTTATTCCTTGTGCCATTTAGAATATTTATCAAGAGATAAATTAGGGAAAGCAACATAATTTATTATAGATTTGGTAATCTATCAGCTACAATTGCTCCACATAAGATTTTGGGTTCTCATCTTTCGAGACATGCACCCATGGTTCCAACACCTTGATACAATGTAATTTTCCACCTTGTGAGCATCAGCACTCTTTGGCTTGCATGATCGATTTCACTGACTCAAATCCACTTTATATCCTTCAGACACACTATTTCCTTATTTTTTCCCCTATATGCTAGCTGTACCACTTCAGTGGGCGTACCTACGAGCTGCACCACTATAGCCTGCGGGTAGCATGTAAAATGGTAAAAATCACTAGTAAATAACTTTTTACTCCCAAAAAGCAGTCTTAGGGTGACCTTTGGACCTCCATTTTCCATGAAACGCCTCGATGTGTCCTTTCACTTACCTTTGGGAGGACTATATATTGAGCACATATGGCATATGGAAGGGAGGAGAAAGAGAGAGCAAGATAACTCTAGTGGATTTTTTGCTGCATCTTGAGTCTACACTCATTGATCCTTGTTGTTGTGAACCTCTTATGTCCACCTTCTAGACTCCTATAATAGTTTGAGTTCGCCATTGCATGGAGGATTGAAGTGGTGGAGGTCCAAGTGGAGAGACCCAGTTCTCGGTTCAGATTGGTTGCCGACAAGAGGTCGTATCACATTGTACTTCTTGTTATGTATTAATAGAAATACTCATATTCTCATCCATTAATGTTGTGAATGTTGTTTATATTACATTGGGTTGCATTTACTTATGATATCATGGACCATTGCTATTGATGATGTTAATGTTTTTTATATATTATATGCGCTTGTTTTATATTGGTTGTCAAGACTAATTTGCAGGTTCAAGTGCATGAGTTGAAAGCTCCAATGGGGATCTACATCAAAAATTTGGATCGAGGTTAGTTATATTCTTTATTATCTTAGCATTGTCATTTATATAGCATAGCATTGAGAATTGAGTTAATTTCTGGTAGTCAACTGTCTGTTGTGGTCTACCCCAAGCCCTAGGAAGTTTTCTCCATAATAGAAATGACGACTCTGCTAGGGAGAACATCCATTTTTGGGGATTTTTAGGCTTTAGTCCTTGTTTAGAGTTGTTGTGTGTCCAGTCTCTGTGTCATTGGTTGGTCCTTAGGATACACTATAGAAAACACCATTTTTCTAAGCCATTGGACTCTTTTTCTGCTCATTTGCTTTTCCTTATACGCAGGTGAGCCTTGTTCTGCCCACGTCTACCCGCCTCTGTCTGCACTATAGCCCGTGGGTACCTGCAATTATTCCTTCGACAGTAGCATACAACTCCGGGGGTGATTGGTTTATAGCATTTGGTTGTTGCTAGGTTGGTTTTGAGTGTTCCTGAGTCTTCTTTGGCCTTGTTCCTGACTATTCCAAGCCTTGTTCATGACCAGAAATCCTCTTTTCTCTTGGTTTTGAGCCTAATTGGTTTTTACCCATTTTTTAGTTTTTAGCTCATTACCTTGGTTGAGTCTTACTGTTTGGGATCTTCTAGGTTGTTTGAGTGATTTCCCTTGCATTTCTGTCACTGAATAGTGAGATTTTGCTTGCATTTTTCATTTCATTATATTGAAAAATACAAAAACATAGTTTTGCATTTTCCTTTTGCTTATAAGTGAAAATACAAAAAAAATTTACTTTTATGTACTGCATTTTGCATCTGAGTGCTTGTGCTTTCATTTAGGTTCTGCTTGTGCATTGAAAATATAAAAGAGTTGCATTTTTATTTCGAAACCATTGGATTGATTTTCATTCTAGTGGCATAGTTTTTATTGGATAGATGAGTCTAGAGTTTGACGATTTTGCATACTATTGAGTCATATACATCACTAGTTTCATAACCATATCCTATGAGTAACCACAACCATTAAAATTGACGCTTAATCTTAAAATTGATTAGAACGGTTTTATTTATAGGGTACACCAACTAGCATAGGTTTAGAGTCTTGGAATAGATCATTGTGAGTAAACAATCCAAGACTACTAAACGAAACATTATGTGTTTGACCAGGGAGTGGTGAAATCCATGGTATACATCGGTGTTCTTAGGAAGCTCTACTCAGACCAGAGTTAGGCATGAGGTCACGGGAGGTTGGTTGCAGAGATAGCCCTTCAATACCAGTTGAATGTGGGAGATATTTCCAGGGTTTCTTCATATCTGGGGACTCTTGGGGAATTTGACCCTCTTGAGTTTAGGGCTTAGCTACCCTACCCATACGATGGATCCCACCTGGGACTGTCC
Organism: Larix kaempferi; assembly: GCA_027924585.1. Taxonomy (NCBI): domain Eukaryota; kingdom Viridiplantae; phylum Streptophyta; class Pinopsida; order Pinales; family Pinaceae; genus Larix; species Larix kaempferi. The sequence goes on along the minus strand of BSBM01001417.1, from coordinate 5,565,261 downwards.
CCCTGAGCATTGGTTATACTACGGTGACCATAGTTTCCTTACCTAGGTATCGCATAGGGTACTTGCAGTGGTTATACTTTTTGTGTCTTGAGTCATATAGGGTTTGGACAACACAATTGTTTGTTTTTGAGGGTTACGGCCCTTTGCATGTAGTGAAGCTTGGGAACCTTTATAATTGATTCTATTACCTCCGGCTATATTTTGGGAGTCTCAAGCCTCTCCTATGTGAGACATACCGGCTCTAGTGTTGGGAGCTCATTTAGCCACTCTATTTGTCTGCTCTTGGTTGTAGTTTCTCTAGGTGTGTGCTCTTGATTTTCTATTTTTGATCAATAGTTTGGCCATTAGGAGACATTTTGATTATATAGTCTCTCCAGAGATATCATGGCACGGAGTCCTACTCTCTACCAATCTCATCGGTTGGATGGTTTACCAGCTGCTAAGATTTCACACCATGTTGAGAGGGGGTGGGCTCCCTTTGAGTCTTTGGATTCTTACAAAACATATGTCGTCGACACTATGACTACACATCCTGGCATGGGAGAAATCCCTACTAGTCCATCGGGTAGAGTTGAACACACTTCAGACACCCCTACCCCTCAAGAGGCATGGGGGGGTGATCGACTTGAGACCCAACCTAGTTTGTTTGGTCCAGATCCACCCAAGAATTAACCTAGTTTGTTTGGTCCGGATCCACCTGAGGACAAACCGTTCGATCCTTTAGATCCACATGGTTTCCATTATGGGATGCCAGAGTTACATGATGATCCATCTCCTACGATCAACTCTATTGCATTCTCTTTTGGTATGCCTAATTACAACACAGTTGATCCTTCCACTATTTTTGGTAGTCATGCTGGTACTAGTCATGGTGTTAGCAACACTACACCCATTGGGGGCAATACCCTCGCCGGGGGCACCACTTTTTCCACTCACACACATAGTATGGGGACCGGTCATGTTCCTCTTAACAATGCAAATGTTGGAAGACGACCGCTTCCTAGGACTACCCAACCTAATAGGAACACTGTTCGCAACACGAATCGCCATCCATAACACACTACACATGCCTCTACCCGTCAACAGCGGACCACTTTTGTCAATGTTAATATTCCTCCCAATCAACGGGGTGGACACATACCATACACTTTTATGTCTGCCGCCGCTACTAGTAGTGCTAATGTATGAGGTGGGAATATACCTCATACTCATGGTCACAATGCCACCATTCCTGCTACTAGTAACACCAATGTTGGGGTTGGGAATACATCTCATTCTTATGGTCACCACACGACTACTCATGCTACTAATGCTTACGTAGGGGGTGGGAACATACCTTACCATCAGGGTCATTACAACATGGTTCCTGGTATGAATAGTACGTATATTCCCCATAATTATGGTGGCAACCCTTACTACAATACAGTTCGTGCTAGCCATCAGTACAACCCACCTCAATATGGTGTTCAAAATGCATATATACCTACTTACCCTCACATGGGTCAGGTCGGAGGAGGTTATCAACCTTATGGCCATGTTAAAGCTTATGGTCAGTTAGGCCTGTATAATTAGCATTTTTATGGTCATTGTCAAGCTTTTGGTCCTTCTTATCCATCAGGTCCTTACAATCAACCTTTTTTGGGAGCTCATAATCAAGCTTTCCAGCCTCAACTCCCATTCCTTGCATGTTTGAATATTTTGGATCTTTCGAAGCTCACGAATGATCCAGTGTGTCACAATCCTAATTGGCCTCTGGTCCCTACCAAGCTCCCTTCGGACATTCCTAAGTTTGAAGGGAAGAGTGGTGAGGATCCGGGTGACCATGTCACTACCTTTCACCTTTGGTGCTCATCCAACTCGTTGAATTACGACTCCATTCGATTATGACTATTTCAGCGCACCCTCACGGGGGTAGCTGCGAAGTGGTATGTTGAGTTGCCTGGGTGCACTTATAGGGTATTCAATGAGATTGTTTTGGTTTTCTTGGATCATTTCCGGTTTCCTGTTCGTTATGATACTGGTACTGAACTTTTGTCTACCTTCCATCAAAATAAGGCCAAGCATATTTCTGACCATATTCAAGAGTGGCGTCGACGGAAGCGATTAATGAAAGCCAACATTCCTCCAGAGTTTCTGTTGGAATGGTTCCTCAAGTCCTTACATCCATATATTTCTAAGGATGTTTCGATGTCCGGTATTATGATTGAGGAGCAAGCCATCTTAAAAGTCCAGCAGTTAGATTTACTATACTCTCAGTCTGGCATTTTGTATAACATTATTCCTAATGCACTGCGAACACGACATGAGCCCAAGTCAGTTCCTGGACCACATGCCGATGGAATTGTGGGATCCGCAAGTACTCATCCTATAGATTTGGTGGCTAATCAAATGAAAAATTTATTGCTTAACTAGTCTACTCCTAGAGAGGTTCACACCTTGTCCAATTCCACCCCGTTGTCTGATGTACACACTGTGCAATCGACGAACCCATCAGGTAACTAGCATCTTGGTGGTAAGAAGAAGGGGAGAAACAACCGTAAGGGTGGAAACAATGGGAACAATAATATTAATCACAATACCCCGTAAGGAGAATGCCAACCCTCCTTGGGAAGGCATAAATGCTGGCGAGGACCGTAAACCTAGGCGTAAGGTGAAATTCCCTTGCAAGCTTTGTGGGGAAGACCATCTTAATCACTTGTGTCCTTGAATCGAAGAAGCATCAAAGCATCTTTCATAGAGCCTAGCTGTGTTGAAAGATCCCCTTCATCATCATCAAAATATGGCTTCGCATGCTCCCGCTACTAGTTATGGACCTAATGAGAATACACCATCTTCTTCCAATACTAGTGGCTATGGATGCGTGAATATGGTCCAATTAGAGGTTAGTGTTGCTACTCATCAACGCAATTATGGCTTACCACAACCTAATATAGGGAATGAGCCTCCCCCTCCTCCTGATAATTCCATGCATATCGAGAATCCCTCTACTATGTCGAAAGACAAACTTTAGTGGCTATGGATGTGTGAATATGGTCCAACCATGGAACGATCTGCGTATGCACTAATTTTAGAGACCTGAATCATGCATGTTGATGTATATGTAACTTCGGAATGTATTTCACATATATGTATATTGTATTCCTATAGAGATGTTATTATTCCTCTATACGGAAGTGTCGTCATTTATATTGTAAGTGTCGTAACTTATACTTGATGGGTTATTAGACCACCTTGTTGGGGTCGGCCCTGTATAGGTCATGTGGGTGGGTTATTAGACCACCCTATTGGGGGTCGGCCCAGTCAGCATTATGTTATGTGGTTAAGTTCGAGCCTACATGAGTTAGGTAAAAAGGCAAGTCAAGTCAAGTATAAATAGAGTGCGGGAGGCACTCTATTTACACACTCACTTCTCACTCATGCACTCAAGGAGGAGTGGCACACTTATGGAGGAGGAGGATCTGCTGATAGGTTGTGTCTATCTCTTATGGTTGGTTGTATCATTGCTCTATCTATCTCTGAGGAAGTTATTCGGGTTTTTCACCTTTATGGTTTTCCCCAAGTAAATCTTTGTGTCTCTTGTGTGCTTGCATTATTGTCTCCATGATTGATATGCTGTAGATATGTTGTACATGTTGTTCTCTCAGTTAAGATCCTAGATCAGATTGAAGTAAATTCTGAAAATTTAACATGGTATCAGAGCTAGCCTGAAAGAAGGCATGATATGGCATGTATGACACTTGTTGCACTTACGATGCTAGGGCTTGATATAGAAAAAACCAGTCATCGTAGAACTTTGGCTATAAATCCGTGTTGGAGAATTTTTGGGATCTAAAATTGTTACAGGCTGAAGCTAAGATCCCCATGTACCTTGTATCCAAAGTAAAACCTCTAATTCGTTGTACTTTGTGATTTATGATCTGTACAATATAGGGTTTCTGCCTCTTCCAGATCTGAGTAAAAATCAGGTGACCTTGGGAAAAAGGTCATAACTTGGGCTAGGAAGCTCCAAATGAATTTTCGTGAAAAGGGACAGGTAGTACACAGACTCTACTATCTCAAAAAACGTTTTCATAGGCCGAAGTTGAACCAGTGACACGTGGAACACCGTACAAGTTCGCTCTCCTGTATTATCCCATAAACAGGTCACGTTGCGACACTTGGCATAACTCTCTCTCAGAGAATCCAATTTAGGTCAGACTTGTCAGGATGGAAATACAACAGGACGATCTATCTCAAGAAAGGTTTTGAGAGGCCGAAGTTGAAACAGTGACACGTGGCATGCCATACAAGTTTGCTCTCATGTATTATCCCAAAACAGGTCACATTGTGACATTTGGCATAACTCTCTCTCAGAAAATCCAATTGAGGTCAGACCTGTCAGGATGGAAATCTAACAGGTCAGGCTATCTCAAGAAACGTTTTCAGACCTTGTGGATCAAAAATTTCAGAATTACACCAGAAACAATCAGGTACATATTTCTGTCAAAACAGAATTATTTTTTGGTACCTTCATTCATGGCTTCCGGAATTTAGGGCTTTGGAGAAAGTTGGAATTTTTGTAATTGGAGACCACGGATGAATGCTACTCATCAAAATAAAAATTTAGAGACCAAGATCAGAATTTTTGGTTGGGCAGAAGGCCGAGCTTGATCAGACCCTAGTTCGGGACTTTGATCAGGAAAGTGGAAAATTAGGGCTTCTGTAAAAATGGGAATTTTTGAAATCTGTGACCATGGCTGGAAGCTCCTCAGAAAAATAGAAGCTTAGAGCTTTGGATCAAACCTTTTGATTGGGTAGAAGAGTGGGCTTCATCAAACCCCAGTTCAGGGTCACGTCTAGTGAATCCGGAAGTTTCAAAGGCAAAATTGAGGAGTAAAACTTTGCAGTTTTCAAATTCTGAATATACCAGTTTGATCAGCTCATCAAGGCGCATATTTCTATCCTTTCGGAAGTTCGAAATTCAAAGTTTGAATTTTTGGGGTTTCTCTGACAAACCCATATCCATCTCCAGGTCCAGTTCTTGCAAATCAAGTGGTGGTTTAATCCTAGAAGAAGATGGATTGGTCACCTGCATAAGGGAAGAAATTCCTGTTTCAGAGGGAGATGAGGCTAAGGCCTTACATAGGAAGATTACAAGCGATCTCGACAGGTATGACTCATCGAGGTATGTTTCGATATTTGTTCATGATTAAATTTATGGTATGTTTGTCTTCATGATATTATGGTTAGTACAATCTTGATTTTAGATTTGTCATATCACCTTAACAAATTTATGAATGCATGATAGAAGATATTCATTGGCTAGGGTGTTGACACTTATGATTGTACTAATGCATTATGGTGTTGTATGAGGTTTATGTTGTCTACTAACATGAAAGGTACACCAAGAAAGACAAATCATGTTCTAGTTCAAGAAAATACGATCATGATGACATGAAGACAAGGATTCATCCATTGTCATGGATCACATAGAAGATCTACTTTCGAGGTATGTATAACTTGTTTCTACAATGGTTAACTTAAGAGAAATGCAGGTTACTAGCACAAGTCACTGAAGAGAACCATAAGACATTATGCGGGTATGTTAGACATAAATAACTAGCATGCTAATCCAGGTATGTTTTTCCTATATCAAGCTAGAATCCTACCTTGTGTTAGGATCTTATACTGTTGTTGATAATGATTATTCATGAAGGTATAGGTTTGAATAATCACAGGTTTTATGCATATTATATCTCTTATCTTGATTGATGATTCAACTAACCTGAAGAGTCATAGGTTTGAGTAATTATAGGTTTAGACATATTATGTTTCTTATGATTTGACTAACCATAAGAATCCCACATAAACCTTGAATGCTAATGCTTATTATTCTGTTTGAAATGATCATGACTATACATGCTTGAAATTATTGTGTTTTAATAGTATACTAATGAATGTATGATTTTATATGAGATCACAAGGATAACTCAATCATGATACTAATAAGCATGCACAGGGACCAAGGATGAATATGAGTTGAAGTACAGGTAATCCAGGGAGCAAAGATCTAGAGGGAGTACACTCCAGTGGTTTCTGCAAGGATGCAGATATTCAGAGGGAGTTTTCCATCTCTCTACATTCCACATCAAAAGATGTAGAAGAAGCTACTTCAGATTAGGACTCCAGTAGCTCCTACAAGGAAGCAAAGACTCAGAGGGAGTCCACCCAGTAACCAAACAAAGATAAGTATTTTTAATTATCATTTCTTGCATATTTGTTTGTTTAAATAATACTGTTCACTTATGTATATACTGATGTTCCTAGAATTAGGTTGTGAATTATGCATATTAGAATAATTGCATTGATGAACAGTATACTACTAATATGCATGGGTAAGTGGCCTATGGCACTGTACAACATTCCATTTCTACTTATCTAGAATGAAACCTCTTTGCTGACATGTTGGGAGTTGTGCACACTCTTAACAATGTTCTGGTAGAGATTGGAAGGCATCTAGAAAGTTACGGGATATGGATAAATGTTGTATTGAAGCATTGGCTAAGATAATTGCATGACTGTATGACATATTTCTTTATGTGTAAGAATTTGTTCTGAAAATTATGAGATGTTTCTAATCATGCAATTTAACCTGTTTTGTAGGAAAGACTGTATATCTTCACCTACAAAAGGACTACAACATTTGTTCCAGCAACAAAGATATCTATTGAAGATATTGAAGTTCCCAGGATCTGGGATGAAGAAATGGAATGCCATGATCCGTCGATCATGAAGAATGATGTTTGGGATGCGATCCCAATAGCTAAAGGGAATTCTGTTGTGACTTCCAAATAGAACTATCAGATCAAGCATGTTGCAGATGGCAGCATTGAGAAATACAAAAGTGATGAAATAGAAGATGCACCAGATGGATTTCAAGACAGCATGGTGTAGTCATATATGTGTGCAGAACTTGATATGGTAGGATAGACAACTTTCTATCCAGCTTGGGCTTTACAAAGAATAAAGCGGATTCCAACCTTTTCTACAAGGTTGAGGAAGGCAATCCAGCGATAATACTATTTGGATGACTTGTTTGTATCAGGTGAGGAAAGATTGATTGCCGACACGCAGCGGAAGCTTGCTACCGAGTTCGAGTTGAGGAACTTGGGGATGATGCACTATTTGTTTTTGGCATGGAGGTGTGGCAGAGTGATGGAATCTTCCTTGGACAAGGGAAGTCTGCAATAGAGATCCTGAAGAGGTTCGGGATGATGGATTGCAAGGCCATGGCCACACCTATGGCATCGAATCTGAAGCTTCTATGCAATGCTTCATCTGAGCCGGTTGATGTATCTATGTATCGTCAGATGATTGGGTCCTTGATGTACCTGACGAACACGAGACCAGATATTTGCTTTGCTGTGAACACATTGAGCCAGTTCCTGATGGATCCTAGGAGTGTTCACCTGGTTGTTGTAAAGCATCTTCTGAGGTACCTGAAGGGTACAGTGGATTATGGGCTCAAGTATGAAGCGAATCAAAAGTCTAACCTGCAGGGTTATGTTGATTCAGATTGGGCTGGAAGTGCTGCAACACATCTGGGTGTTGCTTCAGTATGGGATTAGGTGTGATCTCTTGGTTTAGCAGGAAGCAGTCCTGCATAGCACTGAGTACAGCCGAGGCAGAGTATGTTGCAGCCTGTTCAGCTAGTTGTGAGGCAGTATGGCTACGGAAGCTACTGTCTGAGTTATTTGATCTCCCGTTGGAGGCTACTGGTATCTTCTGTGATAACTAGAGTTGTGTAAAGCTGTCCGAGAACCCAGTGTTTCATGACAAGTCGAAACACATAGAGATCAAATATCACTATATCAGGGATATGGTGCAGAGAGGAGCTGTGAAGCTTTTGTATGTTGCGACGGACGAGCAGATTTCAAATGTGCTAGCCAGAGTGAAGTTCGAATACTTCAGAGAGAGGCTTGGCATTCTTCAGATCGAGGACACTTCGAGGAAGAAGTGATGGACACATTTGCTGAAGCCATTCCAAGCATGTTGGAAGGAGGATCCTTCACATGGCTGTGGATGTAAGCGCTGGATGATGAGCATCAGGATGATGTTCTGGTTTCTGCTCGGATATGATCAGTTGGATCATTATATGTATGTATGTACGCATCATGTTGGATGCTGGATATGATCGGTTGGATCATTTGTATGTATTTTGTATATGCATCATGTTAGATGCTTGGACCATGTATCTGTATATGTATCAGGTGGATACATTGTATGATCACGGGGATCATGTATGGTGATATGTATCATGTATTTGTATCAGGTGGATCATGTACAATGATATGTATCAGGTAGATACTTGGTATGCATCAGGTAGATGCATTGTATGATCAGGTGGATCATGTATGGTGATATGTATCAGGTATTTGTAGTTGTATCGGGTGGATACACTGTATGATCAGGTGGATCATGTATGATGATATGTATCAGGTAGATACTTGGTATGCATCAGGTAGATGCATTGATGATCAGGTGGATCATGTATGATGACATGCAGCAGGATGTTGCAGTGATGATCAGGGTGATCATGGATGACGAGCTTCAGGATGTTGCTCCAGATGACATGCAGCAGGATGTTGCATTGATGATCATGGATGATGAGCTTCAGGATGTTGCTCCAGATGACATGCAGCAGGACGTTGCAGTGATGATGATCAGGATGATCATGAGTACATCAGGATGATGTATGGTGAGTATCAGGTTGATACTCTATGGCCGTGGATCAGGTTGTGCAGATGAGCATGTAATCCGGTGCCCTGGGAGATTTGCAGATGGTCTTTCGAGGTTTTTCCTATGGCATGTAATTTGGTGCCCTGGGACATCTGGCAAATGCTCTTTCGAGGTTTTGCTCTGGGAGGACATGTAATTCGGTGCCCTGGGAGATCTGCAGATAGTCTTTCGAGGTTTTTCCTATGGCATGTAATTCGGTTCCCTGGGATATCTGGCAGATGCTCTTTCGAGGTTTTGTCCTATGGCATGTAATTCGGTTCCCTAGGAGATCCGATAGGTTGGGCTGTGTGCCCGTAATCAGTCCTGGGATGCTCTTGCGAGGTTTTTCCATGACCACATGTAATTCATTGCCCTGGGAGATCCTATAGGTAGAGCTGTGTGCTCGTAATAGCCTCGGATGCTCTTGCGAGGTTTTGTGGTGAGGTCACATGTAATTCGGTGCCCTGGGAGATCCTATAGGTAGAGCTGTGTGCTCGTAACAGCCTGGGATGCTCTTTCGAGGTTTTGTGACGCACGTAATAAGTCCTGAGGATTCCACAGTATGGCCAATGATGATGAAGACCTGCAGGTGGTGGGCCTACATCCAGTATGAAAAAGGACTGTCTCTGTAGAACTTCCTATGATGAGTAGATTCAGAGATTGATTGAGATAGCAGCAGAAGTGATGATGATGATGACTCGATGACGATTATCCAGTGACGATGATTCAGAGAAGATGACTTGTGCTAGAAGAATTGTGCTGAGAAATACCTTCCTAGTTAAGAGGGAGTGTTGATGTATATGTAACTTCGGAATGTATTTCACATATATGTATATTGTATTCCTATAGAGATTTTATTATTCCTCTATACGGAAGTGTCGTCATTTATATTGTAAGTGTCGTAACTTATACTTGATGGGTTATTAGACCACCTTGTTGGGGTCGGCCCTGTATAGGTCATGTGGGTCAAAGGGTTATTAGACCACCCTATTGGGGGTCGGCCCAGTCAGCATTATGTTATGTGGTTAAGTTCGAGCCTACATGAGTTAGGTAAAAAGGCAAGTCAAGTCAAGTATAAATAGAGTGCGGGAGGCACTCTATTTACACAGTCGCTTCTCACTCATGCACTCAAGGAGGAGTGGCGCACTTATGGAGGAGGAGGATCTGCTGCTAGGTTATGTCTATCTCTTATGGTTGGTTGTATCATTGCTCTATCTATCTCTGAGGAAGTTATTGGGGTTTTTCACCTTTATGGTTTTCCCCAAGTAAATCTTTGTGTCTCTTGTGTGCTTGCATTATTGTCTCTATGATTGATATGCTATAGATATGTTGTACATGTTGTTCTCTCAGTTAAGATCCTAGATCAGATTGAAGTAAATTCTGAAAATTTAACAATGCATGTCCGAAAGACAATTTCCCCACTCCATTCATTGATTAGATATTGGATGCCTATGTGGGAAGTGAGATTTTTTCGTTCATGGATGGCTTTTCGGGGTATAACCAGATTCAAATCAAAACCGAGGACCAACATAAGATTGCTTTCATTTGTTCTTTGGGTACATTTGCGTACCGAAAAATGCCCTTCGGCCTTAAAAACGTTGGAGCTACGTTTCAGTGTGCCATGACCTATTCCTTTCATGACCTTAAAAAGATTATGGAGGCTTTCTTGGATGATCTTGCTGGCCATTCTCATAAGAGAGTGAACCAACCCAAGCACCTCTATTTGATTCTCGAACGATGTATACGCTACAAGATTCGATTGAATCCCAATAAATGCATCTTTACTGTGAGGAAAGGTCGCCTTCTAGGATTCATAGTTTCAAAATAAAGTATTAGAATCGATCCTCTTAAAGTTGAGGCAATACTTCGATTGCCTCCTCCGCACAACTCGTTTCAACTTCAGAGCCTCCAGGGGAGAGCTACTTTTCTATGTCGCTTTGTAGTCAATTATGCTAGTCTTACCAAAGGTTTCGCGCGCTTGTTGAAGAAAGACACACCGTTTTTTCTGGGATGAGCGAGCCCAACAGTCTTTCATGCACAAGTACATTGTATATACTGTACATGGTGTGTGTGTTTCTTTATGGTGTAACGCTTTTGTTTAGTGTGTCTACATCTTGTTTTCGCTTCTTATACCATGTTCTGTCTGCATGTGCAGATGGCAACTTGCTACGGATTCACGGACAGTGCTAGCTGGCATACCCGTAACCTCGCTTTGGAAGCCTGGGTACTTTACTCTCCCACTGGCGAGCTTATCAGCTCAGGAGGAAGTTGTCTAGGTTTCACAACCAACAACACTACAAAATATCAGGCGATGATTGGAACCCTAGCCGACACTATTTCCTTGGGTATGGACTGCGTTGTTATCTATTTGGATTCACAACTAGTGGTTTCTCATCTTAACCGGATTTATGCTATTCGTGACCCTACTCTAGTCCATCTCTACAGATGAGTCTGTCTTCTAGAAAGGTCCTTTGAATCTATTCAATACTTGCACGTTCAATGAGATATGAACATAGTTTCCAACTCAATGGCCAACTTCATTCTAGATTGGTACATTGCACACACATGATATATTCACAAAGCATAAAAGCATACATAACATGCAAATCATCCATTGTATAAGAAAACATGTAAACAAGATCACATTAATCATCCATTAAAACACATAATGCACAAAGCCACTGAAAATGTATGTATATATATAAATTCGTACATAAGTACAAAATGGTAGTGCTAATACAAAAATTCGAAGCATGCTAGCTTTCAATAAGAGTCATCTCTATGAAAATTCTGAAGCCCGTAAGCTTTCAGAGTATACATGTACGTGCATTTTCCTAAACCCTATGCTACACGACCCTAGGCCGCTCAGCCCCAGGCTGAGCATGGTAACAGACGATGACTCTAGCCACCTTTCGGAGTAGCATGCTGAAACGAGATGATATCCCAACTGTCAACTCCTGATATCAAAGGGTTAATTCATGTACAACAGGCTCTGGAATGTCAGCAGTCATCCCTAGGAGCTTCTCCCCAATCACCTCTTGCTTCTCAAGAGCATCACGGGCCGCCAGCTCGATCTGTAGCACTCCTCCTCTCTATGCATGGTGGGAGACTCCCAGTGGTCTCTCTGGATCCACGTCTGCAAAGAAACATGTAAACATCATCAACCCTACTACAAAAAAAAATCATAAAATGCATAAAATATAAAAACACAAGCAGTGGTTCTTACCTATGCCACCCCACTGCGTTCCCTCTAGAAGCACTAGGTTGGGATCTCCCCGGAAGTCTATACCGACATATGGATAATCCTCTACCATAAGGATATGTGCCTACAACCATGAGAAGAACCCAGTACTAAAACTGACAATGGGCGCCCTGCCACCATGGAGAGCCATCACATCTTCCCATCTCAGCATGTGAGGATCACGCACCTCCTAATCCTTGAAATCCAATTCTGGGCGCAAGAGAGGTACTCGCTCCAACATGAAAAATACCATGATCAAGCCATATCCAAACTGCTTCAGCGCCCCATGCTAACATTTGGTCAACTGATCTTTAAGGCTAATGAGAAGCCCCTCACACCAGTTAAACACAATAGGATTCATGTAGTCCTCAACACACATCATTTGTGACTTGCTCGCCAAGTGAGCAGCTCGGCTTCTAGCAACTTGCACAATGGTGAAGAGTATCACTCGTAATTCCCTATCCATGACATGTTGGATGGGAATTTTCCCGTCGACCATCGCTGTACCCAAAGTACACCACTAATATATCATTTCCTCGACCGAACAGTCACCACCACGTGACTCGTTCAAAGACATAGGGTTCCCTCGTCAGGATAACCCTGTCAAAAAGTAGATTTCCTCGACATCTATGGTAAGCGTGAGCTCACCTATCCGGAAGTGCTGTTGAATGGGGTCCCAACCTTGGACTAGGTGTGTCAGTAGCTGGACTTGGGATCTCATCCTTGTCACTTGAAAGTACTTGAGTAGCCCCAGCTCCACAATGATGCAACGCTTTATGGATTGTTTTCCACTTGCATATCCTCAAGCTCATGGTTGCATTCCCGCCACTCAAGGACCATTGTGTCGCTCCAAACCTGCCAAGTAAACCATTTAAACATCTTTAGAACTTTGCGCTTCCATCCAAAAATTTTAATTTTTGATAGGTTTTGAGTTTCATTTGGCCATTTATGCTGGTGCAGATCACCCATTTTGACAATGCACCATTGGCGCAGAAGTACCTTTTGGGTTCTGCGCTGACGTAGAGCCCGAATGGGATGCCTGCGTCGGCCCATGGACGCAAACCTACCAACTTAAAACACTTAAAATATACCTAAAAACATTAAAAAAACAAATTCTAATCTACTCAAAAGTTAAATGGGAAGGTTTAGGGTTACCTATCACTAACGGCTCACGAAATGATGGACCGTAGCTCCCAAAAACAATAGTTGAAATTCAGCTCCAAACGGCACTTCGCACTCTCCAAATTTGGTGAAAAACAATTGTAATTTCTTTTCACTATTTCACCCATTTTATAACAAAAAATGGAATATTCCTTTTATATTTTGATGCTTTAGTGGGTTTTTAACTATAGTTTGGGTTATTTACTGCATTTAAACACTCGGTTAACCACTTTTGACCTAGCTTTTGAGCTGTAGGTGCCTCATTAATTCCTTTTCTTGACGTGGTGGTCATCTCGTAAGTATCATCAGGTATGAACACTCTCCGAGCATCTTTTTGTCATTATTTCACGCATTAATGTAAATTATCAAATGACAACCGAGATAACTCTTTGTTCTTTCTCATGCTCATTAAACAATGAGAATAAGTCACTAAGTTATAGTTTATCACTTTTTTGGGCTCGTTAAACTTCCATGAAAAACGAACCCCCCAGAGTTTTCTTTAATCTCTTTTTAGGCTCTCGAAATACGAAAAGATTGCCAAGCGAACTTGTCATGTTCACACTTGTTAAAGTATCTAAATAGTCATCTTCCTGGTGATAGTTTACCCCTTTTTTAGACCAGGGGGAGCTACTTATGAAAAAGGAATACTCCAGCAAATCATGACTGGAAGAGTCCTCTCTTGCGTTGTTTTACCCTTTTCCGGGCAAAGAGGCTAACCTTACGAAAAAGGACCTTTGGAGTCTTCTTTAGTTCTTTTCAGACTCTCTAAACATTAAATGACACCGAGTTGACCTTCTATGGACTTGTTAAAACTCAACATTGAAGGGCCTGCCATGGGACGAACCCCTCCTTTCCCAGGTTCTAAAAGTATTTGGGATTGGACTCATCTATGAGATGAGCTATACCGAGCATCTAGTTACCCTCATCAATATCGTTAAAAACACATGAGGCACTCATCAATCATGATGGGGAAAAAGGAAATTTTTTATGTTACACCTTTATCTATGGTGGTACTTAGTCACTCTTGGACATGGCACTCATTTTGCATTTTCATTCAGTACTTGTCTTCGAGTCCTGTTAACTTCATGAGTCTTGTTACTCCTTTGGGTCATCCAAAGAATGCTTCCACCATCAGTTGCATTAGTAGTTGCTGTAATTCTCGTCATGTCAATACTGCCAAGTCATGCCATGCCCATGTTCAAGAAATGTATTCACCGTTCATCATTTGCAGTCAGTACACCTTCCATCACGTCAGTCTACTATGAGTCAGTCTTGCATGTTACTGTACCATCTGATCTACTCCAAACATCTATTATCAAGTTTTGTGTCAATGATGGGGGATTCAACATGGACCTCCTTCGACAGATTCATCCTTGTCGACTTCAACACATCATCCGAGGACTGAATCTAGAAATCAATCGAGTACCTTGGGCTTGCATGCCTCAATAGTAGGTTACCTCGCTTTCAACATGAGTTTACATCATTCACTCTTGATTGAAAGATTTCATCAAGCGTTCGACTTCAACTCATTCATTCACGCTTGATGATATGTACTATGATACCTTAGGGATCATTGACATTAATGGTGATTTCCCTTGTGCTTGTTAACTGTATACATCATTGACCGACAATCAAGTGGTTTCTACCATGTTCGACGTCAAGACAATTGTAATCGCATGGATAGATTCGTATCATTGTGGGTTCAGCTTGAAGACCCTAGGAAGTCATGTTTTACCTAGGTTGCGATGGATATTGTTTGAGTCATATTACACAGATCCACTTTCGTATTGGTCGTGGTTGTGTTATCATCTCATCATGGATCTATGCTTGTGTCTAGTAGCCATGATTGTGCTCAGTCGGTCATTACTGCCATGGATCTACAATGTATTTGTCGGCATCCATGTTGTGCGTCATATGAGACTGTGTTCTCAGAGTTAGTTGTACTACAACAACATCTTCTCTCCGACAAGTCCTTGTCATTCCTTCTATCAAAGCATTTTATCTGATTATTTTTACCAGCTTCATGCTTTGGGGGGCATTCTATTACACCCAAAAATCTCACCATCATGAGACCTATGTAACCTCAGTGCATAAATCCCTGAAGTACCATGATCAAGCTAGTCATTTGGAGCAAGTTGATGCCATTTATGCACACTCCTAATTAGGTCGGCAAGTTTCCTTCATGCAGCATGTGCCAAAGTCAGTTTCATGGGATAAAGGTAGATTTTGAGCGAATTCTAGAATTTGGATGAGGTGGATCTCTATCCCTAACACCTAGGTGAGCTAGCCTTTAGTTCCCTAGCCTTTGGGAAGGATCCCTTATCCCTCTCCCCATTATCCTCAACCTACTCTCTCCACTTGGTCCTATAAATATGAGATCCCTCTTTATTCCAAGGGGAGGAATTCTATGGTACTCTTATGCTGGTGAAATTAGCTCAGAAGTTCAGCACCCTAGTCTTGGAGGCACCTACTTCTCTCTAGGAGATTTGGTTTGGCTTATCGGAAGGAGATTGCAACATTGTGGCATCGGTTGTAATCCTCTCTTCTATTGTATTTCCCACTTTTTATATAGTAATATAAACACTTTCTATAAATGTTATTGTGTTGATGATATTTATAGTTTACGTTCTCAACTGTTTACTTAGACTAGTTACTGTTTAGGAATATCTTACTGCTTGTATTGTTCCTGTGTGTTTTGATAGGTCTTACAGCCATAGATCCGATGACCGCGGAACTCGGAACAACAATGGGGAGAAAGATCTACGAATCTAAGGTAAAATGCTTAATTACTCAATCTCTAACTAGATCTAGCAGAGTAGTTTCATATTCTGTCCCATTTGTTCTAGACTTACATTGAGCTAGGGAGATCGCGACTTAAGTCTTCTTTGGGTAGATTGTCCGATAACAGGAACCTTATATGAAACAAATTGTTACAGATTTGAATGATCCTAGTGAGCCTGCTGCATATTTCAGCTCCCGTGTGGAAAATTACAGTTTCGATACATTTTTTAGGGATCTACCTGTGGATTTGTCACCAGCTGAGAACTTATAGAATAAGTCTCAAATTGTCAATCTTACTTCTGTTCCATTCTCAAGTATGGTTATACATAATGTATACAATGTAAATACTAATTTAGGGATAGACTTGAATGCATGGACTCTATTTTTTTATGGCTCTAGATATAAAGATGGAGCTGGTGCAAGTTGTGTCTTGATTGATCCAAACGGAACCAAAACTATGATTTCCTGCAGACTTGAGTTTGAATGCACCAACAACGTAGCTGAGTATGAGGCCTTGGTCCAAGGAATCAGGAAGGAAATTGACATGGGTGCCCAGGTAATTGAATGTTATGGAGATTCTGAGATCATAATAAAATAGGAGAGGAACAAAATCCATTGTTTATCTCCTCGTTTGATTAACTATCAGAAATTGGTAAGGGATTTAACTAATTCTTTTTCTGCATTTAACATTATGTCAGTCCCCAGATCACATAATTTTGATGCAGATTTATTAGCTAATACTGCATCCAGGTTGATCCCACCAAAAGGTTTGTCCCCTAACACGTTTTCAATTGAACTTATGTACAGGCCTTCCATTCCTGATAATGTGAGTAATTGGAAAGTGTTTGATGATGACCAACAAATATTAGACTTTCTTACATCCCAAGAAACGTTTCAAGATGTGGCAATAGATGAAGCTGAGCATGAGAAGTCTTTGACTGATTCCACTCATCTTTCAAATATTATCCCAAAATCATTCATCAACCTGGAGAAATATTATGATCTGTAAGCTAAGTTCAAGCAAAAGACCAACTGTAAAACCCAGAGTTAATCCCTCAACTCTGAGCCTGTCAACTTAGGAACCAAATAGAATCCTCGTTTCATCAATCTAGGAGTTGACTGCTCTGCTGAGGAAAAAAGAGCTTTTATCAAACTGTACAAAGAGTTCAAAGATGTCTTTGCATGGACATACGATGAACCTAAAACTTTTGACACCAGTATCATGCACCATAATATTCCAATGAAACCTAAAGTAAAACCTTATCAGCAAAAGTCAAGGAAGATCCATCCCAGTCTGGAACCTTCTGTCAAGAAGGAGCTTGACAAATTACTCGAAGCACGATTTGTATTCCCTGACAGACATACACAGTGGATTTCTAATCTAGTGTTAGAACATTAATCCACCACTTAGTACCTTAGTCTAAGTCCCTAGTCAATTTTATTGTCATTTATGCATTAATACACTATGTTTGGACTAAGGTTGCTTAATTGGGAAAAATATCCACTTAACTGGAAGTTTTCACACTTGTCTAAGCGCTCCAGCCCAGTCAAACTCCACATGTGTCCACAAGTGCAACCTCATTCAATGCTAGAGTGCTCCCCTTCCTTGAATTGGGGAATTGTGGTTGACTAGGAGCGCTAGGGTGGATTTGGCCCAATTTTGGAAATATTTTGTGCATTTAATGCCTCCTAGAACCTCCCACTCACCTTATTTTGCTCACTGTTGTAGGTACAAACGATCCCATGTTCTATTAGAACATGGAAGCCCCAAGATTCTTAAATGAAAAGGTAATGGTTTAAAATTCCTTCGTTATTATGGGATTTTCTGTCATGTTTATTTTGTCATTATGGGGTTTTCTATCATGTTTATTATGATTTCATGCCTTTATATTTCGATGTAGGTAATTAGGATTTTTTTTCCCTTTTGAAAATTTCTAGTTTTTTATTTTTTTTTGAAGTTGCGGGAAGCTTTGATTTTTCTCAGAAAGTCATTTTCATCCCGCAAACCCGCTATCCTGCAATTGTGGATTGCGGGAGCTTGTTTTTCCCTTTCTGGGATGTTGGCATCCCGCAACCCGCAAATTGCGGATTGTGGGAAAGCTTTGTAAATAGTTTTTGAACTTTTCGTTCCGTAACCCGCAATTGCGGATTGCGGAAAAGTGGATTGAATAATAAAATTGTGTTGTGTCTTTCCACAACCCACAACCTGCAAATTGTGGATTGTGGATTGTGGAAAGATTATTTTATTTTTAAAGAGTTGTTTGCTTCCCCGCAACCCGCAATTGTGGATTGCAGATTGCAGAACTCTTTTATCCGTTGATTTTCTAAGTTGCGATCACGCAACCCGCAATTATGTATTGCGGATTGCGGGAAGAATGTACTTAGCTGCAAAATAAACTCCCGCAACTTGACCCCGCATCCCGCAAGATTTGATTTCAGTTGTTTAATCATCTTGATCCTATGGCCTAGAAATTATGTGTCGAAAATTGATAAATACATGGTTTTTTCTGTTTTTCCTTATCATTTTCATTTTCGAAAAATTACCTTGCTGAGTGCATTTTCACTGCGAATTTTACCAGGGGTGGTTTTCACTGTTTTCAGTTAATTCTAATTGGTTTTCCTGTCATTTTCACATGCTATTATTTATGGTTTTGTCGTTTATGAATTAGTTTTGATTTTGTGTTTTTCTATTATCATAATTGTTCAGTCCTTGAAAATGTCACAGAATAATCGATCCAAGGCTGCTCACAAAGACCTGTTGACCAAAGACCCCAACTTTGGTATATTCTTAGACATCAGAGACAAGATTACTGAAACCTAACAAATCGACTGGTCCAAAATCTACTCAATTTTTGATAATGATGACCTATCAGACATCCAGAATGACCAAATTGCATATGAGAGATTTAGGGATTCCCATCTTCATGCCATTGCTTCCAGACCCCCTATCCTTCCTTATACTGATGCGGTTAAATGGATTGTGGACCACGCTAACCCTAAAGACTGGTCTTTCAATGACAGCGCAGGGTCGCAATTGGCTACTTTCCTCCCTGAGGTTTTCATCGGAGCCTATGCTCTTAAACTAGTTGTCAAACCCCTTAACGTTGAATTCGTAGAATCCTCTAAGACCAAGTATAATTTTAACGAAATGCTAAAGTCATGGATGAATAAACCTAACAGTTTCATGCCTAGGGTTGATAACCTATACCCGGTTTCCTGGTTTAGAGAACCTTATTCCTTAGTGGCAGCCATGCTATGAAGATTGTATGGTCTCCCAAATTGTTCAGTATTTAAAGCTGAATAGGATCGTATAGCCCATCATGTCCTAACAACTGGTGAGTCTTTCCCTTGAGCATCCATCTTGTCATTTGAACTCAAGAAAGCCATTCAAAAATATCAACAAGCACCGACTCTAAGGAAACCACATTTCTTCTTTTCAGCTTTTTTCATTGATGTATTTTGCATAGAATTTTAGTATCCCAACATGGGATGGCTTTGGACTCCATCAGACCCTCCAATCCATACTTATCATTCTGCATTATGGGAGAGCAATTACATACCTTTAATATATGACATTTGTGACCACTTCCTTGGAAGTATTTATCTTAAAATATTCAAATAACAGGCTTCTGATTTCTCAGTTGATGCCAAAACCTTCATTACTACAACTAGTGACTAGTATGTGGGTGAGTCCTTCTCTTATATCAGATTTTGGGGGAGCAATACTATCCATTTACTACCCAGGATAGTTCCATACAAGTTAGTCATTGAAGAAGTTTCCTATCAAATGGTTACTAATGGTGTGTATAAAAGCTCACTGGTCCTAAAAGGAAGGGGTGTCCTAAGTTCCCCTTGAACCTTGGGCCATTGGCTATCCCAACTTCAACTTGGGCTATAGTGTTTGGTGACAAAATGGCTTCTTTGAAGTTGGGCTATGCTGCCAAAAGAAGACATGATCCTAAGGTATTTCTTGATGCTCATTTAAAGCAAAATCATATGAAGATGGGTTATGTTCATGAAGAAGTCCCTGATGACTCCATCTATCAGGGAGTAAACACCTTTTTTGAAGTCCTAGATAGGGATAAGATTAGAGATGAGCAAAACCAAATCATGCAATATCAACAGGAACTCAAAACCAGAGTTTTGAGTGTTGATGTAATTGTAACTTCGGAATGTATTTCACCTATGTATATTGTATTCCTATAGAGATGTTATTATTCCTCTATACGGAAGTGTTTGTATTCCTATAGAGATGTTATTATTCCTCTATACAGAAGTGGCATCATTTATATTGTAAGTGTCATAACTTATACTTGATGGGTTATTAGACCACCTTGTTGGTGTCAGCCCTGTATAAGTCATGTGGTTCAAAGGGTTATTAGACCACCTTGTTGGGGTTCGCCCTGTATAAGTCATGTGGGTCAAAGGGTTATTAGACCACCCTAGTGGGGGTCAGCCCAGTCACCATTATGTTAAGTGGTTAAGTTGAGGCCAACCTAGTTGAGTAAAGGTCAAGTCAAGTTAGTGTATAAATAGAGAGTGTGTCTCTCTCATTTTACACACTCACTTTCTCACTCATACTCTCATTGGAGAGTGGTGCACTTGTCGAGGATGAGAAGCTGCTGCTAGGAGGACTATCGCTTGTACATTGGTTGTATCATTGCTCTATCTATCTCTAAGGAAGTTGTGGGGTTTTTCACCTTCTTGGTTTTCCCCGGTGAAACTCTATGTCTCTTGTGTGCTTGCATTATTGTGTCCATTATTGATATGTTGTACATGTTGTTCTCTCAGTTAAGATCCCAGATCAAATTGAATAAAATTTGAAAAAACTAGCATTGAGTTATAGAAGCATGAAACTCAAGATTGCTGAGAAAACAAGAAAGGATAGAGAGGAAAAGGAAGCTCAGAAAGTAGTTGTTCCACTAATGCTAACCTGCAGTGAAGGAGATAAAGGAAAAGGCCTTATGGAAGATCCTCCTAAGCTGAAAATTGTTGACGAATTTAAAGAATTAACACAAGCATCTCAACAATTAAAGCAAGAACTAGCAAAGATGACTTCGGTGTTGGACACCCAAGTAGTTGTAGCTGCTAAGCCTACTGTTGATATTCAAGTCACTCCTGCAGTTACCTATATTAGTTATGATTAGGTGTTGGCTGTGACTAAGCCAGGTAAAAGAAAGAAGACTCAGACTTCTGCATCTCAAATCCCTACCTTGAATATTATTGATAGTGATTTTTAAGATGAGGTACACAGTTCTGTGCCTGTGATTGAAGAAGTAACTGAAAATTCTCAAATAGTTACAAATTTATGGAATGCTATTGAAATGTATGACTATATCCCAAACCAACAGATCCTTCAAACCATTTATGATGCTGATACCACAACCTCAACACTTCTTTCATCTATTCAAATTCTCTCAACCTTATCATCTGGGGAAACAATACCACCTACAATATCCTAGTTGTTTCATACAGTGACTTCCATCACTGCCCCATTTCCAGTTAGCTTAGTTCCACTTCCCATTTTTCCATCTACTTTTGCAGAGATCCAGTCTTCGATTGTCCCTCTGCAATCATCCCCATCCATTTTATCACCACTAGTTACTGATGACAAAAGCCCCAGTTCCTCCTTCATCATCAACTAATGACATCCATATTCCACTTTATGAAGCTTTCACTTCAATTCCTTCCCAAACCTCTGTACCAACAGCCATCCAAAATATGCCTTCCTCCCCAACTACTTCCCAAGTCACTATGTCTATACCCAGTTCTACTGTTACTCAAACATCCCCATTGGTTTCAACAGTGAATGTGACTACATCATTCACTGAATTGGTAGCTTAGTTTGAAGAAGATATTGTAGTCCCTCTAGGGGATTATTTCTACATTAAAGCATCTAAGGAAGTGATAAGAAAAGGTAAGAAGAGAAGCATGGATCAAGGTGGATTGGAGGCACCCACTCCTAATCAAATAATTTGGGCTAAGCAATCTTACAATATCCAACAGGAAGCATTGGATACTGCTGCAGCCATGGGTGCATTTGCAGGTGCAAACTTTAATTCAGTGACAACACTGAATAGGGAGATTGATTTGAAGAATGAAGAATTCAGGAAGCTTGAATAGAAATTGGCCAAAACCAATGCAGAACATGGGGCTTATGTTCATTATCTCATGAATTTATTTGAATTTGAAGATTTGTAGCTGAAAAATACATGTCTCCGGGTTCAATTACATGATGCGCAAGTTGTGAATGATACCAATGTCCAAAGGATAGTTGTGCTTGAAAAACAATGTGAGGATGCAACTGGAAGTGCATCCTACTCTACCTTCTCTATGTTTCCCCAGCAGGAGTTTAAAGACTTGGCCATTCAGGTCAATGACGAACACTATAAACTGCTGATTGAATTGTTTAGCACTCTCGATAATATTAGGGAGACTCACATTGCTTTTGGAAAGATTTATGTCATGCTTGATGTACAGATGGCTAAAAGACAGCAAGCCTCTTAGGTCAATGATGATATTGTAGAAAGGAAGAGGTATATAAAGGGTAGACCAGAGGATATTCCTGTCCTTAGTAGTTTTCAGCTCAATAAAATCAAGACTGTGTTGCATGCTTGGAATGATCTCAATGATATGGTTGAAGATATTATTCAGAAAACAAAGGCTATTTGTGGAAGGAGGTGGTATGTTGTTGACAACATCATGAAAACATTGCAGTTTCCTACCATGGATCTTATTCAAAGCGCTTGTACACCTAAATTGGTGATTGAACAGGTTTAACACCGATGCGAGGAGGCCAAATAGAAGATTCAATGCCTCATGCATATCAAAGTTGAAGACGTGGATCAGTTAATCAGGAAACCTATTGCCATTGAGGGAAAGATCCACATTTTTATCTGTATTTGGCATAAGTTGGCTAAAAACAAGATTGAAATTTTTACATGTGATGCCCAGCTGGGGCTTGAGTCAATGAATTATCCAAATATAGATGAATTGTTAGAAATTTGGGCCAAGTGGAAAGATTTTCTTGGCCATTAGTCTAGGTCAAATTTTGTAATCCATGTTTTATGGGAATTTACTCTTTTGTATCAGTTTGTAATTATTACTTAAGGGTAGATCTCCTGTAGGCTAGGGATGCTGGAATTTGGAGGAGAAAATCAACAAAAGAGACTAGAGATACTCTCGTTAATGCAGAGCTTGTAATTTCTTGCAAACTTTCAGCAATATAGTAATGTTATTCTTTTGCATCTTCTTTTTTCTATTAATCAAATTTCTTTGATAAATGTTGATTTTCACTTCAGGTTGCTTATCAATACTGTTTACTCTTTGCAATTTATAAAATACATTGACCTATAGTTTTGATTTTTCTCTGCTTAAGATCTGTGTATCTTTAAATGTTTTAATAGAATTTATTGAATTAAAATGTTTATCTATTTCTGCAAATGGTTCACAAAAACTCATAATTTATGTTAATTTTTCAATTGACATATCAGTCACAGGTTAATATTGAATGTACCTCAACCCTTAATTTGCCATCAGTTAATTTTAATTGGTTGGTTGTAACTTGAGCAAATAAGAAACTAATATCCTTTACATTTATGTTAAGTTGGTGAGCATGCTTATCTATTTTCACAACAAGTTAATTTGCATATAAACAAGATACCTTCTTATAATAGGATTAACTTAGATTAGGTTTTCCTTCTAGGTAGATTCTTTAAACTTCACACTTTGTTTTCCTTCACAGGAAGACAAATCCATTTAGGATCAAAACCATAAGTGCCAGTGGAGGCCTTTGTATCTGTGGGAGATTACTATTCCAAACAGGCTGGGGATAGAAATGTCCTTGTGTAGGAACTTTTGAACCCTTTCAGTCTGGGTTTCCCCCCTCTGTTGTGAGCCTTGTGTTGGCACAGGATAGATCCACAGGAAGTGCGGAAGCCGACAAGCACGAAAGCCAAATCCCATGATAGAAGGAACGGCCATGAAATCTAAGGAAGCGCAATAATAGTTTAGAATACTTAATTACTAAGTCGTCCAAAATAGGCCATTTTGTAATAAGATAGAAGCATACAAATAGAAGTGTATTGTAAGCCTAAGGGCAGAAGAGTTGAAGAAAAAGGTGCAATCTTTTGAGTTTGATTGTAATTGCGATATCATGTTTTGAATATCTCTGTGACGGGTTTTCTGCAGATGTTAATGATTGAGGATGTTCAGTTGTGAATTATGGTATTATGTTGTGATGCGATAATGGGTTATTTAGATATTCTCTGTTGGTTTATGTGAAACATATTTTTGGTTAATGCTAAAATATCTTGATGTGAATAATCGATTAGTAAACTATAGTAAATGTCTGCGATCTCTGGTTAATGCACACACAGCTTGTTTGTAACTGCAGAAGCTTGGTTCCTGCAGCACCCTTATCTACCTCGGGTGAGACCTCACCTGCTTCGCAGGTGTTTCTGGAAAGGAATAACTCCTTTCTGGGATGGTGAATAAGGGGTTGTTGGTATTATTGACAATAGAGTGAACCCCTATCGAAAGACCCTATGTCAACAAATGGTTTTGTTGATGGGACCTTAAGAAGAAAAAGAGGATATGCTCTGGCATCCGATGAAACCAGAGATCCAAGAGTGGTTCAGTTAGAAAGCGGAGGAGTTTGCGGAAGAAGAAAGGAGGAACCCAGTAGAAATAGTAGAAAGTTGGTTACAAAAGCACATATACTCAGATATCCATGAGATATTCTTCATCGAATTTCCAGTAATACTACAGGAGTGGCTCACATAGTTGATATTCAGATGGCATACCAACTAGAATATTGGATCAAATCAGTGGACTCTAGAACTAATTCGACAACTGAAGCAAGTCAACAATACAGTATGAAGGGATGTTGACTTCTGGATTGATAGTATCCTAGAGGGATACATCGCTAAGATCATGGTAGATACCAACAGTTCGTACAGCGATGCGGAAAGACGATTTTTCAAAGGACCAAGGGGTAGGTTTGTCCTGTCGCTGAACCTGTGGATTAAGATGTTGGTGTGCGAAAAGGGTATGATGAAAATGACCTCCAATGAGTAGACATATTGGTGTGCAGGGGTTGTAGGTATCACATAGTTACAGATCCGCTAGGAAAGATGCAAGTTAGATGGACATGAGCGACGACGAATTTCTAAGGGAAGTTGAGAAAGACTGTGGCACCTTGAGAAGTGGAACGATATTCCGGTGTCCTGATAAGAGGAGGAGGACTGAGGAAGAGTCCCCTGAGAGGACAGGAATGGAAGAATATGCAACAAGGCCATAGAGTACAAAGCTCCCTTACTATGAGGAGGAAGCCGGTGATCAGGCTACCCCAGAAGAAGAGCAAATTGTAAGCTATCACATACCTTTGACCCCGCACGCTACCTATCAATCTAAAGGAAACACCACAAATAATTCGCATAGTTGTCCCACATGTAGTTGAAAAAGTAGCGCATCAGTAAGTAGCAATAGTAGGAACACCACGATGGCGGACGATACAAATATGTCGAGTTTTGTAGGAAGCGGGACAGAGGATCTCGAATAGTTTTGGTTTTTATGCAAAGCAGTGTAGATCGTGAAGCAGGTCCAGAATGAAGACATAAAAAAGGGACAGTTGGTGACAACCTTTCGGGATTGTGTTTTGGACTGGTTCATAAAATATACTAAGGTTCTAGGAAAAACGTTGGCAGAAATCAAAGAAGCAATGATTCAGGAATTTAAAAAACCCAAGTCAGAAGCATAGTAGATTACTGAGCTAAAAGAGATTAGGAAATATCTGAATGAACCAGTATGGGAGTTTGATCAGAGATACAAGACACCGATAGAGAAAGTCATTTTTCCAATAAATGAGTTGCAACATAAAGAGTGGTTTATCACCAGGCTGGTACCGCATATTAGAGGACCATTGATGCAGCAGAAAGTTGCGGATCAAGCCAAAGCATTAGAAATCATGATGAAACTAGAGGCCTTGCTGATCAGAGAAACTGGGGCTGGAATGGATAAGGTTCAAGCACAACTGGCTACGTTAATGCTCCAATTAGAGGACATTTAACAAGGGAAAAATAACCGTGCGGACGTATGGTGCACTAGGTGTAGGACGGAATGCCATCATAAGGATAACTATTCATCGTTTCAGCAGTATTTGAACTCAGGGGCACTGAACCCCCTTCGCCAGGAAAGTCTACCTTGGTGCCCCGTTTGTCAGGCCAAGGGACATCAACTAGAGGAATGCATCTACTAACAAAAAATAGTGTCGAAACCAGTGAATATGTACTATAAATTATGTCGATCAGTGGGGCATGATGAAAAGGATTGTAGGGCAAACAATTTGCTGCAAGAACGGAACATGGACAGATACCTGGTAAAAGGAGAAGAGCAACAACTAGGACTACAGCAACCGCAGTATGCCCAGCAACAACCACAGTTTATGCAGAGGCCTCAATTTGACCAAGGACAGTATGGACAACTACAGTATGTCGCACTACAATATCCACAACCATAGTACCAACAACTGCTGTATCAACAATACCCACAACCGCAGTATCACCAGCCACAGTACCAGTAGGTGCAGTATGGACCACCACGCAGAGGAGTTGGTGGAGGATTCCAGGGAGGAAGTGGTGGTGGCACTGGAAGGGGAGAAACCATTGGACGGGGCCGAGGACCTCCCACATGGTATAATTGTGGCCAACATGGACATTTTGCAAGGGATTTCCCGAATCAGGCCTCGCAATGTAAGTATTGTTGTGGAACAGACCATAGCATCAAAGATTTCCCACAACTTATCTCTAGATGGTAGACAAAGAACCTGCCATCCACGCCTAGCCAAAACCAGAACCAAAACCAACTGGTAGTACAGAAGATATTGACGGAAGCTAGAAAGCAATATGTGATAGTGGGAATAGTGACACAAGGAAAAGCAACAACAAAAGCTGACGAGCCACACCATACTATTTGACTAGTGAAATAGGTCACCTTCGATACGGAAGCTGAAAGAAAGGTTGTCCCAAAGGAACGGCTAGGAATCTCAGGGCAGCAGAGGAATGCATCTCCTAAAGCGGAGATCTACGCTATGCCACCAATGTTCGATCGAATGAAGTCACGGTGCAAGGCCACCACCGTAAAAGAATTCATCGGAAGTTGTTTGGAATTAGCGAAAGATGAGGACGCATTGGAGGATATATTCAAGCTACTATAGTGGCAGGAGGGCAGACGATAGGAACCCAAGGTTAATCACATACATAGGAAAAGGAAGACAGGTAGAGAAATGAGGATGTCAGCACAAATCAGAGCGTTCGACGTCGACTCCATCATTTGGGATTTAGGATTAGACATGAAAATATTGACAAAACAAACATGGGAAATGATGGGGAAGCCACAAATGACCTGGTCACCAGTACAATTGCGATTACCAAACCAGAGCAAGGTCACCCTGCTCGGTCGAGTGTGTCAACTTCTCGTCGAAATTGAAGGAATTCGAACATATGCCGATTTTGATGTGATAGAAATAGTAGATAACACATCTCCGTATCTAGCACTATTGGGAATCGACTGGGAAATGGAAAATTAGGCGATAATCAATTTCAAAAAGTAGATCATGTCATTTAAAGAATGAGAAATAAGGGTTGTTGCACCACTAGACCCTGCGGAAGGACAACGATACGTGGAACCCACCAAAGATGAAGATAGGGATGGATGGGATAGCCTATATAATATTTCTGAAGATTACATCGACCCAACTGAGGGAGGGGATTTGGAATGGCATAGCTCTAGCTCAGCATCTTCGGACTCAAACGAGGCACTGGAAAATTGGCAAAATCGACTTCATGAATTATCGTTTCGCAGGTGTGCAAGGATCACATAATCAGTACGTTGGGTGGATACTGAGGAGTGTGCGTTACCGACGTATGAAGGATTACCAAATTTGAGCACCTTCTTAACATAATTCGAAGGAAAAGTAGCGGAACCACAAAGACTCTTGGCCTGGGAGGAATCCTTGAAGGCTACTCCTGCGCGATGGTGGGCAATGCATAAATGAAGGATATCAAATTGGCCTCTATGCCGATGCCTCTTGGAGGTATGTTTTGGCGATACCGTAGCATGGAACGGACAAAGATACAATGGCCAGGGTAACCCAACCAAACATCTAAAGGCGTGTCATTACCAATGGGCAGCGCGACCAGAACAAGAGTGGGTGCATGCCTTCATGCATATGTTGGATGAAGTACCGCGGAGTTGGTATGTCACAACGGAGTTGCAACTTGGTACACTTTCTTGGGATTAGTTAACAATTTGCTTTAGCCAAACATTCTCCTTCACAGACGAGAATCCCTTCATCCATAATGCACTCCAGGCAATTAAGATGAATATTTTTGAGACAGAACCAACGGTGCAACTATCAAAACTATGATGGACCATGACACCTGAAATGATGATGGATTGCTACAATGTCTAAGGAGAACCGAAGGATGACAATGATGACCCAAGAGCCACATATGCGCTGGAGTTCGAAGGTAGCCACAATCTAAAGGCACCTAAACTACCATCTGACAAGTATAACCAGCCACTGAAGGTTATGAAGGTAAACATTGGGTTAGAAGAAAACCCAAAATTTGCAAGCATTGAATATTATTGGGACAAATCAACTATCGTGAATATCATAGATCTTTTGCATGAGTTTCAGGATTTGTTCCCAATGAAATTCTCAGAAATGAAGGGAATCTCTGGAGACCTCGGCGAAATGAATATTCCCCTAAAACCTGTTGCGAAGCTGGGTAAGCAAAGACTATATTGCTTAAACCCACGACACAAGGAATGAGTATAGGCTGAACTTGAGAGAATGTTGGAATCTGGCATCATTAAACTAGTCGAAGAGTCAGAATGGATTAGCCTGATGGTTGTCTAAGATAAGAAAACCAGTGAGGTAGGAATTTGTGTCGACCTATGAAAGTTGAACGATGCATGTTTACATGACCCATTCCCGACTCCATTCACAGAGGAGGTACTCGAAGGAGTTGGTAGTCAGGAAATTTATTCGTATACAGATGGGTTCTCAGGATACCATCAAATTAGGATTGCGAAGGAGGATATGCATAAGACCACATTTGTCACAGAATGGGGGTGCTACCAATATATAGTAATGCCATTTGTTAAATTTTGAGCATTAATTTACAATACTCTAGGATCTTTGCTGAGAGAATAACATCTACAGTATATCAATGCATGACAATCACAATATGACAAACATCACAAGAATCAAAAGCATAAAGACAAGAGACACAGAGTTTCCGTGGGGAAAACTCTAAGGTGAAAAACCCCACAACTTCCTCAGAGATAGAGAGAGAAATGGCTCAACCAAAGTACAACCAAATAACACTGAGATAGTCTCCTAATAGCAGATGATCCTCCTCCTCACTAGTGCACCACTTTTCAAGAGAGAGTGAGTTACTTTTTCGAGTGAGTAAAATAGAGATCTCCGATCTCTATTTATACTAACCTTTTTGCCCAGTGACCTTATGGGGCCGACTTGTCTATCTAGATACATCCACATTATATTATATATAATTCAGGGCCGACCCCACATGGTGTTCTAATAACCCATCGGCAAGTACACACACTTGCAACACTTGTCAATCCACATGACGACACTTCCTTATAGAGGAATAACACATATCTTATAAGGGTACAATCAATATACATAAAATACACAGATGAAATACATTCCGAAGTTACATATACATCAACACTCCCTCTTAACTAGGAAGGTATTTCTCGACATAGATCTGCTAGACAAGTCTTCTTCTTGGGATCATCATCATCGATGCATCGTCATCATCATCGTCACTGCTGCTGCTATCTCAACCAATCTCTGACTCTACTCGTCATAGGAAGTTCTACAGAGCCAGTCCTTTTTCATAATGGATGTAGGCCCACCACCTGCAGGTCTTCATCATCACTGGCCATACTGTCGAATTCTCAGGACTCATTACGTGCGTCACAAAACCTGGCTGCAGCATCCCAGGCTATTATGAGCACACAGCTCTACCTGTAGGATCTCCCAGGAGCAAATTACATGTGACCCATCACAAAACCTGGCTGAAGCATCCCAGGCTATTACGAGCACACGGCTCTACCTGTCGGATCTCCCAGGAGCACATTACATGTGATCTCACCACAAAACCTGGCTGAAGCATCCCAGGATGTTACGAGTACACGGCTCTACCTGTCGGATCTCCCAGGAGCACATTACATGTGGTCCACCACAAAACCTGGCTGAAGCATCTGAGGCCTTTTTCATCCTGTCCAGATCTCTGAAAAGCAAATTACATGTGGTCATGGCAAAACCTAGTTGAAGCATCTGAGGCCTTTTTCATCCTGTCCAGATCTCCCAGGAGAAAATTACATGCCATAGGACAAAACCTCACAAGAGCATCTACTAGATATCCCAGGGCACTGAATTACATGCCATAGGCAAAATCTCGAAAGACTATTTGTAGATCTCCCAGGGCACAAATTATATGTCCTCCCAAGCAAAACCTCGAAAGAGCATTTGCCAGATGTCCCAGGGCACTGAATTACATGCCATAGGCAAAACCTCGAAAGACCATCTGCAAATCTTCCAGGGCACAAATTACATGCTTACCTGCACAACCTGATCCACAGCGACAAAGTATCATCTGATACTCATCATACATCATCCTGATGTACACATGATCATCCTAATCATCATCACTGCAACATCCTGCTGCATGTCATCTAGAGAAGCTCGTCATCCACGATCATCCTGATCATACAATGCATCCATCTGATGCACACCAAGTATCTACCTAATATATATCATCACACATAGTCTATCCACCTGATACATAGATACATGATCCACACAATGTATCCATCAACATAAATGATCTACCTAATCATACTTGATACATATCAATATACATGATCTCCCTGATCATACAATGTATCCACCTGATACATATATAGATACATGGTCAAAGCATCCAACATGATGCATATACAAGATACATACAAATGATCCAACCGATCATATCCAGCATCCAACATGATTCATCCATACATATGAATGATCCAACTGATCATATCCAGCATCCAACATGATGCACACATACATATAAATGATCCAACTGATCATATCCAGCATCCAACATGATTCGTACATACATATAAATGATCCAACTGATCATATCCAGCATCCAACATGATGCGTACATACATATACATATAAATGATCCAACTAATCATACAAAGCAGAAACTAGAACATCATCCTGATGCTCAACAACATCCAGCGCTTACATCCACAGCCATGTGAAGGATCCTCCTTCCAACATGCTTGGAATGGCTTCAGCAAATGTATCCATAACTTCTTCCTCAAAGTGTCCTCAATCTGGAGAATGCCAAGCCTCTCTCTGAAGTACTCAAACTTCACCCTGGCTAATGGCTTCGTCGGCACATCTGCAATCTGCTTGTCCGTCGCAACATACAGGAGCTTCATAGCTCCTCTCTGCACCATATCCCTGATATAGTGATATTTGATCTGTATGTGTTTCGACCTGTCATGAAACATTGGGTTCTCGGATAGCTTCACACAACTCTGGTTATCACAGAAGATACCAATAGCATCCAACGGGAGATCAAATAACTCAGACAGTAGATTCCGTAGCCATACTGCTTCACAACTAGCTGAACAGGCTGCAACATACTCTGCCTCAGCTGTACTCAGTGCCACGCGGGACTGCTTCTTGCTAAACCATGAGATCACACCTGATCCCATACTGAAGCAGCACCCAGATGTGCTCTTCCTATCTGCAGCACTGCCAACCCAATCTGAATCAACATAACCCTACAGGTTAAACTTTTGATTCGCTTCATACTTGAGCCCATAATCCACTGTACCCTTCAGGTACCTCAGAACATGCTTTACAGCAACCAAGTGAACACTCCTCAGATCTGTCAGGAACTGGCTCAATGTGTTCACAGCAAAGCAAATGTCCGGTCTCGTTTTCGTCAGGTACATCAAGGACCCAATCATCTGACGATACATAGAGACATCAACCGGCTTAGATGAAGCATCACATAGAAGCTTCAGATTCGATGCCATCGGTGTGGCCATGGCCTTGCAATCCATCATCCCAAATCTCTTTAGGATATCTATTGTGTACTTCCCTTGACCAAGGAAGATGCCACCTGCACTCTGCCACACCTCCATACCTAGGAAATAATGCATCATTCCCAAATCTTTCATATTGAATTCAGCAGCAAGCTTCCTCTTAGTATCTGCAATCAGTTTGTCATCTCCTGTTACAAATAAGTCATCCACATATAGGAGTAGAATCACAGGATTCTCTTCCACAACCTTGTAGTAAAGGTTGGAATCCACTTTACTCTTAATAAAGCCCAAACTAGATAGGAAACTGTCCATCCTACCATACCAGGTTCTGGGAGCTTGCTTCAAGCCATACAAGGCTTTCTTCAATCTGCACACATGTGACTCCCTATCAGGTCTTGGGACTGCATCCCAAACATGATTGACGGATCATGGCATTCCATTTCTTCATCCCAGATCCTGGGAACTTTAATATCTTCAATATATATCTTTGTTGCTGGAACAAATGTTGTAGTGCTTTTGTAGGTGAAGATATACAGTCTTTCCTACAAAACAAGTTAAATTGCATGATTAGAAACATCTCATAATTTTCAGAACAAATTCTTTACACATAAAGAAATATGTCATGCAATCATGCAGTTATCTTAGCCAATGTTTCAATACAACATTTATCCATGTTCCACAACTTTCTAGATGCCTTCCAGTCTCTACCAGAACATTGTTGAGAGTTTACACTACTCCCAACATGTTAGCAAAGAGGTTTCATTCTAGATAAGTAGCACTGGAATGTTGTACAGTTCCATAGGCCACTTACCCATCACATGCATATTAGTAGTATACTGTTCATTCATGCAATCATTCAAATATGCACAATACATCTCCTAAGTCTAGGAACATAAGCATAATATTATTTAAACAAACAAAATAGGCAAGAAATGATAATTGAAATACTTATCTTTGTTTGTTTGTTGGGTGGACTCCCTCTGAGTCTTTGCTTCCTGGTAGGAGCTACTGAAGTAGCTTCTTCTACACCTTTCTGTTGTGGAATGTAGGAAGATGGTTAACTCCTTCTGAAACTATGCATCCTTGCAGGAGCTGCTGGAGTGTGCTCCCTCTTGATCTTTGCTTCCTGGATTACCTGTCCTTGAACTTATATTCATCCTTGCTGACATCAATCTTCTTGAACCCAGAAAAGACCTCTTTTGGTGTCTTGTTGTCCAACATCTTGTGGGGTGTTTTGTTCTGCACATATACAGCTGTTCTAGCTGCTTCTGCCCATAGATGCATAGGTAGATCCTGGTCATGCAGCATTGCCCTTGCTGCTTCCATGATAGTTCTATTCTTCCTTTCTGTAACTCCATTCTGTTGTGGATTGTAAGGAGTAGTCAACTCCCTCTTAATCCCTGAATCGATGCAAAGCTTCTTGAAGTCACCTGAGGTGAATTCTCCACCATTGTCGGATCTGAATGTTTTGATATTTTTGTCAGTTTGATTCTCCATCAAGGTTTTGAATTCCTTAAACTTATCAAACACCTCATCTTTGTTCTTCAAGAAGTATACCCAAGTATTCCTGGAGAAGTCATCAATAAATGAGACATAGTAAACATACCCACTTAGAAAACTAGATGACATAGGACCACATTCATCTGAGTGGATGATTTCCAGGATGTCTTTTGCCTTGCTTTCACTGCTTGGGAAAGCCTTCTTAATGTTCTTACCTTTTTGCACATCCTTTGCAAACACCTTCATGTTTGGTCTTGATTTCAGGAAGACCCTCTACAGCTTTGCTTGCAATTGGAAGTGCCCTATAGTGCATATGAGCAAGTCTTCTATGCCAAAGTTCACTTGGCTCCATGGATTCATGCACCATGGCATGTTCAGGTTGTCCCTTTAATTTATACAAACCTCCCTCTTGCTCTCCAATCACTACTGCATCATCTATGGTCTTTCCCTTTGTCCATATTAGGACTTGACCATCCACAAATGCAACCCTCATACCGTTTTCATCCAATGCAAAGATTGAGAGTAAGTTCTTCTTGAGCCCAGGTACATAAAGAACTTCTTTCATCTTCAAAGATTTTCCAAAATCTAGGTTGTAGGAGGCTTCACCACTTCCTTTGATTGGGTATTGATAATCATCCCCAAGTTTCACCTTATGGGGTGATTCATGTTCAGATAGATTCACAAAAGATTCCTTAAACCCAGTCATGTGTTTGGAAGCCCCACTATCAATCAACCAATCATTACAACCATGGGATATGGTACCTGTGAGAGCAGAGATTAGAACATACTCTTCTTCACTTGATGAGTTATCATCACTTTCTACCCTAGCCTTCTTCTTGGGTGGTTCATCATCCTTGGTAGCATGAGCATGAAACCTTCTTTTGCTGCCCTTCTTCTTCTTGTTGGAGTTGTTGTTGTCTTTCTTGTTCTTGGGACAATTTATGGCAATATGTCATTTCTCATTACAGGTAAAGCATATTCTTCTTTCTTTGAAGTGATGTGAAGATTTCTTGGAGTGAGATGGCTCTCTCTTGGACTTCCCTTTCTTGGTGTGAGCTGTGAGAGCTTGATCTTCATTCCCCATCTTTTCTTCTCATGCCACAAGCCTTGCTTCTTCTTGTGAGCATTCTTCCCGTAGTCTACTGAAAGAGATCAACTTCTTCCTTGCACAAATTCCTTGGATAAAGGAATCCCATGACCTGGGTAGGCCATTTAGAGTGGTCATCACCACTTCACCATTCTCCACCATTTCATCCACTGCTTCTAGTTGTTCCTTGATCTGGGAGACCCTTGAAAAATAAGATTGACTGGTTTCTCCATTCTGGAACTTTACTCCTTTCAATTGGTTCTGCAGGGTCATCTTCCGATTTATGTTCTTCCCTTCAAATAGCTTGGTCAAAGAGTCAAACATATCCTTGGGTGTCTTTAGAGAGGACACATGGGGTATGAGATGATATTTAATGGAATCAACAATGATTCTCTTTGCCTTGACCAAGTTCTTCTCATGCAATACCTTGGCCTCTTCATCCTCTGCGATAGGGATGTCTTCTTTCACATATGAGTCCAACTCATTCTCTTCTAGGATTAACCCAACTCTATACTTCCAGGCTCAGAAGTTATTAGCCCCTTCAAGCTTATCCTCAAGATTGGTGTGGAGAGACATCTTAAAGAGTACTTCAAATGGAAATACAAAAGATTTAGATCTTACCACTTGAAGTCCTGAAAACTGGATCTGGTCCCCGATTAGGGTTTGTCAGAGAAACCCTAAAAATTCAAAATGTGAATTTCAAATTTCTGAAAGGATAGAAAGATGCGCCTTGATGAGCTGATCATCCTGGTGCATTCAGAATTTGAGATCAGCAAAGTCTTGCTAGGTGGACTCCAAGCATCCAACATGATGCATACATTGGTAGTCGATTTTCAACTTTGACCAACTTCTCAGAATTTAAATTTAAGAATAGATTTGGATGTCACATTGGTAGACGAGCATCCATGCCAACTTTCATGACGTTCCGAGCTAATTTCACACCCTTTAAGCCCAAGTCTAGCGAAAACGCATGATCAAGTTTCAACTTTGACCAACTTCTCAGAATTGAAATTTGAGAATAGTTTTGGATGTCCCATTGGTAGACAAGCATCCACACCAACATTCGTTACGTTCCGAGCTATTTTCTCCCCCTTTAAGCCCAACTGTAGCAAAAACGTACGGTTGAGTTACGACTATCACCAACTTCTTGGAATTGAAAATTGGGCATAGATTTGGATGTCCCATTTGTAAACATTCGCGCACAACAACTTTTGTCACATTACGAGCTAATTTCACACCCTTTAAGCTCAAGTCTAGCGAAAACGCATGGTGGCGTTTCGACTTTGACCAACTTCTTGGAATTGAAATATGAGAATAGATTTGAATGTCTCGTTGGTAGACAAGTGCGCACGCCAACTTTCGTGACATTCTAAGTTATTTTCCCACCCTTTAAGCCCAGGTCTAGCGAAAACGCACGATCGAGTTTCAACTTTGACCAACTTCTCGAAATTGAAATTTGAGAATAGTTTTGGATGTCCCATTGGTCGACAAGTGTCCACACCAACTTTCGTGACGTTCCGAGCTATTTTCTCCACGTTTAAGCCCAAGTCTAGCGAAAACGCACGGTTGAGTTTCGAATTTGACCAACTTCTCGGAATTAAAAATTGAGCATAGATTTGGATGTCCCGTTGGTAGACAAATGCGCATTCCAAATTTCATGACGTTCCGAGCTATTTTCTCACCCTTTAAGCATAAGTCTAGCGAAAATGCACGGTGGATTTTCAACTTTGACCAACTTCTCAGAATTTAAATTTGAGAATAGATTTGGATGTCACATTGGTAAACGAGCGTCCACACCAACTTTCGTGACGTTCCAAAATATTTTCACACACTTTAAGCCCATGTCTAGCGAAAACGCACGATCGAGTTTCAACTTTGACCAACTTCTCGGAATTGAAATTTGAGAATAGTTTTGGATGTCCCATTGGTAGACAAGCGTCCACACCAACATTCGTTACGTTTCGAGCTATTTTCTCCCCCTTGAAGCCCAACTGTAGAGAAAACGTACGGTCAAGTTACGACTTTCACCAACTTCTCGGAATTGAAAAGTGAGCATAGATTTGGATGTCCCATTTGTAGACATTCGCGCACAACAACTTTCGTCACATTACGAGCTAATTTCACACTCTTTAAGCTCAAGTCTAGTGAAAACGCATGGTGGCGTTTCGACTTTGACCAACTTCTCAGAATTGAAATATGAGAATAGATTTGAATGTCTCATTGGTAGACAAGTGCGCACGCCAACTTTCGTGACATTCTGAGCTATTTTCCCGCCATTTAAGCCCAGGTCTAGCGAAAACGCACGATCGAGTTTCAACTTTGACCAACTTCTCAAAATTGAAATTTGAGAATAGTTTTGGATGTCCCATTGGTAGACAAGCGTCCACACCAACTTTCGTGACATTCCGAGCTATTTTCTCCACGTTTAAGCCCAAGTATAGCGAAAAAGCACGGTTGAGTTTCGAATTTGACCAACTTCTCGGAATTAAAAATTGAGCATAGATTTGGATGTCCCGTTGGTAGAGAAATGCGCATTCCAACTTTCGTGACGTTCCGAGCTATTTTCTCACCCTTTAAGCCTAAGTCTAGTGAAAATGCACGGTGGATTTTCGACTTTGACCAAATTCTCGGAATTTAAATTTGAGAATAGATTTGGATGTCACATTGGTAGACGAGCGTCCACGCCAACTTTCGTGACGTTCCGATCTATTTTCACACCCTTTAAGCCCAAGTTTAGCGAAAACGCACGATCAAGTTTCAACTTTGACCAACTTCTCGGAATTGAAATTTGAGAATAGTTTTGGATGTCCCATTGGTAGACAAGCGTCCACACCAACATTCATTACGTTCCGAGCTATTTTCTCCCCCTTGAAGCCCAACTGTAGCGAAAACGTAAGGTCAAGTTACGACTTTCACCAACTTCTCAGAATTGAAAATTGAGCATAGATTTGGATGTCCCATTTGTAGACATTCACGCACAACAACTTTCGTCACATTACGAGCTAATTTCACACTCTTTAATCTCAAGTCTAGCGAAAACGCATGGTGGCGTTTCGACTTTGACCAACTTCTCGGAATTGAAATATGAGAATCGATTTGGATGTCCCGTTGGTAGACAAGTGCGCACGCCAACTTTCGTGACGTTCCGAGCTATTTCCCACCATTTAAGCCCAAGTCTAGTGAAAATGCACGATTGAGTTTCAACTTTGACCAACTTCTCGGAATTGAAATTTGAGAATAGGTTTGGATGTCCCATTGGTAGACAAGCGTCCACACCAACTTTCGTGACGTTCCGAGCTATTTTAAACCCCTTTAGGCCCAAGTCTAGCGAAAACGCATGGTCGAGTTTCAAATCTGACCAACTTCTCGGAATTAAAAATTGACCATAGATTTGGATGTCCCGTTGGTAGCCGAGCTATTTTCTCACCCTTTAAGCCCAAGTCTAGCGAAAATGCATGGTTGATTTTCAACTTTGACCAACTTCTTGGAATTTAAATTTGAGAATATATTTGGATGTCACATTGGTAGATGAGTGCCCACCCAACTTTCATGACGTTCCGAGCTTATTTCACACCCTTTAAGCCCAAGTCTAGGGAAAACGTACGATCGAGTTTTGAATTTGACCAAATTCTCGGAATTGAAAATTTAGCATAGTTTTGGATGTCCCATTTGTAGACATTCGTGCACAACAACTTTCGACACATTATGAGCTAATTTCACACCCTTTAAGCTCAAGTCTAGCGAAAACTCATGGTGGCATTTCGACTTTGACCAACTTCTCAGAATTGAAATTTGAAAAATGTTTTGGATGTCCCATTGGTAGACAAGTGTCCACACCAACTTTCGTGACGTTCCAAGCTATTTTCTCCCCCTTTAGGCCCAAGTCTAGCGAAAACGCACGGTCGAGTTTCGAATTTGACCAACTTCTCGAAATTGAAAATTTAGGATAGATTTGGATGTCCCGTTGGTAGACAAATGCGCATGCCAACTTTCATGACGTTCCGAGCTATTTTCTCACCCTTTAAGCCTAATTCTAGCGAAAATGCACGATCGATTTTCAACTTTGACCAACTTCTCGGAATTTAAATTTGAGAATAGATTTGGATGTCACATTGGTAGACGAGCGTCCACGCACACTTTCGTGATGTTTCGAGCTATTTTCACACCCTTTAAGCCCAAGTCTAGCGAAAACGCACGATCGAGTTTCAACTTTGACCAAATTCTTGGAATTGAAATTTGAGAATAGTTTTGGATGTCCCATTGGTAGACAAGCGTCCACACCAACATTTGTTACGTTCTGAGTTACGACTTTCACCAATTTCTCAGAATTGAAAATTGAGCATAGATTTGGATGTCCCATTTGTAGACATTCGCGTACAACAACTTTCGTCACATTACAAGCTAATTTCATACCCTTTAAGCTCAAGTCTAGCGAAAATGAATGGTGGCGTTTCGACTTTGACCAACTTCTCGGAATTGAAATATGAGAATAGATTTGGATGTCCCGTTGGTAGACAAGTGCGCACGCCAACTTTCGTGACGTTTCGAGCTATTTTCCAAGTCTAGAAATGGGACATCCAAATCTATGCTCAATTTTCAATTCTGAGAAGTTGGTGAAAGTCGTCACTTGACCGTACGTTTTCGCTAAAGTTGGGCTTAGAGGGGGAGAAAATAGCTCGGAACGTATCAAATGTTGGTGTGGATACTTGTCTACCAATGGGACATCCAAAACTATTCTCAAATTTCAATTCCAAGAAGTTGGTCAAAGCTGAAACTCAATCGTGCATTTTCGCTAGACTTGGGCTTAAAGGGTGTGAAAATAGCTCGAAACGTCACGAAAGTTGCAATGGACGCTCGTCTACCAATGTGACATCCAAATCTATTCTCCAATTTAAATTCTGAGAAGTTGGTCAAAGTTGAAAATCGACCGTGCATTTTCGCTATACTTGGGCTTAAGGGTGAGAAAATAGCTCGGAATGTCACAAAAGTTGGCATGCGCATTTGTCTACCAACAGGACATCCAAATCTA
This sequence comes from Larix kaempferi, assembly GCA_027924585.1. Taxonomy (NCBI): domain Eukaryota; kingdom Viridiplantae; phylum Streptophyta; class Pinopsida; order Pinales; family Pinaceae; genus Larix; species Larix kaempferi. The sequence continues at coordinate 5,525,556 of BSBM01001417.1, read as the reverse complement.
TGCTCAATTTTTAATTTCGAGAAGTTGGTCAAATTCGAAACTCGACCGTGTGTTTTCGCTAGACTTGGACTTGAAGGGGGAGAAAATAGCTCGGAACGTCACGAAAGTGGGTGTGGATGCTTGTCTACCAATGGGACATCCAAAACTATTCTCAAATTTCAATTCCGTGAAGTTGGTCAAAGTTGAAACTCGACCGTACGTTTTCGCTAGACTTGGGCTTAAAGGGTGTTAAAATAGCTCGGAACGTCACGAAAGTTGGCGTGCGCACTTGTCTACCAACGGGACATCCAAATCTATTCTCATATTTTAATTCCGAGAAGTTGGTCAAGGTTGAAACTCGATCGTGTGTTTTCGCTAGACTTGGGCTTAAAGGGTGGGAAAATAGCTCAGAACGTCACGAAAGTTGGCGTGTGCAGTTGTCTACCAACGGGACATCCAAATCTATGCTCAATTTTCAATTCCGAGAAGTTGGTCAAATTCGAAACTCGACCGTGCGTTTTCGCTAGACTTGGGATTAAAGGGGGAGAAAATAGCTCGGAACGTCACGAAAGTTGGTGTGGACGCTTGTCTACCAATGGGACATCCAAAACTATTCTCAAATTTCAATTCCGAGAAGTTGGTCAAAGTTGAAACTCGATCGTGCATTTTCGCTAGAGTTGGGCTTAAACGGTTAGAAAATAGATAGGAATGTCACGAAAGTTTGTGTGGACACTTGTCTACCAATGGGACATCCAAAAATATTTCTCAAATTTCAATTCCAAGAAGTTGGTCAAAGTCGAAACGCCACCATGCATTTTCTCTAGACTTCGGATTAAAGTGTGTGAAATTAGATCGTAAAATCACGAAAGTTGTAGTGCGCACATGTCTACAAATGTGACATCCAAATCTATTCTCAAATTTAAATTGCGAGAAATTGGTCAAAGTTGAAAATTGACCGTGCGTTTTCCCTAGACATGGGATTAAAGGGTCTGAAATTAGCTTGGAACGTCACGAAAGTTGGCGTGCGCATTTGTCTACCAACGGGACATCCAAATGTATGCTCAATTTTCAATTCCGAAGAGTTGGTCAAATTCGAAACTCGACAGTGCGTTTTCCATAGACTTGGGCTTAAAGGGGGAGAAAATAGCTCGGAACGTCCCGAAAGTTGGTGTGGACGCTTGTCTACCAATGGGACATCGAAAACTATTCTCAAATTTCAATTCCGAGAAGTTGGTCGAAGTTGAAACTTGATGGTGCGTTTTCGCTAGACTTGGGCTTAAAGGGTGTGAAATTACCTCGTAATGTCACAAAAGTTGTTGTGCACAAATTTCTACAAATGGGACATCCAAACCTATGCTCAATTCTCAATTCCGAGAAGTTGGTGAAAGTTGAAACTCGATCGTACGTTTTCGCTAGAGTTGGGCTTAAACGGGGAGAAAATAGCTAGGAATGTCACGAAAGTTGGTGTGGACGCTTGTCTACCAATGGGACATCCAAAACTATTCTCAAATTTCAATTCCAAGAAGTTGGTCAAAGTCGAAACGCCACCATGTGTTTTTTCTAGACTTGGGATTAAAGTGTGCGAAATTAGCTCGTGAAATCACGTAATTTGTAGTGCGCACATGTCTACAAATTTGACATCCAAATCTATTCTCAAATTTAAATTGCGAGAAGTTGTTCAAAGTTGAAAATCTACCGTGCGTTTTCCCTAGACTTGGGCTTAAAGGGTGTGAAATTAGCTCGGAACATCACGAAAGTTGGTGTGTGCACTTGTCTACCAACAGGACATCCAAATCTATGCTCAAATTTCAATTCCGAGAAGTTGGTCAAAGTTGAAACTCGATCGTGCGTTTTCGCTAGACTTGGGCTTAAAGGGTGTGAAATTAGCTCGTAATGTCACGAAAGTTCCTGTGCGCAAATGTCTACAAATGGGACATCCAAACCTATGCTCAATTTTCAATTCCGAGAAGTTGGTGAAAGTTGAAACTCGACCGTACGTTTTCGCTGAAAGTTGGGCTTAAACGGGGAGAAAATAGCTTGGAACGTCATGAAAGTTGGTGTGGACGCTTGTCTACCAATGGGACATCTAAAACTATTCTCAAATTTTAATTCCAAGAAATTGGTCAAAGTCGAAACGCCACCATGCGTTTTCTCTAGAATTGGGATTAAAGTGTGTGAAATTAGCTCGTAAAATCATGAAAGTTCTAGCGCACACATGTCTACAAATGTGACATCCAAATCTATTCTCAAATTTAAATTGTGAGAAGTTGGTCAAAGTTGAAAATCGACCGTGCGTTTTCCCTAGAGTTGGGTTTAAACGGTGTGAAATCAACTCGGAACGTCAAGAAAGTTGGCGTGCGCACTTGTCTACCAATGGGACATCGAAACGACACCATGCGTTTTCGATAGACTTGAGCTTAAAGGGTGTGAAATTAGCTCGTAATGTGAGGAAAGTTGGCGTGCACACTTGTCTACCGACGGGACATCCAAATCTATGCTCAATTTTCAATTTCGAGAAGTTGGTGAAAGTCGTAACTCGGAACGTAACAAATGTTGGTGTGGATGCTTGTCTACCAATGGGACACCCAAAACTATTCTCAAATTTCAATTCCGAGAAGTTGGTCAAAGTTGAAACTCGATCGTGCGTTTTCGCTAGACTTGGGCTTAAAGGGTGTGAAAATAGCTCAGAACGTCACGAAAGTTGGCGTGGACACTCGTCTACCAATGTGACATCCAAATGTATTCTCAAAATTAAATTCCAAGAAGTTGGTCAAAGTTGAAAATGGGCCGTGCATTTTCGCTAGACTTAGGATTAAAGGGTGAGAAAATAGCTCGGAACGTCACGAAAGTTGGCGTGCCCATTTGTCTACCAACGGGACATCCAAATATATGCTCAATTTTCAATTCTGAGAAGTTGGTCAAATACAAAACTCGACCGTTCGTTTTCACTAGACTTGGGCTTAAAGGGGAAGAAAATAGCTCGGAACGTCACGAAAGTTGGTGTGGACGCTTGTCTACAATGGCACATCCAAAACTATTCTCAAATTTCAATTCCGAGAAGTTGGTCAAAGTTGAAACTCGATCGTACGTTTTCGCTAGACTTGGGCTTAAAGGGTGGGAAAATAGTTCGAAACGTCACGAAAGTTGGCATGTGCACTTGTCTACCAACGGGACATCCAAATCTAGTCTCATATTTCAATTTCGAGAAGTTGGTCAAAGTTGAAATGCCACCATGCGTTTTCGCTAGACTTGAGCTTAAAGGGTGTGAAATTAGATCGTAATGTGACGAAAGTTGTTGTGCGCAAATGTCTACAAATGGGACATCCAAACCTATGCTCAATTTTCAATTCCGAGATGTTGGTGAAACTCGTAACTCAACTGTACGTTTTCACTACAGTTGGGCTTAAAGGGGGAGAAAATAGCTCAGAACGTAACAAGTGTTGGTGTGGACGCTTGTCTACCAATGGGACATCCAAAACTATTCCCAAATTTCAATTCCGAGAAGTTGGTCAAAGGTTAAACTCGATCGTGCATTTACGGTAGACATGGGCTTAAAGGGTGTGAAAATAGCTCGAAACGTCACGAAAGTTGGTGTGCGCACTTGTCTACCAACAGAACATCCAAATCTATGCTAAATTTTCAATTCTGAGAATTTGGTCAAATTGAAAACTCGATCGTGCATTTTCCCTAGACTTGGGCTTAAAGGGTGTGAAATAAGCTCGGAACGTCACGAAAGTTGGTGTGGACGCTCATCTACCAATGTGACATCCAAATCTATTCTCAAATTTAAATTCTGAGAAGTTGGTCAATGTTGAAAATCGACCATGCATTTTCGCTAGACTTGGGCTTAAAGGGTGAAAAAATAGCTCGGCTACCAACGGGACATCCAAATCTATGCTCAATTTTCAATTCCGAGAAGGTGGTCAAATTTGAAACTTGACCGTGCGTTTTCGCTAGACTTGGGCCTAACGGGGGATAAAATAGCTCGGAACGTCACGAAAGTTGGTGTGGACGATTGTCTACCAATGGGACATCCAAAACTATTCTCAAATTTCAATTCCGAGAAGTTGGTCAAAGTTGAAACTCGATCATGCCTTTTCGCTAGACTTGGGCTTAAAGGGTGTGAAATTAGCTCGTAATGTCACGAAAGTTGTTGTGCGCGCATGTCTACAATTGGGACATCCAAATCTATTCTCAATTTTCAATTCCTAGAAGTTGGTCAAAGATGTAACGCGACCATGTGTTTTCTCTAGAGTTGGGCTTAAATGGGAAGAAAATAGCTCGGAATGTCACGAAAGTTGGCGTGGACGCTTGTCTGAAAACGGGACATCCAAAACTATTCTCAAATTTCAATTCCAAGAAGTTGGTCAAAGCCGAAACGCCACCGTGCGTTTTTGCTAAACTTGAGCTTAAAGGGTGTAAAATTCGCTCGTAACGTCATGAAAGTTGTTGTGCACGCATGTCTACAAATGGGACATCCAAATGTATTCTCAATTTTCAATTCCGAGAAGTAGCTCAAAGACGAAACACGACTATGCGTTTTCTCTAGAGTTGCGCTTAAAGGGGAAGAAAATTGCTTGGAATGTCACGAAAGTTGGCATGTGCACTTGTCTACCAACGGGACATCCAAATCTATTTTCAAATTTCAACTGCCAAAAGTTGGTCAAAGTTGAAAATCGACCGTGCATTTTCGCTAGACTTAGGCTTAAAGGGTGAGAAAATAGCTCAGAACGTCACGAAAGTTGGAGTGCGCATTTGTCTACCAACGAGACATCCAAATCTATGCTCAATTTTCAATTCTGAGAAGTTGGTCAAATTCGAAACTCGACCGTATGTTTTCACTAGACTTGGGCTTAAAGGGGGAGAAAATAGCTCGGAACGTCACGAAAGTTCGCGTGCGCATTTGTCTACCAACGGGACATCCAAATCTATGCTCAATTTTTAATTCCGAGAAGTTGGTCAAATTCGAAACTCGACCATGCGTTTTCGCTAGACTTGGGCTTAAAGGGGGAGCAAATAGCTTGGAACGCCACGAAATTTGGTGTGGACGCTTGTCTACCAATGGGACATCCAAAACTATTCTCAAATTTCAATTCCGAGAAGTTGGTCAAAGTTGAAACTCGATCGTGCGTTTTCGCTAGACTTGGGCTTAAAGGGTGTGAAAATAGCTCGGAACGTCACGAAAGTTGCCATGGACGCTTGACTACCAATGTGACATCCAAATCTATTCTCAAATTTAAATTTCGAGAAATTGGTCAAAGTTGAATATCGACCGTGCATTTTCGCTAGACTTAGGCTTAAAGGGTGAGAAAATAGCTTGGAACGTCACGAAAGTTGGCGTGCACATTTGTCTACCAACGGGACATCCAAATCTATGCTCAATTTTCAATTTCGAGAAGTTGGTCAAATTCGAAACTCGACAGTGCATTTTCGCTAGACTTGGACTTAAAGGGGGAGAAAATAGCTCGAAACATCACGAAAGTTGGTGTGGACGCTTGTCTACCAATGGGACATCCAAAACTATTCTCAAATTTAAAGTTCGAGAAGTTGGTCAAAGTTGAAACTCGATCGTGCATTTTCGCTAGACTTGGGCTTAAAGTGTTGGAAAATAGCACGGAATGTCACGAAACTTGGCATGCACAGTTGTCTACCAACGGGACATCCAAATCTATTCTCATATTTCAATTCCGAGAAGTTGGTCAAAGTCGAAATGCCACCATGCATTTTCACTAGACTAGAGCTTAGAGGGTGTGAAATTAGCTTGTAATGTGACGAAAGTTGTTGTGCGCGAATGTCTACAAATGGGACATCCAAATCTATGCTCAATTTTCAATTCCGAGAAGTTGGTGAAAGTCGTAACTCGACCGTACATTTTCGCTATAATTGGGCTTAAAGGGCGAGAAAATAGCTCGGAATGTAACGAATGTTGGTGTGGATGCTTGTCTACCAATGGGACATCCAAAACTATTCTCAAATTTCAATTCTGAGAAGTTGGTCAAAGTTGATACTCAATCGTGCGTTTTCGCTAGACCCTGGGTTAAAGGGTGTGAAAATAGCTCAGAACATCATGAAAGTTGGCGTGGAGGCTCGTCTACCAATGTGACATCCAAATCGATTCTCAAATTTAAATTCCGAGAAGTTGGTCAAAGTTGAAAATCGACCGTGCATTTTCTCTAGACTTAGGCTTAAAGGGTGAGAAAATAGCTTGGAACGTCACGAAAGTTGGCATGCGCATTTGTCTACCAATGGGACATCCAAATCTATGCTCAATTTTCAATTCCAAGAATTTGGTCAAATTCGAAACTCGACCGTGTGTTTTCGCTAGACTTGGGCTTAAACGGGGAGAAAATAGCTAGGAACGTCACGAATGTTGGTGTGGACGCTTGTCTACCAATGGGACATCCAAAACTATTCTCAAATTTCAATTCTAAGAAGTTGGTCAAAGTCGAAACGCCACCATGCGTTTTCTCTAGACTTGGGATTAAAGTGTGTGAAATTAGCTCGTCAAATCACGAAAGTTGTAGTGCGCACGTGTATACAAATGTGACATCCAAATATATTCTCAAATTTAAATTGCGAGAAGTTGGTCAAAGTTGAAAATCGACCGTGCATTTTCCCTAGACTTGGGCCCAAAGGGTGTGAAATTAGCTCGAAACGTCACGAAAGTTGGCATGCGCACTTGTCTACCAACGAGACATCCAAATCTATGCTCAATTTTCAATTCCGATAATTTGGTCAAAGTTGAAACTCGATCGTGCGTTTTCCCTAGGCTTGGGCTTAAAGGGTGGGAAAATAGCTCAGAACATCACGAAAGTTGGTGTGGATGCTTGTCTACCAACGGGACATCCAAAACTATTCTCATATTTCAATTCCGAGAAGTTGGTCAAAGTCGAAATGCCACCATGCATTTTCGCTAGGCTTGAGCTTAAAGGGTGTGAAATTAGCTCGTAATGTGACGAAAGTTGTTGTGCGCGAATGTCTACAAATCGGACATCCAAATCTATGCTCAATTTTCAATTCTGAGAAGTTGGTGAAAGTCGTAACTCGGAACGTAACAAATGTTGGTGTGGATGCTTGTATACCAATGGGACATCCAAAACTATTCTCAAATTTCAATTCCGAGAAGTTGGTCAAAGTTGAAACTCGATCGTGCGTTTTCGCTAGACTTGGGCTTAAAGGGTGTGAAATTAGCTCGTAATGTCACGAAAGTTGGCGTGCGCACTTGTCTACCAACGGGACATCCAAATCTATGCTCAATTTTCAATTCCGAGAAGTTGGTCAAATTCGAAACTCGACCGTGCGTTTTCGCTAGACTTGGGCTTAAAGGGGGAGCAAATAGCTCGCAACATCACGAAAGTTGGTGTGGACGCTTGTCTACCAATGGGACATCCAAAACTATTCTCAAATTTCGATTCCGAGAAGTTGGTCAAAGTTGAAATTCGATCGTGCATTTTCGCTAGAGTTGGGCTTAAAGGGTCTAAAATTAGCTCGTAATGTCACGAAAGTTGTTGTGCGCAAATGTCTACAAATGGGACATCCAAAGATACCCTCAATTTTCCATTCCGTCAAGTTGGTAAAAGTTAAAACTCGATCGTACGTTTTCGCTAGAGTTGGGCTTAAACAGTTAGAAAATTGCTAGGAACGTCACGAAAGTTTGTGTGGAAGTGTGTCTACCAATGGGACATCCAAAACTATTCTCAAATTTAAATTCCGAGAAGTTTGTCAAAGTTGAAACTCGATCGTGCGTTTTCGCTAGACTTGGGCTTGAAGGGTGTGAAAATAGCTCGGAACATCACGAGAGTTGGCGTGGACGCTTGTCTACCAATGTGACATCCAAATCCATTCTCAAATTTAAATTTCGAGAAGTTGGTCAAAGTTGAAAATCGACCATGCATTTTCGCTAGATTTAGGCTTAAAGGGTGAGAAAATAACTCGGAATGTCACGAAAGTTGGCGTCCGCATTTGTCTACCAACGAGACATCCAAATCTATGCTTAATTTTCAATTCCGAGAAGTTGGTCAAATTCGAAACTCGACAGTGCGTTTTCGCTAGACTTGGGTTTAAAGGGGTAGAAAATAGCTCGGACCGTCACGAAAGTTGGTGTGGACGCTTGTCTACCAATGGGACATCCAAAACTATTCTCAAATTTCAATTCCGAGAAGTTGGTCAAAGTTGAAACTCGATCGTGCGTTTTCGCTAGACTTGGGCTTAAAGGGTGTGAAATTACCTCATAATGTCACGAAAGTTGGCCTGTGCACTTGTCTACCAACGGGACATCCAAATCTATTCTCATATTTCAATTCCGAGAAGTTGGTCAAAGTCAAAACCCCGCCATGCGTTTTCGCTAGACTTGAGCTTAAAGGGGGAGAAAATAGCTCGGAACATCACGAAAGTTGGTGTGGACGCTTGTCTACCAATGGGACATCCAAAACTATTCTCAAATTTCAATTCCGAGAAGTTGGTCAAAGTTGAAACTCGATCGTGCATTTTCGCTAGACTTGGGCTTAAAGGGTGTGAAATTACCTCGTAATGTCACGAAAGTGGGTGTGCGCACTTGTCTACCAACGGGACATCCAAATCTATTCTCATATTTCAATTCCGAGAAGTTCGTCAAAGTCGAGACGCCGCCATGCGTTTTCGCTAGACTTGAGCTTAAAGGGGGAGAAAATAGCTCGGAACGTCACGAAAGTTGGTGTGGACGCTTGTCTACCAATGGGACATCCAAAGCTATTCTCAAATTTCAATTCCGAGAAGTTGGTCAAAGTTGAAACTCGATCATGCGTTTTCGCTAGACTTGGGCTTAAAGGGTGTGAAATTACCTCGTAATGTCACAAAAGTTGGCGTCCGCACTTGTCTACCAATGGGACATCCAAATCTATTCTCATATTTCAATTTCGAGAAGTTGGTCAAAGTCGAAACGCCGCCATGCGTTTTCGCTAGACTTGAGCTTAAATGGTGTGAAATTAGCTCATAATGTGACGAACGTTGTTGTGCGTGAATGTCTACAAATGGGACATCCAAATCTATGCTCAATTTTCAATTCCGAGAAGTTGGTGAAGGTCGTAACTCAACCGTACGTTTTCGCTACAGTAGGGCTTAAAGGGGGAGAAAATAGCTCAGAACGTAAATAATGTTGGTGTGGACGCTTGTCTACCAATTGGACATCCAAACCTATTCTCAAATTTCAATTCCGAGAAGTTGGTCAAAGTCGAAACCCCACCATGCGTTTTCTCTAGACTTGGGATTAAAGTGTGTGAAATTAGCTCGTAAAATCACGAAAGTTGTAGTGCGCACTTGTCTACCAACGGGACATCCAAATCTATGCTCAATTTTTAATTTCGAGAACTGGTCAAATTCGAAACTCGACCGTGTTGTTTCGCTAGACTTAGGCTTAAAGGGGGAGAAAATAGCTCGGAACGTCACGAAAGTTTGTGTGGACGCTTGTCTACCAGTGGGACATCCAAAACTATTCTCAAATTTCAATTCCAAGAAGTTGGTCAAATTTGAAACTCGGTCGGGCATTTTCGCTAGACTTGGGCTTAAAGGGTGTGAAATTAGCTCGTAATGTCATGAAAGTTGTTGTGCGCAAATGTCTACAAATGGGACATCCAAACCTATGCTCAATTTTCAATTCCGAGAAATTGGTCAAAGTTGAAACTCGACCATACGTTTTCGCTAGAGTTGGGCTTAAACGGAGAGAAAATAGCCAGGAACGTCACGAAAGTTGGTGTGGACGCTTGTCTACCAATGGGACATCCAAAACTATTCTCAGATTTCAATTCCAAGAAGTTGGTCAAAGTCGAAACGCCACCATGCGTTTTCTCTAGACTTGGGATTAGAGTGTGTGAAATTACCTCGTTAAATCACGAAAGTTGTAGTGCGCACATGTCTACAAATGTGACATCCAAATCTATTCTCAAATTTAAATTGCGAGAAGTCGGTCAAAGTGGAAAATCTACCGTGCGTTTTCCCTAGACTTGGGCTTAAAGGGTGTGAAATTAGCTCGGAACATCATGAAAGTTGGCGTGCGCAATTGTCTACCAACGGGACATCCAAATCTATGCTCAATTTTTTATTCTGAGAATTTGGTCAAAGTCGAAACTCGATTGTGCATTTTCCCTAGACTTGGTCTTAAGGGGTGTGAAATTAGCTCGTAACGTCACGAAAGTTGGCGTGGACGCTTGTCTACCAATGTGACATCCAAATCTATTCTCAAATTTAAAATTCTGAGAAGTTGGTCAAAGTTGAAAATCGACCATGCATTTTCACTAGACCTGGGCTTAAAGGGTGAGAAAATAGCTCGGAATGTCACGAAAGTTGGTGTGGACGGTTGTCTAAAAACGAGACATCCAAATCTATTCTGAAATGTCAATTCCGAGAAGTTGGTTAAAGTCGAAATGCCACCATGCGTTTTCCCTAGACTTGAGCTTAAAGGGTGTGAAATTAGCTCGTAACATCACCAAAGTTGCTATGCACGCATGTCTACAAATGAGACATCCAAATCTATGCTCAATTTTGAATTTCGAGAAGTTGGTGAAAGTCGAAACTCAACCATACGTTTTCGCTAGAGTTGGGCTTGAAGGGGGAGAAAATAGCTCGGAATGTCACGAAAGTTGGTGTGGATGCTTGTCTACCAATGTTACATCTAAAACTATTCTCAAATTTTAATTCTAAAATATTTGTCAAAGTTGAAACTCGACCGCGTGTTTTCGCTAGACTTGGGCTTAAAGGGGTAGAAAATAGCTCGGAATGTCACGAAGGTTGGTTTGGACGCTTGTCTACCAATGCGACATCTAAATCTATTCTCAAATTTAAATTCCGATAAGTTGGTCAAAGTTTAAAATTGACCGTGCGTTTTCGCTAGACTTGGGCTTAAAGGGCGATAAAATAACTTGGAACGTCACGAAAGTTGGCGTGCGCACTTGTCTACCAATGGGAAATCCAAATCTATTCTCAAATTTCAATTCCAATAAGTTGGTCAAAGCCGAAACACCACCGTGCATTTTCTCTAGAGTTGGTCTTAAAGGGGAAGAAAATTGCTCAGAACGTCACGAAAGTTGGCATGTGCACTTGTCTACCAACAAGACATCCAAATCTATTTTCATATTTCAACTCCCAAAAGTTGGTCAAAGTTGAAAATCGACCGTGCATTTTCGCTAGACTTACGCTTAAAGGTGAGAAAATAGATCAGAATGTCACGAAAGTTGGCGTGCGCATTTGACTACCAACGGGACATCCAAATCTATGCTCAATTTTCAATTCCGAGAAGTTGGTCAAAGTTGAAACTCGATCGTGTGTTTTTGCTAGACTTGGGCTTAAAGGGTGGGAAAATAGCTCAGAACGTCACGAAAGTTGGCGTGCGCATTTGTCTACCAATGGGAAATCCAAATCTATGCTCAATTTTCAATTTCGAGAAGTTGGTCAAATTCGAAACTCGACAATGTGTTTTCCATAGACTTGGGCTTAAAGGGGGAGAAAATAGCTCGGAACCTCCCGAAAGTTGGTGTGGACGCTTGTCTACCAATGGGACATCCAAAACTATTCTCAAATTTCAATTCCGAGAAGTTGGTCAAAGTTGAATCTTGATCGTGCGTTTTCGCTAGACTTGGGCTTAAAGGGTGTGAAATTACCTCGTAATGTCACGAAAGTTGTTGTGCACAAATTTCTACAAATGGGACATCCAAACCTATGCTCAATTCTCAATTCCGAGAAGTTGGTGAAAGTTGAAACTCGATTGTACGTTTTCACTAGAGTTGGGCTTAAACAGGGAGAAAATAGCTAGGAACGTCACGAAAGTTGGTGTGGACGCCTGTCTACCAATGGGACATCCAAAACTATTCTTAAATTTCAATTCCAAGAAGTTGGTCAAAGTCGAAACGCCACCATGTGTTTTCTCTAGACTTGGGATTAAAGTGTGCGAAATTAGCTCGTGAAATCATGAAATTTGTAGTGCGCACATGTCTACAAATGTGACATCCAAATCTATTCTCAAATTTAAATTGCGAGAAGTTGGTCAAAGTTGAAAATCTACCGTGCGTTTTCCCTAGACTTGGGCTTAAAGGGTGTGAAATTAGCTCGGAACGTCAGGAAAGTTGGCGTGCGCACTTGTCTACCAACGGGACATCCAAATCTATGCTCAATTTTCAATTTTGAGAATTTGGTCAAAGTCGAAACTCGATCGTGCGTTTTCCCTAGACTTGGGCTTAAAGGGTGTGAAATTAGCTCGTAACATCATGAAAGTTGGCGTGGACGCTCGTCTACCAATGTGGCATCCAAATCTATTCTCAAATTTAAATTCTGAGATGTTGGTCAAAGTTGAAAATTGACCATGCGTTTTCGCTAGACTTGGGCTTAAAGGGCGAGAAAATAGCTTGGAACGTCACGAAAGTTGGCGTGCACACTTGTCTACCAATGGGAAATCCAAATCTATTCTCAAATTTCAATTCCAAGAAGTTGGTCAAAGCCGAAACGCCACTGTGCGTTTTCTTTAAACTTGAGCTTAAAGGGTGTAAAATTCACTTGTAACGTCACAGAAGTTGCTGTGCATGCATGTCTACAAATGGGACATCCAAATCTACTCTCAATTTTCAATTTCGAGAAGTAGCTCAAAGCCAAAACACGACCGTGAGTTTTCTCTAGAGTTGGGCTTAAAGGGGAAGAAAATTGCTCGGAACATCACGAAAGTTGGCATGTGCACTTGTATACCAACGGGACATCCAAATCTATTTTCAAATTTCAACTACCAAAAGTTGGTCAAAGTTGAAAATCGACCGTGCATTTTCGCTAGACTTAGGCTTAAAGGGTGAGAAAATAGCTCAGAACGTCACGAAAGTTCGCGTGCGCATTTGTCTACCAACGGGACATCCAAATCTATGCTCAATTTTCAATTCTGAGAAGTTGGTCAAATTCGAAACTCGACCGTGCGTTTTCGCTAGACTTGGGATTAACGGGGGAGAAAATAGCTCGGAACGTCACGAAAGTTGGCGTGCACATTTGTCTACCAACAGGACATCCAAATCTATGCTCAATTTTCAATTCCGAGAAGTTGGTCAAAGTCGAAACTCGACCGTGCATTTTCGCTAGACTTGGCCTTAAAGGAGGAGAAAATAGCTCGGATCGTCACGAAAGTTGGTGTGGACGCTTGTCAACCAATGGGGCATCCAAACCTATTCTCAAATGTCAATTCCGAGAAGTTGGTCAACGTTGAAACTTGATCGTGCATTTTCACTAGACTTGGGCTTAAAGGGTGTGAAAATAGCTCGAAACGTCACGAAAGTTGGCGTGGACGCTCGACTACCAATGTGACATCCAAATCTATTCTCAAATTTAAATTTTTAAAAATTGGTCAAAGTTGAAAATTGACCATGCATTTTCGCTAGACTTAGGCTTAAAGGGTGAGAAAATAGCTCGGAACGTCATGAAAGTTGGCGTGAGCATTTGTCTACCAATGGGAAATCCAAATCTATGCTCAATTTTCAATTATGAGAAGTTGGTCAAATTCAAAACTCGACAGTGCATTTTCACTAGACTTGGGCTTAAAGGGGGAGAAAATAGCTGGGAACGTCACGAAAGTTGGTGTGGACGCTTGTCTACCAATGGGACATCCAAAACTATTCTCAAATTTCAATTCCGAGAAGTTGGTCAATGTTGAAGCTCGATCGTGCATTTTCGCTAGACTTGGGCTTAAAGTGTGGGAAAATAGCACGGAATGTCACGAAAGTTGGCGTGCACACTTGTCTACCAACGGGACATCCAAATCTATTCTCAAATTTCAATTCTGAGAAGTTGGTTAAAGTCGAAATGCCACCATGCGTTTTCACTAGACTTGAGCTTAAAGGGTGTGAAATTAGCTCATAATGTGACGAAAGTTGTTGTGCGCGAATGTCTACAAATGGGACATCGAAATCTATGCTCAATTTTCAATTCCGAGAAGTTGGTGAAATTCGTAACACGATTGTACATTTTCGCTATAGTTGGGCTTAAAGCGCGAGAAAATAGCTCAGAACGTAACGAATGTTGGTGTGTTTGCTTGTCTATCAATGGGACATCCAAAACTATTCTCAAATTTCAATTCCGAGAAGTTGGTGAAAGTCGAAACTCGACCATGTGTTTTCGCTAGACTTGGGCTTAAAGGGTGGGAAAATAGCTCGGAACATCACGACAGTTGGCGTGCGCACTTGTCTACCAACGGGACATCCAAATCTATGCTCAATTTTTAATTCTGAGAAGTTGGTCAAATTCGAAACTCGATCGTGTGTTTTCACTAGACTTGGGCTTAAAGGGCGGGAAAATAGCTCAAAACGTCATGAAAGTTGGCGTGTGCACTTGTCTACCAACGGGACATCCAAATCTATTCTCATATTTCAATTCCGAGAAGTTGGTCAAAGTCAAAATGCCACCATGCGTTTTCGCTAGACTTGAGCTTAAGGGGTGTGAAATTAGCTCGTAATGTGAGGAAAGTTGTTGTGCGCGAATGTCTACAAATGGGACATCCAAATCTATGCCCAATTTTAAATTCCAAGAAGTTGGTGATAGTCGTAACTCGACCGTATGTTTTTGCTACAGTTGGGCTTAAAGGGGGAGAAAATAGCTCGAAACGTAACGAATGTTGGTGTGGACTCTTGTCTAACAATGGGACATCCAAAACTATTCTCAAATTTCAATTACGAGAAGTTGGTCAAAGTTGAAACTCAATCGTGTGCTTTCGCTAGACCTGGGCTTAAAGGGTGGGAAAATAGCTCGGAACGTCACGAATGTTGGCGTGGATGCTCATCTACAAATGTGACATCCAAATCTATTCTCAAATTTAAATTACGAGAAGTTGGTCAAAGTTGAAGATCGATAGTGCATTTTTGCTATACTTAGGCTTAAAGGGTGAGAAAATAGCTCGGAACATCACGGAAGTTGGTGATAGTCGTAACTCGACTGTGCGTTTTCGCTAGACTTGGCCTTAAAGGGGGAGAAAATAGCTCAGAACGTCATGAAAGTTGGTGTGGATGCTCGTCTACCAATGGGACATCGAAAACTATTCTCAAATTTCAATTCCAAGAAGTTGGTCAAAGTTGAAACTCGATCGTGCATTTTCGGGAGACTTGGGCTTAAAGGGTGGGAAAATAGCTCGGAACGTCACGAACGTTGGCGTGCGCACTTGTCTACCAACGGGTCATCCAAATCTATTCTCATATTTCAATTCCGAGAATTTGGTCAAATTTGAAACGCCACCATGCGTTTTCGCTTGACTTGAGCTTAATGGGTGTGAAATTAGCTCGTAATGTGACAAAAGTTGTTGTGCGCGAATGTCTACAAATGGGACATCCAAATCTATGCTCGATTTTCAATTCCGAGAAGTTGGTGAAAGTCATAACTTGACCGTAGGTTTTTGCTACAGTTGGGCTTAAAGGGGGAGAAAATAGCTCGGAACGTAACGAATGTTGGTGTGGACGCTTGTCTGCAATTGGGACATCCAAAACTATTCTCAAATTTCAATTCCAAGAAGTTGGTCAAAGTTGAAACTCGATCGTGCGTTTTCGCTAAGCTTGGGCTTAAAGGGTGTGAAAATAGCTTGGAACGTCATGAAAGTTGGCGTGGACGCTCGTCTACCAATGTGACATCCAAGTCCATTCTCAAATTTAAATTCCGAGAAGTTGGTCAAAGTTGAAAATCGACCGTGCATTTTCGCTAGATTTAGGCTTAAAGGGTGAGAAAATAACTCAGAACGTCACGAAAGTTGGCATGCGCATTTGTCTACCAACGGGACATCCAAATCTATGCTCAATTTTCAATTCCGAGAAGTTGGTCAAATTCAAAACTCGACCGTGTGTTTTCGCTAGACTTGGGCTTAAAGGGGGAGAAAATAGCTCGGAATGTCACGAAAGTTGGTGTGGACTCTTGTCTACCAATGGACATCCAAAACTATTCTCAAATTTGAGTTCCGAAAAGTTGGTCAAAGTTGAAACTCGATCGTGCGTTTTCGCTAGACTTGGGCTTAAAGGGTGTTAAATTACCTCGTAATGTCACGAAAGTTGGCGTGCGCACTTGTCTACCAACGGGACATCCAAATCTATTCTCATATTTCAATTCCGAGAAGTTGGTCAAAGTCGAAACGCCGCCATGCGTTTTCGCTAGACTTGAGCTTAAAGGGTGTGAAATTATCTCATAATGTGACGAAAGTTGTTGTGCGCGAATGTCTACAAATGGGACATCCAAATCTATGCTCAATTTTCAATTCCGAGAAGTTGGTGAAGGTCGTAACTCAACCGTACGTTTTCGCTACAATAGGGCTTAAAGGGGGAGAAAATAGCTCAGAACGTAACTAATGTTGGCGTGGACGCTTGTTTACCAATGGGACATCCATACCTATTCTCAAATTTCAATTCCGAGAAGTTAGTCAAAGTCGAAACGCCACCATGCGTTTTCTCTGGGCTTGGAATTAAAGTGTGTGAAATTAGGTCGTAAAATCACGAAAGTTGTAGTGCACACTTGTCTACCAACGGGACATCCAAATCTATGCTCAATTTTTAATTCTGAGAACTGGTCAAATTCGAAACTCGACCATGCGGTTTCGCTAGACTTAGGCTTAAAGGGGGAGAAAATAGCTCAGAACGTCACGAAAGTTGGCGTGTGCATTTGTCTACCAACAGCACATCGAAATCTATGCTCAATTTTCAATTATGAGAAGTTAGTCAAATTCGAAACTTGACTGTGCATTTTCACTAGACTTGGCCTTAAAGGGGGAGAAAATAGCTCGAAACGTCACGAAAGTTGGTGTGGATGCTTGTCTACCAATGGGACATCCATACCTATTCTGAAATTTCAATTCCGAGAAGTTGGTCAAAGTCGAAACGCCACCATGCATTTTCTCTGGGCTTGGAATTAAAGTGTGTGAAATTAGCTCGTAAAATCACGAAAGTTGTAGTGCGGACTTGTCTACCAACGGGACATCCAAATCTATGCTCAATCTTTAATTCCGAGAACTGGTCAAATTCGAAACTCAACCGTGCGGTTTCGCTAGACTTAGGCTTAAAGGGGGAGAAAATAGCTCGGAACGTCACGAAAGTTGGCGTGCGCATTTGTCTACCAACAGGACATCGAAATCTATGCTCAATTTTCAATTATGAGAAGTTAGTCAAATTCGAAACTAGACTGTGCGTTTTCGCTAGACTTGGGCTTAAAGGGGGATAAAATAGCTCAGAACGTCACGAAAGTTGGTGTGGATGCTTGTCTACCAATGGGACATCCAAAACTATTGTCAAATTTCAATTCCGAGATGTTGGTCAAAGTTGAAACTCGATCGTGCGTTTTCGCTAGACTTGGGCTTAAAGGGAGGGAAAATAGCTCGAAACGTAACGAAAGTTGGCATGCGCACTTGTAATGTGACGAAAGTTGTTGTGCGCGAATGTCTACAAATGGGACATCCAAATCTATGCTCAATTTTCAATTCCGAGAAGTTGGTGAAATTCGTAACTCGGAACGTAACAAATGTTGGTGTGGACGCTCGTCTACCAATGTGGCATCCAAATCTATTCTCAAATTCAAATTCCGAGAAGTTGGTCAAAGTTGAAAATCGACTGTGCATTTTCGCTAGAATTAGGCTTAAAGGGTGAGAAAATAGCTCGGAACGTCACGAACATTGGCGTGCGCATTTGTCTACCAACGGGACATCCAAATCTATGCTCAATTTTCAATTCCGAGAAGTTGGTCAAATTCGAAACTCGATCGTGCGTTTTCGCTAGACTTGGGCTTAAAGGGTGTGAAAATAACTCGGAACGTCACGAAAGTTCACGTGGACACTCGTCTACCAATGTGACATCCAAATCTATTCTCAAATTTTAATTTCGAGAAGTTGGTCAAAGTTGAAAATCGACCGTGCATTTTCGCTAGACTTAGGCTTAAATGGTGAGAAAATAGCTCGGAACATCATGAAAGTTGGCGTGCACATTTTTCTACCAACAGGACATCCAAATCTATGCTCAATTTTCAATTCCGAGAAGTTGGTCAAATTCAAAACTCGACCGTGCGTTTTCGCTAGACTTGGGCTTAAAGGGGGAGAAAATAGCTCGAAACATCACGAAAGTTGGTGTGGACGCTTGTCTGCCAATGGGACATCCAAAAATATTCTCAAATTTCTATTCCAAGAAGTTGGTCAAAGTTGAAACTCGATCGTGCGTTTTCGCTAGACATGGGCTTAAAGGGTGGGAAAATAGCTCGGAACGTCACAAACGTTGGCATGCGCACTTGTCTACCAACGGGACATCCAAATCTATTCTCATATTTAAATTCTGAGAAGTTGGTCAAAGTCGAAATGCCACCATGTGTTTTCGCTAGACTTGAGCTTAAAGGGTGTGAAATTAGCTCGTAATGTGATGAAAGTTGTTGTGCGCGAATGTCTTCAAATGGGACATCCAAATCTATGCTCAATTTTCAATTCCGAGAAGTTGGTGAAAGTCATAACTCGACTGTACATTTTCGCTACAGTTGGGTTTAAAGGGGGAGAAAATAGCTCGGAACGTAACGAATGTTGGTGTGGCCGCTTGTCTACCAATGGGACATCCAAAACTATTCTCAAATTTCAATTTCAAGAAGTTGGTCAAAGTTGAAACTCGATCGTGCGTTTACGCTAGACTTGGGCTTAAAGGGTGTGAAAATAGCTCTAAACGTCACAAAACTTGGTGTGCACACTTGTCTACCAACAGAACATCCAAATCTATGCTAAATTTTCAATTTCGAGAAGTTGGTCAAATTCGAAACTCGACCGTGCGTTTTCGCTAGACTTGGGCTTAAAGGGGGAGAAAATAGCTCGAAACGTCACGAAAATTGGTTTGGATGCTTGTCTATAAATGGGACATCCAAAACTATTCTCAAATTTCAATTCCAAGAAGTTGGTCAAAGTTGAAACTCGATCGTGCGTTTACGCTAGACTTGGGCTTAAAGGGTGTGAAAATAGCTCGAAACGTGATGAAAGTTGGTGTGCGCACTTGTCTGCCAACAGAACATCCAAATCTATGCTAAATTTTTAATTTCGAGAATTTGGTTAAATTCGAAACTCGATCGTGCGTTTTCCCTAGACTTGTGCTTAAAGGGTGTGAAATAAGCTCGGAACGTCACGAAAGTTATCGTGGACGCTCGTCTACCAATGTGACATCCAAATCTATTCTAAAATTTAAATTCCGAGAAGTTGGTCAAAGTTGAAAATGGACCGTGCATTTTCGCTAGACTTAGGCTTAAAGGGTGAGAAAATAGCTCGGAGCGTCACGAAAGTTGGCATGCGCATTTGTCTACCAACGGGACATCCAAAGCTATGCTCAATTTTCAATTCCGAGAAGTTGGTCAAATTCGAAACTCGACCGTGCGTTTTCGCTAGACTTAGGCTTAAAGGGTGAGAAAATAGCTCGGAACGTCACGAAAGTTGGCGTGCGCACTTGTCTACCAATGGGACATCCAAATCTATTATCATATTTCAATTCCGAGAATATGGTCAAAGTCGAAACACCACCATCTGTTTTTGCTAGACTTGAGCTTAAAGGGTGTGAAATTAGCTCGTAATGTGACAAAAGTTGTTGTGCGTGAATCTACAAATGGGACATCCAAATCTATTCTCAATTTTCAATTCCAAGAAGTTTGTGAAAGTCATAACTCGACCGTACGTTTTCGCTACAGTTGGGCTTAAAGGGGGAGAAAATAGCTCGGAACGTAACGAATGTTGGTGTGGATGCTTTTCTACCAATGGGACATCCAAAACTATTCTCAAATTTCAATTCCGAGAAGTTGGTCAAAGTTGAAACTCGATCGTGCGTTTTCGCTAAACTTGGGCTTAAAGGGTGTGAAAATAGATCGGAACGTCACGAAAGTTGGCGTGGATGCTCGTCTACCAATGTGACATCCAAATCTATTCTCAAATTTAAATTCTGAGAAGTTGGTCAAAGTTGAAAATCGACCGTGCATTTTCCCTAGACTTGGGCTTAATGGGTGTGAAATTAGCTCAGAACGTCACGAAAGTTGGCGTGCGCACTTGTCTACCAATGGGACATCCAAATCTATGCTCAATTTTCAATTTCGAGAATTTGGTCAAAGTCAAAACTCGATCGTGCGTTTTCCCTAGACTTGGGCTTAAAGGGTGTGAAATTAGCTCAAAACGTCACGAAAGTTGGCATGGACGCTCGTTTACCAATGTGACATCCAAATCCATTCTCAAATTAAAATTTTGAGAAGTTGGTCAAAGTTGAAAATCGACCGTGTATTTTCGCTAGACTTAGGCTTAAAGGGTGAGAAAATAGCTCGGAACGTCACGAAAGTTGGCAAGTGCATTTGTCTACCAACGGGACATCCAAATCTATGTTCAATTTTCAATTCCGAGAAGTTGGTCAAATTCGATACTCGACCGCGCATTTTCGCTAGACTTGGGTTTAAAGGAGGAGAAAATAGCTCGGAACGTCATGAAAGTTGGCGTGCGCATTTGTCTACCAACGGGACATCGAAATCTATGCTCAATTTTAGATTCCGAGAAGTTGGTCAAATTCGAAACTCGACCATGCGTTTTCGCTAGACTTGGGCTTAAATGGGGAGAAAATAGCTCGGAGCGTCATGAAAGTTGGTGTCGACGGTTGTCTACCAATGGGACATCCAAAACTATTCTCAAATTTCAATTCCGAGAAGTTGGTCAAAGTTGAAACTCGATCGTGCGTTTTCGCTAAACTTGGGCTTAAAGGGTGTGAAAATAGATCGGAACGTCAAGAAAGTTGGCGTGGACGCTCGTCTACCAATGTGACATCCAAATCTATTCTCAAATTTAAATTACGAGAAGTTGGTCAAAGTTGAAAATCGATCGTGCATTTTCACTAGACTTAGGCTTAAAGGGTGAGAAAATAGCTCGGAACCTCATGAAAGTTGGCGTGCGCATTTGTCGTCTACCAACGGGACATCCAAATCTATGCTCAATTTTCAATTCCGAGAAGTTTGTGAAATTCGAAACTCGACCATGTGTTTTCTCTAGACTTGGGATTAAAGTGTGTGACATTAGCTCGTAAAATCACGAAAGTTGTAGTGCGCACATGTCTACAAATGTGACATCCAAATCTATTCTCAAATTTAAATTTAGAGAAGTTGGTCAAAGTTGAAAATCGACCGTGCGTTTTCCCTATACTTGGGCTTAAAGGGTGTGAAATTAGCTCGTAACGTCACGAAAGTTGGCGTGCGCACTTGTCTACCAACGGGACATTCAAATCTATGCTCAATTTTCAATTTCGAGAATTTGGTCAAAGTCGAAACTCGATCGTGCGTTCTCCCTAGACTTGGGCTTAAAGGGTGTGAAATTAGCTCGAAACGTCACGAAAGTTGGCGTGGACGCTCGTCTACCAATGTGACATCCAAATCAATTCTCAAATTAAAATTCCGAGAAGTTGGTCAAAGTTGAAAATCAACCGTGTATTTGTGCTAGAATTAGGCTTAAAGGGTGAGAAAATAGCTCGGAACGTGAAAGTTGGCATGCGCACTTGTCTACCAACGGGACATCAGAATCTATGCTCAATTTTCAATTCTGAGAATTTGGTCAAAGTCGAAACTCGATCGTGCGTTTACCCTAGACTTGGGCTTAAAGGGTGTGAAATTAGCTCGAAACGTCACGAAAGTTGGCGTGGACGCTCGTCTTCCAATGTGACATCCAAATACATTCTCAAATTAAAATTCCGAGACGTTGGTCAAAGTTGAAAATCGATCGTGTATTGTCACTAGACTTAGGCTTAAAGGGTGAGAAAATAGCTCGGAACGTCACGAAATTTGGCATGTGCATTTGTCTACCAACGAGACATCCAAA
The DNA here is from genome assembly GCA_027924585.1 of Larix kaempferi. NCBI lineage: Eukaryota > Viridiplantae > Streptophyta > Pinopsida > Pinales > Pinaceae > Larix > Larix kaempferi. Next base: position 5,503,769 of record BSBM01001417.1, on the reverse strand, counting down.
TCTATGTTCAATTTTCAATTCCGGGAAGTTTGTCAAATTCGATACTCGACCGTGCGTTTTCGCTAGACTTGGGCTTAAAGGGGGAGAAAATAGCTCGGAACGTCACGAAAGTTGGCGTGCGCATTTTTCTACCAACGGGACATCGAAATCTATGCTCAATTTTCAATTCCGAGAAGTTGGTCAAATTCGAAACTTGACTGTGCGTTTTCGCTAGACTTGGGCTTAAAGGGGGAGAAAATAGCTCGGAATGTCACGAAAGTTGGTGTGGACACTTGTCTACCAATGGGACATCCAAAACTATTCTCAAATTTCAATTCCGAGGAGTTGGTCAAAGTTGAAACTCGATTGTGCGTTTTCGCTAAACTTGGGCTTAAAGGGTGTGAAAATAGATCGGAACGTCACGAAAGTTAGCGTGGACGCTCGTCTACCAATGTGACATCCAAATCTATTCTCAAATTTAAATTACAAGAAGTTGTTCAAAGTTGAAAATCGACCATGCTTTTTCGCTAGACTTAGGCTTAAAGGGTGAGAAAATAGCTCGGAACCTCATGAAAGTTGGCGTGCGCATTTGTCTACCAACGGGACATCCAAATCTATGCTCAATTTTCAATTCCAAGAAGTTGGTCAAATTCGAAACTCGACCGTCCATTTTTGCTTGACTTGGGCTTAAAGGGTGAGGAAATAGCTCGGAACGTAACGAAAGTTGGCGTGGACGCTCGACTACCAATGTGACATCCAAATCTATTCTCAAATTTAAATTTCGATAAATTGGTCAAAGTTGAAAATCGACCGTGCATTTTTCGCTAGACTTAGGCTCAAAGGGTGAGAAAATAGCTAAGAACGTCACGAAAGTTGGCGTGCGCATTTGTCTACCAACGGGACATCCAAATCTACGCCCAATTTTTAATTCCGAGAAGTTGGTCTAATTCGAAACTTGACAGTGCTTTTTCGATAGACTTGGGCTTAAAGGGGGAGAAAATAGCTCGAAACGTCACGATAGTTGGTGTGTACGCTTTTCTACCAAATGGACATCCAAAACTATTCTCAAATTTCAATTCCGAGAAGTTGGTCAAAGTTGAAACTCGATCGCGCATTTTCGGTAGACTTGGGCTTAAAGTGTGGGAAAATAGCACAGAATGTCACGAACGTTGGAGTGCGCACTTGTCTACCAACGGGACATCCAAACCTATTCTCATATTTCACTTCCGAGTAGTTGGTCAAAGTCGAAATGCCACCATGCGTTTTCACTAGACTTGAGCTTAAAGGGTGTGAAATTATCTCGTAATGTGTCGAAAGTTGTTGTGCGCGAAGGTCTACAAATGGGACATCCAAAACTATTCTCAAATTTCAATTCCGAGAAGTTGGTCAAAGTAGAAACTCGATCGTGCGTTTTCCCTAGACTTGGGCTTAAAGGGTGTGAAATTAGCTCGTAACATCACGAAAGTTGGCGTGGACGCTCGTCTACCAATGTGACATCCAAATATATTCTCAAATTTAAATTGCCAGAAGTTGGTCATTGCTGAAAATCGACCGTGCATTTTCACTAGTCCTGGGCTTAAAGGGTGAGAAAATAGCTCGAAACGTCACGAGAGTTGGCGTGCGCATTTGTATACCAACGGGACATCCAAACCTATGCTCAATTTTCAATTCTGAGAAGTTGGTGAAAGTTGAAACTCGACCGTACGTTTTCGCTAGACTTAAGCTTAAAGGGTGAGAAAATAGCTCGAAACGTCATGAAAGTTGGCGTGCGCATTTGTCTACCAATGGGACATCCAAATATATTCTCATATTTCAATTCTGAGAAGTTGATCAAAGTCGAAACGCCAGCATGCGTTTTCGCCAGACTTGAGCTTAAAGGGTGTGAAATTAGCTCGTAATGTGGTGAAAGTTGTTGTGCGCGAATGTCTACTAATGGGACATCCAAATCTATGCTCAATTTTCAATTCCGAGAAGTTGGTGAAAGTCGTAAGTCGACCGTACGTTTTCGCTACAGTTGGGCTTAAAGGGGGAGAAAATAGCTCGGAACGTAACGAATGTTGGTGTGGATGCTTGTCTATGAATAGGACATCCAAAACTATTCTCAAATTTCAATTCCGAGAAGTTGGTCAAAGTTGAAAGTCGATCGTGCGTTTACGCTAGACTTGGGCTTAAAGGGTGTGAAAATAGCTCGGAACGTCACGAAAGTTGGCGTGGACGCTCGTCTACCAATGTGACATCCATATCTATTCTCAAATTTAAATTCTGAGAAGTTGGTCAAAGTTGAAAATCGACCGTGCATTTTCACTAGACTTGGGCTTAAAGGGTGAGAAAATAGCTCGGAATGTCACGAGAGTTGGCGTGTGCATTTGTCTACCAACGGGACATCCAAATCTATGCTCAATTTTTAATTCCGAGAAGTTGGTCAGATTCGAAACTCAACCGTGCGTTTTCGCTAGACTTGGTCTTAAATGGGGAGAAAATAGCTCGGAACATCACAAAAGTTGGTGTGGACGCTTGTATACCAATGGGACATCCAAAACTATTCTCAAATTTCAATCCCGTGAAGTTGGTCAAAGTTGAAACACGATCGTGCGTTTTCGCTAGACTTGGGCTTAAAGAGTGTGAAAATAGCTCACAACGTCACGAAAGTTGGCGTGGACGCTCGTCTACCAATATGACTTGCAAATCTATTCTCAAATTTAAATTCCAAGAAGCTGGTCAAAGTTGAAAATCGACCGTGCATTTTCGCTAGACTTAGGCTTAAATTGTTAGAAAATAGCTCGAAACGTCACGAAAGTTGGTGTGGATGCTTGTCTACCAATGGGACATCCAAAAATATTCTCAAATTTCAATTCCGAGAAGTGTGTCAAAGTTGAAACTCGATCGTGCGTTTTTGCTAGATTTGGGCTTAAAGGGTGCGAAAATAGCTCGGAACGTCACGAAAGTTGGTGTGCACACTTGTCTACCAACGGGACATCCAAATCTATTCTCATATTTCAATTCCGAGAAGTTGGTCAAAGTCAAAACGCCACCATGCGTTTTCTCTAGACTTGAGCTTAAAGGGTGTGAAATTAGCTCGTAATGTGACGAAAGTTGTTGTGTGCGAATGCCTACAAATGGGACATCCAAATCTATGCTCAATTTTCAATTCCAAGAAGTTGGTGAAAGTCGTATCTCGACCGTACGTTTTCGCTACAGTTGGGTTTAAAGGGGGAGAAAATAGCTCGGAACGTAACGAATGTTGGTGTGGATGCTTGTCTACCAATGGGACATCTAAAACTATTTTCAAATTTCCATTCCGAGAAGTTGGTCAAACTTGAAACGCGATCGTGTGTTTTCGCTAGACTTGGGCTTAAAGGGTGTGAAAATAGCTCAGAACATCACGAAAGTTGGCGTGGACACTCGTCTACCAATGTGACATCCAAATCTATTCTCAAATTTAAATTCCGAGAAGTTGGTCAAAGTTGAAAATCAACCATGCATTTTCGCTAATCTTAGGCTTAAATTGTTAGAAAATAGCTTGAAACGTCACGAAAGGTGGCGTACGCATTTGTCTACCAACGTTCATTACGTTCCGAGAAGTTGGTCAAAGTTGAAAATTTACCGTGCGTTTTCGCTAGACTTGGGCTTAAAGGGTGTGAAATTAGCTCGTAATGTCACATAAGCCCAAGTCTAGAGAAAACGCACGGTCGCGTTTCATCTTTGACCAACTTCTCGGAATTGAAACTTGAGAATAGATTTGGATGTCCCATTTGTAGACATGTGCGTACAACAACTTTCGTGACATTACGAGCTAATTTCACACCCTTTAAGCCCAAGTCTAGCAAAAACGCACGATCGAGTTTCAACTTTGACCAACTTCTCAGAATTGAAATTTGAGAATAGTTTTGGATGTCACATTGGTAGACGAGCGTCCATGCCAAATTTCGTGATGTTCTGAGCTATTTTCACACCCTTTAAGCCCAAGTCTAGTGAAAACGCACGATTGAGTTTCAACTTTGACCAATGGGACATCCAAAACTATTCTCAAAGTTCAATTCTGAGAAGTTGGTCAGAGTTGAAAATTGACCATGCGTTTTCACTAGACTTGGGCCTAAAGGGTGAGAAAATAGCTTGGAACGTCACGATAGTTGGCGTGCGCACTTGTCTACCAACGGGACATCCAAATCTATTCTCAAATTGCAATTCCGAGAAGTTGGTCAAAGTCGAAACACCACCATGCGTTTTCGCTAGACTTGAGCTTAAAGGGTGTGAATTAGCTCGTAAAATCATGAAAGTTGTAGTGCGCACATGTCTACAAATGTGACATCCAAATCTATTCTCAAATTTAAATTGCGAGAAGTAGGTAAATGATGAAAATCGATCATGCGTTTTCCCTAGACTTGGGCTTAAAGGGTTTGAAATTAGCTCGGAATGTCATGAAAGTTGGTGTGTGCATTTGTCTACCAACGGGACATCCAAATCTATGCTCAATTTTCAATTTCGAGAAGTTGGTCAAAGTTGAAACTCGATCGTGCGTTCTTGCTAGACTTGGGCTTAAAGGGTGAGAAAATAGCTTAGAACATCACGAAAGTTGGCATGGATGCTCGTCTACCAATGGGACATCCAAAACTATTCTCAAATTTCAATTCCGAGAAGCTGGTCAAAGTTGAAACTCGATCGTGCGTTTTCGCTAGACTTGGGCTTAAAGGGTGTGAAATTAGCTCGTAATGTCACGAAAGTTGTTGTGCGCAAATGTCTACAAATGGGACATCCAAACCTATGCTCAATTTTCAATTCTGAGAAGTTGGTGAAAGTTGAAACTCGACCGTACGTTTTCGCTAGACTTGGGCTTAGACTTGGGTATAAAAGGGGAGAAAATAGCTCGGAACGTCACGAAAGTTGGTGTGGACGCTTGTGTATGGGACATCCAAAACTATTCTCAAATTTAAATTCCGAGAAGTTGGTCAAAGTTGAAACTCGATCGTGCATTTTCGCTAGACTTTTGCTTAAAGGGTGTGAAATTAGCTCGTAATGTCATGAAAGTTGGCATGGATGCTCGTCTACCAATGTGACATCCACAACTATTCTCAAATTTCAATTCCGAGAAGTTGGTCAAAGTTGAAAATCAACCGTGCTATTTCGCTAGACTTCGGCTTAAAGGGTGTGAAATTAGCTCGTAATGTCACGAAAGTTGTTGTGCGCAAATGTCTACAAATGGGACATCCAAACCTATGCTCAATTTTCAATTCCGAGAAGTTGGTGAAAGTTGAAACTCGACCGTACGTTTTCGCTAGACTTGGGCTAAAATGGTGTGAAATTAGCTCGGAATGCCACGAAAGTTGGCGTGCGCATTTGTCTACCAACGGACATACAAATCTATGTTTAATTTTAATTCCAAGAAGTTGGTCAAATTCGAAACTCGACCGTGCGTTTTCGCTAGACTTAGGCTTAAATTGTTAGAAAATAGCTCGGAACATCATGAAAGTTGGCATGGACACTCATCTACCAATGCAACATCCAAAACTATTCTCAAATTTCAATTCCGAGAAGTTGGTCAAAGTTGAAACTCGATTGGGCGTTTTCGCTCGACTTGGGGTTAAAGGGTGGGAAAATAGCTTAGAACGTCACGAAAGTTGGCATGCGCACTTGTCTACCAACGGGACATCCAAATCTATTCTCATATTTCAATTCCGAAAAGTTGGTCCAAGTGGAAACGCCACCATGCGTTTTCGCTAGACTTGAGCTTAAAGGGTGTGAAATTAGCTCGTAATGTGACGAAAGTTGTTGTGCGCGAATGTCTACAAATGGGACATCCAAATCTATACTGAATTTTCTATTCCGAGAAGTTGGTGAAAGTCGTAACTCGACCGTACGTTTTCCCTACAGTAGGGCTTAATGGGGGAGAAAATAGCTCGGAACGTAACTGATGTTGGTGTGGACGCTTGTCTACCAATGCGACATCCAAAACTATTCTCAAATTTCAATTCCGAGAAGTTTGTCAAAGTTGAAACTTGATCGTGCGTTTTTGCTAGACTTAGGCTTAAAGGGTGTGAAAATAACTCGGAACGTCACGAATGTTGGCGTGGACGCTCGTCTACAAATGTGACATCCAAATCTATTCTCAAATTTAAATTCTGAGAAGTTGGTCAAAGTTGAAAATCGACAATGCATTTTCGCTAGACTTAGGCTTAAAGGGTGAGAAAATAGCTTGGAACATGACGAAAGTTGGCATGCGCATTTGTCTACCAACGGGACATCCAAATCTATGCTCAATTTTCAATTATGAGAAGTTGGTCAAATTCGAAACTCGACCGTGCGTTTTCGCTAGACTTGGCCTTAAAGTGTGTGAAATTAGCTCGTAAAATCATGAAAGTTGGCGTGGACGCTCATCTACCAATGTGACATCCAAATCCATTCTCAAATTTAAATTCTGAGAAGTTGGTCAAAGTTAAAAATCGACCGTGCATTTTCTCTAGATTTAGGCTTAAAGGGTGGGAAAATAGCTCGGAACGTCACGAAAGTTGGCGTGTGAACTTGTCTACCAATGGGACATCCAAATCTATTCTCATATTTCAATTTCGAGAAGTTGGTCAAATTTGGAACGCCACCATGCATTTTCGCTAGACTTGAGCTTAATGGGTGTGAAATTAGCTCGTAATGTGACGAAAGTTGTTGTGCGCGAATGTCTACAAATGGGACATCCAAATCTATGCTCAATTTTCAATTCCGAGAAGTTGGTGAAAGTCATAACTCAACCGTACGTTTTTGCTACAGTTGGGCTTAAAGGGGGAGAAAATAGCTCGTAACGTAACGAATGTTGGTGTGGACGCATGTCTACAATTGGGACATCCAAAACTATTCTCAAATTTCAATTCCAAGAAGTTGGTCAAAGGTGAAACTCGATCGTGCGTTTTCGCTAGACTTGGGCTTAAAGGGTGTGAAAATAGGTCGGAACGTCACGAAAGTTGGCGTGGACACTCGTCTACCAATGTGACATCCAAATCCATTCTCAAATTTAAATTATGAGAAATTGGTCAAAGTTGAAAATCGACCGTGCATTTTCGCTAGATTTAAGCTTAAAGGGTGAGAAAATAACTCGGAACGTCACGAAAGTTGGCGTGCGCATTTGTCTACCAACGTGACATTCAAATCTATGCTCAATTTTGAATTCTAAGAAGCTGGTCAAATTTGAAACTCGACAGTGTGTTTTCGCTAGACTTGGGCTTAAAGGGGGAGAAAATAGCTCGGAACTTCACGAAAGTTGGTGTGGACGCTCGTCTACCAAAGAGACATCCAAAACTATTTTCAAATTTCAATTCCGAGAAGTTGGTCAAAGTTGAAACTCGATCGTGCGTTTTCGCTAGACTTGGGTTTAAAGGGTGTTAAATTACCTCGTAATGTCACGAAAGTTGGCGTGCGCACTTGTCTACCAACGGGACATCCAAATCTATTCTCATATTTCAATTTTGAGAAGTTGGTCAAAGTCGAAACGCCGCCATGCATTTTCGCTAGATTTGAGCTTAAAGGGTGTGAAATTAGCTCATAATGTGACGAAAGTAGTTGTGCGCGAATGTCTACAAATGGGACATCCAAATCTATGCTCAATTTTCAATTCCAAGAAGTTGGTGAAGGTCGTAACTCAACCGTACATTTTCGCAACAGTAGGGCTTAAAGGGGGAGAAAATAGCTCAGAACGTAACTAATGTTGGTGTGGACGCTTGTCTACCAATGGGACATCCATAACTATTCTCAAATTTCAATTCCGAGAAGTTCGTCAAAGTCGAAACGCCACCATGCGTTTTCTCTGGGATTGGGATTAAAGTGTGTGAAATTAGCTCATAAAATCACGAAAGTTGTAGTGCGCACTTGTCTACCAACGGGACATCCAAATCTATGCTCAATTTTTAATTCCGAGAACTGGTCAAATTCGAAACTCGACCGTGCGGTTTCGCTAGACTTAGGATTAAAGGGGGTGAAAATAGCTCGGAACGTCACGAACGTTGGCATGCTCATTTGTCTATCAACGGGACATCGAAATCTATGCTCAATTTTCAATTATGAGAAGTTAGTCAAATTCGAAACTTGACCGTGCGTTTTCGCTAGTCTTGGCCTTAATGTGGGAGAAAATAGCTCGGAACGTCACGAAAGTTGGTGTGGATGCTTGTCTACCAATGAGACATCCAAAACTATTCTCAAATGTCAATTCCGAGAAGTTGGTCAAAGTTGAAATGCCACCATGCATTTTCACTAGACTTGAGCTTAAAGGGTGAGAAAATAGCTCAGAATGTTATGAAATAGCTTGGAACGTCACAAAATTTGGTGTGGACGGTTGTCTACCAATGGGACATCCAAAACTATTCTCAAATTTCAATTTCGAGAAGTTGGTCAAAGTTGAAACTCGATCGTGTGTTTTCGCTAGACTTGGGCTTAAAGGGTGTGAAAATAGCTCGGAACATCACGAAAGTTGGCGTGGACGCTCTACTACCAATGTGACATCCAAATCTATTCCCACATTTAAATTTCGAGAAATTGGTCCAAGTTGAAAATCGACCGTTGGCATGCGCATTTGTCTAAAGGGTGAGAAAATAGCTCGGAACGTCACGAAAATTGGCATGCGCATTTGTCTAACAACGGGACATCCAAATCTATGCTCAATTTTTAATTCCGAGAAGTTGGTCAAATTCGAAACTCGACAGTGCGTTTTCGCTAGACTTGAGCTTAAAGGGTGTGAAAATAGCTCGGAACATCATGAAAGTTGGCATACGCATTTGTCTACCAATGGGACATCCAAATCTATGCTCAATTTTCAATTCTGAGAAGTTGGTGAAAGTCGTAACTCGACTGTACATTTTTGCTACAGTTGGGCTTAAAGGGGAAGAAAATAGCTCGGAACGTAACGAATGTTGGTGTGGCCGCTTGTCTACCAATGGGACATCCAAAACTATTCTCAAATTTCAATTTCGAGAATTTGGTCAAAGTTGAAACTCGATCGTGCATTTACGCTAGACTTGGGCTTAAAGGGTGTGAAAATATCTCGAAACGTCACGAACGTTGGCATGCGCATTTGTCATGACCGTACATTTTCGCTACAGTTGGGCTTAAAGGGCGAGAAAATAGCTCAGAAATTAACGAATGTTGGTGTGGATGCTTGTCTACCAATGGGACATCCAAAACTATTCTCAAATTTCAATTACGAGAAGTTGGTCAAAGTTGAAACTCGATCGTGCGTTTTCGCTAGAATTGGGCTTAAAGGGTGTGAAAATAGCTCAGAACGTCACGAAAGTTGGCGTGGAGGCTCGTCTACCAATGTGACATCCAAATCGATTCTCGAATTTAAATTCCTGGAAGTTGGTCAAAGTTGAAAATCGACCGTGCATTTTCGCTAGACTTAGGCTTAAAGGGTGAGAAAATAGCTCGAAACGTCACGAAAGTTGGCATGCGCATTTGTCTACCAATGGGACGTCCAAATCTATGCTCAATTTTCAATTCCGAGAATTTGGTCAAATTCGAAACTCGACCGTGCGTTTTTGCTAGACTTGGGCTTAAACGGGGAGAAAATAGCTAGGAACGTCACGAAAGTTGGTGTGGACGCTTGTCTACCAATGGGACATCCAAAACTATTCTCAAATTTCAATTCTAAGAAGTTGGTCAAAGTCGAAATGCCACCATGTGTTTTCTCTAGACTTGGGATTAAAGTGTGTAAAATTAGCTCGTAAAATCACGAAAGTTGTAGTGCGCACATGTACAAAGTTGGTGAAAGTTGATGAAAGTTGGTGAAAGTTGAAAATTGCGAGAAGTTGGTGGAAGTTTAAAATTGACCATGCATTTTCCCTAGACTTGGGCCCAAAGGGTGTGAAATTAGCTCGGAACGTCACGAAAGTTGGCGTGCGCACTTGTCTACCAACGGGACATCCAAATCTATGCTCAATTTTCAATTTCGATAATTTGGTCAAAGTCGAAACTCAATCGTGCGTTTTCCCTAGACTTGGGCTTAAAGGGTGGGAAAATAGCTCGAAATGTCACGAAAGTTGGTGTGGACGCTTGTCTACTAACGGGACATCCAAAACTATTATCATATTTCAATTCCGAGAAGTTGTTCAAAGTCGAAATGCCACCATGCATTTTCACTAGACTTGAGCTTAAAGGGTGTGAAATTAGCTCGTAATGAGACGAAAGTTGTTGTGCACGAATGTCTACAAATGGGACATCCAAATCTGTGCTCAATTTTCCATTCCGAGAATTTGGTCAAAGTCGAAACTCGATCATGCGTTTTCGCTATAGTTGGGCTTAAAGGGTGTGAAATTAGCTCGGAACGTCACAAAAGTTGGCGTGGACGCTCGTCTACCAATGTGACATCCAAATCTATTCTCAAATTTAAATTCTTAGAAGTTGGTCAAAGTTGAAAATCGACCGTGCATTTTCGCTAGACTTGGGCTTAAAGGGTGATAAGATAGCTCGGAATGTCATGAAAGTTGGCGTGCGCATTTGTCTACTGACGAGACATTCAAATCTATGCTCAATTTTTAATTCCGAGAAGTTGGTCAAATTCGAAACTCGACCGTGCGTTTTCGCTACAGTTGGGCTTAAAGGGCGACAAAATAGCTCGGAACGTAACGAATGTTTGTGTGGATGCTTGTCTACCAATGGGACATCCAAAACTATTCTCAAATTTCAATTCGGAGAAGTTGGTCAAAGTTGAAACTCGATCAAGCATTTTCGCTAGACTTGGGCTTAAAGGGTGTGAAATTAGCTTGTAATGTCACGAAAGTTGTTGTGTGCAAATGTCTACAAATGGGACATCCAAACCTATGCTCAATTTTCAATTCCGAGAAGTTGGTGAAGGTTGAAACTCGACCGTACGTTTTCGCTAGAGTTGGGCTTAAACGGGTAGAAAATAGCTAGGAACGTCACAGAAGTTGGTTTCGACGCTTGTCTACCAATGGGACATCCAAAACTATTCTCAAATTTCAATTCCAAGAAGTTGGTCAAAGTTGAAACGCCACCATGTGTTTTCTCTAGACTTGGGATTAAAGTGTGTGAAATTAGCTCATGAAATCATGAAAGTTGTAGTTAAAAATCTACCGTGCGTTTTCCCTATACTTGGTCTTAAAGGATGTGAAATTAGCTCGGAACGTCACCAAAGTTGGCATGCACACTTGTCTACCAACTTGACATCCAAATCTATGCTCAATTTTAAATTTCGAGAATTTTGTCAAAGTCAAAACTCGATCGTGCGTTTTCCCTAGACTTGGGCTTAAAGGGTGTGAAATTAGCTCGGAACGTCACGAAAGTTGTTGTGGACGCTTGTCTACCAATGTGACATCCAAATCTATTCTCAAATTTAAACTCCGAGAAGTTGGTCAAAGTTGAAAATCGACCGTGCATTTTCGCTAGACCTGGGCTTAAAGGGTGAGAAAATAGCTTGGACCATCACGAAAGTTGGCATGCGCATTTATCTACCAACGAGACATCCAAATCTATGCTCAATTTTCAATTCAGAGAAGTTCGTCAAATTCGAAACTCGACCGTGCGTTTTCACTAGACTTGGGCTTAAAGGGGGAGAAAATAGCTTGGAACGTCACGAAAGTTGGTGTGGATGCTTGTCTACCAATGGGACATCCAAAACTATTCTCAAATTTAAATTCCGAGAAGTTGGTCAAAGTTGAAACTCGATCGTGTGTTTCCGCTAGACTTGGGCTTAAAGGGTGGGAAAATAGCTCAGAACATCACGAAAGTTGGCGTGCTCACTTGTTTACCAACGGGACATCCAAATCTATGCTCAATTTTCAATTCTGAGAAGTTGGTCAAATTCGAAACTCGACCGTGTGTTTTCGCTAGACTTGGGCTTAAAGGGGGAGAAAATAGCTCGGAACGTCACGAAAGTTGGTGTGGATGCTCATCTACCAATGTGAGATCCAAATCTATTCTCCAATTTAAATTCTTAGAAGTTGGTCAAAGTTGAAAATCGACAGTGCATTTTCGCAAGACTTGGGCTTAAAGAGCGGGAAAATAGCTCGCAATGTCATGAAAGTTGGCATGCGCACTTGTCTACCAACGAGACATCCAAATCTATTCTCATATTTCAATTCTGAGAATTTGGTCAAAGTCAAAACACCACCATGCGTTTTCGCTAGACTTGAGCTTAAAGGGTGTGAAATTAGCTCGTAATGTGACGAAAGTTGGTGTGCGCGAATGTCTACAAATGGAACAGCCAAATCTATGCTCAATTTTCAATTCCAAGAAATTGGTGAAAGTCATCACTTGATTGTACATTTCGCTACAGTTGGGCTTAGAGGGGGAGAAAATAGCTCCGAACGTAACGAATGTTGGTGTGGATACTTGTCTACTAATGGGACATCCAAAACTATTCTCAAATTTCAATTCCAAGAAGTTGGTCAAAGTTGAAACTCAATCGTGCGTTTTCGCTAGACTTGGTCTTAAAGGGTGTGAAAATAGCTCGTAACGTCACGAAAGTTGGCATGGACGCTCATCTACCAATGTGACATCCAAATCTATTGTCAAATTTAAATTCCGAGAAGTTGGTCAAAGTTGAAAATCGACCGTGCATTTTCGCTATAGTTGGGCTTAAGGGTGAGAAAATAGCTCGGAATGTCACGAAAGTTGGCATGCGCATTTGTCTACTAACGGGACATCCAAATCTATGCTCAATTTTTAATTCCGAGAAGTTGGTCAAATTCGAAACTTGACTGTGCGTTTTCACTAGACTTGGGCTTAAAGGGGGAGAAAATAGCTCAGAACGTCACGAAAGTTGGTGTGGACACTTGTCTACCAATGGGACATCCAAAACTATTCTCAAATTTTAATTCCGAGAAGTTGGTCAAAGTTGAAACTCGATCGTGCGTTTTCGCTAGACTTGGGCTTAAAGGGTGTGAAATCAGCTCGTAATGTCACGAAAGTTGTTGTGCACAAATGTCTATAAATGGGACATCCAAACCTATGCTCAATTTTCAATTCCGAGAAGTTGGTGAAAGTTGAAACTCGACCGTACATTTTTGCTAGACTTGAGCTTAAAGGGTGTGAAATTAGCTCGGAATGTCACGAAAGTTGGCGTGCGCATTTGTCTACCAACGGACATCGAAATCTATGTTTAATTTTTAATTCCGAGAAGTTGGTCGAATTCGAAACTCGACCATGCATTTTCGCTATACTTGGGCGTAAATGGTGTTAAAATAGCTCGGAATGTCACGAAAGTTGGCATGGATGCTTGTCTACCAATGTCACATCCAAAACTATTCTCAAATTTCAATTCCGAGAAGTTGGTCAAAGTTGAAACTCGATCGTGCGTTTTCGCTCGACTTGGGCTTAAAGGGTGGGAAAACAGCTCGGAACGTCACGAAAGTTGGCGTGCGCACTTGTCTACCAACGAGACATCCAAATCTATTCTCATATTTCAAATCCGAGAAGTTGGTCAAAGTTGAAACGACACCATGCATTTTCTCTAGACTTGAGCTTAAATTGTGTGAAATTAGCTCGTAATGTGATGAAAGTTGTTGTGCGCGAATGTCTACAAATGGGACATGCAAATCTATGTTCAATTTTCAATTTTGAGAAGTTGGTGAAAGTTGTAACTCGACCAGACGTTTTCCATACATTTGGGCTTAAAGGGGGAGAAAATAGCTCGGAACGTAACGAATGTTGGTGTGGATGCTTGTCTACTAATGGCACATCCAAATCTATGCTCAATTTTCAATTCTGAGAAGTTGGTCAAATTCGAAACTTGACCGTTCGTTTTCTCTAGACTTGGGCTTAAACGGGGAGAAAATAGCTCGGAACATCACGAAAGATGGTGTGGACATCCAAATCTATTCTCAAATTTAAATTCTGAGAAGTTGGTCAAAGTTGAAAATCGACCGTGCATTTTCGCTAGACTTAGGCTTAAAGGGTGAGAAAATAGCTCAGAACGTCACGAAAGTTGTTGTGCGCATTTGTCTACCAATGGGACATCCAAATCTATGCTCAATTTTAAATTCCGAGAAGTTGGTTAAAGTTGAAACTCGATCGTACGTTTTTCCTAGAGTTGGGCTTAAACGGGGAGAAAATAGCTTGGAACGTCACAAAAGTTGGTGTGGACGCTTGTCTACCAATGGGACATCCAAAACTATTCTCAAATTTCAATTCCAAGAAGTTGGTCAAAGTCGAAATGACACCATGCGTTTTCTCTAGACTAGGGATTAAAGTGTGTGAAATTAGCTCATAAAATCACGAAAGTTGTAGTGCGCACATGTCTACAAATGTGACATCCAAATCTATTCTCAAATTTAAATTGCGAGAAGTTGGTCAAAGTTGAAAATCGACCGTGCATTTTCCCTAGACTTGGGCTTAAAGGGTGTGAAATTAGCTCAGAACGTCACAAAAGTTGGCGTGCGAACTTGTCTACCAACGGGACATCCAAATCTATGCTCAATTTTCAATTCCGAGAAATTGGTCAAAGTCGAAACTCGATCGTGCGTTTTCCCTAGACTTGGGCTTAAAGGGTGTGAAAATAGCTCGAAACGTCATGAAAGTTGGCATGGACGCTCGTCTACCAATGTGACATCGAAATCCATTCTCAAATTTAAATTCCGAGAAGTCGGTCAAAGTTGAAAATCGACTGTGCATTTTCGCTAGACTTAAGCTTAAAGGGTGAGAAAATAGCTCGGAACATCACAAAAGTTGGCGTGCGCATTTGCCTACCAACGGGACATCAAAATCTATGCTCAATTTTCAATTTTGAGAAGTTGGTCAAATTCAAAAACCGACCGTGCGTTTTCGCTAGACTTGGGCTTAAAGGGTGTGAATTAACTCGTAATGTCACGAAAGTTGCTGTGAGCGCATGTCTACCAATGGGACATCCAAATCTATTCTCAATTTTCAATTCTAAGAAGTTGGTCAAACTTGAAAATTGACCGTGCTTTTTTGCTAGACTTGGGCTTAAAGGGGGAGAAAATAGCTTGGAACGTCACGAAAGTTGGCGTGCGCACTTGTCTACCAACGGGACATCCAAATCTATTCTCAAATTTCAATTCTGAGAAGTTGGTCAAAGTCGAAACGCCACCATGCGTTTTCGCTAGACTTGAGCTTAAAGGGTGTGAAATTAGTTCGTAACATCACAAAACTTGTTGTGCACGCATGTCTAGAAATGGGACATCCAAATCTATGCTCAATTTTGAATTTCGATGGTGCGTTTTTTCTTGACTTCGGCTTAAAGGCCGTGAAAATAGCTCGGAACGTCACGAAAGTTGGCGTGGACACTCGACTACCAATGTGACATCCAAATCCATTGTGAGAAAATAGCTCGGAACGTCACGAAAGTTGGCATGTGCATTTATCTACCAACGGGACATCCAAATCTATGTTCAATTTTCAATTCCGAGAAGTTGGTCAAATTCGAAAATTAACCGTGCGTTTTCGCTAGACTTGGGCTTAAAGGGGGAGAAAATAGCTCGGAACGTCACGAAAGTTGGCGTGCGCACTTGTCTACCAATGGGACATCCAAATCTATTCTCATATTTCAATTCCGAGAAGTTGGCCAAATTCGAAATGCCACCATGCGTTTTCGCTAGACTTGAGCTTAAAGGATGTGAAATTAGCTCGTAATGTGACGAACGTTGTTGTGGGCGAATGTCTACAAATGGGACATCCAAATCTATGCTCAATTTTCAATTACGAGAAGTTGGTGAAAGTTGTAACTCGACCATACGTTTTCGCTACAGTTGGGCTTAAAGGGCGAGAAAATAGCTCGAAACGTAACAAATGTTGGTGTGGACGCTTGTCTACCAATGGGACATCCAAAACTATTCTCAAATTTCAATTCCGAGAAGTTGGTCAAAGTTGAAACTCAATCGTGCATTTTCACTAGACTTGGGCTTAAAGGGTGTGAAAATAGATCGGAACGTCACGAAAGTTGGTGTGGACGCTCGTCTACCAATGTGACATCAAAATCTATTCTCAAATTTAAATTCCGAGAAGTTGGTCAAAGTTGAAAATCGACCGTGCATTTTCGCTAGACTTAGGCTTAAAGGGCGAGAAAATAGCTCGGAACATCACGAAAGCTGGCATGCACATTTGTCTACCAACCGGACATCCAAATCTATGCTCAATTTTCAATTCCGAGAAGTTGGTCAAATTTGAAATTCGACCGTGCGTTTTCGCTAGACTTGGGCTTAAAGGGGGAGAAAATAGCTCGGAACGTCACGAAAGTTGGTGTGGACGCTTGTCTACCAATGGGACATCCAAAACTATTCTCAAATTTAAATTTCAAGAAGTTGGTCAAAGTTGAAAATCGACCGTGCATTGTCGCTAGACTTAGGCTTAAAGGGTGAGAAAATAGCTCGGAACTTCATGAAAGTTGGCGTGCGCATTTGTCTACCAACGGGACATCCAAATCTATGCTCAATTTTGAATTCTGAGAAGTTGGTCAAATTCGAAACTCGACCGTGCGTTTTTGCTAGAGTTGGGCTTAAAGGGGGATAAAATAGCTCGGAACGTCACGAAAGTTGGCGTGGACTCTTGTCTACCAATGGGACATCCAAAACTATTCTCAAAATTCAATTCCGAGAAGTTGGTCAAAGTTGAAACTCGATCGTGTGTTTTCCCTAGACTTGGGCTTAAAGGGTGGGAAAATAGCTCGGAACGTCACGAAAGTTGGCGTGTGCACTTGTCTACCAACGGGACATCCAAATCTATTATCATATTTCAATTCCGAGAATATGGTCAAAGTCGAAACACCACCATGCATTTTCGCTAGACTTGAGCTTAAAGGATGTGAAATTAGCTCGTAATGTGACAAAAGTTGTTGTGCGCGAACCTACAAATGGGACATCCAAATCTATGCTCAATTTTCAATTCCGAGAACTTGGTGAAAGTCATAACTCGACCGTACGTTTTCGCTACAGTTGGGCTTAAATGGGGGGAAAATAGCTCGAAATTTAACGAATGTTGGTGTGGATGCTTGTCTACCAATGGGACATCCAAAACTATTCTCAAATTGTAAATCCCGAGAAGTTGGTCAAAGTTGAAACTCGATTGTGCGTCTTTGCTAGACATGGGCTTAAAGGGTGTGAAAATAGCTCAGAACGTCACTAAAGTTGGCGTGGACGCTCGTCTACCAATGTGACATCCAAATCTATTCTCAAATTTAAATTCTGAGAAGTTGGTCAAATTTGAAAATAGACCGTGCATTTTCGCTAGACTTAGGCTTAAAGGGTGAGAAAATAGCTCGGAACGTCACAAAATTTGGCGTGCGCATTTCTCTACCAACGGGACATCCAAATCTATTCTCAATTTTCAATTCCGAGAAGTTGGTCAAATTCGAAACTCGACCGTGCGTTTTCGCTAGACTTGGGCTTAAATGGGGAGAAAATAGCTAGGAACGTCACGAAAGTTGGTGTGGACGCTTGTCTACCAATGGGACATCCAAAACTATTCTCAAATTTCAATTCCAAGAAGTTGGTCAAAGTCCAAACGCCACCATAAGTTTTCTCTAGAATTGGGATTAAAGTGTCTGAAATTAGCTCGTAAAATCATGAAATTTGTAGTGCGCACATGTCTACAAATGTGACATCCAAATCTATTCTCAAATTTAAATTGCGAGAAGTTGGTCAAAGTTGAAAATCGACCGTGCGTTTTCCCTAGACTTGGGCTTAAAGGGTGTGAAATTAGCTCAAAACGTCACGGAAGTTGGTGTGCGCACTTGTCTACCAATGGGACATCCATATCTATGCTCAATTTTCAATTCCGAGAATCTGGCCAAAGTCGAAACTCGATCGTGCGTTTTCACTTGACTTGGGCTTAAAGGGTTGGAAAATAGCTCGGAACGTCACGAAAGTTGGTGTGGACGCTTGTCTACCAACGGGACATCCAAAACTATTCTCATATTTCAATTCCAAGAATTTGGTCAAAGTTGAAACGCCACCATGCGTTTTGACTAGACTTGAGCTTAAAGGGTGTGAAATTAGCTTGTAATGTGACGAAAGTTGTTGTTGAAAATCGACAGTACATTTTCGCTAGACTTAGGTGTAAAGGGTGAGAAAATAGCTCGGAACGTCATGAAAGTTGGCGTGCGGATTTGTCTACCAACGGCACATCTAAATCTATGCTCAATTTTCAATTCCGAGAAGTTGGTCAAATTCGAAACTCGACCGTTCGTTTTCGCTAGAGTTGGGCTTAAACTGGGAAAAAATAGCTTGGAACGTCACGAAAGTTGGTGTGGACGTTTGTCTACCAATGGGACATCCAAAACTATTCTCAAATTTCAATACCAAGAAGTTGGTCAAAGTCGAAACGCCACCATGCGTTTTGTCTAGACTTGGGATTAAAGTGTGTGAAATTAGCTTGTAAAATCACGAAAGTTGTAGTGCGCACATGTCTACAAATGTGACATCCAAATCTATTCTCATATTTCAATTCCGAGAAGTTGGTCAAAGTCGAAACGCCACCATGCATTTTCGCTAGACTTGAGCTTAAAGGGTGTGAAATTAACTCGTAATGTGACGAAAGTTGTTGTGCGCGAATGTCTACAAATGTGACATCCAAATCTATGCTCAATTTTCAATCCTGAGAAGTTGGTGAAAGTCGTAACTCGACCATATGTTTTCGCTACAGTTGGGCTTAAAAGGGGGATAAAATAGCTCGGAACGTAATGAATGTTGGTGTGGATGCTTGTCTACCAATGGGACATCCAAAACTATTCTCAAATTTCAATTCCGAGAAGTTGGTCAAAGTTTAAACTCGATCGTGTGTTTTTGCTTGACTTCGGCTTAAAGGCTGTGAAAATAGCTCAGAACGTCACGAAAGTTGGCGTGGACGCTCGTCTACCAATGTGACATCCAAATCTATTCTCAAATTTAAATTTTGAGAAGTTGGCCAAAGTTGAAAATAGACCATGCATTTTCGCTAGACTTTGGCTTAAAGGGTGAGAAAATAGCTCGGAATGTCACGAAAGTTGGTGTGCGCATTTGTCTACAAATGGGACATCCAAATCTATGCTCAATTTTCAATTCTGAGAAGTTGGTCAAATTCGAAACTCGACCGTGCATTTTCACTGGACTTGGGCTTAAAGGGGGAGAAAATAGCTCAGAACGTCATGAAAGTTGGTGTGGACGCTTGTCTACCAATTGGACATCCAAAACTATTCTCAAATTTCAATTCTGAGAAGTTGGTCAAAGGTGAAACTCGATCGTGCGTTTTCACTAGACTTGGGCTTAAAGGGTGCAAATTAGCTCATAATGTCATGAAAGTTGTTGTGCGCAAATGTCTACAATTGGACATCCAAACCTATGCTCAATTTTCAATTCGAGAAGTTGGTGAAAGTTGAAACTCGACCGTACGTTTTCGCTATAGTTAGGCTTAAATGGGGAGAAAATATCTAGGAACGTCACAAAAGTTGGTGTGGATGCTTGTCTACCAATGGGACCTCCAAAACTATTCTCAAATTTCAATTCCAAGAAGTTGGTCAAAGTCGAAACGCCACCATGTGTTTTCTCTAGACTTGGGATTAAAGTGTGTGAAATTAGCTCGTAAAATCACAAAAGTTGTAGTGCGCACATGTCTACAAATGTGAGATCCAAATCTATTCTCAAATTTAAATTTAGAGAAGTTGGTCAAAGTTGAAAATCGACCGTGCATTTTCCCTAGACTTGGGCTTATAGGGTGTTAAATTAGCTCAGAACGTCACGAAAGTTGGCGTGCGGACTTGTCTACCAACGGGACATCCAAATCTATGCTCAATTTTCAATTCTGAGAATTTGGTCAAAGTCGAAACTCGATCGTGCGTTTTCCCTAGACTTGGGCTTAAAGGGTGTGAAATTAGCTCGGAACGTCACGAAAGTTGGCGTGGACACTCGTCTACCAATGTGACATCCAAATCCATTCTCAAATTAAAATCCGAGAAGTTGGTCAATGTTGAAAAACGACCGTGCATTTTCACTACACTTAGGCTTAAAGAGTGAGAAAATAGCTCGGAACGTCACCAAAGTTGGCATTTGCATTTGTCTACCAACGGGACATCCAAATCTATGTTCAATTTTCAATTCCGAGAAGTTGGTCAAATTCGAAACTTGACCGTGCATTTTCGCTAGACTTGGGCTTAAAGGGGGAGAAAATAACTCGGAACGTCACGAAAGTTGGTGTGGACGCTTGTCTACCAATGGACATTCAAAACTATTCTCAAATTTCAATTCCGAGAAGTTGATTAAAGTTGAAACTCGATCGTGCATTTTCACTAGACTTGGGCTTAAAGGGTGGGAAAATAGCTCGGAACGTCACGAAAGTTGGCGTGCGCACTTGTCTACCAACGGGACATCCAAATCTATTCTCATATTTCAATTCCAAGAAGTTGGCCAAATTTGAAATGCCACCATGTGTTTTCGCCAGACTTGAGCTTAAAGGGTGTGAAATTAGCTGGTAATGTGACGAACGTTGTTGTGCGCGAATGTCTACAAATGGGACATCCAAATCTATGCTGAATTTTCAATTCTGAGAAGTTGGTGAAAGTCGTAACTCGACCGTACGTTTTCGCTACAGTTGGGTTTAAAGGGGGAGAAAATAGCTCGGAACGTAACAAATGTTGGTGTGGACGCTTTTCTACCAATGGGACATCCAAAATTATTCTCAACTTTCTATTCCGAGAAGTTGGTCAAAGTCGAAACTCGATCGTGCGTTTTCGCTAGACTTGGGCTTAAAGGGTGTGAAAATAGATCAGAATGTCACAAAAGTTGGCGTGGACACTCATCTACCAATGTGACATCCAAATCTATTCTCAAATTTAAATTCCGAGAAGTTGGTCAAAGTCGAAAATCGACCGTGCATTTTCGCTAGACTTAGGCTTAAAGGGTGAGAAAATACTCGGAACGTCACGAACGTTGGCATGCACATTTGTCTACCAACCGGACATCCAAATCTATGCTCAATTTTCAATTCCGAGAAGTTGGTCAAATTCGAAACTCGACCGTGCGTTTTCGCTAGACTTGGGCTTAAAGGGCGAGAAAATAGCTTGAAATGTCACGAAAGTTGGTGTGGACGCTTGTCTACCAATGGGACATCCAAAACTATTCTCAAATTTCAATTCCGAGAAGTTGGTAAAAGTTGAAACTCGATCGTGCATTTTCGCAAGACTTGGGCTTAAAGGGTGTGAAAATAGCTCAGAACGTGACGAAAGTTGGCGTGCGCACTTGTCTACCAACGGGACATCCAAATCTATGCTCAATTTTCAATTCCGATAATTTGGTCAAAGTCGAAACTCGATCGTGCGTTTTCCCTAGACTTGGGCTTAAAGGGTGTGAAATTAGCTCGAAACGTCACGAGAGTTGGCGTGGACGCTCGTCTACCAATGTGACATCCAAATCCATTCTCAAATTAAAATTCTGAGAAGTTGGTCAAAGTTGAAAATCGACCGTGTATTTTCTCTAGACTTAGGCTTAAAGGGTGAGAAAATAGCTCGGAACGTCACGAAAGTTGGCATGTGCATTTGTCTACCAACGGGACATCCAAATCTATGTTCAATTTTCAATTCGGAGAAGTTGGTCAAATTCGAAACTCAACCGTGCGTTTTCGCTAGACATGGGCTTAAAGGGGGAGAAAATAGCTCGGAACGTCACGAAAGTTGGCGTGCGCATTTGTCTACCAACTGGACATCCAAATCTATGCTCAATTTTCAATTCCGAGAAGTTGGTCGAATTCGAAACTCAACCGTGCGTTTTCGCTAGACTTGGGCTTAAAGGGGTAGAAAATAGCTCGGAACGTCACGAAAGTTGGTGTGGACGCTTGTCTACCAATGGGACATCCAAAACTATTCTCAAATTTCAATTCCGAGAAGTTGGTCAAAGTTGAAACTCGATCGTGCGTTTTCCCTAGACTTGGGCTTAAAGGATGTGAAAATAGATCGGAACGTCACAAAATTTGGTGTGGACGCTCGTCTACCAATGTGACATCCAAATCTATTCTCAAATTTAAATTCCGAGAAGTTGGTCAAAGTTGAAAATCGACCGTGCATTTTCGCTAGACTTAGGCTTAAAGGGTGAGAAAATAGCTTGGAACGTCACGAAAGCTGGCATGCACATTTGTCTACCAACCGGACATCCAAATCTATGCTCTATTTTCAATTCCGAGAAGTTGGTCAAATTCGAAACTCGACCGTGCGTTTTCGCTAGACTTGGGCTTAAATGGGGAGAAAATAGCTCGGAACGTCACGAAATTTGTCGTGCGCACTTGTCTACCAACGGGACATCCAAATCTATTCTGATATTTCAATTCCGAGAAGTTGGTCAAAGTTGAAACGCCACCATTCGTTTTCGCTAGACTTGAGCTTAATGGGTGTGAAATTAGCTCGTAATGTGACGAAAGTTGTTGTGCGCGAATGTCTACAAATGGGACATCCAAATCTATGCTCGATTTTCAATTCCGAGAAGTTGGTGAAAGTCGTATCTCGACCGTACGTTTTTGCTACAGTTGGGCTTAAAGGGGTAGAAAATAGCTCGGAACGTAACGAATGTTGGTGTGGACGCTTGTCTACCAATGGGACATCCAAAACTATTCTCAATTTTCAATTCTGAGAAGTTGGTGAAAGTCGTAACTCGACTATATGTTTTTTCTATAGTTGGTCTTAGAGGGAGAGAAAATAGCTCGAAACGTCACGAAAGTTGGCGTGGACGCTCGTCTACCAATGGGACATCTAAATCTATTCTCAAATTTAAATTTCGAGAAGTTGGTCAAAGTTTAAAATTGACCGTGCATTTTCGCTAGACTTGGGCTTAAAGGGTGAGAAAATAGCTTGGAATGTCACGAAAGTTGGCGTGCGCACTTGTCTACCAATGGGAAATCTAAATCTATTTTCAAATTTCAATTCCAAGAAGTTGGTCAAAGCCGAAACACCACCGTGCGTTTTTGCTAAACTTGATCTTAAAGGGTATAAAATTCGCTCGTAACGTCACGGAAGTTGCTGTGCATGCATCTCTACAAATGGGACATCCAAATCTATTCTCAATTTTCAATTCCGAGAAGTAGCTCAAATCCGAAACATGACCGTGCGTTTTCTCTAGAGGTGGGCTTAAAGGGGAAGAAAATTGCTCGGAACGTCACGAAAGTTGGCATGTGCACTTGTCTACCAACAGGACATCCAAATCTATTTTCAAATTTCAACTCCCAAAAGTTGGTCAAAGTTGAAAATCGACCATGCATTTTCGCTAGACTTAGGCTTAAAGGGTGAGAAAATAGCTCAGAACGTCACGAAAGTTGGCGTGCACATTTGACTACCAATGGGACATCCAAATCTATGCTCAATTTTCAATTACGAGAAGTTGGTAAAATTCAAAACTCGACCGTATGTTTTCGCTAGACTTGGGCTTAAAGGGGGAGCAAATAGCTTGGAATGCCACGAAATTTGGTGTGGACGCTTGTCTACCAATGGGACATCCAAAACTATTCTCAAATTTCAATTCCGAGAAGTTTGTCAAAGTTGAAACTCGATCGTGCGTTTTCGCTAGACTTGGGCTTAAAGGGTGGGAAAATAGCTCAGAACGTCACGAAAGTTGGTGTGCACACTTGTCTACCAATGGGACATCCAAAACTATTCTCAAATTTCAATTCCAAGAAGTTGGTCAAAGTTGAAACTCGATCGTGCGTTTTTGCTAGACTTGGGCTTAAAGGGTGCGAAAATAGCTCGGAACGTCACGAAAGTTGGCGTGGATGCTCGTCTACCAATGTGACATCCAAATCCATTCTCAAATTTAAATTCTGAGAAGTTGGTCAATGTTGAAAATCAACCATGCATTTTCGCTAGACATAGGCTTAAAGCGTTAGAAAATAGCTCGGAACGTCACGAAAGTTGGCGAGCGCATTTGTCTACCAACGGGACATCGAAATCTATGCTCAATTTTCAATTCCGAGAAGTTGGTCAAATTCGAAACTCGACCGTGCATTTTCGCTAGACTTGGGATTAAAGGGGGGAAAAATAGCTCGGAACATCACGAAAGTTGGTGTACGCATTTGTCTACCAACGGGACATCCAAATCTATGCTCAATTTTCAATTCCGAGAAGTTGGTCAAATTCGAAACTCGACCGTGCGTTTTCGCTAGACTTGGGCTTAAAGGCGGAGAAAATAGCTTGGAACGTCACGAAAGTTGGTGTGGACGCTTGTCTACCAATGGGACATCCAAAACTATTCTCAAATTTAAATTCCGAGAAGTTGGTCAAAGTTGAAACTCGATCGTACGTTTTCGCTAGACTTGGGCTTAAAGGGCAGGAAAATAGCTCGGAACGTCATGAAATTTGGCGTGCGCACTTGTCTACCAACGGGACATCCAAATCTATTCTCATATTTCAATTCCGAGAAGTTGGTCAAAGTCGAAACGCCACCATGCGTTTTCGCTAGACTTGAGCTGAAAGGGTGTGAAATTAGCTCGTAATGTGATGAAAGTTGTTGTGCGCAAATGTCTACAAATGGGACATCCAAATCTATGCCCAATTTTCAATTCCCAGAAGTTGGTGATAGTCGTAACTCGACCGTACGTTTTCGCTACAGTTGGGCTTAAAGGGGGAGAAAATAGCTCGGAACATAACGAATGTTGGTGTGGACGCTTGTCTACCAATGGGACATCCAAACCTATTCTCAAATTTCAATTCCAAGAAGTTGGTCAAAGTTGAAACTCGACCGTGCGTTGTTGCTAGACTTGGGATTAAATGGTGTGAAAATAGCTTGGAACGTCACGAAAGTTGGCGTGGACGCTCGTCTACCAATGTGACATCCAAATCCATTCTCAAATTTAAATTCCAAGAAGTTCGTCAAAGTTGAAAATCGACCGTGCATTTTCGCTAGACTTGGGCTTAAAGGGCAGGAAAATAGCTCAGAACGTCACGAAAGTTGGCGTGTGCACTTGTCTACCAACAGGACATCCAAATCTATTCTCATCTTTCAATTCCGAGAAGTTGGTCAAAGTCGAAACGCCACCATGCATTTTCGCTAGACTTGAGCTTAAAGGGTGTGAAATTAGCTCGTAATGTGATGAAAGTTGGTGTGCGCATTTGTCTACCAACGGGACATCCATATCTATGCTCAATTTTCAATTCCGAGAAGTTGGTCAAATTCGAAACTTGAACGTGCGTTTTTGCTAGACTTGGGCTTAAAGGGGGAGAAAATAGCTCGGAACGTCACAAAAGTTGGTGTGGACGCTTGTCTACGAATGGGACATCCAAAACTATTTTCAAATTTAAATTCCGAGAAGTTGGTCAAAGTTGAAACTCGATCGTGCGTTTTCACTAGACTTGGGCTTAAAGGGTGGGAAAATAGCTAGCAACGTCACGAAAGTTGGCGTGCGCACTTGTCTACCAACGGGATATCCAAATCTATTCTCATATTTCAATTCTTAGAAGTTGGTCAAAGTCGAAATGCCACCATGCGTTTTCACTAGACTTGAGCTTAAAGGGTGTGAAGTTAGCTCGTAATGTGACGAAAGTTGTTGTGCGCGAATGTCTACAAATGGGACATCCAAATCTATGCTCAATTTTCAATTCTGAGAAGTTGGTGAAAGTCATAACTTGACCGTACGTTTTCGCTATAGTTCGGCTTAAAGGGGGAGAAAATAGCTCGGAATTTAACGAATGTTGGTGTGGACGCTTGTCTACCAATGGGACATCCAAAACTATTCTCAGATTTCAATTCCCAGAAGTTGGTCAAAGTTGAAACTCGATCGTACGTTTTCGCTAGACTTCTGCTTAAAGGGCGGGAAAATAGCTCGGAACGTCACGAAAGTTGGTGTGCGCACTTGTCTTCCAACGGGACATCCAAATCTATTCTCATATTTCAATTCCGAGAAGTTGGTCAAAGTCAAAACGCCACCATGTGTTTTCACTAGACTTGAGCTTAAAGGGTGTGAAGTTAGCTCGTAATGTGACGAAAGTTGTTGTGCGCGAATGTCTACAAATGGGACATCCAAATCTATGCTCAATTTTCAATTCTGAGAAGTTGGTGAAAGTCATAACTTGACCGTACGTTTTCACTACAGTTCGGCTTAAAGGGGGAGAAAATAGCTCGGAATTTAACGAATGTTGGTGTGGACGCTTGTCTACCAATGGGACATCCAAAACTATTCTCAGATTTCAATTCCCAGAAGTTGGTCAAAGTTGAAACTCGATCGTACGTTTTCGCTAGACTTCTGCTTAAAGGGCGGGAAAATAGCTCGGAACGTCACGAAAGTTGGTGTGCGCACTTGTCTTCCAACGGGACATCCAAATCTATTCTCATATTTCAATTCCGAGAAGTTAGTCAAAGTCGAAACGCCACCATGTGTTTTCACTAGACTTGAGCTTAAAGGGTGTGAAGTTAGCTCGTAATGTGACGAAAGTTGTTGTGCGCGAATGTCTACACATGAGACATCCAAATCTATGCACAATTTTCAATTCCGAGAAGTTGGTGAAAGTCATAACTTGACCGTACGTTTTCGCTACAGTTGGGCTTAAAGGGGGAGAAAATAGCTCGGAACGTAACGAATGTTGGTGTGGACGCTTGTCTACCAATGGGACATCCAAAACTATTCTCAAATTTGAATTCCGAGAAGTTGGTCAAAGTTGAAAATCGACCGTGTATTTTCACTAGACTTAGGCTTAAAGGGTGAGAAAATAGCTCGGAAGGTCACGAAAGTTGGCATGCTCATTTGTCTACCAACGGGACATCCAAATCTATGCTCAATTTTAAATTCCGAGAAGTTGGTCAAATTCGAAACTCGACCGTGCATTTTCGCTAGACTTGGGCTTAAAGGGTATGAAAATAGCTCGGAACGTCATGAAAGTTGGCGTGGATGCTCGTCTACCAATGTGACATCCAAATCTATTCTCAAATTTAAATTGCGAGAAGTTGGTCAAAGTTGAAAATCGACCGTGTGTTTTCCCTAGACTTGGGCTTAAAGGGTGTGAAATTAGCTCGGAATGTCACGAAAGTTGGTGTGCGTACTTGTCTACCAACGGGACATCCCAATCTATGCTCAATTTTTAATTCCAAGAAGTTGGTGAAAGTTGAAACTCGACCGTACGTTTTTCGCTATAGTTGGGCTTAAAGGGTGATAAAATAGGTCGGAACGTAAGGAATGTTGGTGCGGACAATTGTCTACCAACGGGACATCCAAAACTATTCTCAATTTTCTATTCCCAGAAGTTGGTCAAAGTTGAAACTTGATCGTGCGTTTTCGCTAGACTTGGAGTTAAAGGGTGTGAAAATAACTGGAAATGTCACGGAAGTTGGCATGGACGCTGGTCTACCAATGTGACATCCAAATCTATTCTCAAATTTAAATTACGAGAAGTTGGTCAAAGTTGAAAATTGACCGTGCATTTTCGTTAGACTTAGGCTTAAAGGGTGAGAAAATAGCTCGGAATGTCACGAAAGTTGGCGTGCGCATTTCTCTACCAACGGGACATCCAAATTTATGCTCAATTTTCAATTCCGAGAAGTTGGTCAAATTCGAAACTCGACCGTGCATTTTCGCTAGACTTGGGCTTAAAGGTGGAGAAAATAGCTCGGAACGTCACGAAAGTTGCTGTGCACGCATGTCTACAAATGGTACATGTAAATCTATTCTCAATTTTCAATTCCGAGAAGTTCGTCAAAGATGAAATGCGACCGTGCGTTTTCTATAGAGTTGGGCTTAAATGGGAAGAAAATAGCTCGGAATGTCACGAAAGTTGGTGTGGACGATTGTCTACCAATGGGACATCCAAATCTATTCTCAAATTTAAATTCCGAGAAGTTGGTCAAAGTTGAAAATTTACCATGCGTTTTCGCTAGACTTGGGCTTAAAGGGTGTGAAATTAGCTCATAATGTCACATAAGCCCAAGTCTAGAGAAAACGCACGGTCGCGTTTCATCTTTGACCAACTTCTCGGAATTGAAACTTGAGAATAGATTTGGATGTCCCATTTGTAGACATGTGCGCACAACAACTTTCGTGACATTACGAGCTAATTTCACACCCTTTAAGCCCAAGTCTAGCGAAAACGCAAGATCGAGTTTCAACTTTGACCAACTTCTCGGAATTGAAATTTGAGAATAGTTTTTGATGTCCCATTGGTGGACAAGCGTCCACACCAACTTTTGTGATGTTCCGAGCTATTTTCTCCCCCTTTAAGCCCAAGTCTAGCAAAAACGCACGGTCCAGTTTCGAATTTTACCAACTTCTCGGAATATAAAATTGAGCATAGATTTGGATGTCCCGTTGGTAGACAAATGCGCACGCCAACTTTCGTGACGTTCCGAGCTATTTTCCCACCCTTTAAGGCAAAGTCTAGCGAAAACGCACGATCGAGTTTCAACTTTGACCAACTTCTCGGAATTGAAATTTGAGAATAGTTTTGGATGTCCCATTAGTAGACAAGCGTCCACACCAACATTCGTTACGTTCCGAGCTATTTTCTCCCCCTTTAAGCCCAACTGTAGCAAAAACATACGGTCGAGTTACGACTATCACCAACTTCTTGGAATTGAAAATTGGGCATAGATTTGGATGTCCCATTTGTAGACATTCGCGC
Source organism: Larix kaempferi (assembly GCA_027924585.1). Taxonomy (NCBI): domain Eukaryota; kingdom Viridiplantae; phylum Streptophyta; class Pinopsida; order Pinales; family Pinaceae; genus Larix; species Larix kaempferi. The sequence continues at coordinate 5,475,295 of BSBM01001417.1, read as the reverse complement.
ACAACAACTTTCTTCACATTACGAGCTAATTTCACACCCTTTAAGCTCAAGTCTAGCGAAAACGCATCGTGGTGTTTTGACTTTGACCAAATTCTCGAAATTGAAATATGAGAATAGATTTGGATGTCCCGTTGGTAGACAAGTGCGCAAGCCAACTTTCGTGATGTTACGAGCTATTTTCCCGCCTTTTAAGCCCAAGTCTAGCGAAAACCCACGATCGAGTTTCAACTTTGACCAACTTCTTGGAATTGAAATTTGAGAATAGTTTTGGATGTCCCATTGGTAGACATGCATCCACACCAACTTTCGTGACGTTCCGAGCTATTTTCTCCCCCTTTAAGCCCAAGTCTAGGGAAAACGCTCGATCGAGTTTCGACTTTGACCAAATTCTCGGAATTGAAAATTGAGCATAGATTTGGATGTCCCGTTGGTAGACAAGTGCGCACGCCAACTTTCGTGACGTTCCGAGCTAATTTCACACCATTTAAGTCCAAGTCTAGGGAAAATGCATGGTGGTGTTTCGACTTTGACCAATTTCTTGGAATTGAAATTTGAGAATAGTTTTGGATGTCCCATTGGTAGACAAGCGTGCACACCAACTTCTCAAAATTTAAATTTGAGAATGGATTTGGATGTCCCGTTGGTAGATAAGTGTACACACCAACTTTTGTGACGTTTCGAGCTATTTTCTTCCCTTTTAAGCCCAACTCTAGAGAAAATGCACAATCGTGTTTCGGCTTTGACCTACTTCTCGGAAATGAAAATTGAGAATAGATTTGGATGTCCCATTTGTATACATGAACGCACAACAACGTTCATGACGTTACGAGCTAATTTCACACCCTTTCAGCTCAAGTCTAACGAAAACGTATGGTGGCGTTTCAACTTTGACCAACTTTTGGGAGTTGAAATTTGAAAATAGATTTGGATGTCCCATTGGTAGACAAGTGCACATGCCAAATTTCGTGACGTTCCGAGCAATTTTCTTCCCCTTTAAGCCCAACTCTAGAGAAAACGCACGGTCGTGTTTCGGCTTTGAGCTACTTCTCGGAATTGAAAATTGAGAATAGATTTGGATGTCCCATTTGTAGACATGCGTGTACAACAACTTTCGTGACGTTACGAGCTAATTTTACACCCTTTAAGCTCAAGTTTAGCGAAAATGCATGGTGGCGTTTTGGCTTTGACCAACTTCTTGGAATTGAAATTTGAGAATAGATTTGGATGTCCCATTGGTAGACAAGCGTCCACACCAACTTTCGTGATGTTCCAAGTTATTTTCTTGCCCTTTAAGCCCAAGTCTAGCGAAAACGCACGGTCAATTTTCAACTTTGACCAACTTCTCGGAATTTAAATTTGAGAATAGATTTGGATGTCCCCTTGGTAGACAAGCGTCCACACCAACTTTCGTGACATTCCGAGCTATTTTCTTCAAATTTAATCCCAAATCAAGAGAAAACGCACGGTCGCATTTCATCTTTGACCAACTTCTCGGAATTGAAAATTGAGAATATATTTGGATGTCCCATTTGTAGACATGCGCGCACAGCAACTTTCATGACATTACGAGCTAATTTCACATCCTTTAAGCCCAAGTCTAGCGAAAACGCACGATCGAGTTTCGAATTTGACCAACTTCTCAGAATTGAAAATTGAGCATAGATTTGGATGTCCCGTTGGTAGACAAATGCGCACGCCAACTTTCATGATGTTCCGAGCTATTTTCTCACCCTTTAAGCCCAGGTCTAGCGAAAATGCACGGTCGATTTTCAACTTTGACCAACTTCTCGGAATTTAAATTTGAGAATAGATTCGGATGTCACATTGGTAGACGAGCGTCCATGCTAACTTTCGTTATGTTACGAGCTATTTTCACACCCCTTAAGCCCAAGTCGAGCGAAAACGCACGATCGAGTTTCGACTTTGACCAAATTCTTGGAATTGAAAATTGAGCATAGATTTGGATGTCTCGTTCGTAGACAAGTGCGCATGCCAAATTTCGTGACGTTCTGAGCTAATTTCACACCCTTTAAGCCCAAGTCTAGGGACAACGCACGGTAGATTTTCAACTTTGACCAACTTCTCGCAATTTAAATTTGAGAATAGATTTGGATGTCACATTTGTAGACATGTGCGCACTACAACTTTCATGATTTCATGAGCTAATTTCACACACTTTAATCACAAGTCTAGAGAAAATGCATGGTGGCGTTTCGACTTTGACCAACTTCTTGCAATTGAAATTTGAGAATAGTTTTGGATGTCCCATTGGTAGACAAGTGTCCACACCAACTTTCGTGATGTTCCTAGCTATTTTCTCCCCGTTTAAGCCCAACTCTAGCGAAAACGTACGGTCGAGTTTCAATTTTCACCAACTTCTCGGAATTGAAAATTGAGCATAGGTTTGGATGTCCCATTTGTAGACATTTGTGTACAACAACTTTTGTGACATTACGAGCTAATTTCACACCCTTTAAGCCCAAGTCTACCAATAGGACATCCAAATCTATGCTCAATTATCCATTTCGAGAATTCGGTCAAAGTCGAAACTCGATCGTGCTTTTTCCCTAGACTTGGGCTTAAAGGGTGTGAAATTAGCTCGGAACGTTACGAAAATTTGCATGGACGCTCGTCTACCAATGTGACATCCAAATCTATTCTCAAATTTAAATTCCGAGAAGTTGGTCGAAGTTGAAAATTGACCGTGCATTTTCGCTAGACTTGGGCTTAAAGGGTGATAAAATAGCTCGGAATGTCACGAAAGTTGGCGTGCGCATTTGTCTACCGACGGGACATCCAAATCTATGCTCAATTTTTAATTCCGAGAAGTTGGTCAAATTCAAAACTCGATCGTGCGTTTTCGCTAGACTTGGGCTTAAAGGGTGGGAAAATAGCTCAGAACGTCACGAACGTTGGCGTGCGCACTTATCTACCAACGGGACATCCAAATCTATGCTCAATTTTCAATTGCGAGAAGTTGGTCAAATTTGAAACTCGACCGTGCGTTTTCGCTAGACTTGGGCTTAAAGCGGGAGAAAATAGCTCGGAACGTCACGAAAGTTGGCGTGAACGCTTGTCTACCAATGGGACATCCAAAACTATTCTCAAATTTCAATTCCGAGAAGTTGGTCAAAGTTGAAACTGGATCGTGCATTTTCGCTAGACTTGGGCTTAAAGGGTGTGAAATTAGCTTGTAATATCACGAAAGTTGTTGTGCACAAGTGTCTACAAATGGGACATCCAAACCTATGCTCAATTTTCAATTCCGAGAAGCTGGTGAAAGTTGAAACTCGACTGTATGTTTTCGCTAGAGTTGGGCTTAAACGGGTAGAAAATAGCTAGGAACGTCACGAAAGTTGGTGTGGACGCTTGTTTACCAATGGGACAACCAAAACTATTCTCAAATTTCAATTTTGAGAAGTTGGTCAAAGTCGAAACGCCACCATGCACTTTCTCTAGACTTGGCATTAAAGTGTGTGAAATTAGCTCGTAAAATCACGAAAGTTGTAGTGCGCACTTGTCTACCAACAGGACATCCAAATCTATGCTCAATTTTTAATTCCGAGAAGTTGGTCAAATTCGAAACTCGAACGTGCGTTTTCGCTATACTTGGGCTTAAAGGGGAAGAAAATAGCTCGGAACGTCACGAAAGTTGGTGTGGACGCTTCTCTACCAATGGGACATCCAAAACTATTCTCAAATTTCAATTCTGAGAAGTTGGTCAAAGTGGAAACTCGACCGGGCATTTTCGCTAGACTTGGGCTTAAAGGGTGTGAAAATAGCTCGTAATGTCACAAAAGTTGTCGTGGACACTCGTATACCAATGTGACATCCAAATCTATTCTCAAATTTAAATTCCGAGAAGTTGGTCAAAGTTGAAAATCGACTGTGCATTTTCGCTAGACTTAGGCTTAAATTGTTAGAAAATAGCTCGGAACATCACGAAAGTTGGTGTGCGCACTTGTCGCCCTTTAAACCCAACTGTAGCGAAAATGTACGGTCGAGTTACGACTTTCACCAACTTCACGGAATTGAAAATTGAGCATAGATTTGGATGTCCCATTTGTAGACATTCGCGCACAACAACTTTTGTCACATTACGAGCTAATTTCACACCCTTTAAGCTCAAGTCTAGTGAAAATGCATGGTGGCATTTCGACTTTGACCAACTTCTCGAAATTTAAATTTGAGAATAGTTTTGGACGTCCCATTGGTAGACAAGCGTCCACACCAACTTTCATGACATTCCGAGCTATTTTCTTCCCCTTTAAGTCCAAGTCTAGCGAAAACGCACTGTCGAGTTTTGAATTTGAGCAACTTGTCAGAATTAAAAATTGAGCATAGATTTGGATGTCCCGTTGGTAGAGAAATGCGCACGCCAACTTTCGTGACGTTCTGAGCTATTTTCTCACCCTTCAAGCCTAAGTCTAGCGAAAATGCACGGTCGATTTTCAACTTTGACCATTTTCTCGAAATTTAAATTTGAGAATAGATTTGGATGTCACATTGGTAGTCGAGCGTCCACGCCAACTTTCATGACGTTCCAAGCTATTTTCACACCCTTTAAGCCCAAGTCTAGCGAAAATGCAAGATCGAGTTTCAACTTTGACCAACTTCTCGGAATTGAAATTTGAGAATAGTTTTGGATGTCCCATTGGTAGACAAGCGTCCACACCAAATTTCGTGGCGTTCCAATCTATTTGCTCCCCCTTAAGCCCAAGTCTAGCGAAAACGCACGGTCGAGTTTCGAATTTGACCAACTTCTCGAAATTAAAAATTGAGCATAGATTTGGATGTCCCATTGGTAGACAAATGCGCATGGCAACTTTCGTGACGTTCCGAGCTATTTTCTCACCCTTTAAGCCTAATTCTAGCAAAAATGCATGGTCGATTTTCAAGTTTGACGAACTTCTCGGAATTTAAATTTGAGAATTGATTTGGATGTCACATTGGTAGACGAGCCTCCACGCCAACTTTCGTGATGTTCTGAGCTATTTTCACACCCTTTAAGCCCAAGTCTAGCGAAAACGCATGATCGAGTTTCAACTTTGACCAACTTCTCGGAATTGAAATTTGAAAATAGTTTTGGATTTCCCATTGGTAGACAAGTGTGCATGCCAACTTTCGTTACGTTCCAAGCTATTTTCTCGCCCTTTAAGCCCAAGTCTAGCGAAAACGTATGGTCAATTTTCAACTTTGACCAACTTCTCGGACTTTAAATTTGAGAATAGATTTGGATGTCCCATTGGTAGACAAGCATCCACACCAACTTTCATGACATTTCGAGCTATTTTCTGCCCCTTTAAGCCCAAGTCTAGCGAAAACGCGCGGTCGAGTTTCAACTTTGACAAATATTTCGGAATTAAAATTAGAGAATAGTTTTGGATGTACCATTGGTAGACAAGCGTCCACACCAACATTCGTGACATTCTGAGCTATTTTCTCCCCCTTCAAGCCCAACTCTAGCGAAAACGTACGATCGAGTTTCGACATTCACCAACTTCTCGGAATTGAAAATTGAGCATAGATTTGGATGTCCCGTTGGTAGACAAAAGTGCACGCCAACTTTCGTGACGTTCTGAGCTATTTTCTCACCCTTTAAGCCCATGTGTGGCGAAAATGCACGGTCGATTTTCAACTTTGACCAACTTCTCGGAATTGAAATTTGAGAATAGATTTGGATGTCACATTGGTAGACGAGTGTCCACGCCAACTTTCGTGACTTTACGAGCTAATTTCACACCCCTTAAGCCCAAGTCTAGGGAAAACACACGATCGAGTTTCGACTTTGACCAAATTCTCGGAATTGAAAATTAAGCATAGATTTGGAATTGAAATTTGAGAATAGATTTGGATGTCACATTTGTAGACATGTGCGCACTATAACTTTTGTTATTCCACGAGCTATTTTCACACACTTTAATCCCAAGTCTCGAGAAAACGAATGGTGGTGTTTCGACTTTGACCAACTTCTTGGAATTCAAATTTGAGAATAGTTTTGGATGTCCCATTGGTAGACAAGCATCCACACCAACTTTCGTGACGTTCCGAGCTGTTTTCTCCCCCTTTAAGCCCAATTCTAGCGAAAACGCACGGTTGAGTTTCGAATTTGACCAACTTCTCGGAATTTAAAAATTCAACATAGATTTGGATGTCCCGTTGGTAGACAAATGTGCACGCCAACTTTCGTGACGTTCCGAGCTATTTTCTCACCCTTTAAGCGTAAGTCTAGCGAAAATGCACGGTCGATTTTCAACTTTGACCAACTTCTCGGAATTTAAATTTGAGATTAGATTTGGATGTCACATTGGTAGACGAGCGTCCACGCCAACTTTCGTGACGTTCTGGGCTATTTTCACACCCTTTAAGACCATGTCTAGCGAAAACCCACGATCGAGTTTCAACTTTGACCAACTTCTCGGAATTGAAATTTGAGAATAGTTTTGGATGTCCCATTGGTAGACAAGTGTCCACACCAACATTCGTTACGTTCCGAGCTATTTTCTCCCCCTTTAAGCCCAAATGTAGCGAAAACGTACTGTCAAGTTACGACTTTCACCAACTTCTCGGAATTGAGAATTGAGCATAGATTTGGATGTCCCATTTGTAGACATTCGCGTACAACAACTTTCGTCACATTACGAGCTAATTTCACACCCTTTAAGCTCAAGTCTAGCGAAAACGTATGGTGGAATTTTGACTTTGACCAACTTCTCAGAATTGAAATATGAGAATAGATTTGGATGTCCCGTTGGTAGACAAGTGCGTTGGCCAACTTTCGTGACGTTCCGAGCTATTTTCCCACCCTTTAAACCCAAGTCTAGCGAAAACGCACGATCTAGTTTCAACTTTGAACAACTTCTCGGAATTGAAATTTGAGAATAGTTTTGGATGTCCCATTGGTAGACAAGTGTCCACACCAACTTTCGTGACGTTCCGAGCTATTTTCTCCCCCTTTAAGCCTAAGTCTAGGGAAAACACACGGTCGAGTTTCGAATTTGACCAACTTCTCGGAATTGAAAATTTAGCATAGATTTGGATGTTCTGTTGGTAGACAAGTGCGCACACCAACTTTCGTGACGTTTCGAGTTATTTCCACGCCCTTTAAGCCCAAGTCTAGTGTAAACGCATGATCGAGTTTCAACTTTGACCAACTTCTCAGAATTGAAATTTGAGAATAGTTTTGGATGTCCCATTGGTAGACAAGCGTCCACACCAACATTGGTTACGTTCCAAGCTATTTTCTCCCCTTTAAGCCCAACTGTAGCGAAAACGTACAGTCGAGTTACGACTTTCACCAACTTCTCGGAATTGAAAATTGAGCATAGATTTGGATGTCCCATTTGTAGACATTCGCGCAGAACAACTTTCGTCACATTACGAGCTAATTTCACACCGTTTAAGCTCAAGTCTAGCGAAAATGCATGGTGGCGTTTTGACTTTGACCAACTTCTCGGAATTGAAATAAGAGAATAGATTTGGATGTCCCATTGGTAGACAAGTACGCACGCCAACTTTCATAACGTTCCGAGCTATTTTCCCACCCTTTAAGCCCAAGTCTAGCGAAAACGCACGATCGAGTTTCAACTTTGACCAACTTCTCGGAATTGACATTTGAGAATAGTTTTGGATGTCCCATTGGTAGACATCCACACCAACTTTCGTGACGTTCCGAGCTATTTTCTCCCCCTTTAAGGCCTAGTCTAGCGAAAACGCGCGGTCGAGTTTCGAATTTGACTAACTTCTCATAATTGAGAATTGAGCATAGATTTCGATGTCCCGTTGGTAGACAAATGCGCATGCCAACTTTCGTGACGTTCCGAGCTATTTTCTCCCCCTTTAAGCCCAAGTCTAGCGAAAACATACGATCAAGTTTTTAATTTGACCAACTTCTCAGAATTGAAAATTGGGCATAGATTTGGATGTCCCGTTGATAGTCAAATGCGCACGCCAAATTTCGTGACCATCGGAGCTATTTTCTCACCCTTTAAGCCTAAGTCTAGTGAAAATGCACGGTCGATTTTCAACTTTGACCAACTTTTGGGAGTTGAAATTTGAAAATAGATTTGGATGGCCTGTTGGAAGACAAGTGCACATGCCAACTTTCGTGACGTTCCGAGCAATTTTCTTCCCCTTTAAGCCCAACTCTAGAGAAAATGCACGGTCGTGTTTTGGCTTTGAGCTACTTCTCGTAATTGAAAATTGAGAATAGATTTGGATGTCCCATTTGTAGACATGCGTGCACAGCAACTTTCGTGACGTTACGAGCGAATTTTACACCCTTTAAGCTCAAGTTTAGCAAAAACGCACGGTGGCGTTTCGGCTTTGACCAACTTCTTGGAATTGAAATTTGAGAATAGATTTGGATTTGCCATTGGTAGACAAGTGCGCACGCCAACTTTCGTGACGTTACAAGCTATTTTCTCGCCCTTTAAGCCCAAGTCTAGCGAAAACACACGGTCAATTTTAAACTTTGACCAACTTCTTGGAATTTAAATTTGAGAATAGATTTATATGTCCCATTGGTAGACGAGCGTCCATGCCAACTTTCGTGACGTTTCGAGCTATTTTCTCCCCCTTTAAGCCCAACTATAGCAAAAATGTATGGTCGAGTTACGACTTTCACCAACTTCTCGGAATTGAAAATTGAGAATAGTTTTGGATGTCCCATTGGTAGACAAGCATCCACACCAACATTCATTACGTTACGAGCTATTTTCTCCCCCTTTAAGCCCAACTGTAGAAAAAACGTACGGTCGAGTTTCGACTTTCACTAGCTTCTCGGAATTGAAAATCGAGCATAGATTTGGATGACTGATTTGTAGACATTCGCGCACAACAACTTTCGTTACATTATGAGCTAATTTCACACCCATTAAGCTCAAGTCTAGCGAAAATGCATGGTGTTGTTTCAACTTTGACCAACTTCTCGGATTTGAAATATGATAATAGATTTGGATGTCCTGTTGGTAGACAAGTGCGCACGCCAACATTCGTGACGTTCCGAGCTATTTTCCCACCCTTTAAGCCCAAGTCGAGCGAAAACGCATTATCGAGTTTCAAATTTGACCAACTTCTCGGAATTGAAATTTGAGAATAGTTTTGGATGTCACATTGGTAGACGAGCGTCATGCCAACTTTCGTGACGTTCCGAGCTATTTTAACACCCTTTAAGCCCAAGTCTAGCGAAAACCCAGGATCGAGTTTCAACTTTGACAAACTTCTCGGAATTGAAATATGAGAATAGATTTGGATGTCCTGGTTGTAGACAAATGCGCACGCCAACTTTCGTGACATTCCGAGCTATTTTCTCACCCTTTAAGCCCAAGTCTAGCGAAAATGCACGGTCGATTTTCAACTTTGACCAACTTCTCAGAATTCAAATTTGAGAATAGATTTGGATGTCACATTGGTAGACGATCGTCCACGCCAACTTTCGTGATGTTCCAAGCTATTTTCACACCCTTTAAGCCCAAGTCTAGCGAAAACGGACGATCGAGTTTCAACTTTGACCAACTTCTCGGAATTGAAATTTGAGAATAGTTTTGGATCTCCCATTGGTAGACAAGCATCCACACCAATATTCGTTACGTTCTGAGCTATTTTCTCGCCCTTTAACCCCAACTGTAGCGAAAACATACGGTCGAGTTACAACTTTCACCAATTTTTCGGAATTGAAAAATGAACATAGATTTGGATGTCCCATTTGTATACTTTCGCGCACAAGAACTTTCGTCACATTACGAGCTAATTTCACACCCTTTAAGCTCAAGTCTAGCGAAAATGCATGGTGTCGTTTCAACTTTGACCAACTTCTCGGATTTGAAATATGAGAATAGATTTGGATGTCCTGTTGGTAGACAAGTGCGCACGCCAACTTTCGTGACGTTCCGAGCTATTTTCCCACCCTTTAAGCCCAAGTCGAGCGAAAACGCATGATCGAGTTTCAACTTTGACCAACTTCTCAGAATTGAAATTTGAGAATAGTTTTGGATGTCACATTGGTAGATGAGCATCATGCCAACTTTCGTGACTTTCCGAGCTATTTTAACACCCTTTAAGCCCAAGTCTAGCGAAAACGCAGGATCGAGTTTCAACTTTGACAAACTTCTTAGAATTGAAATATGAGAATAGATTTGGATGTCCCGTTGGTAGACAAATGCGCACGCCAACTTTCGTGACATTCCGAGCTATTTTCTCACCCTTTAAGCCCAAGTCTAGCGAAAATGCACGGTCGATTTTCAACTTTGACCAACTTGTCATAATTCAAATTTGAGAATAGATTTGGATGTCACATTGGTAGACGATCGTCCGCGCCAACTTTCGTGATGTTCCAAGCTATTTTCACACTCTTTAAGCCCAAGTCTAGCAAAAACGCGATGATCGAGTTTCAACTTTGACCAACTTCTCGGAATTGAAACTTGAGAATAGTTTTGGATGTCCCATGGTAGAAAAGCATCCACACCAATATTCGTTACGTTCTGAGCTATTTTCTCGCCCTTTAAGCCCAACTGTAGCGAAAACGTACGGTCGAGTTACGAATTTCACCAACTTTTCGAAATTGAAAATTGAGCATAGATTTCGATGTCCCATTAGTAGACATTCACGCACAACAACTTTCATCACATTACGAGCTAATTTCACACACTTTAAGCTCAAGTCTAGTGAAAAACGCATGATGGCATTTTCACTTTGACCAACTTCTTGGAATTGAAATTTGAGAATAGTTTTGGATGTCCCATTGGCAGTCAAGCGTCCACACGAACTTTCGTGATGTTCCGAGCTATTTTCTCCCCCATTAAGACCAAGTCTAGCGAAAACGCACGGTGGAGTTTCGAATTTGACCAACTTCTCAGAATTAAAAATTGAGCATAGATTTGGATGTCCCATTGGGTAGTCAAATGGGCATGCCAACATTCATGACATTCTGAGCTATTTTCTCACCCTTAAGCCCAACTATAGCGAAAATGCACGGTCGATTTTCAACTTGACCAACTTCTCGGAATTTAAATTTGAGAATAGATTTGGATGTCACATTGGTAGACGACCGTCCATGCCAACTTTCATGACGTTCCGAGCTATTTTCACACCCTTTAAGACCAAGTCTAGCGAAACCGCACGATTGAGTTTTGACTTTGACCAACTTCTTGGAATTGAAATTTGAGAATAGTTTTGGATGTCCATTGGTAGACAAGTATCCACACCAACATTCGTTACCTTCCGAGCTATTTTCTCCCCCTCTAAGCCCAACTGTAGCGAAAACGTACGGTCAAGTGACGACTTTCACCAAGTTCTCGGAATTGCAAATTGAGCATAGATTTGGATGTCCCATTTGTAGACATTCGCGCACAACAACTTTCGTCACATTACGAGCTAATTTTACACCCTTTAAGCTCAACTCTAGTGAAAACGCATGGTGGCGTTTCGACTTTGACCAAATTCTCGGAATTGAAATATGAGAATAGATTTGGATGTCTCGTTGGTAGACAAGTGCGCACGCCAACTTTCGTGAAGTTCCGAGCTATTTTCCCGCTCTTTAAGCCCAAGTCTAGCGAAAATGCACTGTCGATTTTCAACTTTGACCAACTTCTCAAAATTTAAATTGGAGAATAGATTTGGATCTCACACTGGATGTCCCATTGGTAAACAAGCGTCCACACCAACTTTCGTGACGTTCCGAGCTATTTTCTACCCCTTTAAGCCCAAGTCTAGCAAAAACGCAGCGGTCGAGTTTCGAATTTGACCAATTTCTCGGAATTGAAAATTGAGCATAGATTTGGATGTCCCATTGGTAGACAAGTGCGCACGCCAACTTTCGTGACGTTCTGAGCTATTTTCCCACCCTTTAATCCCAAGTCTAGCGAAAACACACAATCGAGTTTCAACTTAGACCAACTTCTCGGAATTGAAATTTGAGAATAATTTGGATGTCCCATTGGTAGACAAGCATCCACACCAACATTCGTGACGTTCCGAGCTATTTTCTCCCCCTTTAAGCCCAAGTCTAGCGAAAACCCACGGTCGAGTTTTGAATTTGACCAACCTCTTGGAATTAAAAATTGAGCATAGATTAAGGTGTCCCATTGGTAGACAAATGCGCATGCCAACTTTCATGACATTCCGAGCTATTTTCTCACCGTTTAAAGCCCAAGTCTAGCGAAAATGCACGGTCGATTTTCAACTTTGACCAACTTCTCGGAATTTATATTTGAGAATAGATTTGGATCTCACATTGGTAGACGCGCGTCCACGCCAACTTTCGTGAAGTTCCAAGCTATTTTCACACCCTTTAAAGACCAAGCCTTGCGAAAACGCATGATCGAGTTTCAACTTTGACCAACTTCTCGCAACTTCTCGGAATTGAAATTTGAGAATAGTTTTGGATGTCCCATTGATAGAAAAGAAAACACACCAACATTCGTTACTTTCCGAGCTATTTTCTCGCCACTTTTGAGCCCAACTGTAACGAAAACGTACAATCATGTTACGACTTTCACCAACTTCTCGGAATTGAAAATTGAGCATAGATTTGGATGTCCCCATTTGTAGACATTCGCGCACAACAACTTTCGTCACATTACGAGCTAATTTCACACCCTTTAAGCTCAAGTCTAGTGAAAACGCATGGTGGCATTTCGAATTTGACCAACTTCTCGGAATTGAAATATGAGAATAGATTTGGATGTCTCGTTGGTAGACAAGTGCACACGCCAACTTTCGTGACATTCCGTGCTATTTTCCCACACTTTAAGCCCAAGTCTAGCGAAAATGCACGATCGAGTTTCAACTTTGACCAACTTCTGGGAATTGTAATTTGAGAATAGTTTTGGATGACCCATTGGTAGACAAGCGTCCATGCCATCTTTCGTGACGTTTTCGAGCTATTTTCTCCCCCTTTAAGCCCAAGTCCTTGTGAAAATGCACGGTCGATTTTCAACTTTGACCAACTTCTCAGAATTTAAATTTGGGAATGGATTTGGATGTCACATTTGGTAGACGTGCGTCCACTGCCAACTTTCGTGACTTTTCGAGCTATTTCACACCCTTTAAGCCCAAGTCTAGCGAAAACGCACGACCGAGTTTCAACTTTGACCAACTTCACGGAATTGAAATTTGAGAATAGTTTTGGATGTCCCATTGGTAGACAAGCGTCCACACCAACATTCATTACGTTACGAGCTATTTTCTCCCCCTTTAAGCCCAACTGTAGCAAAAACGTATAGTCGAGTTACGACTTTCACCAACTTCTTGGAATTGAAAATTGAGCATAGATTTGGATGTCCCGTTGGTAGACAAATGCGCAAGCCAACTTTTGTGACATTCCGAGCTATTTTCTCACCCTTTAAGCCCAAGTCTAGCGAAAATGCACGGTCGATTTTCAACTTTGACCAACTTCTCGGAATTTAAATTTGAGAATAGATTTGCATTTCACATTGGTAGACGAGTGTCCACGCCAACTTTCGTGATGTTCGGAGCTAATTTCACACCCTTTAAGCCCAAGTCTAGCGAAAACGCACGATCGAGTTTCTACTTTGACCAAATTCTCGGAATCGAAAATTGAGCATAGATTTGGATGTCCCATTGGTAGACAAGTGTGCACACCAACTTTCGTTACGTTCCGAGCTGTTTTCACCCTTTTTAAGCCCAACTGTAGCAAAAACGTACGGTCGAGTTATGACATTCACCAACTTCTCGGAATTGAAATTTGAGAATAGATTTGGATGTCCTGTTGGGTAGACAAGTGCGCACGCCAACTTTTGTGATGTTCCAAGCTATTTTCTCGCCCTTTAAGCCCAAGTCTAGCGAAAACGCGCAACGGTCAATTTTCAACTTTGACCAACTTCTCGGAATTTAAATTTGAGAATAGATTTGGATGCCCCCATCGGTAGACAAGCGTCCACACCAACTTTCGTGACATTCCGAGCTATTTTCTTCCCATTTAAGCCAACTCTAGAGAAAACGGACGGTCGCATTTCATCTTTGACCAACTTATCGGAATTGAAAATTGAGAATAGATTTGGATGTCCCATTTGTAGACATGCGCGCAGAGCAACTTTCGTGACATGACAAGCTAATTTACAACCCTTTAAGCCCAAGTCTAGCGAAAACGCACGATCGAGTTTCAACTTTGACCAACTTCTCAGAATTAAAATTTGAGAATAGTTTTGGGATGTCCCATTGGTAGACAAGCGTCCACCCCAACTTTCGTGACGTTCAAGGCCATTTCTCCCCCTTTCATCCCAAGTCTAGCGAAAACGCATGGTCAGGTTTCGAATTTGACCAATTTCTCGGAATTGAAAAACTGAGCATAGATTTGGATGTCCCGTTGGTAGACATATGCGCACACCAACTTTCGTGACGTTCCGAGCTATTTTCTCACCCTTTAAGCCTAAGTCTAGCGAAAATGCACGGGTCGATTTTCAACTTTGACCAACTTCTCGGAATTGAAATTTGAGAATAGTTTTGGATGTCGCATTGGTAGACAAGCGTCCACACCAACATTTGTTACGTTCCGAGCTATTTTCTCCCCCTTTAAGCCAACTATAGCGAAAACGCCACGGTCGAGTTTCAAATTTGACCAACTTCTCGGAATTAAAAATTGAGCGTAGATTTGGATGTCACGTTGGTAGACAAGTGCGCAAGCCAACTTTCATGATGTTCCGAGCTAATTTCACACCCTTTAAGCCCAAGTCTAAGGAAAACGCACGGTCGATTTTCAACATTGATCAACTTCTCTCAATTTAAATTTGAGAATAGATTTGGATGTCACATTTGTAGACATGTGTGCACTACAACTTTCGTGATTTTACGAGCTAATTTCACACACTTTAATCCCAAGTCTAGAGAAAATGCATGGTGGCGTTTCGACTTTGGCCAACTTCTTGGAATTGAAATTTGAGAATAGTCTTGGATGTCCCATTGGTAGACAAGTGTCCCACACCAACTTTCGTGATGTTCCTAGCTATTTTCTCCCCGTTTAAGCCAAACTCTAGCGAAAACGTACGGTTCGAGTTTCAACTTTCACCAACTTCTCGGAATTGAAAATTCAGCATAGATTTGGATGTCCCGTTGGTAAAAAAGCATCCACACCAACATTTGTTACGTTCCGAGCTATTTTCTCCCCCCTTTAAGCCCAACTGTAGCGAAAACATACGGTCGAGTTACGACTTTCACCAACTTGTCATAATTGAAAATTGAGCATAGATTTGGATGTCCCGTTGGTAGACAACTGCGCACGCCAACTTACGTGATGTTCCGAGCTAATTTCACACCCTTTAAGTCCAAGTCTAAGGAAAACGCAACGGTCGATTTTCAACTTTGACCAACTTCTCGCAATTTAAATTTGAGAATAGATTTGGATGTCACATTTGTAGCACTACAACTTTCATGATTTTACGACCTAATTTCACACACTTTAATCCCAAGTCTAGAGAAAATGCATGGTGGCATTTCGACATTGACCAACTTCTTGGAATTAAAATTTGAGAATAGTTTTGGATGTCCCATTGGTAGACAAGCGTCCACACCAACTTTCGTGACGTTCCTAGCTATTTTCTCCCCGTTTAAGCCCAACTCTAGCGAAAACGTACGGTAGAGTTTCAACTTTCACCAACTTCTCAGAATTGAAAATTGAGCATAGATTTGGATGTCCCGTTGGTAGACAAATGCGCAAGCCAACTTTCGTGACGTTCCGAGCTATTTTCTAACCCTTTAAGCCTAAGTGTAGTGAAAATGCACAGTCGATTTTCAACTTTGACCAACTTCTCATAATTTAAATTTGAGAATAGATTTGGATGGGAACATTGGTAGACGAGCGTCCACGCCAACTTTCCTAACGTTCCGAGCTATTTTCACACCCTTTAAGCCCAAGTCTAGCGAAAATGCACGATTGAGTTTCAACTTTGACCAACTTCTCGTAATTGAAATTTCAGAATAGTTTTGGATGTCCCCATTGGTAGAAAAGCATCCACGCCAACTTTCATGACGTTTCGAGCTATTTTCACACCCTTTAAGGTCAAGTCTAGCGAAAACGCATGGTGGCATTTCGAATTTGACCAACTTCTCGGAATTGAAATATGAGAATAGATTTGGATGTCCCGTTGGTAGACAAGTGCGCACGCCAACTTTCGTGACGTTCCTATCTATTTTCCCACCCTTTCAGCCCAAGTCTAGCGAAAACGCACAATCGAGTTTCAACTTTGACCAACTTCTCGGAATTTAAATTTGAGAATAGATTTGTGTTAAAATATTGTAACTTCAAAGAATATTATATTTGTATATTATTTATTCCGGAGATGTTCCATACCTCCGATGTGATTATACTATAAATCCGGAGATGTTTATTCCTCCGAGTTGGGTGTGGTAACTAGGGTTATTAGACCCACCATGTGGGGGTCGGCCCAGTCAGTTATAATGGGGTATTTAACCTAATGGTTAAATACGAGCCTACATGTACTTCTGTAAAATACATTATCAGAGTAGTGTATAAATAGAGGAGGTGTGTTCCTTATTTGACACACACACACACTTGAGCATAGCGCACTTATGGAGGAGAGGTCTGCTATTGTGGAGGAGGAGATCATGTCTCAGGGTTTCATCTTTGTATATTGCTGGTCATCTATATTGAGGAAGCTTTGCTGGGTTTTCTACCCCATGAGGGTTTCCCAGGATAAATCTCTGTCTCTTGTGTTTATGCTATGCTTGTTGTTTCTTCAGTGATTCTGTATATGCTATTATTGTGAAATGGAATGTAATGCTGCTATTTTCTGTCTTAGCATATTGAATTTTTAACAAGGTATCAGAGCTAACCTGAAGGAAGACAAGGTATGGCACTAAAGACACTTGCTTTACTTACGACAATTTGAAGGTTAGGGGTTTTACATAGCAAAAACCAGTCATCATAGCACTTTCGCTATAAATCCGTTTTGGTGAAGTTTCGGATCTGAAATTGTTACAGGACGAAGCTAAGATTTCCAGGTACCTTGTGTCCAAAGGACAACCTCTAATTCGTTGTACTTTGTGATTTATGATCTATACAATATAGGGTTTCTGCCTCTTCCAGATCTGAGTCAAAATCAGTGTGACCTTGGGAAAAAGGTCATATATTGGGCTAGGAAGCTCCAAATGAAATTTCGTAAAAAGTCACAGGTAGTACACAGTCTGTACTATCTCAGAAAACGTTTTCAGAGGCCGAAGTTGAACCAGTGACACGTGGCACACCGTACACGTTCGCTCTCCTGTATTATCCCATAAACAGGTCACGTTGCGACACTTGGCATAAATCTCTCTCAGAGAATCCAATTGAGGTCAAATCGGTCATGATGGAAAGATAACAGGCCGAGATATCTCTGAAAACTTTTTCAGAGGCCGAAGGTCAAACAGTGACACGTGGCACACCGTACAAGTTCGCTCTCCTGTATTTTCCAAAAACAGGTCACATTGCGACATTTGGCATAACTCTCTCTCAGAACATCCAATTGAGGTCAGACCTGTCAGGATGGAAATATGACAGGTCAGGCTATCTCAGAAAAATTTTTCAGACCCTGTGGATCAAAAATTTTGGAGTTACACCAGAATCAATCAGGTACATATTTCTGTCAAAACAGAATTATTTTTTGGTACCTTCATTCATGGCTTCCGGAATTTAGGGCTTTGAAGAAAGTTGGAATTTTTTGTAATCAGAGACCACGGGCTGGATGCTACTCATCAAAATAGAAATTTAGAGACCAAGATCAGAATTTTTGGTTGGGAAGAAGGCCGGGCTTGATTAGACCCTAGTTCGGGACTTTGATCAGAAAAAGTGGAAAATTAGGGCTTCTGTTAAAAATGGGAATTTTTGAAATCTGTGACCACGGCTGGAAGCTCCTCAGAAAAATAGAAGCTTAGAGCTTTGTATCAAACCTTTTGATGGGGCAAAAGAGTGGGCTTCATCAAACCCCAGTTCAGGGTCACGTCCAATGAATCCGAAAGTTTCAAAGGCAAATTTGAGGAGTAAAACTTTGCAGTTTTCAAATTCTGAATATACCAGTTTGATCAGCTCATCAAGGCGCATATTTCTATTCTTTCGGAAGTTTGAAATTCAAAGTTTGAATTTTTGGGGTTTCTCTGACAAACCCATATCTAGCTCAAGGTCCAGTTCTTGCAAATCAAGTTGATAGGGTTAATCCTAGAAGAAGATGGATTGGTCACCTGCATAAGTGAAGGAGTTCCTGTTTCAGAGGAAGATGAGGCTAAGGCTTTACATAAGGAGATTACAAGCGATCTCGACAGGTATGACTCATCGAGGTATGTTTTGAGATTTGTTCATGATTAAGTTTATGGTATGTTTGTCTTCATGTTATTACGGTTAGTACAATCTTGATTTTAGATTTGTTGTATCACCTTAACAAAATTATGAATGCATGATAGAAGATATTCATTGGTTAGGGTGTTTACACTTATGATTGTACTAATGCATTATGATGTTGTGTGAGGTTGATGTTGTCTGCTAACAAGATACAGGTACATCACAAAAGACAAATCAGGCTCCACGACCATGAAAACATGAAGACAAAGACTCATCCATAATCTTTGTTCTACTTACAAGGTATGTATGACTTTGTTATATTATGCTTAACCTATGAGACATGCAGGTTCTAGCTCAGGATCTCTAAATCATTGAAGAGATTGTTTAGGTATGTTGTACATAACCAAGTAGGTATACTAATCTAGGTATGTTTCCCATAAATCTTACCTTGTGTTAGGATCCCTTATATAAGTATACTTGGAATGATTGGTTATGTTTATTCATAAAGTTAGTAATCAAGGGATTATGCATATTATATCTTTTATCTTGATTGATAATATGCATGAGTAAAAGAAGACTTCCCTGAAATCTTGAATACTAATGTTTATTAACTATAATCATGACTATACATTTTCAAGATTATTTAGTACTATAATGTTTTGATAAGCATTTAGAATATACTAATGAGTGTATGTTTGTGTATGAGATCATGAGGATGACTCTTGAGCATGCACAGTGGTACAGAATGAATAGAAGTTCAAAAGACATACAGAAGATCAAGCGGGAGGCAGCCACACAAACATAAAAGATAAGTATATTTTTGTTGTTATTTGAAATAGTAATGATATTTCCTGTAATAGGTTGTATGCATATTTGTATTCCTAGAATATATAATGCTGAGTGTAAACATAACTAGAGCATTGAACAGTATACGACTAATGTGCATGTGTTTGATAAGTTGGACAAACATTCCATTGTTGCTTGTCTAGAATGAAACCTCTTTGCTGACATGCCAAGAGCTGTGCACACTCTCGATAGTATGTTCTAGTAGAGATGGAAGGCATCTAGATAGCCACTATATGCATATAGGAAAGTGTTGTGCCAAAGTATTGGTCAAATTAGTTGCATAACTATATAAATGATATCTGTATGCATAATAGGTTACCATGTCAATATGATTTGATGATTATGAAGTATTACTAATCCTGTACTTAATTTTGATTTGTAGGAAAGATCATGATGGATGATGAACACTGAACAAGCAATGGATGTTCAACAAGAAGATTTACAAATCAAACAAAATATAGAAGGCTCATGGCTAGAAGATTCTCTTAGAAAGAGGAAGAGAATCATGATGAGATGTTTGCTCCAAGTGGCTAAAATAAGACCATTCTCTTAATGGTGTAATTAAAGAAGAAGTGTGAATCAGGTTCTATATGGTTCCCAGGATCGATAATCAATTGATGAGCTTAATGATCACCATGGGTGATATGGATCTCAACCTTTGCTACAAGGTTGAATATGGATTCCATACACATATGACATGGATGCAAGAAGGAACTCACCACAGAGTTCGAATGATGTTGAGGCTCATATCAATAGACCCATCTCATGAGAGATGGCACAGATAGATTACTGTAGAAATGAAATTGAAAGATCTCAGATTGATGCATTACTTTCTAGGTCTAAAAGTATGGAAAGTCTCAGAAGGAATCTCTCTCAACCAGAGAAAGTATGCTGAGAAATCTTGAGAAGACTTGATATGTTGGAATGGCCACTCTTATGGATTCCAACTTGAAGCTGTTAGGAGATGACTCATCAGAGTTAGTGGATATAACTCTGTACAGTCAAATTATTGGGGTCATTGATGTATCTAACATATACTAGGTTAGATATATGCTTTGTTGTGAACACCTTGAGTCAGTATCTAGTGGAAACTAGATGTGTTCACTCGATAGTTGCAAAGCATGTGATGAGGTACATAAAGGATACGATAGACTTTGATCTATGCTATCTTGGAGATCATGACTTTAGATGGCTAATCAGATGCTGGTTGGGAAGAAAGTGTATCAGACAGGAAGAACACATCAAGAGGATGTTATTGTCTGGGATTAACCATGATCTCGTGGTTTAGCTGGAAACAGTCTAATGTGGCCCTCAGCACAAGCAGAATATATGGCTGCTTGCTCTGCTAGTTGTGAAGAAGCTTGGCTTAAGGATTGGTTTGAATTAGAGATAGAACCAACTGTGATCCTATGTGACAAATAGAGTTGTATGAAGATGACAAAGAATCTAGTGTTCCATGATAAGTCAAAGAACATAGGGATCTAATAAGATATGATGCAGAAGGAAACTAATCTCTACCTCAAGTGAAGAAGTTACCAACATACTAACCAAACCTCTGTCTCGAGTGCAATTTGAATACTTCCGAGACAAGCTTGGTGTAGCTCAAAAGGACCCTCCTCGAAAGGGGGGAGTAGTATAGTCAATGATGATGAGATTGTCTCATCGAACAACAAGGTCGATGATGAGGTAACCTGTTCTCTACACCTAGATACTTAGAAATATTTAGATTTAGGACTCTTATGCTTAGAATACTTTGTTTTACATGCTTTTGATGATAGATGTATTGATGAGAATACATGTGGGGATTGTATCATCCTTGAACACTTGTTCTAAAGTGAGCCGTAGACAGGTGTCTCCGAGAAAGAAAAGGGATTGTATCATCCCTGGACTTCGGTCCCTGAATTGATCCGTAGACGTATGGTCTCCGAAAATGAAGTCCTTAGTGGACAGTTGAGGGGATTGGATCATCCCTGGACTTTCAGTCCTAAAGAGAGCCGTAGACGTGAGGTCTCTGAGAATGAAGTCCTTAGTGGACAGTTGAGGGGGATTGGATCATCCCTGGACTTTCAGTCCTAAAGAGATCCGTAGACGTGAGGTCTCCGAGAATGAAGTCCTTAGTGCCTGGACTTTCAGTCCTAAAGAGAGCCGTAGACGTGAGGTCTCCGAGAATGAAGTCCTTAGTGGATAGTTGAGGGGATTGGATCATCCCTGGACTTTCAGTCCTAAAGAGAGCCGTAGACGTGAGGTCTCTGAGAATGAAGTCCTTAGTGGACAGTTGAGGGGATTGGATCATCCCTGGACTTTCAGTCCTAAAGAGAGCCGTAGACGTGAGGTCTCCGATAATGAAGTCCTGAATGAACAGGCAGGGGACTGTATCGTCCCCGGACTGAGGTCCCAGAATAGAGCCGTAGACTGGGTCTCCGATAATGAAGTCCTGAATGAACAGGCAGGGGATTGTATCATCCCCGGACTTCGGTCCCTGAATTGATCCGTAGATGTGTGGTCTCCGAGAAGTGGGGATTGTATCATCCCCGGACTTAGGTCCCTGAATTGATCCGTAGACGTGAGGTCTCCGAGAAGTGGGGATTGTATCATCCCCGGACCTTAGGTCCCTGAATTGATCCGTAGACGTGAGGTCTCCGAGAAGTGGGGATTGTATCATCCCCGGACTTAGGTCCCTGAATTGATCCGTAGACGTGAGGTCTCCGAGAAGTGGGGATTGTATCATCCTCGGAATTAGGTCCCTGAATTGATCCGTAGACGTGAGGTCTCCGAGAAGTGGGGATTGTATCATCCCCGGACTTAGGTCCCTGAATTGATCCGTAGAACGTGAGGTCTCCGAGAAGTGGGGATTGTATCATCCCCGGACTACGGTCCCTGAATTGATCCGTAGACGTGAGGTATCCGAGAAGTGGGGATTGTATCATCCCCGGACTTAGGTCCCTGAATTGATCCGTAGACGTGAGGTCTCCGAGAAGTGGGGATTGTATCATCCCCGGACTTAGGTCCCTGAATTGATCCGTAGACGTGAGGTCTCCGAGAAGTGGGGATTGTATCATCCCCGGACTACGGTCCCTGAATTGATCCGTAGACGTATGGTCTCCGAGAAGTGGGGATTGTATCATCCCCGGACTTCGGTCCCTGAATTGATCCGTAGACGTATGGTCTCCGAGAAAAGTGATTTTTTTTTATGTGGTTACTTGTATCGGTAGGATACTTGTATTGATGATGTGGTTACCTGTATCGGTAGGATACTTGTATTGATGATGTGGTTACCTGTATCGGTAGGATACTTGTATTGATGATGTGGTTACTTGTATCAGTAGGATACTTGTATTGATGATGTGGTTACTTGTATCGGTAGGATACTAGTATTGATGACGTGGTTACTTGTATCGGTATGGATTACTTGTATTGATGATGTGGTTACTTGTATCGGTAGGATACATGTATTGATGACATGATTACTTGTATCAGTATGGATACTTGTATTGATGATATGTATACTTGTATTGGCATGAATACTTGTACTAATGATGCTGATGATCATGTGATGACGATGCTGATGATCGTGAGATGACGATGCTGATGATCGTGTGATGACTATGCTGATGATCATGTGATGACGATGTTGATGATCGTGTGATGACGATGCTGATGATCGTGTGATGACGATGCTGATGATCGTGTGATGACGATGTTGATGATCGTGTGATGACGATGCTGATGATTGTGTGATGATGATGCTGATGATCGTGAGATGACGATGCTGATGATCGTGAGGATCCAGATGTTGATGTTGTTGTAGCTGTTCGAGTGCTGCCAGAAGATAAAGACTCAGTACTGAAGATGTTGATGTTCCAGTATTGAAGATATTCCAGTAACTGCTTGAGTTACTGATGATGTTGAGAAAGCTTCCAATGATTTATAGATGTATCATGTATGATGTTGATGACTCCTTGCTCGTGCAGATACTGTTATAATATCCTTCTCGTTAAGGGGGAGTGTTAAAATATTGTAACTTCAAAGAATATTATATTTGTATATTATTTATTCCGGAGATGTTCCATACCTCCGATGTGATTATACTATAAATCCGGAGATGTTTATTCCTCCGATTTGGGTGTGGTAACTAGGGTTATTAGACCCACCATGTGGGGGTCGGCCCAGTCAGTTATAATGGGGTATTTAACCTAATGGTTAAATACGAGCCTACATGTACTTGTGTAAAATACATATCAGAGTAGTGTATAAATAGAGGAGGTGTGTTCCTCATTTGATACACACACACACTTGAGCATAGTGCACTTATGGAGGAGAGGTCTGCTATTGTGGAGGAGGAGATCATGTCTCAGGGTTTCATATTTGTATATTGTTGGTCATCTATATTGAGGAAGCTTTGCTGGGTTTTCTACCCCATGAGGGTTTCCCAGGATAAATCTCTGTCTCTTGTGTTTATGCTGTGCTTGTTGTTTCTTCAGTGATTCTGTATATGCTATTATTGTGAAATGGAATGTAATGTTGCTATTTTCTGTCTTAGCATATTGAATTTTAACAATTTGGATGTCACATTGGTAGACGAGCGTCCACGCCAACTTTCGTGACGTTCCGAGCTAATTTCACACCCTTTAAGCCTAAGTCTAGGGAAAACTCATGGTCGATTTTCAACTTTCTCCAACTTCTCGCAATTTAAATTTGAGAATAGATTTGGATGTCACATTTGTAGACATGTGCGCACTACAAATTTCATGATTTTACGAGTTAATTTCACACACCTTAATCCCAATTCTAGAGAAAACGCATGGTGGCATTTCGACTTTGACCAATTTCTTGGAATTGAAATTTGAGAATAGTTTTGGATGTCCCATTGGTAGACAAGTGTCCACACCAACTTTCGAGATGTTCCTAGCTATTTTCTGCCCGTTTAAGCCCAACTCTAGCGAAAAGGTACGGTCGAGTTTCAACTTTCACCAACTTCTCAGAATTGAAAATTGAGCATAGGTTTGGATGTCCCTTTTGTAGACATTTGCGCACAACAACTTTCGTGACATTACGAGCTAATTTCACACACTTTAAGCCCAAGTCTAGCGAAAACGCACGATCGAGTTTCAACTTTGACCAACTTCTCGGAATTGAAAATTGAGCATAGATTTGGATATCCCGTTGGTAGACAAATGCGCACGGCAACTATCGTGACATTCTGAGCTATTTTCTCACCCTTTAAGCCCAAGTCTAGCGAAAATGCACGATCGATTTTCAAGTTTGACCAACTTCTTGGAATTTAAATTTGAGAATAGATTTCGATGTCACATTGGTAGACGAGCGTCCACGCCAATTTTTGTGACGGTCCGAGCTATTTTTACACCCTTTAATCCCAAGTCTAGTGAAAACGCACGATCGAGTTTCAACTTTCACCAACTTCTCGGAAATGAAAATTGACCATAGGCATGGATGTCCCGTTTGTAGACATTTGCGCACAACAACTTTCGTGACCAACTTCTCAGAATTCAAATTTGAGAATAGATTTGGATGTCACATTGGTAGACGATCGTCCACGCCAACTTTCGTGATGTTCCAAGCTATTTTCACACCCTTTAAGCCCAAGTCTAGCGAAAACGGACGATCGAGTTTCAACTTTGACCAACTTCTCGGAATTGAAATTTGAGAATAGTTTTGGATCTCCCATTGGTAGACAAGCATCCACACCAATATTCGTTACGTTCTGAGCTATTTTCTCGCCCTTTAACCCCAACTGTAGCGAAAACATACGGTCGAGTTACAACTTTCACCAATTTTTCGGAATTGAAAAATGAACATAGATTTGGATGTCCCATTTGTAGACTTTCGCGCACAAGAACTTTCGTCACATTACGAGCTAATTTCACACCCTTTAAGCTCAAGTCTAGCGAAAATGCATGGTGTCGTTTCAACTTTGACCAACTTCTCGGATTTGAAATATGAGAATAGATTTGGATGTCTTGTTGGTAGACAAGTGCGCACGCCAACATTCGTGACGTTCCGAGCTATTTTCACACCCTTTAAGCCCAAGTCTAGCAAAAACGCACGATCGAGTTTCAACTTTGACCAACTTCTCGGAACTGAAATTTGAGAATAGTTTTGGATGTCCCATTAGTAGACGAGCGTCCACGCCAACTTTCGTGCCGTTCCGAACTATTTTCACACGCTTTAAGCCCAAGTCTAGCGAAAACGCACGATCGAGTTTCAACTTTGACCAACTTCTCGAAATTGAAATTTGAGAATAGTTTTGGATGTCCCATTGGTAGACAAGCGTCCACACCAACATTCGTGACGTTCCGAGCTATTTTTTCCCCCTTTAAGCCCAAGTCTAGCGAAAATGCACGGTCGAGTTTCGAATTTGACCAACTTCCCGAATTGAAAATTGATCATAGATTTGGATGTCGCATTAGTAGACAAATCCGCATGCCAACTTTCGTGATGTTCCGAGCTATTTTCTCACCCTTTAAGCCTAAGTCTAGCGAAAATGCACAGTCGATTTTCAACTTTGACCAACTTCTCGGAATTTAAATTTGAGAATAGATTTGGATGTCACATTGGTAGACAAGCGTCCACGCCAACTTTCGTGACGTTCCGAGCTATTTTTAGACCATTTAAGCCCAAGTCTAGAGAAAACGCACGATCGAGTTTCAACTTTGACCAACTTCTCGGATTTGAAATTTGAGAATAGTTTTGGATGTCCCATTGGTAGAAAAGCATCCATACCAACATTTGTTACGTTCTGAGATATTTTCTCCCCCTTTAAGCCCAACTGTAGCGAAGACATACGGTCGAGTGACGACTTTCACCAACTTCTCGGAATTGAAAATTGAGCATAGATTTGGATGTCCCGTTGGTAGACAAGTACGCATGCCAACTTTCGTGATGTTCCGAGCTAATTTCACACCCTTTAAGCCCAAGTCTAAGGAAAACGCATGGTCGATTTTCAACTTTGACTAACTTCTCGCAATTTAAATTTGAGAATAGATTTGGATGTCACATTTGTAGACATGTGCGCACTACAACTTTCATGATTTTACGAGTTAATTTCACACACTTTAATCCCAAGTCTAGAGAAAATGCATGGTGGCGTTTCAACTTTGACCAACTTCTTGGAATTAAAATTTGAGAATAGTTTTGGATGTCCCATTGGTAGACAAGCATCCACACCAACTTTCGTGACGTTCCTAGCTATTTTCTCCCCGTTTAAGCCCAACGTTTCAAGCTATTTACTAACCCTTTAAGCCTAAGTCTAGCGAAAATGCACAGTCGATTTTAAGCTTTGACCAACTTCTCGGAATTTAAATTTGCTAATAGATTTGGATGTCACATTGGTAGACGAGCGTCCACGCCATCTTTCCTGACGTTCCGAGCTATTTTCACACCCTTTAAGTTCAAGTCTAGCGAAAAGGCACGATCGAGTTTCAACTTTGACCAACTTCTCATAATTAAAATTTTAGAATAGTTTTGGATGTCCCATTGGTAGACAAGCATCCACACCAACATTCGTTACGTTCTAAGCTATTTTCTCCCCCTTTAAGCCCAACTGTAGTGAAAACGTACGGTCGAGTTACGACTTTCACGAACTTCTCAAGATTTTAAAATTAAGCATAGATTTGGATGTCCCATTTGTAGACATTCGCGCACAACAACTTTCGTCACATTACGAGCTAATTTCACACCCTTTGAGCTCAAGTCTAGTGAAAACGCATGGTGGCGTTTCGACTTTGACCAACTTCTCGGATTTGAAATATGAGAATAGATTTGGATGTCCCGTTGGTAGACAAGTGCGCACGCCAACTTTCGTGATGTTCTGAGCTATTTTAAGACCCTTTAAGCCCAACTCTAGCGAAAACGCACAATCGAGTTTCAACTTTGACCAACTTCTCAGAATTGAAATTTGAGAATAGTTTTGGATGTCCCATTGCTAGACAAGCATCCACGCCATCTTTCGTGACGTTCCGAGCTATTTTCTCCCCGTTTAAGCCCAAGTCTAGCGAAAACGGACGGTCGAGTTTCGAATTCGACCAACTTCTCGGAATTAAAAATTGAGCATAGATTTGGATGTCCCGTTGGTAGACAAATGCGGATGCCAACTTTCGTGACGTTCCGAGCTATTTTCTCACCCTTTAAGCCTAAGTCTAGCGAAAATGCACAGTCAATTTTCAACTTTGACCAACTTCTTGGAATTTAAATTTGAGAATGGATTTGGATGTCACATTGGTAGACGAGCGTCCACGCCAACTTTCATGACGTTCCGAGCTATTTTCACACCCTTCAAGCCCAAGTCTAGCGAAAACGGACGATCGAGTTTCAACTTTGACCAACTTCTCGGAATTGAAATTTGAGAATAGTTTTGGATGTTCCATTGGTAGACAAGCATCCACACCAACATTCGTTACGTTCCGAGCTCTTTTCTCCCCCTTTAAGCCCAACTGTAGGGAAAACATACGGTCGACTTACGAATTTCACCAACTTCTCGGAATTGAAAATTGAGCATAGATTTGGATGTCCCGTTGGTAGACAAATGCGCACGCCAACTTTCGTGACGTTCCGTGGTATTTCCTCACCCTTTAAACCTAAGTCTAGCGAAAATGCACGGTCGATTTTCAACTTTGGCCAACATCTCGAAATTTAAATTGGAGAATAGATTTGGATGTCACATTGGTAGACAAGCGTCCACGCCAACGTTCGTGATGTTCTGAGCTATTTTCACACCCTTTAAGCCCAAGTCTAGCGAAAACGCACGATCGAGCTTCAACTTTGACCAACTTCTCGGAATTGAAATTTGAGAATAGTTTTGGATGCCCCATTGGTAGAAAATCATCCACACCAACATTTGTTACGTTCCGAGCTATTTTCTCCCCCTTTAAGCCTAACTGTAGAGAAAATGTACAGTCGAGTTATGACTTTCACCAACTTCTCGAAATTGAAAATTGAGCATAGATTTGGATGTCCCATTTGTAGACATTCGCGCACAAAAACTTTCGTCACATTACGAGCTAATTTCACACCCTTTAAGCTCAATTCTAGCGAAAACGCGTGGTGGTGTTTTGACTTTGACCAACTTCTCGGAATTGAAATATGAGAATAGATTTGGATGTCCTGTTGGTAGACAAGCGTGCACGCCAACTTTCGTAACGTTCCAAGCTATTTTCAGACCCTTTAAGCCCAACTCTAGCGAAAACGCATGATCGAGTTTAAACTTTGACAAACATTTCGGAATTAAAAGTTGTTAATAGTTTTGGATGTCCCATTGGTAGATAAGCATCCACACCAACTTTCGTGACGTTCCGAGCTATTTTCTGCCCCTTTAAGCCCAAGTCTAGCGAAAACGCACGGCCGAGTTTCAACTTTGACAAACATTTCAGAATTAAAATTTGAGAATAGTTTTGGATGTACCAATGGCAGACAAGCGTCCACACGAACTTTGGTGACATTCCGAGCTATTTTCTCCCCCTTCAATCCCAACTCTAGCGAAAACGTACGGTCGAGTTTCGACTTTCACCAACTTCTCGGAATTCAAAATTGAGCATAGATTTGGATGTCCCATTTGTAGACATGTGTGCACAGCAACTTTCGTGATGTTACGAGCTAATTTCAAATCCTTTAAGCTCAAGTCTAGCGAAAACGCATGGTGGCGTTTCGACTTTGACCAACTTCTCGGAATTGAAATTTGAGAATAGATTTGGATGTCCCGTTGGTAGACAAGTTCGCACGCCAACTTTCGTGACGTTCCGAGCTGATTTCCCACCCTTTAAGCCCAAGTCTAGGGAAAACGCACGATCGAGTTTCAAATTTGACCAAATTCTTGGAATTGGAAATTGATCATAGATTTGGATGTCCCGTTGGTAGACAAGTGTGCATGCCAACTTTCGTGACTTTTCGAGCTAATTTCACGCCCTTTATTCCCAACTCTAGTGAAAACCCATGGTGGCATTTCGACTTTGACCAACATCTGGGAATTGAAATTTGAAAATAGATTTGGATATCCCATTGGTAGACAAGCGTGCAAACCAACTTTCGTGACGTTTCGAGCTATTTTCTGCCCCTTCAAGCCCAACTCTAGCGAAAACGTATGGTAGAGTTTTGACTTTCACCAACTTCTCGAAATTCAAAATTGAGCATAGATTTGGATGTCCCATTTGTAGACATGCGTGCACAGCAACTTTCGTGATGTTACAAGCTAATTTCACATCCTTTAAGCTCAAGTCTAGCGAAAACGCATGGTGGCGTTTCGACTTTGACCAACTTCTCGAAATTGAAATTTGAGAATAGATTTGGAT
Organism: Larix kaempferi; assembly: GCA_027924585.1. NCBI lineage: Eukaryota > Viridiplantae > Streptophyta > Pinopsida > Pinales > Pinaceae > Larix > Larix kaempferi. The sequence continues at coordinate 5,445,862 of BSBM01001417.1, read as the reverse complement.
GTCCCGTTGGTAGACAAGTGCGCATGCCAACTTTCGTGACATTCCAAGCTATTTTCTCACCCTTTAAGCCCAAGTCGAGCGAAAACACGCGGTCAATTTTCACTTTGACCAACTTCTCGGAATTTAAATTTGAGAATAGATTTGGATGTCCCATTGGTAGACAAGCGTCCACACCAACTTTATGACATTCCGAGCTATTTTCTTCCCATTTAAGCCCAACTCTAGGGAAAACGCACAGTCACATTTCATCTTTCACCAACTTCTCGGAAATGAAAATTGAGAATAGATTTGGATGTCCCATTTGTAGACATGCACGCACAGCAACTTTCGTGACATTACGAGCTAATTTCACACCCTTTAAGCCCAAGTCTAGCGAAAACGCACGATCGAGTTTCAATTTTGACCAACTTCTCGGAATTGAAATTTGAGAATAGTTTTGGATGTCCCATTGGTAGACAAGCATCCACACCAACTTTCGTGACGTTCCGAGCTATTTTCTCCCCCTTTAATCCCAAGTCTAGCGAAAACGCACGGTCGAGTTTCGAATTTGACCAACTTCTAGGAATTGAAAATTGAGCATAGATTTGGATGTCCCGTTGGTAGACAAATGTGCATGCCAACTTTCGTGACGTTCTGAGCTATTTTCTCCCCCTTTAAGCCCAAGTCTAACGAAAACGCACGATCGAGTTTCAACTTTGACCAACTTCTCTTAATTAAAATTTGAGAATAGTTTTGGATGTCCCATTGGTCGACAAGCGTCCACACCAACTATCGTGACGTTCCGAGCTATTTTCACACCCTTTAAGCCCAAGTCTAGCGAAAACGCACGATCGAGTTTAAACTTTGACCAACTTCTCAGAATTGAAATTTGAGCATAGAGTTGGATGTCCCATTGGTAGACAAATGCGGACGCCAACTTTCGTGATGTTCCGAGCTATTTTCTCTCCCTTTCAGCCTAAGTCTAGCAAAAATGCACAGTCGATTTTCAACTTTGACCAACTTCTCAGAATTTAAATTTGAGAATAGATTTGGATGTCACATTGGTAGACGAGCGTCCACGCCAACTTTCGTGACATTCCGAGCTATTTTCACACCCTTTAAGCCCAAGTCTAGTGAAAACGCACGATCGAGTTTCAACTTTGACCAACTTCTCGGAATTGAAATTTGAGAATAATTTTGGATGTCCCATTGGTAGAAAAGCATCCACGACAACTTTCGTGACGTTCCGAGCTATTTTCTCCCCCTTTAAGCCCAAGTCTAGCAAAAACGCACGGTCGAGTTTCGAATTTGACCAACTTCTCGAAATTGAAAATTGAGCATAGATTTTGATGTCCCGTTGGTAGACAAATGCGCACGCCAACTTTCATGACGTTCTGAGCTATTTTCTCCCCCTTTAAGCCCAAGTCTAGCTAAAACGCACGATCGAGTTTCAACTTTGACCAACTTCTCCTAATTGAAATTTGAGAATAGTTTTGGATGTCCCATTGGTCGACAAGCGTCCACGCCAACTTTCGTGACGTTCCGAGCTATTTTCACACCCTTTAAGCCCAGGTCTAGCGAAAACGCACGGTGGAGTTTCAACTTTGACCAACTTCTCGGAATTGAAATTTGAGAATAGTTTTGGATGTCCCATTGGTAGATAAGCGTCCACACCAACATTCATGACGTTCCGAGCTATTTTCTCCCCCTTGAAGCCCAAGTCTAGCGAAAACGCACGGTCGAGTTTCGAATTTGACCAACTTCTCGGAATTAAAAATTGAGCATAGATTTGGATGTCCCGTTGGTAGACAAATGCGCACGCCAACTTTCGTGACGTTCCGAGCTATTTTCTCCCCCTTTAAGCCCAAGTCTAGCGAAAACGCACGATCGAGTTTCAACTTTTACCAACTTTTCGGAATTGAAATTTGAGAATAGTTTTGCACACGCCAACTTTCGTGACGTTCCGAGCTATTTTCCCACCCTTTAAGCCCAGGTCTAGCGAAAACGCACGGTCGAGTTTCAACTTTGACCAACTTCTCGGAATTGAAATTTGAGAATATTTTTGGATGTCCATTGGTAGACAATCGTCCACACCAACATTCATGACGTTCCGAGCTATTTTCTCTCCCTTTAAGCCCAAGTCTAGCGAAAACGCACGGTCGAGTTTCGAATTTGACCAACTTCTCGGAATTGAAATTTGAGAATAGTTTTGGATGTCCCATTGGTAGACAAGCATCCACACCAACATTCGTTACGTTCCGAGCTATTTTCTCCCCCTTTAAGCCCAAGTCTAGCGAAAATGCACGGTCGAGTTTCGAATTTGACCAACTTCTCGAAATTAAAAATTGAGCATAGATTTGGATGTCCCGTTGGTAGACAAATGCGCATGCCAACTTTCGTGACGTTCCGAGCTATTTTCTTACCCTTTAAGCCTAAGTCTAGAGAAAATGCACGGTAGATTTTCAACTTTGACCAACTTCTCGGAATTTAAATTTGAGAATGGATTTGGAAGTCTCGTTGGTAGATAAGTGCACACGGCAACTTTCGCGACGTTCCTAGCTATTTTCTTCCCCTTTAAGCCCAACTCTAGAGAAAACGCACGGTGGCGTTTCGGCTTTGACCAGCTTCTTGGAATTGAAATTTGAGAATAGATTTGGATGTCCCATTGGTAGACAAGTGCACATGCCAACTTTCGTGGCGTTTCGAGCTATTTTCTTCCCCTTTAAGCCCAACTCTAGAGAAAACGCACGGTCGTGTTTCGGCTTTGGGCTACTTCTCGGATTTGAAAATTGAGAATAGATTTTAATGTCCCATTTGTAGACATGCGTGCACAACAAATTTCGTGACGTTACAAGCTAATTTCACACCCTTTAAGCTCAAGTCTAGCAAAAAAGCATGGTGGCGTTTTTGCTTTGACCAACTTCTTGGAATTGAAATTTGAGAATAGATTTGGATGTCCCATTGGTAGACAAGTGCACACGCCAACGTTCGTGAGATTCCGAGCTATTTGCTCGCCCTTTAAGCCCAAGTCTAGCGAGAACGCACGGTTAATTTTCAACTTTGACCAACTTCTCGAAATTTAAATTTGAGAATAAATTTGGATGTCCCATTGGTAGACAAGCGTCCACACCAACTTTCGTGACATTCTGAGCTATTTTCATCCCATTTAAGACCAACTCTAGAGAAAACATACGGTCGCGTTTCATCTTTTACCAACTTCTCGGAATTGAAAATTGAGAATAGATTTGGATGTCCCATTTGTAGACATGCGCGCACAGCAACTTTCATGACGATACGAGCTAATTTCACGCCTTTTATTCCCAAGTCTAGTGAAAACCCATGGTGGCATTTCGACATTGACCAACTTCTGGGAATTGAAATTTGAAAATAGATTTGGATGTCCCATTGGTAGACAAGCGTCCACACCAACTTTCGTGACATTTCGAGCTATCTTCTCCCCCTTCAAGCCCAACTCTAGCGAAAACGTATGGTCGAGTTTTGACTTTCACCAACTTCTCAAAATTCAAAATTGAGCATAGATTTGGATGTCCCATTTGTAGACATGCATGCACAGCAACTTTCGTGATGTTACGAGCTAATTTCACACCCTTTAAGCTCAAGTCTAGCGAAAAGGCATGGTGGCGTTTGGACTTTGACCAACTTCTCAGAATTAAAATTTGAGAATAGATTTGGATGTCCCATTGGTAGACAAGTGCGCACGCCAACTTTCGTGAAATTCCAAGCTATTTTCTCGACCTTTAAGCCCAAGTCTAGCGAAAACGCACTGTCAATTTTCAACTTTGACCAACTTCTCAGAATTTAAATTTGAGAATAGATTTGGATGTCCCATTGGTAGACAAGCGTCCACACCAACTTTCGTGACATTCCAGGCTATTTTCTTCCCATTTAAGCCCAACTCTAGAGAAAACGCATGGTCGCATTTCATCTTTGACCAAATTCTCGGAATTGAAATTTGAGAATAGATTTGGATGTCCCATTTGTAGACATGCGTGCACAACAACTTTCGTGACATTACAAGCTAATTTCACACCCTTTAAGCCCAAGTCTAGCGAAAACGCACGGTCGAGTTTCGAAATTGACCAGCTTCTCGGAATTGAAAATTGAGCATAGATTTGGATGTCCCGTTGGTAGACAAATGCGCACGCCAACTTTCGTGACGTTCCGAGCTATTTTCTCACCCTTTAAGCCTAACTCTAGCGAAAATGCACGGTCGATTTTCAACTTTGACCAACTTCTCGGAATTTAAAGTTGAGAATAGATTTGGATGTCACATTGGTAGACAAGCGTCCATGCCAACTTTCGTGACGTTCCGAGCTATTTTCACACCCTTTAAGCCCAAGTCTAGCGAAAATGCACGATCGAGTTTCAACTTTGACCAACTTCTCGGAATTGAAATTTGAGAATAGTTTTGGATGTCCCATTGGTAGAAAAGCGTCCACACCAACATTCATGACGTTCTGAGCTATTTTCTCTCCCTTTAAGCCCAAGTCTAGCGAAAACGCATGGTCGATTTTCGAATTTGACAAACTTCTCGGAATTGAAATTTGAGAATAGTTTTGGATGTCCCATTGGTAGACAAGCATCCACACCAACATTCATTACGTTCCGAGCTATTTTCTCCCCCTTTAATCCCAAGTCTAGCGAAAATGCACGGTCGAGTTTCGAATTTGACCAACTTCTCGAAATTAAAAATTGAGCATAGATTTGGATGTCCCGTTGGTAGACAAATGCGCACGCCAACTTTCGTGACGTTCCAAGCTATTTTCTTACCCTTTAAGCCTAAGTCTAGAGAAAATGCACGGTAGATTTTCAACTTTGACCAACTTCTAGGAATTTAAATTTGAGAATGGATTTGGAAGTCCCGTTGGTAGATAAGTGCACACGCCAACTTTCGCGACGTTCCTAGCTATTTTCTTCCCCTTTAAGCTCAACTCTAGAGAAAACGCACGGTGGCGTTTCGGCTTTGACCAGCTTCTTGGAATTGAAATTTGAGAATAGATTTGGATGTCTCGTTGGTAGACCAGTGCACATGCCAACTTTCGTGACGTTCCGAGCTATTTTCTTCCCCTTTCATCCCAACTCTAGAGAAAACGCACGGTCGTGTTTCGGCTTTGGGCTACTTCTCGGATTTGAAAATTGAGAATAGATTTTAATGTCCCATTTGTAGACATGCGTGCACAACAACTTTCGTGACGTTACAAGCTAATTTCACACCCTTGAAGCTCAAGTCTAGCGAAAAAGCATGGTGGCGTTTCGGCTTGGACCAACTTCTTGGAATTGAAATTTGAGAATAGATTTGGATTTCCCATTGGTAGACAAGTGCACACGCCAACGTTCGTGACGTTCCGAGCTATTTGCTCGCCCTTTAAGCCCAAGTCTAGCGAAAACGCACGGTCAATTTTCAACTTTGACCAACTTCTCGAAATTTAAATTTGAGAATAGATTTGGATGTCCCATTGGTAGACAAGCGTCCACACCAACTTTCGTGACATTCCGATCTATTTTCATCCCATTTAAGACCAACTCTAGAGAAAACGCACAGTCGCGTTTCATCTTTGACCAACTTCTCGGAATTGAAAATTGAGAATAGATTTGGATGTCCCATTTGTAGACATGCGCGCACAGCAACTTTCATGACGATACGAGCTAATTTCACGCCTTTTATTCCCAAGTCTAGTGAAAACCCATGGTGGCATTTCGACTTTGACCAACTTTTGGGAATTGAAATTTGAAAATAGATTTGGATGTCCCATTGGTAGACAAGCATGCACACCAACTTTCGTGACATTTCGATCTATTTTCTCCCCCTTCAAGCCCAACTCTAGCGAAAACGTATGGTCGAGTTTTGACTTTCACCAACTTCTCGAAATTCAAAATTGAGCATAGATTTGGATGTCCCATTTGTAGACATGCATGCACAGCAACTTTCGTGATGTTACGAGCTAATTTCACACCCTTTAAGCTCAAGTCTAGTGAAAAGGCATGGTGGCATTTGGACTTTGACCAACTTCTCGGAATTAAAATTTGAGAATAGATTTGGATGTCCCATTGGTAGACAAGTGCGCACGCCAACTTTCGTGAAATTCCAAGCTATTTTCTCGACCTTTAAGCCCAAGTCTAGCGAAAACGCACTGTCAATTTTCAACTTTCACCAACTTCTCAGAATTTAAATTTGAGAATAGATTTGGATGTCCCATTGGTAGACAAGCGTCCACACCAACTTTCGTGACATTCCAGGCTATTTTCTTCCCATTTAAGCCCAACTCTAGAGAAAACGCACGGTCGCATTTCATCTTTGACCAAATTCTCGGAATTGAAAATTGAGAATAGATTTGGATGTCCCATTTGTAGACATGCGTGCACAACAACTTTCGTGACATTACAAGCTAATTTCACACCCTTTAAGCCCAAGTCTAGCGAAAACACACGGTCGAGTTTCGAAATTGACCAGCTTCTCGGAATTGAAAATTGAGCATAGATTTGGATGTCCCGTTGGTAGACAAATGCGCACGCCAACTTTCGTGACGTTCCGAGCTATTTTCTCACCCTTTAAGCCTAACTCTAGCGAAAATGCACGGTCGATTTTCAACTTTGACCAACTTCTCAGAATTTAAAGTTGAGAATAGATTTGGATGTCACATTGGTAGACAAGCGTCCACGCCAACTTTCGTGACGTTCCAAGCTATTTTCACACCCTTTAAGCCCAAGTCCAGCGAAAACGCACGATCGAGTTTCAACTTTGACCAACTTCTCGGAATTGAAATTTGAGAATAGTTTTGGATGTCCCATTGGTAGACAAGCGTCCACACCAACATTCATGACGTTCCGAGCTATTTTCTCTCCCTTTAAGCCCAAGTCTAGCGAAAACGCATGGTCGAGTTTCGAATTTGACCAACTTCTCGGAATTGAAATTTGAGAATAGTTTTGGATGTCCCATTGGTAGACAAGCATCCACACCAACATTCATTACGTTCCGAGCTATTTTCTCCCCCTTTAAGCCCAAGTCTAGCGAAAATGCACGGTCGAGTTTCGAATTTGACCAACTTCTCGAAATTAAAAATTGAGCATAGATTTGGATGTCCCGTTGGTAGACAAATGCGCACGCCAACTTTCGTGACGTTCCGAGCTATTTTCTTACCCTTTAAGCCTAAGTATAGAGAAAATGCACGGTAGATTTTCAACTTTGACCAACTTCTAGGAATTTAAATTTGAGAATGGATTTGGAAGTCCCGTTGGTAGATAAGTGCACACGCCAACTTTTGCGACGTTCCTAGCTATTTTCTTCCCCTTTAAGCCCAACTCTAGAGAAAACGCACGGTGGCGTTTCGGCTTTGACCAGCTTCTTGGAATTGAAATTTGAGAATAGATTTGGATGTCCCGTTGGTAGACCAGTCCACATGCCAACTTTCGTGACGTTCCGAGCTATTTTATTCCCCTTTAAGCCCAACTCTAGAGAAAACGCACGGTCGTGTTTCGGCTTTGTGCTACTTCTCGGATTGAAAATTGAGAATAGATTTTAATGTCCCATTTGTAGACATGCGTGCACAACAACTTTCGTGACGTAACAAGCTAATTTCACACCCTTTAAGCTCAAGTCTAGAGAAAAAGCATGGTGGCGTTTCGGCTTTGACCAACTTCTTGGAATTGAAATTTGAGAATAGATTTGGATTTCCCATTGGTAGACAAGTGCACACGCCAACGTTCGTGACGTTCCGAGCTATTTGCTCGCCCTTTAAGCCCAAGTCTAGCGAAAACGCACGGTCAATTTTCAACTTTGACCAACTTCTCAAAATTTAAATTTGAGAATAGATTTGGATGTCCCATTGGTAGACAAGCGTCCACACCAACTTTCGTGACATTCCGAGCTATTTTCATCCCATTTAAGACCAACTCTAGAGAAAACGCACGGTCGCATTTCATCTTTTACCAACTTCTCGGAATTGAAAATTGAGAATAGATTTGGATGTCCCATTTGTAGACATGCACGCACAGTAACTTTCATGACGATACGAGCTAATTTCACGCCTTTTATTCCCAAGTCTAGTGAAAACCCATGGTGGCATTTTGACTTTGACCAACTTCTGGGAATTGAAATTTGAAAATAGATTTGGAAGTCCCATTGGTAGACAAGCGTCCACACCAACTTTCGTGACATTTCGAGCTATTTTCTCCCCCTTCAAGCCCAACTCTAGCGAAAACGTATGGTCGAGTTTTGACTTTCACCAACTTCTCGAAATTCAAAATTGAGCATAGATTTGGATGTCCCATTTGTAGACATGCATGCACAGCAACTTTCGTGATGTTACGAGCTAATTTCACACCCTTTAAGCTCAAGTCTAGCGAAAAGGCATGGTGGCATTTGGACTTTGACCAACTTCTCTGAATTAAAATTTGAGAATAGATTTGGATGTCCCATTGGTAGACAAGTGCGCACGCCAACTTTCGTGAAATTCCAAGCTATTTTCTCGACCTTTAAGCCCAAGTCTAGCGAAAACGCACTGTCAATTTTCAACTTTGACCAACTTCTCAGAATTTAAATTTGAGAATAGATTTGGATGTCCCATTGGTAGACAAGCGTCCACACCAACTTTCGTGACATTCCAGGCTATTTTCTTCCCATTTAAGCCCAACTCTAGAGAAAACGCACGGTCGCATTTCATCTTTGACCAAATTCTCGGAATTGAAAATTGAGAATAGATTTGGATGTCCCATTTGTAGACATGCGTGCACAACAACTTTCGTGACATTACAAGCTAATTTCACACCCTTTAAGCCCAAGTCTAGCGAAAACGCACGGTCGAGTTTCGAAATTGACCAGCTTCTCGGAATTGAAAATTGAGCATAGATTTGGATGTCCCGTTGGTAGACAAATGCGCACGACAACTTTCGTGACGTTTCGAGCTATTTTCTCACCCTTTAAGCCTAACTCTAGCAAAAATGCACGGTCGATTTTCAACTTTGACCAACTTCTCGGAATTGAAATTTGAGAATAGTTTTGGATGTCCCATTGGTAGACAAGCATCCACACCAACTTTTGTGACGTTCCAAGCTATTTTCACACCCTTTAAGCCCAATTCTAGCGAAAACGCACGATCGAGTTTCAACTTTGACCAACTTCTCGGAATTGAAATTTGAGAATAGTTTTGGATGTCCCATTGGTAGACAAGCATCCACACCAACTTTCGTGACGTTCCAAGCTATTTTCTCCCCCTTTGAGCCCAAGTCTAGCGAAAACACACGGTCGAGTGTCGAATTTGACCAACTTCTCGGAATTGAAAATCGAGCATAGATTTGGATGTCTCATTGGAGACAAATGCGCACACCAACTTTCGTGACGTTCCGAGCTATTTTCTCACCCTTTAAGCCTAAGTCTAGCAAAAATGCACGGTCGATTTTCAACATTGACCAACTTCTTGGAATTTAAATTTGAGAATAGATTTGAATGTCACATTGGTAGATGAGCGTCCACGCCAACTTTCGTGACGTTCCGAGCTATTTTCACACCCTTTAAGCCCAAGTCTAGCGAAAACACACCGTCGAGTTTCGACTTTGACCAACTTGTCGGAATTGAAAATTGAGCATAGATTTGGATGTCCCATTGTTAGAAAAATGCGCACGCCAACTTTCGTGATGTTTCGAGCTATTTTCTCACCCTTTAAGCCTAAGTCTAGCGAAAATGCACCGTCGATTTTCAACTTTGACCAACTTCTCGGAATTTAAATTTGAGAATGGATTTGGATGTCTCATTGGTATATAAGTGCACACGCCAACTTTCATGACGTTCCGAGCTATTTTCTTCCCCTTCAAGCCCAACTCTAGAGAAAACGCACGATCGTGTTTCGGCTTTGACCTACTTCTCGGAAATGAAATTTGAGAATAGTTTTGGATGTCGCATTGGTAGCCAAGCGTCCACACCAACATTTGTTACGTTCTGAGTTACGACTATCACCAACTTCTTGGAATTGAAAATTGGGCATAGATTTGGATGTCCCATTTGTAGACATTCGTGCACAACAACTTTTCTCACATTACGAGCTAATTTCACACCCTTTAAGCTCAAGTCTAGCGAAAATGCATCATGGCGTTTTGACTTTGACCAAATTCTCGGAATTGAAATATGAGAATAGATTTGGATGTCTTGTTGGTAGACAAGTGCGCACGCCAACTTTCGTGACGTTCCGAGCTATTTTCCCGCCTTTTAAGCCCAAGTCTAGCGAAAACACACGATCGAGTTTCAACTTTGACCAAATTCTCGGAATTGAAATATGAGAATAGATTTGGATGTCCTGTTGGTAGACAAGTGCGCATGCCAACGTTTGTGACGTTCCGAGCTAGTTTCTCCCCCTTTAAGCCCAAGTCTAGCGAAAACGCACGGTCGAGTTTCGAATTTGACCAACTTCTGGGAATTAAAAATTGAGAATAGATTTGGATGTCCTGTTGGTAGACAAATGCGCACGCCAACGTTCGTGACATTCCGAGCTATTTTTTCACCCTTTAAGCCCATGTCTAGCAAAAATGCATGGTTGATTTTCAACTTTGACCAACTTCTCGGAATTTAAATTTGAGAATAGATTTTGATGTGACATTGGTAGACAAGCGTCCGCGCCAACTTTTGTGACGTTACGAGCTAATTTGACACCTTTCAAGCCCAAGCCTAGGGAAAATGCACGATCGAGTTTCGACTTTGACCAAATTCTCGGAATTGAAAATTGAGCATAGGTTTGGATGTCCCATTTGTAGACATTTGCGCACAGCAACTTTCGTGACATTACGAGCTAATTTCACACCCTTTAAGCCCAAGTCTAGAGAAAACGCACGATCAAGTTTCGACTTTGACCAACTTCTCGGAATTGAAATTTGAGAATAGTTTTGGATGTCCCATTGGTAGACAAGCATCCACACCAACTTTCATGACGTTCCGAGCTATTTTCTCCCCCTTTAAGCCCAAGTCTAGTGAAAACACACGGTCGAGTTTCAAATTTGACCAACTTCTCTAATTTTAAAATTTACCATATATTTGGATGTCTCGTTGGTAAACAAATGCGCACGCCAAATTTCGTGACGTTCCGAGCTATTTTCTCACCCTTTAATCCCAGGTCTAGCGAAAATGCACGGTTGATTTTCAACTTTGACCAACTTCACAGAATTTAAATTTGAGAATAGATTTGGATGTCACATTGGTAGACGAGCGTCCACGCCAACTTTTGTGACGTTCTGAGCTAATTTCACACCCTTTAAGCCCAAGTCTAGGGAAAACGCATGATCGAGTTTCGACTTTGACCAAATTCTCAGAATTGAAAATTCAGCATAGATTTGGATGTCCCGTTGGTAGACAAGTGCGCACGCCAACTTTCGTGACATTCCGAGCTAATTTCACACCCTTTAAGCCCAAGTATAGGGAAAACGCACTGTAGATTTTCAACTTTGACCAACTTCTCACAATTTAAATTTGAGAATAGATTTGGATGTCACATTTGTAGACATGTGCGCACTACAACTTTCATGATTTCATGAGCTAATTTCACACACTTTAATCCGAAGTCTAGATAAAACGCAGATAAAAGGCATGGTGGCGTTTCGACTTTGACCAACTTCTTGGAATTGAAATTTGAGAATAGTTTTGGATGTCCCATTGGTAGACAAGCATCCACACCAACTTTCGTGTCTTTCCTAGCTATTTTCTCCCCGTTTAAGCCCAACTCTAGCAAAAACGTACGGTTGAGTTTCAACTTTCACCAACTTCTCAGAATTGAAAATTGAGCATAGCTTTAGATGTCCCATTTGTAGACATTTGTGCACAACAACTTTCATGACATTACGAGCTAATTTCACACCCTTTAAGCCCAAGTCTAGCGAAAATGCCCAGTCGAGTTTCAACTTTGACCAACTTCTCGGAATTGAAATTTGAGAATAGTTTTGGATGTCCCATTGGTAGAGAAGCGTCCACACCAACTTTCGTAATGTTCCGAGCTATTTTCTCCCCCTTTAAGCCCAACTCTAGCGAAAACGTACGGTTGAGCTTCAACTTTCACCAACTTCTCGGAATTGAAAATTGAGCATAGGTTTGGATGTCCCATTGGTAGACAAGCGTCCACACCAACTTTCATGACGTTCCGAAGTATTTTCTCCCCCTTTAGGCCCAAGTCTAGCGAAAACGCGCGGTCGAGTTTCAACTTTGACAAATATTTCGGAATTAAAAATTGAGCATAGATTTGGATGTCCCATTGGTAGAAAAGTGCGCACTACAACTTTCGTGATTTTACGAGCTAATTTCACAGTCGTTAATCACAAGTCTAGAGAAAACGCACGGTGGTGTTTCGACTTTGACCAACTTCTCGGAATTGAAATTTGAGAATAGTTTTGGATGTCCCATTGGTAGACAAGCATCCACACCAACATTCGTTACGTTCCGAGCTATTTTCTACACGTTTAAGCCCAACTGTAGCGAAAACGTACGATCAATTTACGACTTTCACCAACTTCTCGTAATTCAAAATTGAGCATAGCTTTGGATGTCCCATTTGTAGACATTTGTGCACAACAACTTTCGTGACATTACGAGCTAATTTCACACCCTTTAAGCCCAAGTCTAGCGAAAACACACGATCAAGTTTCAACTTTGACCAACTTCTCGGAATTGAAATTTGAGAATAGTTTTCGATGTCCCATTGGTAGACAAGCATCCACACCAACATTCGTTACGTTCCGAGCTATTTTCTCCCCCTTTAAGCCCAACTGTAGCAAAAACGTATGGTCGAGTTACGACTATCACCAGCTTCTTGGAATTGAAAATTGGGCATAGATTTGGATGTCCCATTTGTAAACATTCGCGCAAAACAACTTTCGTCCCATTACGAGCTAATTTCACACCCTTTAAGCTCAAGTCTAGCGAAAACGCATGGTGGCGTTTTGACTTTGACCAAATTCGCGAAACTGAAATATGAGAATAGATTTGAATGTCCCGTTGGTAGACAAGTGCGCATGCCAACTTTCGTGACGTTCTGAGCTATTTTCCCGCCCTTTAAGCCCAGGTCTAGCGAAAACACACGATCGAGTTTCAACTTTGACCAACTTCTCGAAATTGAAATTTGAGAATAGTTTTGGATGTCCCATTGGTAGACAAGCGTCCACACCAACTTTCGTGACGTTCCGAGCTATTTTCTCCATGTTTAAGCCCAAGTCTAGCGAAAACGCACGGTTGAGTTTCGAATTTGACCAACTTCTCGGAATTAAAAATTGAGCATAGATTTGGATGTCCCGTTGGTAGACAAATGCACATGCCAACTTTCGTGACGTTCCGAGCTATTTTCTCACCCTTTAAGAGTAAGTCTAGCGAAAATGCACGGTGGATTTTCAACTTTGACCAACTTCTCAGAATTTAAATGTGAGAATAGATTTGGATGTCACATTGGTAGACGAGCGTCCACGCCAACTTTCGTGACGTTCCAAGCTATTTTCACACCCTTTAAGCCCATGTCTAGCGAAAACGCACAATCGAGTTTCAACTTTGACCAACTTCTCGGAATTGAAATTTGAGAATAGTTTTGGATGTCCCATTGGTAGACAAGCGTCCACACCAACATTCGTTATGTTCCGAGCTATTTTCTCCCCCTTTAAGCCCAACTGTAGCGAAAACGTACGGTCAAGTTACGACTTTCACCAACTTCTCGCAATTGAAAATTGAGCATAGATTTGGATGTCCCATCTGTAGACATTTGCGCACAACAACTTTCGTCACATTACGAGCTAATTTCACACTCTTTAAGCTCAAGTCTAGCGAAAACGCATGGTGGCATTTTGACTTTGACCAACTTCTCGGAATTGAAATATGACAATCGATTTGGATGTCCCGTTGGTAGACAAGTGCGCACGCCAACTTTCGTGACATTCTGAGCTATTTTCTCACCATTTAAGCCCAAGTCTAGCGAAAACGCACGATTGAGTTTCAACTTTGACCAACTTCTTGGAATTGAAATTTGAGAATAGGTTTGGATGTTGCATTGGTAGACAAGCGTCCACACCAACTTTCGTGACGTTCCAAGCTATTTTATCCCCCTTTAGGCCCAAGTCTAGCGAAAACGCACGGTCGAGTTTCGAATTTGACCAACTTCTCGGAATTAAAAATTCAGCATAGATTTGGATGTCCCGTTGGTAGCCGAACTATTTTCTCACCCTTTAAGCCCAAGTATATGGAAAACGCACGGTAGATTTTCAACTTTGACCAACTTCTCGCAATTTAAATTTGAGAATAGATTTGGATGTCACATTGGTAGACGAGCGCCCACGCCAACTTTCGTGACGTTCCGAGCTTATTTCACACCCTTTAAGCCCAAGTCTAGGGAAAACGCACGATCGAGTTTTGATTTTGACCAAATTCTCGGAATTGAAAATTTACGACTTTCACCAACTTCTCGAAATTGAAAATTGAGCATAGATTTGGATGTCCCATTTGTAGACATTCGCGCATAGATTTGAATTGAAAATGCATGGTGGCGTTTCGACTTAAACCAAATTCTCAGAATTAAAATATGAGAATAGATTTGGATGTCCCGTTGGTAGACAAGTGCGCACACCAACTTTCGTGATGTTCTAAGCTATTTTCCCGCCCTTTAAGCCCAAGTCTAGCAAAAACACACGATTGAGTTTCAACTTTGACCAACTTCTTGGAATTGAAATTTGAGAATAGTTTTGGATGTCCCATTGGTAGAGAAGCATCAACACCAACTTTCGTGACGTTCCGAGCTATTTTCTCCCCATTTAAGCCCAAGTCTAGTGAAAACACACGGTCGAGTTTCGAATTTGACCAACTTCTCGAAATTAAAAATCGAGCATAGATTTGGATGTCCCGTTGGTAGAAAAATGTGCCCGCCAACTTTCGTGACATTCCTAGCTCTTTTCTCACCCTTTAAGCCCAAGTCTAGCGAAAATGCACAGTTGATTTTCAACTTTGACGAACATCTCACAATTCAAATTTGAGAATAGATTTGGATGTCACATTTGTAGACATGTGCACACTACAACTTTCATGATTTTACGAGCTAATTTCACAAAGTTTAATCCCAAGTCTATAGAAAACGCAAGTGGCGTTTCGACTTTGACCAACTTCTTGGAATTGAAATTTGAGAATAGTTTTGGATGTCCCATTGGTAGACAAGTGTCCACACAAACGTTCGTGACGTTCCGGGCTTTTTTCTCCCCCTTTAAGCCCAAGTCTAGCAAAAACGCACGGTCGAGTTTCGAATTTGACCAACTTGTCAGAATTAAAAATCGAGCATAGATTTGGATGTCTCGTTGGTAGACAAGTGCGCACGCCAACTTTCGTCACGTTCCGAGCTAATTTCACACCCTTTAAGCCCAAGTCTAGGTAAAACGCACGGTCGATTTTCAACTTTGACCAACTTCTCGCAATCTAAATTTGAGAATAGATTTGGATATCCCATTGGTAGACAAGCGTCCACACCAACTTTCATGATGTTCCAAGCTATTTTCTCCCCGTTTAAGCCCAACTCTAGCGAAAACGTACGGTCGAGTTTCAACTTTTACCAACTTCTCAGAATTGAAAATTGAGCATAGGTTTGGATGTCCGATTTGTAGACATTTCCGCACAACCACTTTCGTGACATTACGAGCTAATTTCACACCCTTTAAGCCCAAGTCTAGCGAAAATGCACGATCGAGTTTAAACTTTGACCAACTTCTCAGAATTGAAATTTGAGAATAGTTTTGGATGTCCCATTGGTAGACAAGCGTCCACACAAACTTTCATGACGTTCCAAGTTATTTTCTCCCCTTTAAGCCCAAGTCTAGCAAAAACGCACGGTCGAGTTTCAACTTTGACCAACTTCTCAGAATTGAAATTTTAGAATAGTTTTGGATGTCCCATTGGTAGACAAGCATCCACACCAACTTTCATGACGTTCCGAGCTATTTTCTCACCCTTTAAGCCTAAGTCTAGCGAAAATGCACGGTCGATTTTCAACATTGACCAACTTCTCAGAATTAAAATTTGAGAATAGATTTGGATGTCACATTGGTAGACGAGCGTCCACGCCAACTTTTGTGACGTTTCGAGGTATTTTCACACCTTTAAGGCCAATTCTAGCGAAAATGCACGATCGAGTTTCAACTTTGACCAACTTCTCGGAATTTAAAGTTGAGAATAGATTTGGATGTCGCATTGGTAGACGAGCGTCCACACCAACTTTGGTGACGTTCCGAGCTATTTTCACACCCTTTAAGCCCAAGTCTAGCAAAAACGCACGATCAATTTTCAACTTTGACTAACTTCTCGGAATTGAAATTTGAGACTAGTTTTGGATGTCCCATTGGTAGACGTCCACACCAACATTTGTTACGTTCCGAGTTACGACTTTCACCAACTTCTCGGAATTGAAAATTGAGCATAGATTTGGATGCCCCATTTGTAGACATTCGCGCACAACAACTTTCGTGGCTTTACGAGCTAATTTCACACCCTTTAAGCTCAAGTCTAGCGAAAATGCATGGTGGCATTTCAACTTTGACCAACTCCTCGGAATTGAAATATGAGAATAGATTTGGATGTCCCGTTGGTAGACAAGTGCGCACCCGTTGGATGTCCCATTCCGAGCTATTTTCTCACCCTTTAACCCTAAGTTTAGCGAAAATGCACGGTCGATTTTCAACCTTGACCAACTTCTCAGAATTTAAATTTGAGAATAGATTTGGATGTCACATTGGTAGACGAGCATCCACGCCAACTTTCGTTACGTTCAGAGCTATTTTCACACCCTTTAAGCGCAAGTCTAGCGAAAACGCACGATCGAGTTTCAACTTTGACCAATTGCTCAGAATTGAAATTTGAGAATAGTTTTGGATGTCCCATTGGTAGACAAGCGTCCACACCAACTTTCGTGACATTCCGAGCTATTTTCTCCCCCTTTAAGCCCAAGTCTAGTGAAAACGCACAGTCGAGTTTCAAATTTGACCAACTTCTCGGAATTAAAAATTGAGCATAGATTTGGATGTCCCGTTGGTAGACAAATGCACATGCCAACTCTCGTGACATTCCAAGCTATTTTTTCACCCTTTAATCCCAAGTCTAGCAAAAATGCATGTTCGATTTTCAACTTTGACCAACTTCTCAGAATTTAAATTTGAGAATAGAATTGGATGTCACATTGGTAGACGAGCGTCCACGCCAACTTTCGTGACGTTCCGAGCTATTTTCTCACCATTTAAGTGCAAGTCTAGCGTAAACGCACGATCGAGTTTCAACTTTGACCAATTTCTCGGAATTGAAATTTGAGAATAGTTTTGGATGTCCCATTGGTAGACAAGCATCCACACCAACATTCGTTACGTTCCGATCTATTTTCTCCCCCTTTAAGTCCAACTGTAGAGAAAACGTACGGTTGAGTTACGACTATCACCATCTTCTTGGAATTGAAAATTGAGCATAGATTTGGATGTGTCATTTGTAGACATTCGCGCACAACAACTTTCGTCACATTACGAGCTAATTTCACACCCTTTAAGCTCAACTCTAGCGAAAACGCACGGTGGTGTTTCATCTTTGACCAACTTCTCGGAATTGAAATATGAGAATAGATTTGGATTTCCCATTGGTAGACAAGTGTTCACGTCAACTTTCCTGACGTTCCGATCTATTTTCCCACCCTTTAAACCCAAGTCTAGCAAAAACGCATGATCGAGTTTCAACTTTGACCAACTTCTCGGAATGGAAATTTGAGAATAGTTTTGGATGTCGCATTGGTAGCCAAGCATCCACACCAACTTTCGTGACGTTCCGAGCTATTTTCTCCCCCTTTAAGCCCTACTGTAGGGAAAACGTACGGTCGAGTTTCGAATTTGACCAACTTCTCAGAATTAAAAATTGAGCATAGATTTGGATGTCCCGTTGGTAGACAAATGCGCACGTCAACTTTCGTGACGTTCCGAGCTATTTTGTCACCCTTTAAGCCTAAGTCTAGCGAAAACGCACTACCGAGTTTCGAATTTGACCAACTTCTCGCAATTAAAAATTGAGCATAGATTTGGATCTCTCGTTGGTAGACAAATGCGTACGCCAACTTTCGTTACATTACGAGCTAATTTCACACCCTTTAAGCTCAAGTCTAGTGAAAACGCATGGTAGCGTTTCGACTTTGACCAACTTCTCGAAATTGAAATATGAGAATAGATTTGGATGTCCAATTGGTAGACAAATGCGCACGCCAACTTTCGTAACGTTCCGAGCTATTTTCCCACCCTTTAAGCCCAAGTCTAGCTAAAACGCACGATCGAGTTTCAACTTTGACCAACTTCTCGGAATTGAAATTTGAGAATAGTTTTGGATGTCCCATTGGTAAACAAGCATATCCACACCAACTATCGTGACGTTCCAAGGTATTTTCTCCCCCTTTAAGTCCAAGTCTAGCAAAAACGCATGGTCGAGTTTCGAATTTGACCAACTTCTCGGAATTGAAAATTGAGCATAGATTTGGATGTCCCATTGGTAGACAAATGCGTATGCCAACTTTCGTGATGTTTCGAGCTATTTTCTAACAATTTAAGCCTAATTCTAGTGAAAATGCATGATTGATTTTCAACTTTGACCAACTTCTTGGAATTTAAATTTGAGAATAGATTTGGATGTCACATTGGTAGACGAGCGTCCACGCCAACTTTCGTGACGTTCCGAGCTATTTTCACACCCTTTAAGCCCAAGTCTAGCGAAAACGCACGATCAAGTTTAAACTTTGACCAATTTCTCGAAACTGAAATTTGAGAATAGTTTTGGATGTCCCATTGGTATACAAGCGTCCACACCAACTTTCGTGACGTTCCGAGCTATTTTCTCCCCCTTTAAGCCCAACTGTAGCGAAAACGCACCGTCGAGTTTCGAATTTGACCGACTTCTCGGAATTTAAAATTGAGCATAGATTTGGATGTCTTGTTGGTAGACAAATGCGCACTCCAACTTTCGTGACATTCCGAACTATTTTCTCATCCTTTAAGCCCAAGTCTAGCGAAAATGCACGGTCGATTTTCAACTTTGACCAACTTCTCGGAATTTAAATTTGAGAATAGATTTGGATGTCACATTGGTAGACGAGCGTCCACGCCAACTTTCGTGACGTTCCAAGCTAATTTCACACCCTTTAAGCCCAGGTCTAGCGAAAATGCACGGTCGATTTTCAACTTTGACCAACTTCTCGGAATTTAAATTTGAGAATAGATTTGGATGTCGCATTGGTAGACGAGCGTCCATCCCAACTTTCGTGATGTTACGAGCTATTTTCACACCCCTTAAGCTCGAGTCGAGCGAAAACGCACGATCGAGTTTCGACTTTGACCAAATTCTTGGAATTGAAAATTGAGCATAGATTTGGTTGTCTCGTTCGTAGACAAGTGCGCATGCCAACTTTCGTGACGTTTCGAGCTAATTTAACACCCTTTAAGACCAAGTATTCCAATGTGACATCCAAATCTATTCTCAAATTTAAATTCCGAGAAGTTGGTCAATGTTGAAAATCGACTGTGCATTTTCGCTAGACTTGGGCTTAAAGGATGACAAAATAGCTCGGAATGTAACGAAAGTTGGCGTGCGCATTTGTCTACCAATGGGACATCCAAATCTATGCTCAATTCTAAATTCCGAGAAGTTGGTCAAATTCGAAACTCGACTGTGCGTTTTCGCTAGACTTGGGTTTAAAGGGGGAGAAAATAGCTCGGAACGTCACAAAAATTGGTGTGAACGCTTGTCTACCAATGGGACATCCAAAACTATTCTCATATTTCTAGGAATTGAAATATGAGAATAGATTTGGATGTTTCGTTGGTAGACAAGTGCGCACGCCAACTTTCGTGACTTTCCGAGCTATTTTCTCACCCTTTAAGCCCAGGTGTGGCGAAAATGCATGGTTGATTTTCAACTTTGACCAACTTCTCGGAATTGAAATTTGAGAATAGATTTGGATGTCTCGTTGGTAGACAAGTGCGCATGCCAACTTTCGTGACGTTCCAAGCTATTTTCCCACCCTTTAAGCCCAAGTCTAGCGAAAACGCACGATCGAGTTTCAACTTTGACCAACTTCTCGGAATTGAAATTTGAGAATAGTTTTGGATGTCCCCTTGGTAGACAAGCATCCACATCAAATTTCGTGACGTTCCGAGCTATTTTCTCCCCCTTTAAGCCCAAGTCTAGCGAAAACGCATGGTCGAGTTTCGAATTTGACCAACTTCTCGAAATTGAAAATTGAGCATAGATTTGGATGTCCTGTTGGTAGACAAATGCGCACGCCAAGTTTCGTGACATTCCGAGCTATTTTCTCACCCTTAAGCCCAAGTATAGCGAAAATGCACGGTCGATTTTCAACTTTGACCAACTTCTCGGAATTTCAATTTGAGAATAGATTTGGATGTCACATTGGTAGACGAGCATCCATGGCAACTTTCGTGACGTTCGGAGCTATTTTCACACCCTTTAAGACGAAGTGTACCGAAAACGCACGATTGAGTTTCAACTTTGACCAACTTCTTGGAATTGAAATTTGAGAATAGTTTTGGATGTCCCATTGGTAGACAAGTATCCACACCAACATTCGTTACCTTCCGAGCTATTTTCTCCCCCTCTAAGCCCAACTGTAGTGAAAACGTATGGTCACATTACGAGCGAATTTCACACCCTTTAAGCTCAAGTCTAGCGAAAACGCATGGTGGCGTTTCGACTTTGACCAAATTCTCGGTATCGAAATATGAGAATAGATTTGGATGTCTCGTTGGTAGACAAGTGTGCACGCCAACTTTCGTGACGTTCCGAGCTATTTTCCCGCTCTTTAAGCCCAAGTCTAGCGAAAATGCACTGTCGATTTTCAACTTTGACCAACTTCTCAAAATTTAAATTGGAGAATAGATTTGGATCTCACATTGGTAGACGAGCGTCCACGCCAACTTTCCTGACGTTCCAAGCTATTTTCACACCCTTTAAGCCCAAGTCTAGCGAGAATGCACGATCAAGTTTCAACTTTGACCGACTTCTCGGAATTGAAATTTGAGAATAGTTTTGCATGTCCCATTGGTAAACAAGCGTCCACACCAACTTTCATGACGTTCCAAGCTATTTTCTTCCCCTATAATCCCAAGTCTAGTGAAAACGCACGGTCGAGTTTCGAATTTGACCAACTTCTCCGAATTGAAAATTGAGCATAGATTTGGATGTCCCGTTGGTAGACAAACGCGCACGCCAACTTTCGTGATGTTCCGAGCTATTTTCTCACCCTTTAAGCCCAGGTCTAGCGAAAATGCATGGTCGATCTTCAACTTTGACCAACTTCTCAGAATTTAAATTTGAGAATAGATTTGGATGTCACATTGGTAGACGAGCGTCCACACCAACTTTCGTGACGTTCCGAGCTAATTTCACACCATTTAAGCCCAAGTCTAGGGAAAATGCACGATCGAGTTTCGACTTTGACCAAATTCTCAGAATTGAAAATTGAGAATAGATTTGGATGTCCCGTTGGTAGACAAGTGCGCATGCCAACTTTCGTGACGTTCCGAGTTAATTTCACACCCTTTAAGCCCAAGTATATGGAAAACGCACGGTAGATTTTCAACTTTGACCAACTTCTCGCAATTTAAATTTGAGAATAGATTTGGATGTCACATTGGTAAACGAGCCTCCACGCCAACTTTTGTGACATTTCGAGCTATTTTCTCCCCCTTTAAGCCCAAGTCTAGCGAAAACGCACGGTCGAGTTTCGAATTTGACCAACTTCTTGGAATTAAAAATTGAGCATAGCTTTGGATGTCCCGTCGGTAGACGAGCGTCCACGCCAACTTTCATGACGTTCCGAGCTAATTTCACACCCTTTAAGCCCAACTCTATGGAAAACGCACGATCGAGTTTCGACTTTGACCAAATTCTCGGAATGGAAAATTGAGCATAGATTTGGATGTCCTGTTGGTAGACAAGTGCACACTACAACTTTCGTGATTTTACGAGCTAATTTCACACACTTTAATCCCAAGTCTAGAGAAAATGCATGGTGGCGTTTCGACTTTCACCAACTTCTTGGTATTGAAATTTGAGAATAGTTTTGGATGTCCCATTGGTAGACAAGCGTCCACACCAACTTTCGTGACATTCCCAGCTATTTTTTCCCCGTTTAAGCCCAACTCTAGCGAAAACATACGGTCGAGTTTCAACTTTCACCAACTTCTCGGAATTGAATACTGAGCATAGATTTGGATGTCCCATTTGTAGACATTCGCGCACAACAACTTTCGTCACATTACGAGCTAATTTCACACCCTTTAAGGTCAAGTCTAGCGAAAATGCATGGTGGCATTTCGACTTTGACCAACTTCTCGGAATTGAAATATGAGAATAGTTTTGGATGTCCCGTTGGTAGACAAGTGTCCACACCAACTTTCGTGACATTCCGAGCTATTTTCCCACTTTTTAAGCCCAAGTCTAGGGAAAACGCACGATCGAGTTTCGATTTTGACCAAATTATCAGAATTGAAAATTGAGCATAGATTTGGATTTCCCGTTGGTAGACAAGCGCGCACGCCAACTTTCGTGACGTTCTGAGCTATTTTCTCCCCCTTTAAGCCCAAGTCTAGCGAAAACGCACGGTCTAGTTTCGAATTTGACCAACTTCTGGGAATTGAAAATTGAGCATAGATTTGGATGTCCCATTGGTAGACAAATGCGCACACCAACTTTTGTGACATTCCAAGCTATTTTCTTCCCCTTTAAGCCCAAGTCTAGCGAAAATTCATGGTGGAGTTTCGAATTGACCAACTTCTCGGAATTGAAAATTGACCATAGATTTGGATGTCTCGTTGGTAGACAAATGCGCACACCAACTTTCGTGACGTTCCGAGCTATTTTCTCCCCCTTTAAGCCCAAGTCTAGAAAAAATGCACGGTCGAGTTTCGAGTTTGACCAACTTCTCGGAATTGAAAATTGAGCATAGATTTGGATGTCCCGTTGGTAGAAAAATGCGCACGCCAACTTTCGTGACATTCCGAGCTATTTTCTAATGCTTTAAGCCTAAGTCTAGCGAAAATGCATGGTCGATTTTCAATGTTCACCAACTTCTCAGAATTTAAATTTGAGAATGGATTTGGATGTCGCATTGGTAGACGATCATCCACGCCAACTTTCGTGACGTTCCGAGCTATTTTCGCACCCTTTAAGCCCAAGTCTAGCAAAAACGCACAATCGAATTTCGAATTTGACCAACATCTCGGATTTAAAAATTGAGCATAGATTTGGATGTCCCGTTGGTAGACAAATGCGCACACCAACTTTCGTAACATTCCGAGCTATTTTCTCACCCTTTAAGCCCAAGTCTAGCAAAAACGCACGATCGAGTTTCAACTTTGACCAACTTCTCGGAATTGAAATTTGAGAATGGTTTTGGATGTCCCATTGGTAGACAAGCGTCCACACCAACATTCGTTACGTTCCGAGCTATTTTCTCCCCCTTTAAGCCCAACTGTAGGGAAAACGTATGGTCGAGTTACGACTTTCACCAACTTCTCGGAATTGAAAATTGAGCATAGATTTGGATGTCCCATTTGTAGACATTCGCGCACAACAACTTTCATCACATTATGAGCTAATTTCACACCCTTTAAGCTCAAGTCTAGCGAAAACGCATGGTGGCGTTTCGACTTTGACCAACTTCTCGAAATTAAAATATGAGAATAGATTTGGATGTCCCATTGGTAGACAAATGCGCACGCCAACTTTCGTGACTTTTCGAGCTATTTTGTCACCCTTTAAGCCTATGTCTAGCGAAAATGCACGGTCGATTTTGAACTTTGACCAACTTCTCTGAATTTAAATTTGAGAATAGATTTGGATTTCACATTGGTAGATGAGCGTCCACACCAACTTTCGTGACGTTCCGAGCTATTTTCACACCCTTTAAGTGTAAAATTAGTCACAGCAGATCTAATGAACAAGTAAATCAATCACAACAGATGAACATAGAAAATATGGTGCAAAACTGTGCAAAACATGCAGCAGTGCTGTCTATCCCAGAAAGGGTGAATGAATTACAATACAAACTGTCACAATGACAGAGCAATTCGAATTGCCTAAGGAGGTCATTCGAATTACAGAATGGAGTAGCTTGACTCTAACTAGGAGTCCTCATCAATCAATCGGTGGTGCTCATCAATGCACAACAACCAGTCATCCAGGTGTCAATCTGAGTCTAACTGAGTGTAATAAGTGTAACTGAAGTGTGTAGCACTGATTTAGGATCTGGAGGCTCAGTGGGGGCGCATGGGAGGCTAACTGAAGTCAGAACAAGTCACCTAATCAAACTGGAGGTCAAACGGAAGTGATACAGTCAGTCGGGAGTGAAACTAGCCTCAAATCAGGGAGAATCGGAGCTAACTAAATGTAACTGAAGTGGAACTGCAGTGGTAGGTGAACAAGTGCGCCCTTCTCTGGCAGTAGGTGAGAAGTGGGTGCCTTTCAGCTTAGGAGGGATAAAACTCTGTGGTAGGTGGCTCCCGGGTGCTAGAATTGAGTGGATAAGGTGCTGGAGGCATCAAACTGGTGACTGGGATGCATGCCAGTGCATGCAGGTGCATGCAAACCCTAGATTCTGCATGCAAACCCTAATTTGCATGCAAGATCCTGAAAAAGATGATGTGGATATCCGAACACCCCCCCTCAAGCTAGACTATGATGTTTCAACAAAAATAATGTGGGGCCCTGGTAACTAAGACCAAAGGTCACCCCAATACAATAATCCAAAAAATGCTGAAAATAAACTAAGTGAGGAAAGAGGGAAAACCCAGTGGGAAGAAAGCCCCCCCTCAAGCTAAAGCATAATAATGAATCAATCTGTCTCCACCATGATGGAACTCACCCCCAACAGTGAACGAAGGTAAGAGAACTTCTTCTCAGTGAAGCTCTTGGTGAAGATGTCTGCAATTTGTTCATCAGTAGGGCAATATTGCAAAATGATGGTGCGGTCATGCACCAACTGTCGAATGTAATGCATATGAATCTCAATGTGTTTGGTCCTCTGCCGCTGAACTGGATCTGTGGAGATCTTGATAGAACTTTGATTGTCACAAAATAGGACAGTCGAAGTAGTGCCACCAAAACCAAACTCGGAAAGAATACCCTGCAACCAAACTGCCTGAATGCAGGCATTGACTGCCCCTCGATACTCTGCCTCTGCTGAAGAAAGTGCAATGGCTGCTTGCTTTTTGCTGGACCAGCAAATAGCACCATGACCAATCATGAAAACATAACCAGAAGTGGACTTCCGATCAATGCTATCACCTGCCCAATCTGAATCAGTAAAACCAATGAAATCTAGCTCAGAATCTGTAGCATAATGTATGCCAAACTGTTTCGTACCTTGCACATACTGCAAGATCCGCTTGGCTGCTCGCCAATGAAGCTCATGTGGCTGCTGCATATATATTGACACGACACTCACGGCATATGAGATATCAGGCCGTGAGTGTGTCAAATAAAGTAGTGAACCAATCAACTGTCGATACATACTGCAATCTGCAAGCGGTGTGGAATCTCCCTCCTCAAGACTGATTCCTGAGAGGAATGGGAACGGGGCTGCCTTACATTCAGCCATATGAAACTTCAATAACAGGTTGGAAGCATATTTTTGCTGAGATATAGTGATCCCATCAAAATTTTGAGCTATCTCCAAGCCCAAAACATGACTCAGCAAGCCCAAATCGCTCATGTCAAAAGCTAGATTTAAGGCAGATTTTAGCTTGTTTATTGAAGTAAGTGTGCTACCAGTAATAAGCAGATCATCAACATAAAGTACAATAACCAACAAATTACCTTTAACTCGCTGAAGATACACATTCGGATCAGATTTTCATCTTTGGAAATTCTGAGAAAGAAGGAAGGAGTCCATCTTTGCGTACCAAGCTCTTGGGGCCTGTTTTAACCCGTACAAAGACTTCTTCAATCTACAAACCAATGATGGATCTGATGTATAACCCTCTGGCTGCTGCATATAGACCTCTTCAGCAAGGTCTCCATGTAAAAATGCACTCTTCACATCCATATGGTGCACTTCCCAGTGCTTGGATGCGGCAATAGCTAAAACAAGGCGGATGGAATCCATCTTTGCAACCGGTGCAAAGGTCTCTGTGTAGTCCACTCCTTGGACTTGGGAAAAACCTTTTGCCACCAACCTTGCTTTATATTTGCTGATAGTGCCATCAGCAGCAACTTTAGTATGGTAGACCCATTTACACTTCACTAATTTTCTTCCAGGTGGAAGAGAAACTAGCTCCCATGTATTGTTCTTTTGAAGAGAACTGTACTCTTCATCCATGGCACTTTTCCATCTCGGATCTCGATGGGATGAATAGTATGATGTAGGATCTGAACCATCCATCAAATAACAAATCTCAGGAAGAAATGGATCAGCAATAGAAAGAGCCATACCTGCTCTTTGAAAGTCTCCTCTTGTTCGTCTCGGATCAGCAGGATTTCCAAGACTAGAACCAGCAGATTGTAGAGTGTTTTGGGCCCACTTTGGTAACTGAGGAGGATCATAATGGTCGGATTCCGAACCTGATATGTCATGATCATAATATTCTACTACAATATCAGAAATATCAGAACTCATACCTTCATTATTGCTGCTCGGATCTTCTTCTGGTGAAGGCGGTGAATCGGCAGTCTTTTCCTCGACTAGTTGCAATTCTTGAAGCGGTTCTTCAAACTGCACACTGCGCTCTATGAATATCTTTTTAGATATGATATCCATGAGTTTATATGATTTTGATTCTTCCCCATATCCTATCAATATGAACTCGATACTTTGTGGATCCAAAGCTCGTCTCTTCTCAGAAGGAATTCTAGCCCATGCAGTAGAGCCAAAAACTCTCAAATTTGACACATCCGGTTTGTGACCAAAGAATGCTTCGAAAGGAGTCATACCTTTCACGGATGAATGTGGAACACGGTTCTATATATATGCAGCAACATTGATTGCTTCAGCCCAAATATTTGCAGCCAAACCTTTTTGATTCAATCATGCATGTAGCCATCTCTTTCAGTGACCGGTTTTTCCTTTCCGCTACACCATTCTGCTGGGGTGTGTAGGGAACTGTATGTTGGATCTTAATTCCGCTTTGGGCACAAAGTTGCAGCAACTCGGACTTGATATATTCCCCACCATTATCAGATCTAAGAGCTTTGATCTTGCTCTCAGTGGTGGTCTCAACAGAAGCCTTAAAATCCTTGAATTTTCCAAGCACTTCTGACTTGTTTTTGAGAAAGAATACCCATGTAAAGCGGGAAAAATCGTCAATAAATGTCAAAACATACCTTGAACCATTTAATGACATATGGGGCAGCGGACCACTGATATCAGAATGGATCAATCCCAAAATAGTAGAGGCTCTGCTAGCCTTGCCGTGGTCGAATCTATGCTCGGGGTGCTTCCCAATAATGCAACCAGTGCATATTCCCTTCGAGGAACGGAGTTGTGGAAGCCCATCTACCATGGATTTATTTGATAGCAGCAGCAAATACTTATAATTTAGATGTCCAAATCTTTCATGCCAAAGCCTACTAACCTCATTACCATGTGTGCGAAGGGCAGTGGGCTTTGCAAGCGGAATAAAGTGCGAAAACTCATAGCATTTTGCAGTGTGGTTTTCCTTTCCAACCGCAACTAGTCTTCCACTTTTGATATCAGAAATTTCAACTGTATTAGGGCTGAATGTGACTTGCTTTGGTTCACCAGTATGTGTCATTTGATACACAGAAAGGAGATTCGAAGCTAAGGAAGGCACATAGAGAACATTCTGAAAGCATCCATGTTCTACATGAATCGTACCTTTGCCCTTTGAAGAAATTTTTGAGTCATCTCCCAAATGGATGGGGATGGAGCTGTTTGGATCGAATGAGGAAAAAGAATCAATATTTGCAGCCATATGATTTGATGCACCCGAATCTATCAAGAGAGTAGTGGGCTTCGAAACCGTTGCCATGAGTGCTTGTCCTCTTTCATGATCATCATTCCGATCCTTCTTCCTTGCACCGTCAGGAAGGGTTATGTTGTTCTTTTCCAAAAGGAGGGCCATTTTATCTATAGTCTTCTTCATACATGAACTTTCGGGATGAAAGCCACGGTTACAATAAGTACATTTATATTTTTGGTTACCTTCTTTGCCCTTTTGCTTGGATTTCGAACTCGATGGTGCATCCGTTTGCTTGCCTTTGTCTTTTTGCTTGTGAGGCTCGAATTTGGGCTTCTCCTTCTTTTGCTTTCCTTTACCATTCGAGATCTTGGGTCCTTGAACAAATAGGGTTGAATCTTTGGAGCTTATGGACCCCATTTGAATCAACTTGTCATGCTCTTTTGTAACGGACTCAATGAAGGCATTCAAGGTAGGCATCTTCCAATTCGGGGTAGTTAGCCGACCGGAATTGAAAGTAGAGACAAATACCGAATAATCTTTCCCAAGCTTGCTTAGAATGGAGAGGATCAACTGTTTATCCTCTTTGATAACACCACTGTTCTTCAATTGCAAGTTCAAGTTCTTGAATTTTGTGAAGAATTCATTGATGGTCTCAAAATTCTCAGGATTAAGGCCAATCAATTCATTCTCTAATTGAAAAGCCCTAAGCTCATCCTGCTTGCCGAATAGTGTTTCAAGTTGCTCCCATATGGCTTTTGGAGTCTTCAATCCGCTGAGATGGAAGTGAAGATCTTTGGAGATGGAGAGACAAAGAAGACCATAAGCTTCATCAAGCTTGTTGTAGTGTTTGGTTCGATCTGACACATTGTTTGGCTCCAATTCAAGACCAAGAGTGACTCGGTAGTAACCTTTTGAATGTAATATGATCTCCATATCATCTTTCCAATCAAAATAATTGAAAGGGGTGAGGATAGGCTTTGAAGAAGAGTATTCCATTGCTAGGAGCGAGTCAACTGATGAAGAGGAAGCTTGCATGCAGACTATAGCGAGTGCAATTGCTGTAGGGAAGCTTGCATGCAAAAGATAGCGAGTGCAATTGGAGGAGACAATAAACCTGCAAATCACATAAAAACAACCACAATGAGGTCGAACAATCCACCCTTTGAGAGTTGCATCACACCTGGGATTGGATTTCAAGCAATGTTGAATGGGTCCAATGTATCAGATCCAGGAATTATGTGGTAACTCAAGCTTCTGGAGTGGTATTGGAATAATTTTCAAGCTTTGCATGCACAGGAGCGAATGCCCTTGAGATATCTCATGCCAAACTTATTGCAATTTTTAGCAATTCAGTCAAATCTTCTTGTATAAACACCTGTAGAAAAGAGATCGTGTCCCTGCAATTGCTCTGATACCATGTAAAATTAGTCACAGCAGATCTAATGAACAAGTAAATCAATCACAACAGATGAACATAGAAAATATGGTGCAAAACTGTGCAAAACATGCAGCAGTGCTGTCTATCCCAGAAAGGGTGAATGAATTACAATACAAACTGTCACAATGACAGAGCAATTCGAATTGCCTAAGGAGGTCATTCGAATTACAGAATGGAGTAGCTTGACTCTAACTAGGAGTCCTCATCAATCAATCGGTGGTGCTCATCAATGCACAACAACCAGTCATCCAGGTGTCAATCTGAGTCTAACTGAGTGTAATAAGTGTAACTGAAGTGTGTAGCACTGATTTAGGATCTGGAGGCTCAGTGGGGGCGCATAGGAGGCTAACTGAAGTCAGAACAAGTCACCTAATCAAACTGGAGGTCAAACGGAAGTGATACAGTCAGTCGGGAGTGAAACTAGCCTCAAATCAGGGAGAATAGGAGCTAACTGAATGTAACTGAAGTGGAACTGCAGTGGTAGGTGAACAAGTGCGCCCTTCTCTGGCAGTAGGTGAGAAGTGGGCGCCTTTCAGCTTAGGAGGGATAAAACTCTGTGGTAGGTGGCTCCCGGGTGCTAGAATTGATTGGAT
The DNA here is from genome assembly GCA_027924585.1 of Larix kaempferi. Classification (NCBI taxonomy): domain Eukaryota; kingdom Viridiplantae; phylum Streptophyta; class Pinopsida; order Pinales; family Pinaceae; genus Larix; species Larix kaempferi. The sequence continues at coordinate 5,415,892 of BSBM01001417.1, read as the reverse complement.
AAGGTGCTGGAGGCATCAAACTGGTGACTGGGATGCATGCCAGTGCATGCAGGTGCATGCAAACCCTAGATTCTGCATGCAAACCCTAATTTGCATGCAAGATCCTGAAAAAGATGATGTGGATATCCGAACATTAAGCCCAAGTCTAGCGAAAACGCACGATCGAGTTTAAACTTTGACCAACTTCTCGGAATTGAAAATTGAGCATAGATTTGGATGTCCTGTTGGTAGACAAGTGCGCACACCAACTTTCGTGACATTCAGAGCTAATTTCACGCCCTTTAAGCCCACGTCTAGCGAAAACGCACGATCGAGTTTCAACTTTGACCAATTTCTCGAAATTGAAATTTGAGAATAGTTTTGGGTGTCCCATTGGTAGACAAGCGTCCACACCAACTTTCGTGACATTCCGAGCTATTTTCTCACCCTTTAAGCCTAAGTCTAGCGAAAATGCACGGTCGGTTTTCAACTTTGACCAACTTCTCGGAATTTAAATTGGAGAATCGATTTGGATGTCACATTGGTAGACGAGCGTCCACGCCAACTTTCGTGACGTTTCGAGCTATTTTCTCCCCCTTTAAGCCCAGCTATAGGGAAAACGTTTCGAGCTATTTTCACGCCCTTTATTCCCAAGTCTAGTGAAAACCCATGGTGGCATTTCGACTTTGACCAACTTCTGGGAATTGAAATTTGAAAATAGATTTGGATGTCCCATTGGTAGACAAGCGTGCACGCCAACTTTCGTGATGTTTCGAGCTATTTTCTGCCCCTTTAAGCCCAAGTGTAGCGAAAACGCACGGTCGAGTTTCAACTTTGACAAACATTTCGGAATTAAAATCTGAGAATAGTTTTGGATGTACCGTTGGTAGACAAGCGTCCACACCAACTTTCGTGACATTACAAGCTAATTTCACACCCTTTAAGCCCAAGTCTAGCGAAAACGCACGATCGAGTTTCAACTTTGACCAAGTTCTCGGAATTGAAATTTGATAACAGTTTTGGATGTCCCATTGGTAGACAAGCGTCCACACCAACTTTCGTGACGTTCCGAGCTATTTTCTCCCCCCTTAAGCCCAAGTCTAGCAAAAACACACGGTCGAGTTTCAAATTTGACCAACTTCTTGGAATTGAAAATTGAGCATAGATTTGGATGTCCCATTGGTAGGCAAATGCGCACGCCAACTTTCGTGATGTTCCGAGCTATTTTCTCACCCTTTAAGCCCAGGTCTAGCGAAAATGCACGGTCGATTTTCAACTTTGACCAACTTCTCGGAATTTAAATTTGAGAATAGATTTGGATGTCACATTGGTAGACGAGTGTCCACGCCAACTTTCGTGACGTTACAAGCCAATTTCACACCCTTTAAGCCCAAGTCTAGGGAAAACGCACGATCGAGTTTCGACTTTGACCAAATTCTCAGAATTGAAAATTGAGCATTGATTTGGATGTCCCGTTTGTAGACAAGTGTGCACACCAACTTTCGTGACGTTCCGAGCTAATTTAACACCCTTTAAGCCCAAGTATAGGGAAAACGTACGGTAGATTTTCAACTTTGACCAATTTCTCGCAATTTAAATTTGAGAATAGATTTGGATGTCACATTTGTAGACATGTGCGCACTAGAAATTTCATGATTTCATGAGCTAATTTCACACACTTTAATCCCGAGTCTGGAGAAAACGCATGGTGGCGTTTCGAATTTGACCAAATTCTTGGAATTGAAATTTGAGAATAGTTTTTGATGTCCCATTGGTAGACAAGCATCGACACCAACTTTTGTGATGTTCCTAGCTATTTTCTCCCCGTTTAAGCCCAACTCTAGCAAAAACTTACTGTTGAGTTTCAACTTTCACCAACTTCTCGGTATTGAAAATTGAGCATAGGTTTGGATGTCACATTGGCATACAAGCGTCCATGCCAACTTTCGTGATGTTCCGAGCTAATTTCACACCCTTTAAGCCCAAGTCTAGCGAAAATGCCCGGTCGAGTTTCAACTTTGACCAACTTCTCGGAATTGAAATTTGAGAATAGTTTTAGATGTCCCGTTGGTAGACAATCGTCCACACCAACTTTCGTGACATTCCGAGCTATTTTCCCTCCCTTTAAGCCCAAGTCTAGGGAAAACACACAATCGAGTTTCGACTTTGACCAAATTCTCGGAATTGAAAATTGAGCATAGATTTGGATGTCCCGTTGGTAGACAAGTGTGCACGCCAACTTTCGTGACATTTCGAGCTAATTTTGTTGAGATATTGTAACTTCAAAGAATATTATATTTGTACTTTATTATTCTGGAGATGTTTCATTCCTCCATGAAGATCTTATTGTATATCTGGAGATGTTTATTCCTCCGTCGGAATGTGGTAACTCGAGTTATTAGACTTCCCTAGTGGGGGTCGGCCCTGTATATGTTATGTGGGTCAAGGGGTTATTAGACCACCCTAGAGGGGTCGGCCCAATCAGTTGTAGTGGGGTATTTAACCCATTGGTTAAATACGAGCCTACGTGTACCTTTGTAAAATACATGTCAGTGTAGTGTATAAATAGAGGAGGTGTGTTCCTCATTTGACACATACACTCACTTGAGAAAGGAGCACTTGTGGAGGAGAGGTCTGCTATGGTGGAGGAGGAGATCATATCTTTGGTTTGCATCTTTGTGTATTGCTGGTCATCTATATTGAGGAATCTTTACTGGGTTTTCTACCCCATGAGGGTTTCCCAGGATAAATCTGTGTCTCTTGTGTTTATGCTATGCTTGTTGTTTCTTCAGTGATCCTGTATATGCTATTATTGTGAAATGGAATGTAATGCTGCTATTTTCAGTCTTATCATATTAAATATTAACATGGTATCAGAGCTAACCTGAAGGAAGGCAAGGTATGGCACTTACGACACTTGCTTTACTTACGACAATTTGAAGGTTGGGGTTTTACATAGCAAAAACCAGTCATCGTGGAACTTTCGCTATAAATCCATTTATGAAAAGTTTCAGGGTCTAAACAGTTTACAGGTCGAATATGACATCCCCAGGTACCTTGTGTCCAAAGGGCACCCTCAGATTCGTTGTACTTTATGAGTTATGATCAGTACAAGTTAGGGTTTCTGCCTCTTCCAGATCTCAGTCAAAATCAGGTAACCTTGGAAAAAAGGTCATAAATTGGGTTAGGAAGCTCCAAATGAAATTTCGTAAAGAGTTACAGGTAGTATACAGACTGTACTATCTCAGGAAAGGTTTTCAGAGGCCGAAGGTGAACCAGTGACACGTGGCACGCCGTACAAGTTCGCTCTCCTGTTTTATCCCATAAACAGGTCACGTTGCGCCACTTGGCATAACTCTCTCTCAGAGAGTCCAATTGAGGTCAGACCTGTCAGGATAGAAATATAACAGGGAGAGCTATCTCAGGAAAAGTTTTCAAAGGCCGAAAGTCAAACAGTGACACGTGGCATGCCGTACACGTTCGCTATCCTGTTTTATCCCATAAACAGGTCACGTTGCGACACTTGGCATAACTCTCTCTTAGAAAATCCAATTGAGGTCATACCTATTAGGATGGAAAGATGACAGGTCAGGCTACTACAGAAAACATTTTCAGACCCTGTGGAGCAAAATTTCAGAGTTATAGCAGAAACAATCAGGTGCATATTTCTGTCAAAATAGAATTATTTTTGGAGCACCTTTATTCATGGCTTCCGGAATTTAGGGTTTCAGAGAAAGTTAGAATTTTTGGAATCGGAATCCACGGCTGGAAGCTCCTCAGAAAAATAAGAGTTTAGAGCCTTGGATCAAACCTTTTGATTGAGAAAAAGGGTGGGCTTCATCAAACTCTAGTTCGGGATCCTGTCAAGAAGATCTAGAAGTTTGAAAGGCAATTTTGAGGGGTCAATTTTTGGAGATTTCAAAATTGAAGTATGCTAGTTTGATCAGCTCAGCAAGACACATCCTTCCATTCATTCGGAAGTGTGAAAGTCAAAGATTGAATTTTTAGGGTTTCTCTAGCAAACCCTAATCAAGCTCTAGATCAAGTTTCAGGGGGAGTTGAGGCTAAGGCCTTACATAAGAAGACTACAAGAAGTCTCGACAGGTATGACTTGAGGTTCAGGTATGTCTTGAAATCTGATTCTTGATTAAGTTCATAATGTGTTTGTATTCATGTTATTTATTAGTACAATCTTGATTAATGTTAGAATTGTCTTATCACCCTATTAATAGTATGAATGCATGTGAATGATCGAAGACATTCATTGATTAGGGCTATATGATTGTACTAATGCATTATGGTGTTGTATGAGGTTGATGTCGTTTGCTAACAAGATACAGGTACATCACAAAAGACAAATCAAGCTCCTTAAAACATGACAACATGAAGACAAAGACTCATCCATAATCTTTGTTCTACTTACGAGGTATGTATGACTTTGTTATATTATGCTTAACCTATGAGACATGCAGGTTCTAGCTCAGGATCTCTAAATCATTGAAGAGATTGTTTAGGTATGTTGTACATAGCTAAGCAGATATACTAATCCAGGTATGTTTTCCTATGACAAGTTAGAATCTTACCTTAGGATCCCTTATATAAGTATACTTGGTATGATTGGTTATGCTTATTCATAAAGTTAGTAATCAAGGGTTTATGCATATTATGTCTCTTATCTTGATGATCTAATTAACTAGAAGAGTACTATGATCAAACAAGAATATGCAGAAGTAAAAGAAGACTTCCTTGAAACCTTGAATATTATCTATAATCATGACTATACATTTTCAAAGATTATTTAGAACTAGAATGTTTTGATAATATTGAGAATATACTAATGAATGTATGTATGTGTATGAGGATGACACTAGTGCACACTTGAGCATGCACAGTGGTACAGAATGAATAGAAGTTCAAAAGACATATAGAAGATCAAGCGGGAGGCAACCACACAAACATAAAAGATAAGTATTTGAGATGTTATTTGAAATAGTAAATGATATTGCTTGTATGCATATTTGTATTCCTAGAATATATCATGCTGAGTGTAAACATTCATAGAGCATTGAACAGTATACTACTAATATGCATATGATTGGTAAGTTGGACAAACATTCCATTGTTGCTTGTCTAGAATGAAACCTCTTTGCTGACATGCTGAGAGTTGTGCACACTCTCAATAGTATGTTCTGGTAGAGATGGAAGGCATCTAGATAGCCACTGTATGCATACATGATATGGGAAAGTGTTGTGCCAAAGTATTGGTCAAAATAGTTACATAACTATGTAAATGATATCTGTATGCATAATAGGTTATCATGTCAAAATGATTTGATGATTATGAAGTATTACTAATCATGTACTTAATTTTTATTTGTAGGAAAGATAATGATGAATCATGAACACTGAACAAGCGATGGATGTTCAAACAAAAGGATTTACAAATCAAACACACTATAGAAGGCTTGTGGCTAGAAAATTCTCTTAGAAAGAGGAAGAGAATCATGATAAGATGTTTGCTCCAAGTGGCTAGATAAGACCATTCTCTTAATGGTGTAATTAAAGAAGAAGTGTGAATCAGGTTCTGTATGGGTACCCAGGATCGATAATCAATTGATGACCTTAATGATCACCATGGGTGATGAGGATCTCAACCTTTGCTACAAGGTTGAATATTGTTTCTATACACAGACGATATGGTGCAGAAAGGAACCAAAAGTTTGAATTTGTAACAATGTACTAACCAAACCTCTACCGATCCAATGTACTAACCAAACCTCTACCTCAAGTAAAGTTTTCTGAGACAAACTTAATATAGTTCAGAAGGACCCTCCTCGAAAGGGGGAGTGATGTGATAACTCATGATGAGATTGCCTGCATCGACAGTGAGGTCGATAATGAGGATACCTATATTAGTGATGCCGACAAAGAGGTTGGTGGATGGTCCTTAGATAGGGTCAAAGGTGAAAAGGGGATTGCATCATCCTTGAACATATGTTCTAAAGAGAGCCGTAGACGTATGTCTTCGAGAATGAAGTCCTTGGTGGACATGATAGGATTGCATCATCCTCAAGAGAGCCGTAGACGTATGTCTTCGAGAATGAAGTTCTTGGTGAACATGTGAGGCGATTGGATCATCCCTGGACTTCAGTCCTAAAGAAGAGCTGTAGACATATGTCTTCGAGAATGAAGTCCTTGGTGGACATGATAGGATTGCATCATCCTCAAGAGATCCGTAGACGTATGTCTTCGAGAATGAAGTTCTTGGTGAACATGTGAGGGGATTGGATCATCCCTGGACTTCAGTCCTAAAGAAGAGCCGTAGACGTATGTCTTCGAGAATGAAGTTTTTGGTGAACATGTGAGGGGATTGGATCATCCCTGGACTTCAGTCCTAAAGAAGAGCCGTAGACGTATGTCTTCGAGAATGAAGTCCTTGGTGGACGGTTGAGGATTAAGTCATCCTTGGACGTAGTCCTAAATGTACGGTTGAGGATTAAGTCATCCTTGGACGTAGGTCCTAAATGTACGGTTGAGGATTAAGTCATCCTTGGACGTGGTCCTAAATGTACGGTGGAGGATTAAGTCATCCTTGGACGTAGTCCTAAATGTACGGTTGAGGATTAAGTCATCCTTGGACGTAGGTCCTAAATGTACGGTTGAGGATTAAGTCATCCTTGGACATAGTCCTAAATGTACGGTTGAGGATTAAGTCATCCTTGGACGTGGTCCTAAATGTACGGTGGAGGATTAAGTCATCCTTGGACGTAGGTCCTAAATGTACGGTTGAGGATTAAGTCATCCTTGGACGTGGTCCTAAATGTACGGTTGAGGATTAAGTCATCCTTGGACGTAGGTCCTAAATGTACGGTTTAGGATTAACTCATCCTTGGACGTAGGTCCTAAATGTACGGTTGAGGATTAAGTCATCCTTGGACGTGGTCCTAAATGTACGGTTGAGGATTAAGTCATCCTTGGACGTAGGTCCTAAATGTACGGTTGAGGATTAAGTCATCCTTGGACGTAGGTCCTAAATGTACGGTTGACGATTAAGTCATCCTTGGACATTGGTCCTAAATGTATGGTTGTGGATTAAATCATCCTTGGACAGTAAATCCAGTAATTCCGAAAGGAAGGATAGTCCTAAATGATTTGAGTGGATTAAATCATCCTTGGACAGTAAATCCAGTAATTCCAAAAGGAAGGATAGTCCTAAATGAATTGAGTGGATTAAATCATCCTTGGACAGTAAATCCAGTAATTCCGAAAGGAAGGATAGTCCTAAATGAATTGAGTGGATTAAATCATCCTTGGACAGTAAATCCAGTAATTCCGAAAGGAAGGATAGTCCTAAATGAATTGAGTGGATTAAATCATCCTTGGACAGTAAATCCAGTAATTCCGAAAGGAAGGATAGTCCTAAATGAATTGAGTGGATTAAATCATCCTTGGACAGTAAATCCAGTAATTCCGAAAGGAAGGATAGTCCTAAATGAATTGAGTGGATTAAATCATCCTTGGACAGTAAATCCAGTAATTCCGAAAGGAAGGATAGTCCTAAATGAATTGAGTGGATTAAATCATCCTTGGACAGTAAATCCAGTAATTCCGAAAGGAAGGATAGTCCTAAATGAATTGAGTGGATTAAATCATCCTTGGACAGTAAATCCAGTAATTCCGAAAGGAAGGATAGTCCTAAATGAATTGAGTGGATTAAATCATCCTTGGACAGTAAATCCAGTAATTCCGAAAGGAAGGATAGTCCTAAATGAATTGAGTGGATTAAATCATCCTTGGACAGTAAATCCAGTAATTCTGAAAGGAAGGATAGTCCTAAATGAATTGAGTGGATTAAATCATCCTTGGACAGTAAATCCAGTAATTCCGAAAGGAAGGATAGTCCTAAATGAATTGAGTGGATTAAATCATCCTTGGACAGTAAATCCAGTAATTTTGAAAGGAAGGATAGTCCTAAATGAGATTGAGTGGACTAATCATCCTATAAATAGATTGGGATTGCCTCATCCCTAGACATGGTGAGATGTCTTAAATTGATAAGGACTAATCATCCTATAAATAGATTGGGATTTCCTCGTCCCTAGACATGGTGAGATGTCTTAAAGTGATAAGGACTAATCATCCTGTAAATAGATTGGGATTGCCTCGTCCCTAGACATGGTGAGATGTCTTAAGTGATAAGGACTAATCATCCAGTAAATAGATTGGGATTGCCTCGTCCCTAGACATGGTGAGGTGTCTTAAAGTGATAAGGATTGATCATCCTGTAAGTTGATCTGGATTGCATCATCCATGGACATGAGAGTTGTCTTAAACTGAGAGGGACTGATCATCCCGTAAGCGGATCAGGATTGTATCATCCTTGGACCTATGTCCTAAAGTGAGAGGGATTGATCATCCCGTAATTGGATCTTGTGTGTTGTAGGGTATGCTGCTATTGTGTATACTTGTATTGATGAGGATACTTGTATTGATGATGTGTATACTTGTATTGATGATGTGTATACCTGTATTGATGAGGATACTTGTATTGATGATGTGTATACTTGTATTGATGAGGATACTTGTATTGATGATGTGTATACTTGTATTGATGAGGATACTTGTATTAATGATATTTATACTTGTATTGATGATGTTGTTGATCGTGATGATCTAGATGGCGATGTTATTGATCGTGATGATCTAGATGATGATGCTGCTGATCGTGATGATCTAGATGACGATGCTGCTGATCGTGATGATCTAGATGACGATGTTGTTGATCGTGTGATGACGATGCTGATGATTGTGTGATGACGATGCTAATGATCGTGTGATGACGATGCTGATGATCGTGTGATGACGATGCTGATGATCGTGTGATGACGATGCTGATGATCGTGTGATGACGATGCTGATGATCGTGTGATGACGATGCTGATGATCGTGAGATGATGATGCTGATGATCGTGAGATGACGATGCTGATGATCGTGCGATGATGATGCTAATGATCGTGAGATGACGATGCTGATGATCGTGTGATGACGATAATCGTGAGGATCCAGATGATGATATTGTTGTAGCTGTTCAAGTGCTACAGAAGATAAAGACTCAATACTGAAGATGTCAATGTTCCAGTATTGAAGATGTTCCAGTAACTGCTTGAGTTACTGATGATGTTGAGAAAGCTTCCAATGATTTATAGATGTATCATGTATGATGTTGATGACTCCTTGCTTGTGCAGATGTTGTTATAATATCCTTCTCGTTAAGGGGGAGTGTTGAGATATTGTAACTTCAAAGAATATTATATTTGTACTTTATTATTCCGGAGATGTTTCATTCCTCCGTGAAGATCTTATTGTATATCCGGAGATGTTTATTCCTCCGTCGGAATGTGGTAACTCGGGTTATTAGACTTCCCTAGTGGGGGTCGGCCCTGTATATGTTATGTGGGTCAAAGGGTTATTAGACCACCCTAGAGGGGTCGGCCCAGTCAGTTGTAGTGGGGTATTTAACCCATTGGTTAAATACGAGCCTACGTGTACCTTTGTAAAATACATGTCAGTGTAGTGTATAAATAGAGGAGGTGTGTTCCTCATTTGACACATACACTCACTTGAGAAATGAGCACTTGTGGAGGAGAGGTCTGCTATGGTGGAGGAGGAGATCATATCTTTGGTTTGCATCTTTGTGTATTGCTAGTCATCTATATTGAGGAAGCTTTACTGGGTTTTCTACCCCATGAGGGTTTCCCAGGATAAATCTGTGTCTCTTGTGTTTATGCTATGCTTGTTGTTTCTTCAGTGATCCTGTATATGCTATTATTGTGAAATGGAATGTAATGCTGCTATTTTCAGTCTTATCATATTAAATATTAACAAATTTAACACCCTTTGGGCCCAAGTCTATGGAAAACGCATGGTCAATTTTCAACTTTGACCAACTTCTCACAATTTAAATTTGAGAATAGATTTGGATGTCACATTTGTAGACATGTGCGCACTACAACTTTCGTGATTTTACGAGCTAATTTCACACACTTTAATCCCAAGTCTAGAGAAAACATATGGTGGCGTTTCGACTTTGACCAACTTCTCGGAATTTAAATTTGAGAATAGATTTGGATGTCACATTGGTAGACGAGTGTCCACGCCAACTTTCATTACGTTCCGAGATATTTTCACACCCTTTAAGCCCAAGTCTAGCGAAAACGCACAATCGAGTTTCAACTTTGACCAACTTCTCGGAATTGAAATTTGAGAATAGTTTTTGGATGTCCCATTGGTAGACAAGCGTCTACACCAACATTCGTTACGTTCCGAGCTATTTTCTCCCCCTTTAAGCCCAACTGTAGCGAAAACGTACGGTCAAGTTACGACTTTCACCAACTTCTCGGAATTTAAAATTAAGCATAGATTTGGATGTCCCATTTGTAGACATTCGCGCACAACAACTTTCGTCACATTACGAGCTAATTTCACACCCTTTAAGCTCAATTCTAGTGAAAACGCATGGTGGCGTTTCGACTTTGACCAACTTCTCGGAATTGAAATATGAGAACAGATTTGAATGTCCAGTTGGTAGACAAGTGCGCACGCCAAATTTCGTGACGTTCCGTGCTATTTTCCCGCCGTTTAAGCCCTGGTCTAGTGAAAATGCACGATCGAGTTTCAACCTTGACCAACTTCTCGGAATTGAAATTTGAGAATAGTTTTGGATGTCCCATTGGTAGAAAAGCATCCACACCATCTTTCATGACATTCTGAGCTATTTTCTCCCCCTTTAAGCCCAAGTCTAGCGAAAACGCAATGTCGAGTTTCGAATTTGACCAACTTCTCGGAATTAAAAATTGAGCATAGATTTGGATTTCCCGTTGGTAGACAAATGCGCACACCAACGTTCGTGACGTTCCGAGCTATTTTCTCACCATTTAAGCTTAAGTCTAGCGAAAATGCACGGTCGATTTTCAACTTGGACCAATTTCTCGAAATTTAAATTTGAGAATAGATTTGGATTTCACATTGGTAGTCGAGCGTCCACGCCAACTTTTGTGACGTTCCGAGCTATTTTCACACCCTTTAAGCCCAAGTCTAGCGAAAACACACGATCGAGTTTCAACTTTGACCAACTTCTCGGAATTGAAATTTGAGAATAGTTTTGGATGTCCCATTGGTAGACAAGCGTCCACACCAAATTTTGTGACGTTCCAAGCGATTTTCTCCCCCTTTAAGCCCAAGTCTAGCGAAAACGCACGGTCGAGTTTCGAATTTGACCAACTTCTCGTAATTAAAAATTGAGCATAGATTTGGATGTCTCGTTGGTAGACAAATGCACACGCCAACTTTCATGACATTCTGAGCTATTTTCTCACCCTTTAAGCCCAAGTCTAGCGAAAATGCACGGTCGATTTTCAACATTGACCAACTTCTCGGAATTTAAATTTGAGAATAGATTTGGATGTCACATTGGTAGACGAGCTAATTTCACACCCTTGAAGGTCAAGTCTAGCGAAAATGCATGGTGGCGTTTCAACTTTGACCAACTTCTCGGAATTGAAATATGAGAATAGATTTGGATGTCCTGTTGGTAGACAAGTGCGCACGCCAATTGTCATGACGTTCCGAGCTATTTTCCCATCCTTTAAACCCAAGTCTAGCGAAAATGCACGATCGAGTTTCAACTTTGACCAACTTCTCGGAATTGACATTTGAGAATAGTTTTGGATGTCCCATTGGCAGACAAGTGTCCACACCAACTTTCGTGACATTCCGAGCTATTTTCTCTCCCTTTAAGGACAAGTCTAGCGAAAACGCACGGTCGAGTTTCGAATTTGACCAACTTCTCATAATTGAAAATTGAGCATAGATTTCAATGTCCCATTGGTAGACAAATGTGCACGCCAACTTTCGTGACGTTCCGAGCTATTTTCTCCCCCTTTAAGCCCAAGTCTAGCGAAAACATACGGTCGAGTTTTGAATTTGACCAACTTCTCGGAATTGAAAATTGAGCATAGACTTGGATGTCCTGTTGGTAGTCAAATAAGCACGCCAACTTTCGTGACGTTCTAAGCTATTTTCTCACCCTTTAAGCCTAAGTCTAGCGAAAATGCACGGTCGATTTTCATCTTTGACCAACTTTTGGGAGTTGAAATTTGAAAATAGATTTGGATGTCATGTTGGTAGACAAGTGCACATGCCAACTTTCGTGACGTTCCAAGCAATTATCTTCGCCTTTAAGCCCAACTCTAGAGAAAACACACGGTCAATTTTCAACTTTGATCAATTTCTCGAAATTTAAATTTGAGAATAGATTTGGATGTCCCATTTTTAGACAAGCGTCCACAGCAACTTTCTTGACATTCCGAGCTATTTTCTTCCCAGTTAAGCCCAACTCTAGAGAAAACGCACAGTCGTGTTTCATCTTTGACCAACTTCTCGGAATTGAAAATTGAGAATAGATTTGGATGTCACAATTGTAGACATGCGCGCACAGCAACTTTCGTGACATTACGAGCTAATTTCACACCCTTTAAGCCCAAGTCTAGCGAAAACACATGATCGAGTTTCAACTTTGACCAACTTCTCGGAATTGAAATTTGAGAATAGTTTTGGATGCCCCATTGGTAGACAAGCGTCCACACCAACTTTCGTGACGTTACGAGCTAATTTCACACCCTTTAAGCTCAAGTCTAGGGAAAACGCATGATTGAGTTTCGACTTTGACCAACTTCTCCGAATTGAAAATTGAGCATAGATTTGGATGTCCCGTTGGTAGACAAGTGCGCACGCCAACATTCGTGACGTTCCGAGCTAATTTCACACCCTTTAAGCCCAAGTCTAGGGAAAACGCATGGTAGATATTCAACTTTGATGAACTTCTCGCAATTTAAATTTGAAAATAGATTTGGATGTCACATTTGTAGACATGTGTGCACTACAACTTTCGTGATTTCACGAGCTAATTTCGCACACTTTAATCCCAAGTCTAGAGAAAACGCATGGTGGCGTTTCGAATTTGACCAACTTCTCGGAATTGAAATATGAGAATAGATTTGAATGTCCAGTTGGTAGACAAGTGCGCACGCCAAATTTCGTGACGTTCCGTGCTATTTTCCCGCCGTTTAAGCCCTGGTCTAGCGAAAATGCACGATCGAGTTTCAACCTTGACCAACTTCTCGGAATTGAAATTTGAGAATAGTTTTGGATGTCCCATTGGTAGAAAAGCGTCCACACCATCTTTCGTGACGTTCTGAGCTATTTTCTCCCCCTTTAAGCCCAAGTCTAGCGAAAACTCAATGTCGAGTTTCGAATTTGACCAACTTCTCGGAATTAAAAATTGAGCATAGATTTGAATGTCCCGTTGGTAGACAAATGCGCACACCAACTTTCGTGACATTCCGAGCTATTTTCTCATCGTTTAAGCCTAAGTCTAGCGAAAATGCACGGTCGATTTTCAACTTGGACCAATTTCTCGAAATTTAAATTTGAGAATAGATTTGGATTTCACATTGGTAGTCGAGCGTCCACGCCAACTTTCGTGACGTTCCGAGCTATTTTCACACCTTTAATCCCAAGTTTAGCGAAAACACACGATCGAGTTTCAACTTTGACCAACTTCTCGGAATTGAAATTTGAGAATAGTTTTGGATGTCCCATTGGTAGACAAGCGTCCACACCAACTTTCGTGACGTTCCTAGCTATTTTCGCCCCGTTTAAGCCAAACTCTAGCGAAAATGCACTGTCGAGTTTCGAATTTGACCAAATTCTCGGAATTGAAAATTGAGCATAGATTTGGATGTCCCGCTGGTAGAGAAATCTGCACGCCAACTTTCGTGACGTTCCGAGCTATTTTCTCACCATTTAAGCTTAAGTCTAGCGAAAATGCACGGTCGATTTTCAACTTGGACCAATTTCTCGAAATTTAAATTTGAGAATAGATTTGGATTTCACATTGGTAGTCGAGCATCCATGCCAACTTTCATGACGTTCCGAGCTATTTTCCCACCCTTTAAGCCCAAGTCTCGCGAAAACGCACGATCGAGTTTCAACTTTGACCAACTTCTTGGAATTGAAATTTGGGAATAGTTTTGGATGTCCCATTGGTAGAAAAGCGTCCACGCCAACTTTCGTGATGTTCCTAGATATTTTCTCCCCCTTTAAGCGCAAGTCTAGTGAAAATGCACGATGGAGTTTCGAATTTCACCAACTTCTCGGAATTAAAAATTGAGCATAGATTTGGATGTCCCGTTGGTAGACAAATGCGCATGCCAACTTTCGTGATGTTCTGAGCTATTTTCTCACCCTTTAAGCCTAAGTCTAGTGAAAATGCACGGTCTAATTTAAACTTTGACCAACTTCTCGGAATTAAATTTGAGAATAGATTTGGATGTCACATTTGTAGACGAGCGTCCACGCCAACATTCCTGATGTTCCGAGCTATTTTCACACCCTTTAAGCCTAAGTCTAGAGAAAACGCACGATCGAGTTTCAACTTTGACAGACTTCTCGGAATTGAAATTTGAGAATAGTTTTGGATGTCGCATTGGTAGACAAGCGTCCAAAGCAACATTAGTTACGTTCCGAGCTATTTTCTCCCCCTTTAAGCCCTATTGTAGGTAAAACGTACGGTCGAGTTATGACTTTCACCAACTTCTTGAAATAGAAAATTCAACATAGATTTGGATGTCCCATTTGTAGACATTCGTGCACAACAACTTTCGTCACATTACGAGCTAATTTCACACCCTTTAAGCCCAAGTCTAGTGTAAACGCACGATCGAGTTTCAACTCTAACCAACTTCTCAGAATTGAAATTTGAGAATAGTTTTGGGTGTCCCATTGGTAGACAAGCGTCCACACCAACTTTCGTGATGTTTCGATCTATTTTCTCCCCCTTTAAGTTCAAGTTTAGCGAAAACGCATGGTGGCATTTCGACTTTGACCAACTTCTCAGAATTGAAATATGAGAATAGATTTGGATGTCCCGTTGGTAGACAAGTGCACACGCCAACTTTCGTGACGTTCTGAGCTATTTTCCCACCCTTTAAGGCCAAGTCTAGCGAAAACGCACGGTCGAGTTTCGAATTTAACCAACTTTTCGGAATTGAAAATTGAGCATAGATTTGGATGTCTAGCGAAAATGCACGGTTGATTTTCAACTTTGACCAACTTCTCGGAATACAAATTTGAGATTAGATTTGGATGTCCCATTAGTAGACAAGCGTCCACACAAACATTTGTTATGTTCCGAGTTACGACTTTCACCAACTTCTCGGAATTGAAAATTGAGCATAGATTTGGATGTCCCATTTGTAGACATTCGCGCAAAACAACTTTCGTCACATTACGAGCTAATTTCACACCCTTTAAGCCCAAGTCTAGCTAAAACGCATGGTGGCGTTTCGACTTTGACCAACTTATCAAAATTGAAATATGAGCATAGATTTGGATGTCCCGATGGTAGACAAGTGCGCACGCCAACTTTCGTGACGTTTCGAGCTATTTTCCCGCCCTTTAAGCCCAAGTCTAGCGAAAATGCACGATTGAGTTTCAGCTTTGACCAACTTCTTGGAATTGAAATTTGAGAATAGTTTTGGATGTCCCATTGGTAGACAAGCGTCCACACCAACCTTCATGACGTTCCGAGTTATTTTCTCCCCCTTTAAGCCAAAGTCTAGAAAAAACGCACAGTCAAGTTTCGAATTTGACCAACTTCTCGGAATTAAAAATTGAGCATAGATTTGGATGTCCCGTTGGTAGACAAATGTGCACGCCAACTTTCATCACATTATGAGCTAATTTCAAACCCTTTAAGCTCAAGTCTACCGAAAACGCATGGTGGCGTTCGACTTTGACCAAATTCTCGGAATTGAAATATGAGAATATATTTGGATGTCCCATTGGTAGACAAGTGCGCACGCCAACTTTCGTGACGTTCCGAGCTATTTTCCCACCCTTTAAGCCCAGGGCTAGGGAAAACGCACGGTCGATTTTCAACTTTGGCCAACCTCTCGCAATTGAAATTTGAGAATAGATTTGGATGTCACATTTGTAGACATGTGCACACTACAAATTTCGTGATTTTACGAGCTAATTTCACACACTTTAATCCCAAGTCTAGAGAAAACGCACGATTGAGTCCCATTGGTACACAAGCGTCCACACCAACTTTCATGACGTTCCTAGATATTTTCTCCCCCTTTAAGTGCAAGTCTAGCGAAAACGCACGGTGGAGTTTCAAATTTCACCAACTTCTCGAGTTAAAAATTGAGCATAGATTTCGATGTCCCATTGGTAGACAAATGCGCATGCCAACTTTCGTGACATTCCGAACTATTTTCTCACCCTTAAGCCTAAGTATAGCGAAAATGCACGGTCGATTTTCAACTTTGACCAACTTCTCGGAATTTAAATTTGAGAATAGATTTGGATCTCACATTGGTAGACGAGCGTCCATGCCAACTTTCGTGACGTTCCGAGCTATTTTCACACCCTTTAAGCCCAAGTCTAGCGAAAACGCACGATCGAGTTTCAACTTTGACCAACTTCTTGGAATTGAAATTTGAGAATAGTTTTGGATGTCCCATTGGTAGACAAGCATCCACACCAACATTTGTTACGTTCCGAGCTATTTTCTCACCCTCTAAGCCGAACTGTAGCGAAATCGTACGGTCGAGTTACGACTTTCACCAACTTCTTGGAATTGAAAATTGAGCATAGATTTGGATGTCCCATTTGTAGACATTCGCGCACAACAACTTTCGTCATCTTACGATCTAATTTCACACCCTTTAAGCTCAAGTCTAGCGAAAACGCATGGTGGCATTTCGACTTTGACCAACTTCTCGGAATTGAAATATGAGAATAGATTTGGATGTCCCATTTATAGACAAGTGCGCACGCCAACTTTCGTGACATTCTGTGCTATTTTCCCGCTATTTAAGCCCAAGTCTAGCGAAAATGCACGATCGAGTTTCAACTTTAACCAACTTCTCGGAATTGAAATTGGAGAATAGTTCTGGATCTCACATTGGTAGACGAGCGTCCAAATGACATTTGTTACGTTCCAAGTTATGACTTTCACCAACTTCTCGGAATTGAAAATTGAGCAGAGATTTGGATGTCCCATTTGTAGACATTCGCGCACAACAACTTTCGTCACATTACGAGCTAATTTCACACCCTTTAAGCTCAAGTCTAGCGAAGACGCATGGTGGCGTTTCAACTTTGACCAACTTCTCAGAATTGAAATATGAGAATAGATTTGGATGTCCCGTTGGTAGACAAGTGCGCACGCCAACTTTCATGACGTTCCCAGCTATTTTCCCACCCTTTAAGCCCAAGTCTAGCGAAAACGCACGGTCGATTTTCAACTTTGACCAACTTCTCGGAATTTAAATTTGAGAATAGATTTTAATGTCACATTGGTAGACGAGCGTCCACGCCAACTTTCATTACGTTCCGAGTTATTTTCACACCCTTTAAGCCCAAGTCTAGCGAAAACGCACGATCGAGTTTCAACTTTGACCAACTTCTCGGAATTGAAATTTGAGAATAGTTTTGGATGTCCCATTGGTAGACAAGCGTCTACACCAACATTCGTTACGTTCCGAGCTATTTTCTCCCCCTTTAAGCCCAACTGTAGCGAAAACGTACGGTCAATTTACGACTTTCACCAGCTTCTCGGAATTTAAAATTGAGCATAGATATGGATGTCCCATTTGTAGACATTCGTGCACAACAACTTTCGTCACATTACGAGCTAATTTCACACCCTTTAAGCTCAATTCTAGCGAA
Organism: Larix kaempferi; assembly: GCA_027924585.1. Classification (NCBI taxonomy): domain Eukaryota; kingdom Viridiplantae; phylum Streptophyta; class Pinopsida; order Pinales; family Pinaceae; genus Larix; species Larix kaempferi. The sequence continues at coordinate 5,398,113 of BSBM01001417.1, read as the reverse complement.
AACGCATGGTGGCGTTTCGACTTTGACCAACTTCTTGGAATTGAAATATGAGAATATATTTGAATGTCCAGTTGGTAGACAAGTGCGCACGCCAACTTTCGTGATGTTCTGTGCTATTTTCCCGCCGTTTAAGCCCTGGTCTAGCGAAAACGCACGATCGAGTTTCAACCTTGACCAACTTCTCGAAATTTAAATTTGAGAATAGTTTTGGATGTCCCATTGGTAGACAAGCGTCCAAACCAACTTTCGTGACGTTCCGAGCTATTTTCACCCCCTTTAAGCCCAAGTCTAGCGAAAATGCACGGTCGAGTTTCGAACTTGACCAACTTCTCGGAATTGAAAATTGAGCATAGATTTGGATGTCCTGTTGGTAGAGAAATGGGGACGCCAACTTTCGTGACGTTCCGAGCTATTTTCTCACCCTTTACCCCTAAGTCTAGCGAAAATGCATGGTCTATTTTCAAATTTGACCAACTTCTCAGAATTTAAATTTGAGAATAGATTTGGATGTCACATTGGAAGACGAGCATCCACGCCATCTTTCGTGACGTTCCGAGCTATTTTCACACCCTTTAAGCCCATGTCTAGCGAAGACGCATGATCGAGTTTCGAATTTGACCAAATTCTCGATATTGAAAATTTAGCATAGATTTGGATGTCCTGTTGGTAGACAAGTGCGCACACCAACTTTCATGACGTTCCGAGCTATTTTCTCCCCCTTTAAGCCCAAGTCTAGTGAAAACGCACGGTCGAGTTTCGAATTTGACCAACTTCTCGGAATTAAAAATTGAGCATAGATTTGGATGTCCCGTTGGTAGACAAGTGCGCACGTCAACTTTCATGACATTCCGAGCTAATTTCACACCCTTTAAGCCCAAGTCTAGCGAAAACGCATGATCGAGTTTCAACTTTGGCCAACTTCTCGAAATTGAAATTTGAGAATAGTTTTGGATGTGCCATTGGTAGACAAGCGTCCACACCAACTTTCATGACATTCCTTGCTATTTTCTCCCCATTTAAGCCCAAGTCTAGCGAAAACGCATGGTCGAGTTTCGAACTTGACCAACTTCTCGGAATTGAAAATTGAGCATAGATTTGGATGTCTCGTTGGTAGAGAAATGCGCACGCCAACTTTCATGACGTTCCGAGCTATTTTCTCACCCTTTAAGCCTAAGTCTAGCGAAAATGCACAGTCTATTTTCAAATTTGACCAACTTCTTGGAATTTAAATTTGAGAATAGATTTGGATGTCACATTGGTAGATGAGCGTCCACGCCAACTTTCGTGACGTTCCGAGCTATTTTCACACCCTTTAAGCCCATGTCTAGCGAAGATGCACGATCGAGTTTCAACTTTGACCAACTTCTCGGAATTGAAATTTGAGAATAGTTTTGGATGTCCCATTGGTAGACAAGCTTCCACACCAACATTCGTTACGTTCCGAGCTATTTTCTCCCCCTTTAATCCCATCTGTCGCGAAAACGTACGGTCAAGTTATGACTTTCACCAACTTCTCGGAATTGAAAATTGAGCATAGATTTGGATGTCCCATTTGTACACATTCACGCACAACAACGTTTGTCACATTATGAGCTAATTTTACACCCTTTAAGCTCAAGTCTAGCGAAAACGCATGGTGGCGTTTCGACTTTGACCAACTTCTCGGAATTGAAATATGAGAATAGTTTTGGATATCCCATTGGTAGACAAGCGTCCACACCAACTTTCGCGACGTTCTGAGCTATTTTATCCCCCTTTAGGCCCAACTCTAGCGAAAACGCACGGTCGAGTTTCAAATTTGACCAACTTCTCGGAATTAAAAATTGAGCATAGATTTGGATGTCCCATTGGTAGACAAATGCGCACACCAACGTTCGTGACATTCCGAGCTATTTTCTCACCTTTTAAGCCCAAGTCTAGCGAAAATGCATGGTCGATTTTCAACTTTGACCAACTTCTCAGAATTGAAATTTGAGAATAGATTTGGATGTCACATTGGTAGACAAGCGTCCATGCCAAATTTCGTGACGTTCCGAGCTATTTTCACACCCTTTAAGCCCAACTCTAGCGAAAACACACGATCGAGTTTCAACTTTGACCAACTTCTCGGAACTGAAATTTGAGAATAGTTTGGATGTCCCATTGGTAGACAAGCGTCCACACCAACATTTGTTACGTTCTGAGCTATTTTCTCCCCCTTTAAGCCCAACTGCAGCGAAAACGTACGGTCGAGTTACGACTTTCACCAACTTCTCGGAATTGAAAATTGAGCATAGATTTGGATGTCCCATTTGTAGACAACAACGTTCGTCACATTACGAGCTAATTTCACACCCTTTAAGCTCAAGTCTAGCGAAAACGCATGGTGGCGTTTCGAATTTGGCCAACTTCTCGGAATTGAAATATGAGAATAGATTTGGATGTCCCGTTCGTAGACAAGTGGGCACGCCAACTTTCGTGACGTTCCGAGCTATTTTCCCACCCTTTAAGCCCAAGTCTAGCGAAAACGCACGATCAAGTTTCAACTTTAACCAACTTCTCAGAATTGAAATTTGAGAATAGTTTTGGATGTCACATTGGTAGACAAGCATCCACACCAACTTTCGTGATGTTTCGAGCTATTTTCTCCCACTTTAAGCCCAAGTCTAGCGAAAACGCACGGTCGAGTTTTGAATTTGACCAACTTCTCGGAATTGAAAATTGAGCATAGATTTTCGATGTCCCATTGGTAGACAACTGCGCACGCCAACTTTCGTGACGTTCCGAGCTATTTTCACACCCTTTAAGCCCATGTCTAGCGAAGACGCACAATCAAGTTTCAACTTTGACCAACTTCTCGGAATTGAAAATTGAGCATAGATTTGGATGTCCCGTTACGTTCCAAGCTATTTGCCCCCCCTTTAAGCCCATTCGTTACTTTCGTAGACATGTGTGCACAGCACCTTTCGTGATGTTACGAGCTAATTTCACACCCTTTAAGCTCAAGTCTAGCGAAAACGCATGGTGGCGTTTCGACTTTGACCAACTTCTCGGAATTGAAATACGAGAATAGATTTGGATGTCCCGTTGGTAGACAAGTGCACACACCAACTTCCGTGACATTCCGAGCTATTTTCCCACCCTTTACGCCCAAGTCTAGCGAAAACACACGATCGAGTTTCAACTTTGACCAACTTCTTGGAATTGAAATTTGAGAATAGTTTTGGATGTCCCATTGGTAGACAAGCGTCCACACCAACGTTCGCGACGTTCCAAGCTATTTTATCCCCCTTTAGGCCCAAGTCTAGCGAAAACGCACGGTCGAGTTTCGAATTTGACCAACTTCTCGGAATTAAAAATTGAGCATAGATTTGGATGTCCCATTGGTAGACAAATGCGCATGCCAACTTTCGTGACATTCTGAGCTATTTTCTCACCCTTTAAGCCCAAGTCTAGCGAAAATGCATGGTCGATTTTCAACTTTGACCAACTTCTCGTAACTTAAATTTGAGAATACATTTGGATGTCACATAGGTAGATGAGCGTCCACGCCAAATTTCATGACGTTCCGAGCTATTTTCACACCCTTTAAGCCCAACTCTAGCGAAAACGCACGATCGAGTTTCAACTTTGGCCAACTTCTCGGAATTGAAATTTGAGAATAGATTTGGATGGCCCATTGGTAGACAAGTGCGCATGACAACGTTCGTGACGTTCCAAAGTATTTTCTCACCCTTTAAACCCAAGTCTGGCGAAAACGCACGATCGAGTTTCGAATTTGACCAACTTCTCGGAATTGAAAATTGAGCATAGATTTGGATGTCCCGTTATGTTCCAAGCTATTTTCCCCCCCTTTAAGCCCATTCGTTACTTTCACCAACTTCTCGGAATTGAAAATTGAGCAGAGATTTGGCTGTCCCATTTGTAGACATGCGTGCACAGCAACTTTCGTGATGTTACGAGCTAATTTGACACCCTTTAAGCTCAAGTCTAGTGAAAACGCACGATCAAGTTTCAACTTTGGCCAACTTCTCGGAATTTAAATTTTGAGAATAGATTTGGATGTCACATTGGTAGACGAGCGTCCACGCTAACTTTCGTGACGTTCCGAGCTATTTTCACACCCTTTAAGCCCAAGTCTAGCGAAAACGCACGATCGAGTTTCAACTTTGACCAACTTCTCGGAATTGAAATTTGAGAATATTTTTGGATGTCCCATTGGTAGACAAGCGTCCACACCAACTTTCGTGACGTTCCGAGCTATTTTCTCCCTCTTTAAGCCCAAGTCTAGCGAAAACGCATGGTCAAGTTTCGAATTTGACCAACTTCTCGAAATTGAAAATTGGGCATAGATTTGGATGTCCCGTTGGTAGACAAATGCGGATGCCAACTTTCATGACGTTCTGAGCTATTTTCTCACCCTTTAAGCCTAAGTCTAGTGAAAATGCACAGTCGATTTTCAACTTTGACCAACTTCTCGGAATTTAATTTTGAGAATAGATTTGGATGTCACATTGGTAGACAAGCGTCCACACCAACTTTCGTGACATTCCGAGCTATTTTCACATGGTTTAAGCCCAAGTCTAGCGAAAACGCACGATCGAGTTTCCACTTTGACCAACTTCTCGAAATTGAAATTTGAGAATAGTTTTGGATGTCCCATTGGTAGACAAGCATCCACACCAACATTCGTTACGTTCCGAGCTATTTTCTCCCCCCTTAGGCCAAACTGTAGCGAAAACGTACGGTCGAGTTACGACTTTCACCAACTTCTTGGAATTGAAAATTGAGCATAGATTTGGAGAAAACGCATCACATTACGAGATAATTTCACACACTTTAATCCCAAGTCTAGAGAAAACGCATGGTGGCGTTTCGACTTTGACCAACTTCTTGGAATTGAAATTTGAGAATAGTTTTGGATGTTCCATTGGTTGACAAGCGTCCAAACAAACTTTCGTGATGTTCCTAGCTATTTTCTCCCCGTTTAAGCCCAACTGTAGCGAAAAACATACTGTCGAGTTTCAACTTTCACCAACTTCTCGGAATTGAAAATTGAACATAGGTTTGGATGTCCCATTTGTAGACATTTGCGCACAACAACTTTCGGGACATTACGAGCTAATTTCACACCCTTTAAGCCCAAGTCTAGTGAAAACGAACGATCGAGTTTCAACTTTGACCAACTTCTTGGAATTGAAATTTGAGAATAGTTTTGGATGTCCCATTGGTAGACAACCGTCCACACCAACTTTCATGACGTTCTGAGCTATTTTCTCCCCATTTAAGCCCAAGTCTAGTGAAAATGCACGGTCAAGTTTCGAATTTGACCAACTTCTCGGAATTAAAAATTGAGCATAGATTTGGATGTCCCGGTTGTAGACAAGTGCGCACGCCAACTTTCGTGACGTTCCGAGCTAATTTCACACCCTTTAAGGCCAAGTCCAGGGAAAACGCACGATCAAGTTTCAACTTTGACCAACTTCTCGGAATTGAAATTTGAGAATAGTTTTGGATGTCCCATTGGTAGACAAGCGTCCACACCAACTTTCGTGACGTTCCAAGCTATTTTCTCCCCCTTTAAGCCCAAGTCTAGTGAAAACGCATGGTCGAGTTTCGAATTTGACGAACTTCACAGACTTAAATATTGAGCATAGATTTGGATGTCCCGGTTGTAGACAAGTGCGCATGCCAACTTTCGTGATGTTCCGAGCTAATTTCACACCCTTTAAGCCCAAGTCTAGGGAAAACACAGGGTCGATTTTCAACTTTGACCAACTTCTCGCAATTTAAATTTGAGAATAGTTTTGGATGTCCCATTGGTAGACAAGCGTCCACACCAACATTCGTTACGTTCCAAGCTATTTTATCCCCCTTTAAGCCCAAGTCTATCGAAAACGCACAGTCGAGTTTCGAATTTGACCAACTTCTCGGAATTAAAAATTGAGCATAGATTTGGATGTCCCATTTGTAGACATTCGTGCACGCCAACGTTTGTGACATGACGAGCTAATTTCCCACCCTTTAAGCTCAAGTCTAGCAAAAAGGCATTGTGGCGTTTCGACTTTGACCAAATTCTTGGAATTGAAATATGAGAATAGATTTGGATGTCCCATTGGTAGACAAGTGCGCACGCCAACTTTCGTGATGTTCCGAGCTATTTTCCGACTCTTTACGCCCATGTCTAGCGAAAACGCACAATCGAGTTTCGACTTTCACCAACTTCTCGGAATTGAAAATTGAGCATAGATTTGGATGTCCCATTTCTAGACATTTGCGCACAACAACTTTCGTCACATTATGAGCTAATTTCACACCCTTTAAGCTCAAGTCTAGAGAAAACGCATGGTGAATTGAAATATGAGAATAGATTTGGATGTCCTGTTGGTAGACAAGTGCGCACGCCAACTTTCGTGATGGTTCCGAGCTTTTTTCCCACCATTTAAGCCCAAGTCTAGCGAAAACGCACGATCGAGTTTCAACTTTGACCAACTTCTCTGAATTTAAATTTGAGAATAGATTTGGATGTCACATTGGTAGACGAGCGTCCACGCCAACTTTCATGACTTTCCGAGCTATTTTCACATCCTTTAAGCCCAAGTCTAGCGAAAACACACGATCAGGTTTCAACTTTGACCAACTTCTCGGAACTAAAATTTGAGAATAGTTTTGGATGTCCCATTGGTAGACAAGCGTCCACACCAACATTTGTTACGTTCCAAGTTACGACTTTCACCATCTTCTCGGAATTGAAAATTGAGCAGATATTTGGATGTCCCATTTGTAGACATTCGCGCACAACAACTTTCGTCACATTACGAGCTAATTTCACACCCTTTAAGCTCAAGTCTAGCGAAGACGAATGGTGGCATTTCGACTTTGACCAACTTATCGGAATTGAAATATGAGAATAGATTTGGATGTCCCGTTGGTAGACAAGTGTGCACGCCAACTTTCGTGACGTTTCGAGCTATTTTCCCACCCTTTAAGCCCAAGTCTAGCGAAAATGCATGATCGAATTTCAACTTTGACCAACTTCTCGGAATTGAAATTTGAGAATAGTTTTGGATGTCCCATTGGTAGACGAGAGTCCACACAAACTTTCGTGACGTTTCGAGCTATTTTCTCCCCCTTTAAGCCCAAGTCTAGCGAAAACGCATGGTCGAGTTTTCAATTTTACCAACTTCTCGAAATTAAAAATTGAGCATAGATTTGGATGTCCCGTTGGTAGACAAATGCACACGCCAACTTTCGTGACATTTCGAGCTATTTTCTCACCCTTTAAGCCTAAGTCTAGCGAAAATGCATGGTTGATTTCAAATTTGACCAACTTCTCAGAATTTAAATTTGAAAAAAGATTTGGATGTCACATTGGTAGACGAGCGTCCACGCCAACTTTCGTGACGTTCCGAGCTATTTTCACACTCTTTATGCCCATGTCTAGCGAAGACGCACGATTGAGTTTCAACTTTGACCAACTTCTCGGAATTGAAATTTGAGAATAATTTTGGGTGTCCCATTGGTAGACAAGCATCCACACCAACTTTCGTGACGTTCCGATCTATTTTCTCACCCTTTAAGCCTAAGTCTAGCGAAAACGCACGATCGAGTTTCAACTTTGACCAGCTTCTCGGAATTGAAATTTGAGAATAGTTTTGGATGTCCCATTGGTAGACAAGATTCCACGCCAACATTTGTTACGTTCCAAGTTACGACTTTCACCATCTTCTCGGAATTGAAAATTGAGCAGAGATTTGGATGTCCCATTTGTAGACTTTCGCGCACAACAACTTTCGTCACATTACGAGCTAATTTCACACCCTTTAAGCTCAAGTCTAGCGAAGACAAATGGTGGCATTTCGACTTTGACCAACTTCTCGGAATTGAAATATGAGAATAGATTTGGATGTCCCGTTGGTAGACAAGTGCACACGCCAACTTTCGTGATGTTTCAAGCTATTTTCCCACCCTTTAAGCCCAAGTCTAGCGAAAATGCATGATCGAGTTTCAACTTTGACCAACTTCTCGGAATTGAAATTTGAGAATAGTTTTGGATGTCCCATTGGTAGACGAGAGTCCACACAAACTTTCGTGACGTTCCGAGCTATTTTCTCCCCCTTTAAGCCCAAGTCTAGCGAAAACGCACGGTCGAGTTTTCAATTTTACCAACTTCTCGGAATTAAAAATTGAGCATAGATTTGGATGTCCCGTTGGTAGACAAATGCACACGCCAACTTTCGTGACATTTCGAGCTATTTTCTCACCCTTTAAGCCCAAGTCTAGCGAAAATGCACGGACGATTTTCAACTTTGACCAACTTCTCGAAATTTAAATTTGAGAATAGATTTTGATGTCACGTAGGTAGACGAGCGTCCACGCCAACTTTCATGACGTTCCGAGATATTTTCACATGCTTTAAGCCCAAGTCTAGCGAAAACGCACGATCGAGTTTCAACTTTGACCAACTTCTCTGAATTGAAATTTGAGAATAGTTTTGGATGTCCCATTGGTAGACAAGAATCCACACCAACATTCATTACATTCCGAGCTATTTTCTCCCCCTTTAAGCCCTACTGTAGCAAAAATGTACGGTCGAGTTACGACTATCACCAACTTCTTGGAATTGAAAATTGGGCATAGATTTGGATGTCACATTGGTAGACATTCGCGCACAACAATTTTCGTCACATTACGAGCTAATTTCACACCCTTTAAGCTCAAGTCTAGCGAAAACGCATGGTGGTGTTTCGACTTTGACCAACTTCTCGGAATTGATATATGAGAATAGATTTGGATGTCCCGTTGGTAGACAAGTGTGCACGCCAACTTTCGTGACGTTCCGAGCTATTTTCTCAGCCTTTAAGCCCAAGTCTAGCGAAAATGCATGGTCGATTTTCAACTTTGACCAACTTCTCGAAATTTAAATTTGAGAATAGATTTGGATGTCACACTGGTAGATGAGCGTCCACGCCAACTTTCGTGACGTTCGGAGCTTATTTCACACCCTTTAAGCCCAAGTCTAAGGAGAACGCACGATCGAGTTTCGAATTTGACCAATTTCTTGAAATTGAAAATTTAGCATAGATTTGGATGTCCTGTTGGTAGACAAGTGCGCACACCAACTTTCGTGACGTTTCGAGCTAATTTCACATCCTTTAAGCTCAAGTCTAGCGAAAACGCATGGTGTTGTTTCGACTTTGACCAACTTCTCGGAATTGAAATATGAGAATAGATTTGGATGTCCCGTTGGTAGATAAGTGCGCATGCCAACTTTCGTGACGTTCCAAGCTATTTTCTCACCCTTTAAGCCCAAGTCTAGCGAAAATGCATGGTCGATTTTCAACTTTGACCAACTTCTCGGAATTGAAATTTGAGAATAGTTTTGGATGTCCCATTGGTAGACAAGCGTCCACAAAAACTTTCATGACGTTCCAAGCTATTTTCACACCCTTTAAGCCCAAGTCTAACATAAACGCACGATCGAGTTTGAACTTTGACCAACTTCTCGGAATTGAAATTTGAGAATAGTTTTGGGTGTCCCATTGGTAGACAAGCGTCCACACCAACTTTCATGACGTTCCGAGCTATTTTCTCCCCCTTTAAGTTCAAGTTTAGCAAAAACACATGGTGGCATTTCGACTTTGACCAACTTCTCAGAATTGAAATATGAGAATAGATTTGGATGTCCCGTTGGTAGACAAGTGCGCATGTCGACTTTCGTGACGTTTCGAGCTATTTTCCCACCCTTTAAGCCCAAGTCTAGCGAAAACGCGACGATCGAGTTTGAACTTTGACCAACTTCTCGAAACTGAAATTTGAGAATAGTTTGGGATGTCCCAGTGGTAGACAAGCGTCCACACCAACTTTCGTGACGTTCCGAGCTATTTTCTCCCCATTTAAGCCCAAGTCTACCGAAAACGCACGGTCGAGTTTCGAATTTGACCAACTTTTCGGAATTGAAAATTAAGCATAGATTTGCATGTCCGGTTGGTAAACAAATGCGCACGCAAACTTTCGTGACGTTCCAAGCTATTTTCTCACCCATTAAGGCTAAGTCTAGCGAAAATGCACGTTCGATTTTCAACTTCGACCAACTTCTCGGAATTCAAATTTGAGAATAGATTTGGATGTCACATTGGTAGACGAGCGTCCACGCCAACTTTCGTGACGTTCCGAGCTATTTTCACACCCTTTAAGCCCTAGTCTAGCGAAAACGCATGATCGAGTGTCAACTTTGACCAACTTCTCGGAATTGAAATTTGAGAATAGATTTGGATATCCCATTGGTAGACAAGCGTCCACACCAACATTTGTTATGTTCCGAGTTACGAATTTCACCAACTTCTCGGAATTGAAAATTGAGCATAGATTTGTATGTCCCATTTGTAGACATTCGCGCACAACAACTTTCGTCACATTACGAGCTAATTTCACACCCTTTAAGCTCAAGTCTAGCTAAAACGCACGATCGAGTTTCAACTTTGACCAACTTCTCGAAATTCAAATTTGAGAATAGTTTTGGATGTCCCATTAGTAGACAAGCGTCCACACCAACTTTCGTGATGTTCCAAACAATTTTCTCCCCCTTTAAGCCCAAGTCTAGCGAAAATGCACGGTCGATTTTTGAATTTGATCAACTTCTCAGAATTAAAAATTGAGCATAGATTTGGATGTCCCGTTGGTAGACAAATGCGCACGACAACTTTCGTGACGTTCCGAGCTATTTTCTCACCCTTTAAGCCCAGGTCTGGAAAAAATGCACGGTCGATTTTCAACTTTGACAACCTTCTCGGAATTTAAATTTGAGAATAGATTTCGATGTCACATTGGTAGACGAGCGTCCACGCCAACTTTCGTGACATGACGAGCTAATTTCACACCCCTTAAGCCCAAGTCTAGGGAAAACGCACGATCGAGTTTCGACTTTGTCCAAATTCTCGCAATTGAAAATTGAGCATAGATTTGGATGTCCCGTTGGTAGACAAGTGCACACGCCAACTTTCGTGACGTTCCGAGCTAATTTCACACCCTTTAAGCTCAAGTCTAGGGAAAACACACGGTAGATTTTCAACTTTGACCAACTTCTCACAATTTAAATTTGAGAATAGATTTGGATGTCACATTTGTAGACATGTGCACACTACAACTTTCATGATTTCACGAGCTAATTTCACACACTTTAATCCCAAGTCTAGAGAAAACTCATGGTGGCGTTTCGACTTTGACCAACTTCTTGGAATTGAAATTTGAGAATAGTTTTGGATGCCCCATTGCTTGACAAGCGTCCACACCAACTTTCATGCCATTTCGAGCTATTTTCTCCCCCTTTAAGCCCAAGTATAGCGAAAACGCACGGTTGAGTTTCGAATTTGACCAACTTCTCGGAATTAAAAATCGAGCATAGATTTGGATGTCCCGTAGGTAGACAAATGCGCACGTCACATTTCGATGTCCCGTAGGTAGACCAATTTCTCAAAATTTAAATTTGAGAATAGATTTGGATGTCACATTGGTAGTCGAGTGTCCATGCCAACTTTCGTGACGTTCCGAGCTATTTTCACATCCTTTAAGCCCATGTCTAGCGAAAATGCACGATCGAGTTTCAACTTTGACCAACTTCTCGAAATTGAAAATTGAGAATAGTTTTGGATGTCCCATTGGTAGACAAGCGTCCACACCAACATTCGTTACGTTCCAAGCTATTTTCTCCACCTTTAAGCCCAACTATAGCGAAAATGTACGGTCAAGTTACGACTTTCACCAACTTCTCGGAATTGAAAATTGAACATAGATTTGGATGTCCCATTTGTAGACATTCGCGCACAACAACTTTCGTCACATGACGAGCTAATTTCACACTCTTTAAGCTAAAGTCTAGCAAAAACGCATGGTGGCGTTTCGACTTTGACCAACTTCTCGGAATGGAAATATGAGAATATATTTGGATGTCCCGTTGGTAGACAAGTGCGCACGCCAACTTTCGTGACGTTCCGAACGATTTTTCCACCCTTTAAGCCCAAGTCTAGCAAAAATGCACGATGGAGTTTCAACTTTGACCAACTTCTCGGAATTGAAATTTGAGAATAGGTTTGGATGTCCCATTGGTAGACAAGCGTCCACACCAACTTTCGTGACGTTTCGAGCTATTTTATCCCCCTTTAGGCCCAAGTCTAGCGAAAACGCATGGTCGAGTTTCGAATTTGACCAACTTCTCGGAATTAAAAATTGAGCATAGATTTGGATGTCCCGTTGGTAGCCGAGCTATTTTTCCACCCTTTAAGCCCAAGTCTAGCGAAAATGCATGGTCGATTTTCAACTTTGACCAACTTCTCGAAATTTAAATTTCAGAATAGATTTGGATGTCACATTGGTAGACGAACGTCCATGCCAACTTTCATGACGTTCCGAGCTAATTTCACACTCTTTAAGCCCAAGTTTAGGGTAAACGCACGATCGAGTTTCGACTTTGACCAATTTCTCGGAATTGAAAATTTAGCATAGATTTGGATGTTCTATTGGGAGGCAAGTGCGCACACCAACTTTCGTGACGTTCCGAGCTATTTTCACACCCTTTAAGCCCAAGTCTAGCGTAAACGCACGATCGAGTTTCAACTTTGACCAACTTCTCGGAATTGAAATTTGAGAATAGTTTTGGATGTCCCATTGGTAGACAAGCGTCCACACCAACATTCGTTACGTTCCTAGCAATTTTCTTCCCCTTTAAGCCCAACTCTAGAGAAAACGCACGGTCGTGTTTCGTCTTTCAGCGACTTCTCGGAATTGAAAATTGAGAATAGATTTGGATGTCCCATTTGTAGACATGCGTGCACAGCAACTTTCATGACGTTACGAGCGAATTTTACACCCTTTAAGCTCAAGTTTAGCAAAAACACACGGTGGCATTTCGGCTTTGAACAACTTCTTGGAATTGAAATTTGAGAATAGATTTGGATTTCACATTGGTAGACTAATGCGCACGCCAACTTTTGTCACATTCCAAGCTATTTTCACCCCTTCAAGCCCAACTCTAGCGAAAACGTACGGTCGAGTTTCAACTTTCACCAACTTCTTTGAATTAAAAATTGAGCATAGATTTGGATGTCCCATTTGTAGACATCCGTGCCCAGCAACTTTCGTGACATTGCGAGCTAATTTCACACCCTTTATGCCCAAGTCTAGCGAAAACGCATGATCGAGTTTCAACTTTTATTAACTTCTCGGAATTGAAATTTGAGAATAGTTTTGGATGTCCCATTGGTAGACAAGCGTCCACACCAACTTTTGTGACGTTCTGAGCTATTTTCTCCCCCTTTAAGCCCAATTCTAGCGAAAACGCACGATCGAGTTTCAACTTTTACCAACTTCTCGGAATTGAAATTTGAGAATAGTTTTGGATGTCCCATTGGTAGACAAGCGTCCACACCAACTTTCATGACGTTCCGAGCTATTTTCTCCCAATTTAAGCCCATGTTTACAGAAAATGCATGATCGAGTTTCGAATTTGACCAACTTCTTGGAATTGAAAATTGAGCATAGATTTGGATGTCCCGTTGGTAGACAAATGCGCACGCCAACTTTCGTGACGTTCCGAGCTATTTTCTCACCCTTTAAGCCCAGGTCTGGCGAAAATGCACGGTCGATTTTCAACTTTGACCAACTTCTCGAAATTTAAATTTGAGAATAGATTTGGATGTCACATTGGTAGACGAGCGTCCACGCCAACTTTCGTGAGATGACAAGCTAATTTCACACCCCTTAAGCCCAAGTCTAGGGAAAACGCACGATCGAGTTTCGACTTTGACCAAATTCTCGGAATTGAAAATTGAGCATAGATTTGGATGTCCCATTGGTAGACAAGTCCGCACGCCAACTTCCGTGACATTCCGAGCTAATTTCACACCCTTGAAGCTCAAGTCTAGGTAAAACGCATGGTAGATTTTCAACTTTGACCAACTTCTCACAATTTAAATTTGAGAATAGATTTTGATGCCAGATTTGTAGACATGTGCGCACTACAACTTTCATGATTTCACGAGCTAATTTCACACACTTTAATCCCAAGTCTAGAGAAAACGCATGGTGGCGTTTCGACTTTGACCAACTTCTTGGAATTCAAATTTCAGAATAGTTTTCGATGTCCCATTGGTTGGCAAGCGTCCACACCAACTTTCGTGCCATTCCAAGCTATTTTCTCCCCCTTTAAGCTCAAGTCTAGCGAAAACGCACGGTCAATTTTCAACTTTGACCAACTTCTCAGAATTGAAATTTGAGAATAGTTTTGGATGTCCCATTGGTAGACAAGCGTCCACAACAACTTTCGTTACGTTTTGAGCTATTTTGTCCCCCTTTAAGCCCAACTGTAGTAAAAACGTGTGGTCGAGTTATCACTTTCACCAACTTCTCGGAATTGAAAATTGAGCATAGATTTGGATGTCCCATTTGTAGACATTCGCGCACAACACCTTTCGTCACATTACGAGCTAATTTCAAACCCTTTAAGCTCAAGTATAGCGAAAACACATGGTGGCATTTCGACTTTGACCAACTTCTCGGAATTTAAATATGAGAATAGATTTTGATGTCCCGTTGGTAGACAAGTGCACACTCCAACTTTTGTGACGTTCCGAGCTATTTTCCCACCCTTTAAGCCCAAGTCTAGCGAAAACACACGATCGAGTTTCAACTTTGACCAACTTCTCGGAATTGAAATTTGAGAATAGTTTTGGATGTCCCATTGGTAGACAAGCGGCCACACCAACATTTGTTACGTTCCGAGCTATTTTCTCCCCCTTCAAGCCCAATTGTAGCGAAAACGTATGGTCGAGTTACGACTTTCACCAACTTCTCGGAATTGAAAACTGAGCATAGATTTGGATGTCCCATTTTTAGACATTCACGCACAACAAATTTCGTCACATTACGAGCTAATTTCACACCCTTTAAGCTCAACTCCAGCGAAAACACATGGTGGCTTTTCGACTTTGACCAACTTCTCGGAATTTAAATATGAGAATATATTTGGATGTCCCATTGGTAGACAAGTGCGCACGCCAACTTTCGTGACGTTCCGAGCTATTTTCCCACCCTTTAAGCCCAAGTCTAGCAAAAATGCACGATTGAGTTTCAACTTTGACCAACTTCTCGGAATTGAAATTTGAGAATAGTTTTGGATGTCCCATTGGCAGACAAGCGTCCACACCAACTTTCGTGACGTTTTGAGCTATTTTCTCCCCCTTTAACCCCAAGTCTAGCGAAAACGCACGGTCGAGTTTTGAATTTGACCAACTTCTCGGAATTGAAAATTTAGCATAGATTTGGATTTTCTGTTGGTAGACAAGTGCTCACACCAACTTTCATGACGTTTCGAGCTCTTTTCACACCCTTTAAGCCCAAGTCTAGCGTAAACGCACGTTCGAGTTTCAACTTTGACCAACTTCTCGAAATTGAAATTTGAGAATAGTTTTGGATGTCCCATTGGTAGACAAGCAGCCACGGCAACATTCGTTATGTTCCGAGCTATTTTCTCCCCCTTTAAGCCCAACTGTAGCGAAAACGTACAGTCGAGTTACGACTTTCACCAACTTCTCGGAATTGAAAATTGAGCATAGATTTGGATGTCCCATTTGTAGACATTCGCGCACAACAACTTTCGTCACATTACGAGCTAATTTCACACCCTTTAAGCTCAAGTCTAGCGAAAACGCATGGTGGCATTTCAAATTTGACCAACTTCTTAGAATTGAAATATGAGAATAGATTTGGATGTCCCATTGGTAGACAAGTGCGCAGGCCAATTTTCGTGATGTTCCGAGCTATTTTCTCCCCCATTAAGACCAAGTCTAGCGAAAATGCACAGTCGAGTTTCGAATTTGACCAACTTCTCAGAATTATAAATTGAGCATAGATTTGGATGTCCCGTTGGTAGACAAATGCGCATGCCAACTTTCGTGATGTTCTGAGCTATTTTCTCACCCTTTAAGCCTAAGTCTAGCGAAAATGCATGGTCAATTTTCAACTTTGACCAACTTCTTGGAATTTAAATTTGAGAATAGATTTGGATGTCACATTTGTAGACGAGCGTCCACGCCAACATTCGTGACATTCCGAGCTCTTTTCACACCTTTTAAGCCTGAGTCTAGAGAAAACACATGATCGAGTTTCAACTTTGACAGACTTCTTGGAATTGAAATTTGAGAATAGTTTTGGATGTCGCATTGGTAGACAAGCGTCCACACCAACATCAGTTACGTTCCGAGATATTTTCTCCCCCTTTAGCCCTATTGTAGGGAAAACGTACGGTCGAGTTACGACTTTCACCAACTTCTCGGAATAGAAAATTCAGCATAGATTTGGATGTCCCATTTGTAGACATTTGCGCACAACAACTTTCGTCACATTACGAGCTAATTTCACACCCTTTAAACTCAAGTCTAGCGAAAACGCATGGTGGAATTTCGACTTGGACCAACTTCTCAGAATTGAAATATGAGAATAGATTTGGATGTCCCATTGGTAGACAAGTGCGCATGCCAACTTTCGCGACATTCCGAGCTATTTTCCCACCCTTTAAGCCCAAGTCAATCGAAAACTCACGATCGAGTTTCAACTTTGACCAACTTCTCGGAATTGAAATTTGAGAATAGTTTTGGATGTCACATTGGTAGACGAGCGTCCATGCCAACTTTCGGGACGTTCCGAGCTATTTTAACACCCTTTAAGCCCAAGTCTAGCGAAAACGCACGGTCGAGTTTCGAATTTGACCAATTTATTGGAATTAAAAATTAAACATAGATTTGGATGTCCGTTGGTAGACAAATGCGCACACCAACTTTCGTGACATTCCGAGCTAATTTCACACCCTTTAAGCCCAAGTCTAGGGAAAACGCACGGTCGATTTTCAACATTGACCAACTTCTCGCAATTGAAATTTGAGAATAGATTTGGATGTCACATTTGTAGACATGTGTGCACTACAAATTTCGTGATTTTACGAGCTAATTTCACACACTTTAATCCCAAGTCTAGAGAAAACGTACGATCGAGTTTCGACTTTGACTAACTTCTCAGAATTGAAATTTGAGAATAGTTTTGGATGTCCCATTGGTAGACAAGCGTCCACACCAACTTTCGTGACGTTCTTAGATATTTTCTCCCCCTTTAAGCGCAAGTCTAGTGAAAATGCACGATGGAGTTTCGAATTTCACCAACTTCTCGGAATTAAAAATTGAGCATAGATTTGGATGTCCCGTTGGTAGACAAATGCGCATGCCAAATTTCGTGACATTCTGAGCTATTTTCTCACCCTTAAGCCTAAGTCTAGCGAAAATGCACGGTCGATTTTCAACTTTGACCAACTTCTCGGAATTTAAATTTGAGAATAGATTTGAATCTCACATTGGTAGACGAGCGTCCATGGCAAATTTTGTGACGTTCCGAGCTATTTTGACACCCTTTAAGCCCAAGTCTAGCGAAAACGCACGATCGAGTTTCAACTTTGACCAACTTCTTGGAATTGAAATTTGAGAATAGTTTTGGATGTCCCATTGGTAGACAAGCATCCACACCAACATTTGTTACGTTCCGAGCTATTTTCTTGTCCTCTAAGCCCAACTGTAGCGAAAACATACGGTTGAGTTACGACTTTCACCAACTTCTCGGAATTCAAAATTGAGCATAGATTTGGATGTCCCATTTGTAGACATTCACGCACAACAACTTTCGTCACATTACGAGCTAATTTCACACTCTTTAAGCTCAAGTCTAGCGAAAACGCATGGTGGCGTTTCGACTTTGACCAACTTCTCGGAATTGAAATATGAGAATAGATTTGGATGTCCCGTTGGTAAACAAGTGCGCACGCCAACTTTCGTGACGTTCCGAGCTATTTTCCCACCCTTTAAGCCCAAGTCTAGCAAAAACGCACGGTCGATTTTCAACTTTGACCAACTTCTCGGAATTTAAATTTGAGAATAGATTTTGATGTCACATTGGTAGACGAGTGTCCACGCCAACTTTCATGATGTTCCGAGATAATTTCACACTCTTTAAGCTCAAGTCTAGCGAAAACAAATGGTGGCGTTTCAACTTTGACCAACTTCTCGGAATTGAAATATGAGAATAGATTTGGATGTCCCGTTTGTAGTCTAGTGCGCACGCCAACTTTCGTGACGTTCTGTGTTATTTTCCCTCTATTTAGGCCCAAGTCTAGCGAAAATGCACGATCGAGTTTCAACTTTAACCAACTTATCAGAATTGAAATTGGAGAATAGTTTTGGATCTCACATTGGTAGACGAGCGTCCACACCAACTTTCGTGACGTTCCAAGCTATTTTCACACCCTTTAAGCCTAAGTCTAGCGAGAATGCACGGTCGATTTTCAACTATGACCAACTTCTCGGAATTGAAATTTGAGAATAGTTTTGGATGTCCCATTGGTAGACGAGCGTCCACGCCAACTTTCGTGACGTTCCAAGCTATTTTCTCCCCCTTTAAGCCCAAGTCTAGGGAAAACGCACGATCGAGTTTCAACTTTGACCAACTTCTCAGAATTGAAATTTGAGAATAGTTTTGGATGTCCCATTGGTAGACAAGCGTCCACACCAACATTTGTTACGTTCCAAGTTATGACTTTCACCAACTTCTCGGAATTGAAAATTGAGCAGAGATTTGGATGTCCCATTTGTAGACATTCGCGCACAACAACTTTCGTCACATTATGAGCTAACTTCAAACCCTTTAAGCTCAAGTCTAGCGAAGACGCATGGTGGCGTTTCGACTTTGACCAACTTCTCGAAATTAAAATATGAGAATAGATTTGGATGTCCCGTTGGTAGACAAGTGCGCACGCCAACTTTCGTGACGTTCCGAGCTATTTTCCCACCCTTTAAGCCCAAGTCTAGCGAAAACTCACAGTCGATTTTCAACTTTGACCAACTTTTTGGAATTTAAATTTGAGAATAGATTTTGATGTCACATCGGATGACGAGCGTCCACGCCAACTTTCATGACGTTCCGAGATATTTTCGCACCCTTTAAGCCCAAGTCTAGCGAAAATGCACGATCGAGTTTCAACTTTGACCAACTTCTCGGAATTAAAATTTGAAAATAGTTTTGGATGTCCCATTGGTAGACAAGCGTCTACACCAACATTCGTTACGTTCCGAGCTATTTTCTCCCCCTTTAAGCCCAACTGTAGCAAAAACGTACTGTCAAGTTACGACTTTCACCAACTTCTCGGAATTAAAAATTGAGAATAGATTTGGATGTCCCATTTGTAGACATTCGCGCACAACAACTTTCACACCCTTACGAGCTAATTTCACACCCTTTAAGCTCAAGTCTAGCGAAGACGCATGGTGGTGTTTCGACTTTGACCAACTTCTCAGAATTGAAATATGAGAATAGATTTCGATGTCCCATTGGTAGACAAGTGTGCACGCCAACGTTCGTGACGTTCCGAGCTATTTTCCCACCCTTTAAGCCCAAGTCTAGCGAAAACGCACGGTCAATTTTCAACTTTGACCAACTTCTCGGAATTTAAATTTGAGAATAGATTTCGATGTCACATTGGTAGACGAGCGTCCACGCCAACTTTCATGACGTTCCGAGATATTTTCACACCCTTTAAGCCCAAGTCTAGCAAAAACGCACGATCGAGTTTCAACTTTGACCAACTTCTCGAAATTTAAATTTGAGAATAGTTTTGGATGTTCGATTGGTAGACAAGCGTCTACACCAACATTCGTTACGTTTTGAGCTATTTTCTCCCCCTTTAAGCCCAACTGTAGCGAAAACGTACGGTCAAGTTACGACTTTCACCAACTTCTCGGAATTTAAAATTGAGCATAGATTTGGATGTCCCATTTGTAGGCATTCGCGCACAACAACGTTCGTCACATTACGAGCTAATTTCACACCCTTTAAGCTCAAGACTAGCGAAAACGCATGGTGGCGTTTCAACTTTGACCAACTTCTCGAAATTGAAATATGAGAATAGATTTGTGTGTCCCATTGGTAGACAAGTGTGCACGCCAACTTTTGTGACGTTCCGAGCTATTTTCTCACCCTTCAAGCGCAAGTCTAGCGAAAATGCATGGTCGATTTTAAACTTTGGCCAACTTCTCGGAATTTAAATTTGAGAATAGATTTGTATGTAACACTGGTAGACGAGCGTCCACGCCAACTTTCATGACGTTCCGAGCTTATTTCACACCCTTTAAGGCCAAGTCTAAGGAGAACGCACGATCGAGTTTCGAATTTGACCAAATTCTGGAAATTGAAAATTTAGCATAGATTTGGATGTCCTGTTGGTACACAAGTGCGCACACCAACTTTCGTGACGTTCCAAGCTAATTTCACACCCTTTAAGCCCAAGTCTAGCGAAAATGCACGATCGAGTTTCAACTTTGGCCAACTTCTCGGAATTAAAATTTGAGAATAGTTTTGGATGTCCCATTGGTAGACAAGCGTCCACACCAACTTTCGTGACGTTCCTAGCTATTTTCTCCCCATTTAAGCCCAAGTCTAGCGAAAACGCACGGTCGAGTTTCGAACTTGACCAACTTCTCGTAATTGAAAATTGAGCATAGATTTGGATGTCCCGTTGGTAGAGAAAAGTGCACGCCAACTTTCGTGACGTTCCGAGCTATTTTCTCACCCTTTAAGCCTAAGTCTAGCGAAAATGCATGGTCTATTTTCAAATTTGACCAACTTCTCGGAATTTAAATTTGAGAATAGATTTGGATGTCACATTGGTAGACGAGCATCCTCGCCAACTTTCATGACGTTCCGAGCTATTTTCACACCCTTTAATCCCATGTCTAGCGAAGACGCACGATCGAGTTTCAACTTTGACCAACTTCTCGTAATTGAAATTTGAGAATAGTTTTGGATGTCCCATTGGTAGACAAGCGTCCACACCAACATTCATTACGTTCCGAGCTATTTTCTCCCCCTTTAAGCCCATCTGTAGTGAAAACATACGCTCAAGTTATGACTTTCACCAACTTCTCGGAATTGAAAATTGAGCATAGATTTGGATGTCCCATTTGTACACATTCGCGCACAACAAGTTTTGTCACATTACGAGCTAATTTCACACCGTTTAAGCTCAAGTCTAGCGAAAACGCATGGTGGCGTTTCGACTTCAACCAACTTCTTGGAATTGAAATATGAGAATAGTTTTGGATGTCCCATTGGTAGACAAGCATCCACACCAACTTTCGCAACATTCCGAGCTATTTTATCCCCCTTTAGGCCCAAGTCTAGCGAAAACGCACTGTCGAGTTTTGAATTTGACCAACTTCTCAGAATTAAAAATTGACCATAGATTTGGATGTCCCATTGGTAGACAAATGCGCACGCAAACGTTCGTGACATTCCGAGCTATTTTCTCACCCTTTAAGCCCAAGTCTAGCGAAAATGCATGGTCGATTTTCAACTATGACCAACTTCTCAGAATTTAAATTTGAGAATAGATTTGGATGTCACATTGGTAGACAAGCGTCCACGCCAAATTTCGTGACGTTCCGAGCTATTTTCACACCCTTTAAGCCCAACTCTAGCGAAAACACACGATCGAGTTTCAACTTTGACCAACTTCCCGGAACTGAAATTTGAGAATAGTTTTGGATGTCCCATTGGTAGACAAGCGTCCACACCAACATTTGTTACGTTCCGAGCTATTTTCTCCCCCTTTAAGCCCAACTGTAGCGAAAACGTACGGTCGAGTTACGACTTTCACCAACTTCTCGGAATTGAAAATTGAGCATAGATTTGGATGTCCCATTTGTAGACAACAACGTTCATCCCATTATGAGCTAATTTCACACCCTTTAAGCTCAAGTCTAGCGAAAATGCATGGTGGCGTTTTGACTTTGGCCAACTTCTCAAAATTGAAATATGAGAATAGATTTGGATGTCCCGTTGGTAGACAAGTGCGCACGCCAACTTTCGTGACGTTCCGAGCTAATTTCCCACCCTTTAAGCCCAAGCCCAGCGAAAACACACGATCGAGTTTCAACTTTAACCAACTTCTCGGAATTGAAATTTGAGAATAGTTTTGGATGTCCCATTGGTAGAAAAGCGTCCACACCAACTTTCGTGACGTTCCGAGCTATTTTATCCCCCTTTAAGCCCAAGTCTAGCGAAAACACACGGTCGTGTTTCGAATTTGACCAACTTCTCAGATTTGAAAATTGAGCGTAGATTTCGATGTCCCGTTCATAGAAAAATGCACATGCCAACTTTCGTGACGTTCCGAGCTATTTTCTCCCCCTTTAAGCCCAAGTCTAGCGAAAACGCGTACGGTCAAGTTTTGAACTTGACCAACTTCTCAGAATTGAAAATTGAACATAGATTTAGATGTCCCGTTGCTAGACAAATGCACATGCCAACTTTCGTGACGTTCCGAGCTATTTTCTCACCCTTTAAGCCTAAGTCTAGCGAAAATGCATGGTCGATTTCAAATTTGACCAACTTCTCAGAATTTAAATTTGAGAAAAGAATTGGATGTCACATTGGTAGACGAGCGTCCGCGCCAACTTTCGTGACGTTCCGAGCTATTTTCACACCCTTTAAGCCTAAGTCTAGCGAAGACGCACGATCGAGTTTCAACTTTGACCAACTTCTCTGAATTGAAATTTGAGAATAGTTTTGGGTGTCCCATTGGTAGACAAGCATCCACACCAACTTTCGTGACGTTCCGATCTATTTTCTCACCCTTTAAGCCTAAGTCTAGCGAAAACGCACGATCGAGTTTCAACTTCGACCAACTTCTCGGAATTGAAATTTGAGAATAGTTTTGGATGTCCCATTGGTAGACAAGCTTCCACGCCAACATTCGTTACTTTCCGAGCTGTTTTCTCCCCCTTTAAGCCGAACTGTAGCGAAAACGTACGGTCGATGGCGTTTTCACACCCTTTAAGCTCAAGTCTACAGAAAACGCATGGTGGCGTTTCGACTTTGACCAACTTCTCGAAATTGAAATATGAGAATAAATTTGGATGTCCCATTGGTAGACAAATGCGCACGCTAACTGTCGTGACTTTCCGAGCTATTTTGTCACCCTTTAAGCCTATGTCTAGCGAAAATGCTACGGTCGATTTTCAACTTTAACCGACTTCTCGGAATTTAAATTTGAGAATAGATTTGGATGTCACATTGGTAGTCGAGCGTCCATGCCAACTTTCATGACGTTTCGAGCTATTTTCACACCCTTTAAGCCCAAGTCTAGGGAAAACGCACGATCGAGTTTCGACTTTGACCAAATTTTCGGAATATAAAATTGAGCATAGATTTGGATGTCCCGTTGGTAGACAAGTTTGCACACCAACTTTCATGACATTCCGAGCTAATTTCACACCCTTTAAGCCCAAGTCTAGGGAAAATGCACGGTCGATTTTCAACTTTGACCAACTTCTCGCAATTTAAATTTCAGAATAGATTTGGATGTCACATTTGTAGACATGTGCGCACTACAACTTTCGTGATTTTATGAGCTAATTTCACACACTTTAATCCCAAGTCTAGAGAAAACGCATGGTGGCATTTCGACTTTGACCAACTTCTTGGAATTGAAATTTGAGAATAGTTTTGGATGTCCCATTGGTAGACAAGCGTCCACACCAACTTTTGTGACGTTCCAAGCTATTTTCTCCCCGTTTAAGCCAAACTCTAAAGAAAACGTACGATCGAGTTTCAACTTTCACCAACTTCTCGGAATTGAAAATTGTGCATAGATTTGGATGTCCCGTTGGTAGACAAATGCGCACAACAACTTCCGTGACGTTCCGAGCTATTTTCTCACCCTTTAAGCCCAACTCTAGCGAAAATGCACGGTCGATTTTCAACTTTGACCAACTTCTCGGAATTTAAATTTGAGAATAGATTTGGATGTCACATTAGTAGACGACCGTCCACACCAACTTTCGTGACGTTCCGAGCTATTTTCACACACTTTAAGCCAAAGTCTAGCGAAAACGCTACGGTCGAGCTTCAACTTTGACCAACTTCTCGGAATTGAAATTTGAGAATAGTTTTGGATGTCCACACCAACTTTCGTGACGTTCCGAGCTATTTTCTCCCCCTTTAAGCCCAAGTCTAGAGAAAATGCACGACCGAGTTTCAAATTTGACCAACTTCTCAGAATTGAAAATTGAGCATAGATTTGGATGTCCCATTTGCAGACATGCGTGCACAGCAACTTTCGTGACGTTACGAGCTAATTTTACACCCTTTAAGCTCAAGTTTAGCGAAAACGCACGGTGGCGTTTCGGCTTTGACCAACTTCTTGGAATTGAAATTTGAGAATAGATTTGGATGTCCCATTGGTAGACAAGTGTGCATGCCTACTTTCGTGACGTTCCAAGCTATTTTCTCCCCCTTTAAGCCCAAGTCTAGCGAAAAACACGGTTAATTTTCAACTTTGACCAACTTCTTGGAATTTAAATTTGAGAATAGATTTGGATATCCCATTGGTAGAAAAGCGTCCACACGAACTTTCGTGAGATTTCGAGCTATTTTCATCCCATTTAATCCCAACTCTAGAGAAAATTCACGGTTGCGTTTCATCTTTGACCAACTTCTCGAAATTGAAAATTGAGAATAGATTTGGATGTCCCATTTGCAGACATGCGTGCACAGCAACTTTCATGACATTACGAGCTAATTTCACGCCCTTTATTCCCAAGTCTAGTGAAAACCCATGGTGGCATTTCGACTTTGACCAACTTCTGGGAATTGAAATTTGAAAATAGATTTGGATGTCCCATTGGTAGACAAGCGTGCATGCCAACTTTCGTGACGTTCCGAGCTATTTTCTGCCCCTTTAAGCCCAAGTCTATCGAAAACGCTACGGTCGAGTTTCAACTTTGACAAACATTTCGGAATTAAAATTTGAGAATAGTTTTCGATGTACCATTGGTAGACAAGCGTCCACACCAACTTTCGTGACATTCCGAGCTATTTTCTCCCCCTTCAAGCCCAACTCTAGCGAAAACGTACGGTCGAGTTTCGACTTTCACCAACTTCTCAGAATTAAAAATTGAGCATAGATTTGGATGTCCCATTTGTAGACATGTGTGCATAGCAACTTTCGTGATGTTACGAGCTAATTTCACACCCTTTAAGCTGATGTCTAGCGAAAACGCATGGTGGCGTTTCGACTTTGGCCAACTTCTCGGAATTGAAATTTGAGAATACATTTAGATGTCCCATTGGTAGACAAGTGTGCACGCCAACATTCGTGACGTTCCAAGGTATTTTCTCGCCCTTTAAACCCAAGTCCAGTGAAAACGCAACGGTCAATTTTCAACTTTGACCAACTTCTCGGAATTTAAATTTGAGAATAGATTTGGATGTCCCATTGGTAGACAAGCGTCCACACAAACTTTCGTGACATTCCGAGCTATTTTCTTCCCATTTAAGCCCAACTCTATAGAAAACGCACAGTCACATTTCATCTTTAAACTAGCTTCTCGATACTGAAAATTGAAAATAGATTTGGATGTCCCATTTGTAGACATGCGCGCACAACAGCTTTTGTGACATTATGAGCTAATTTAACACCCTTTAAGCCCAAGTCTAGAGAAAACACACGATCAAGTTTCAACTTTGACCAGATTCTCGGAATTGAAATTTGAGAATAGTTTTGGATGTCCCATTGGTAGACAAGTGTCCACACCAACTTTCGTGACGTTTCGAGCTATTTTCTCCCCCTTTAAGCCCATGTCTAGCAAAAACACACGGACGAGTTTCGAATTTGACCAACTTCTCAGAATTGAAAATTGAGCATAGATTTGGATGTCCCGTTGGTAGACAAATGCGCACGCCAACTTTCATGAGGTTCCGAGCTATTTTCTCACCCTTTAAGCATAAGTCTAGCGACAATGCACGGTCGATTTTCAACTTTGACCAACTTCTCGGAATTTAAATTTGAGAATAGATTTTGATGTCACATTGGTAGACGAGCGTCCACGCCAACTTTCGTGACGTTCCGAGTTATTTTCACACCCTTTAAGCCCAAGTCCAGCGAAAACGCTACGATCGAGTTTCAACTTTGACCAACTTCTCGAAATTGAAATTTGAGAATAGTTTTGGAAGTCCCATTGGTAGACAAGCATCCACACAAACATTCGTTACGTTCCGAGCTATTTTCTCCCCCTTTAAGCCCAACTGTAGCGAAAACATACGGTCGAGTTACGACTTTCACCAACTTCTCAGAATTGAAAATTGAGCATAGATTTGGATGTCCCATTTGTAGATTCGCGCACAAAAACTTTTGTCACATTACGAGCTAATTTCACACCCTTTAAGCTCAAGTCTAGCGAAAACGCGTGGTGCTGTTTCGACTTTGACCATATTCTCGGAATTGAAATATGATAATAGATTTGGATGTCCCGTTGGTAGACAAGTGTGCACGCCAACTTTCATGACATTCCGAGCTATTTTCCCACCCTTTAAGTCCAAGAATAGCGAAAACACACGATTGAGCTTCAACTTTGACCAACTTCTCGGAATTGAAATTTGAGAATAGTTTTGGATGTCCCATTGGTAGACAAGCGTCCACACCAACTTTCGTGACGTTCCGAGCTATTTTCTCCCCCTTTAAGCCCAAGTATAGCGAAAACGCATGGTCGAGTTTCGAATTTGACCAACTTCTCGGAATTGAAAATTGAGCATAGATTTGGATGTCCCGTTGGTAGAGAAATCCGCATGCCAACTTTCGTGACGTTCCGAGCTATTTTCTCACCCTTTAAGCCTAAGTCTAGCGAAAATGCACGGTCGATTTTCAACTTTGACCAACTTCTCATAATTTAAATTTGAGAATAGATTTGGATGTCATATTGGTAGACGAGCGTCCACGCTAACTTTCGTCACGTTCCGAGCTATTTTCACACCCTTTAAGCCCAAGTCTAGCGAAAACGCACAATCGAGTTTCAACTTTTACCAACTTCTCGGAATTGAAATTTGAGAATAGTTTTGGATGTCCCATTGGTAGACAAGCGTCCACACCAACTTTCGTGACGTTCCGAGCTATTTTCTCCCCCTTTAAGCCCAAGTCTAACGAAAACGCAACGGTCGAGTTTTGAATTTGACCAACTTCTCGGAATTGAAAATTGAGCATAGATTTGGATGTCCGGTTGGTAGACAAATGTGCACGCCAACTTTCGTGACGTTCGGAGCTATTTTATCACCCTTTAAGCCTAAGTCTAGCGAAAATGCACGGTCGATTTTCAACTTTGACCAACTTCTCAGAATTTAAATTTGAGAATAGATTTGGATGTCACATTGGTAGACAAGCGTCCACACCAACTTTCGTGACGTTCCGAGCTATTTTCCGCCCCTTTAAGCCCAAGTCTAGTGAAAACGCTACGGTCGAGTTTCGAATTTGACCAACTTCTCGGAATTGAAAATTGAACATAGATTTGGATGTCCCGTTGGTAGACAAATGCACATGTCAACTTTCGTGACATTCCGAGCTGTTTTCTCACCCTTTAAGCCTAAGTATAGCAGAAATGCACGCTCGATTTTCAACTTTGACCAACTTCTCAGAATTTTAATTTGAGAATGGATTTGGATGTCACATTGGTAGATGAGCGTCCATGCCAACTTTCGTGACGTTCCGAGCTAATTTCACACCCTTTAATACCAAGTCGAGGGAAAACGCACAATTGAGTTTCGACATTGACCAAATTCTCAGAAGTGAAAATTGAGCATAGATTTGGATGTGCCGTTGGTAGACAAGTGCGCACGCCAACTTTCGTGACGTTCCGAGGTAATCTCACACCCTTTAAGCCAAAGTCTAGGGAAAACACACGGTCGATTTTCAACTTTTACCAACTTCCCTAAATTTAAATTTGAGAATAGATTTGGATGTCACATTTGTAGACATGTGCGCACTACAACTTTCGTGATTTTACGAGCTAATTTCACACAATTT
Organism: Larix kaempferi; assembly: GCA_027924585.1. Classification (NCBI taxonomy): domain Eukaryota; kingdom Viridiplantae; phylum Streptophyta; class Pinopsida; order Pinales; family Pinaceae; genus Larix; species Larix kaempferi. The sequence continues at coordinate 5,370,194 of BSBM01001417.1, read as the reverse complement.
AATCCCAAGTCTAGAGAAAACACATGGTGGCGTTTCGACTTTGACCAACTTCTTGGAATTGAAATTTGAGAATAGTTTTGGAGGTCCCATTGGTAGACAAGTTTCCACACCAACTTTTGTGACATTCCTATATATTTTCTCCCCATTTAAGCCCAACTATAGCGAAAACGTACGATCGAGTTTCAACTTTCACCAACTTCTCGGAATTGAAAATTGAGCATAGGTTTGGATGTCCCATTTGTAGACATTTGCGCACAACAACTTTCGTGACATTACGAGCTAATTTCACACCCTTTAAGCCCAAGTCTAGCGAAAATGCACGATCGAGTTTCAACTTTGACCAACTTCTCAGAATTGAAATTTGAGAATAGTTTTTGATGTCCCATTGGTAGACAAGCGTCCACACCAACTTTCGTGATGTTCTGAGCTATTTTCACACCCTTTAAGCCCAAGTCCAGCGAAAACGCACGGTCGAGTTTCGAATTTGACCAACTTCTCAAAATTGAAAATTGAGCATAGATTTGGATGTCCCATTTGTAGACAAATGCACACGCCAACGTTCGTGACGTTTCGATTTATTTTCTCACCCTTTAAGCCGAAGTCTAGCGAAAATGCACGGTCTATTTTCAACTTTGACCAACTTCTCAGAATTTAAATTTGAGAATAGATTTGGATGTCACATTGGTAGACGAGAATCCATGCCAACTTTCATGACGTTTCGAGCTATTTTCATAGCCTTTAAGCCGAAGTCAACGCAAAACGCACGATCGAGGTTTAAACTTTGACCAACTTCTCGGAATAGAAATTTGAGAATAGTTTTGGATGTCCCATGGTAGACAAGCATCCACACCAACATTCGTTACGTTCCGAGCTATTTTCTCCCCCTTTAAGCCCAACTGTAGCGAAAACATCCGATCAAGTTATGTCTTTCACCAACTTCTCAGAATTGAAAATTGAGCACAGATTTGGATGTCACATTTGTAGACATTCGCGCACAACAACTTTCGTCACATTACGAGCTAATTTCACACCCTTTAAGCTCAAGTCTAGCGAAAACGCCTGGTGTGGTGTTTCGACTTTGACCAACTTCTCGGAATTGAAATATGAGAAAAGATTTGGATGTCACATTTGTAGACATGTGCGCACTACAACTTTGGTGATTTTACAAGCTAATTTCACACACTTTAATCCCAAGTCTAGAGAAAACGCATGGTGGCGTTTCGACTTTGGACCAACTTCTTGGTATTGAAATTTGAGAATAGTTTTGGATGTCCCATGGTAGACAAACGTCCACACCAACTTTCGGGACGTTCCAAGCTATTTTTTTCCAGTTTAAGCCCAACTCTAGCGAAAACGCAACGGTCGAGTTTTGAATTTGACAAACTTCTCGGAATTAAAAATGAGCATAGATTTGGATGTCCCATTGGTAGACAAATGCGCACGCCAACTTTCGTGACGTTCCGAGCTATTTTCTCACGCTTTAAGCCTAAGTCTAGCGAAAACGCACAATCGAGTTTCACTTTGACCAACTTGTCGGAATTGAAATTTGAGAATAGTTTTGGATGTCCCATTGGTAAACAAGCGTCCACAACAACTTTCGTGACGTTCCTAGCTATTTTCTCCCCATTTAAGCCCAAGTCTAGCGAAAATGCAACGGTCGAGTTTCGAATTTGACCAACTTCTCGAAATTGAAAATTGAGCATAGATTTGGATGTCCTCGTTGGTAGAGAAATGCGCACACCAACTTTCGTGACGTTTCGAGCTATTTTCTCATCCTTTAAGCCCAAGTCTAGCGAAAATGCATGGTCGATTTTCAACTTTGACCAACTTCTTGGAATTTAAATTTGAGAATACATTTAGATGTCACATTGGTAGACGAGCGTCCATGCCAAATTTCGTGACGTTCCAAGCTATTTTCACACCCTTTAAGCCCAACTCTAGCGAAAAACACACGATCAAGTTTCAACTTTGGCCAACTTCTCGGAATTGAAATTTGAGAATAGATTTGGATGTCCCGTTGGTAGACAAGTGCGCATGCCAATGTTCGTGACGTTCCAAGGTATTTTCTCACCCTTTAAACCCAAGTCTAGCGAAAATGCACGGTCGAGTTTCGAATTTGACCAACTTCTCGGAATTGAAAATTGAGCATAGATTTGGATGTCCCGTTATGTTTCCGAGCTATTTTCGCTCCCTTTAAGTCCATTCGTTAATTTCACTAACTTCTTGGAATTGAAAATTGATCACAGATTTGGATGTCCCATTTGTAGACATGCGTGCACAGCAACTTTCGTGATGTTACGAGCTAATTTCACACCCTTTAAGCTCAAGTCTAGTGAAAACACACAATTGAGTGTCAACTTTGGCCAATTTCTCGGAATTTAAATCTGAGAATAGATTTGGATGTCACATTGGTAGACGAGCATCCATGCCAACTTTCGTGACGTTCCGAGCTATTTTCACACCCTTTAAGCCCAAGTGTAGCGAAAACGCACGATCGAGTTTCAACTTTGACCAATTTCTCGGAATTGAAATTTGAGAATATTTTTGGATGTCCCATTGGTAGGCAAGCGTCCACACCAACTTTCATGACGTTCCGAGCTATTTTCTCCCTCTTTAAGCCCAAGTCTAGCGAAAACGCGATGGTCAAGTTTCGAATTTGACCAACTTCTCGGAATTGAAAATTGGGCATAGATTTGGATGTCCCGTTGGTAGACAAATGCGCACGCCAACTTTCGTGACGTTCCGACCTATTTTCTCACCCTTTAAGCCTAAGTCTAGCGAAAATGCACAGTCGATTTTCAACTTTGACCAACTTCTCAGAATTTAAATTTGAGAATAGATTTGGATGTCACATTGGTAGACAAGCGTCCACACCAACTTTCGTGACGTTTCGAGCTATTTTTCTCCTTCTTTAAGCGCAAGTCTAGCGAAAATGGCACGGTCGAGTTTCGAATTTGACCAACTTCTCGGAATTCAAAATTGAGCATAGATTTGGGATGTCCGGTTGGTAGACAAATGTGCACACCAACTTTCGTGACATTCCGAGCTATTTTCTCACCCTTTAAGCCTAAGTCTAGTGAAAAAGCACGGGTCGATTTTCAACTTTGACCAACTTCTCGGAATTTAAATTTGAGAATAGATTTGAATGTCACATTGGTAGACGAGCGTCCACGCCAACTTTCGTGACCTTCCAATCTATTTTCATATCCTTTAAGCCCAAGTCTAGCGAAAACGCAGGCGATCGAGTTTCAACTTTGACCAACTTCTCGGAATTGAATTTGAGAATAGTTTTGGATGTCCCATTGGTAGACAAGCGTCCACACCAACATTTGTTATGTTTCGAGCTATTTTCTCCCCCCCTTTAAGCCCAACTGTAGCGAAAACGTAACGGTCGAGTTACGACTTTCACCAACTTCTCGGAATTGAAAATTGAGCATAGATTTGGATATCCCATTGGTAAGCAAGTGTCCACAACAACTTTCCTGATGTTCCGAGCTAATTTCACACCCTTTAAGCCCAAGTCTAGGGAAAACGCACAATCGAGTTTCGACTTTGACGAAATTCTCGGAATTGAAAATTGAGCATAGATTTGGATGTCCCATTTGTAGACATTCACGCACTACAACTTTCATCACATGACGAGATAATTTCACACACTTTAATCCCAAGTCTAGCGAAAACGCATGATCGAGTTTCAACTTTGACCAACTTCTCAGAATTGAAATTTGAGAATAGTTTTGGATGTCCCGTTCGTAGACAAGCGTCCACACCAACTTTCGTGACGTTCCGAGCTATTTTCTCCGCCTTTAAGCCCAAGTCTAGTGAAAACGCAACGGTCGAGTTTCGAATTTGACCAACTTCTCGGAATTAAAAATTGAGCATAGATTTGGATGTCCCGGTTGTAGAGAAGTGCGCACGCCAACTTTCGTGACGTTCCGAGCTAATTTCACACCCTTTAAGCCCAAGTCTAGTGAAAACGCACGATCAAGTTTCAACTTTGACAAACTTCTCGGAATTGAAATTTGAGAATAGATTTGGATGTCACACTGGTAGACGAGCGTCCATGCCAACTTTCGTGACGTTCCGAGCTTATTTCACACCCTTTAAGCCCAAGTCTAAGGAGAGTGTACGATCGAGTTTCGAATTTGACCAACTTCTCGGAATTAAAAATTGAGCATAGATTTGGATGTCCCGGTTGTAGACAAGTGCGCACAGCCAACTTTCGTGACGTTTTGAGCTATTTTCTCACCCTTTAAGCCCAAGTCTAGCGAAAATGCATGGTCGATTTTCAACTTTGACCAATTTCTCGAAATTTAAATTTGAGAATAGATTTGGATGTCACATTTGTAGTCGAGTCTCCACGCCAACTTTCGTGACGTTTCGAGCTATTTTCACATCCTTTAAACCCATGTCTAGCGAAAACGCGACGATCGAGTTTCAACTTTGACCAACTTCTCGGAATTGAAATTTGAGAATAGTTTTGGATGTCCCATTGGTAGACAAGCGTCCACGCCAACATTCGTTACGTTCCGAGCTATTTTCTCCCCCTTTAAGCCCAACTGTAGAGAAAACGGTACGGTCAAGTTACGACTTTCACCAACTTCTCGGAATTGAAAATTGAGCATAGATTTGGATGTCCCATTTGGTAGACATTCGCGCACAACAACTTTCGTCACATTACGAGCTAATTTCACACTCTTTAAGCTCAAGTCTAGCGAAAACGCATGGTGGCGTTTTGACTTTGACCAACTTCTCGGAATGGAAATATGAGAATTGATTTGGATGTCCCATTGGTAGACAAGTGCGCACGCCAACTTTCGTGACGTTCCGAGCTATTTTCCCACCCTTTAAGCCCAAGTCTAGAGAAAATGCACGATTGAGTTTCAACTTTGACCAACTTCTCGGAATTGAAATTTGAGAATAGGTTTGGATGTCCCATTGGTAGACAAGCGTCCACACCAACTTTCGTGACGTTCCGAGCTGTTTTATCCCCCTTTAGGCCCAAGTCTAGCGAAAACGCAACGGTCGAGTTTTGAATTTGACCAACTTCTCGGAATTAAAAATTGAGCATGGATTTGGATGTCCCATTGGTAGTCGAGCTATTTTTCCACCCTTTAAGCCCAAGTCTAGCGAAAATGCATGGTCGATTTTCAACTTTGACCAACTTCTCGAAATTCAAATTTGAGAATAGATTTGGATGTCACATTGGTAGACGACCGTCTGTGCCAACTTTGGTGACGTTCCGAGCTAATTTCACACCCTTTAAGCCCAAGACTAGGGAAAACGCTACGATCGAGTTTCGACTTTGACCAAATTCTCGGAATTGAAAATTTAGCATAGATTTGGATGTTCTGTTGGTAGGCAAGTGCGCACACCAACTTTCGTGATGTTCCGAGCTATTTTCACACCCTTTAAGCCCAGTCTAGAGTAAACGCTACGATCGAGTTTCAACTTTGACCAACTTCTCGGAATTGAAATTTGAGAATAGTTTTGGATGTCCCATTGGTAGACAAGCGTCCACACCAACATTCGTTACGTTCCGAGCTATTTTCTCCCCCTTTAAGCCGAACTGTAGCGAAAACGTGTACGGTCGAGTTACGACTTTCACCAACTTCTCGAAATTGAAAATTGAGCATAGATTTGGATGTCCCATTTGTAGACATTCGCGCACAACAACTTTCGACACATTACGAGCTAATTTCACACCCTTTAAGCTCTAGTCTAGCGAAAACGCATGGTGGCATTTCAAATTTGACCAAATTCTTGGAATTGAAATATGCGAAATAGATTTGGATGTCTCGTTGGTAGACAAGTGCGCACGCCAACTTTCGTGACGTTCCGAGCTATTTTCCCACCCTTTAAGCCCAAGTCTAGCGAAAATGCACGATCAAGTTTCAACTTTGACCAACTTCTCGGAATTGAAAATTGAGCATAGATTTGGATGTCCCGTTGGTAGACAAATGCGCATGCCAACTTTCGTGACGTTCTGAGCTATTTTCTCACCCTTTAAGCCTAAGTCTAGCAAAAATGCACGGTCGATTTTCAACTTTGACCAATTTCTCGAAATTTAAATTTGAGAATAGATTTGGATGTCAGTTTGGTAGTCGGGCGTCCACGCCAACTTTCGTGACGTTCCGAGCTATTTTCACACCCTTTAAGCCCAAGTCTAGCGAAAACGCACGGTCGAGTTTCGAATTTGACCAACTTCTCGGAATTGAAAATTGAGCATAGATTTGGATGTCCCATTGGTAGACAAGTGCGCACGCCAACTTTCGGGACATTCCGAGCAATTTTCTTCCCCTTTAAGCCCAACTCTAGAGAAAACGCACGGTCGTGCTTCGTCTTTCAGCGACTTCTCGGAATTGAAAATTGAGAATAGATTTGGATGTCCCATTTGTAGACATGCGTGCACAGCAACTTTCATGACGTTACGAGCAAATTTTACACCCTTTAATCTCAAGTTTAGCAAAAACGCACGGTGGTGTTTCGGCTTTGACCAACTTCTTGGAATTGAAATTTGAGAATAGATTTGGATTTCCCATTGGTAGACCAGTGCACACGCCAACTTTCGTGACGTTCCAAGCTATTTTCTCGCCCTTTAAGCCCAAGTCTAGCGAAAAGCGCACGGTCAATTTTCAACATTGACCAACTTCTCAGAATTTAAACTTGAGAATAGATTTGGATGTCCCATTCGTAGACAAGCGTCCACACCAACTTTCGTGACTTTCCGAGCTATTTTCTGCCCCTTTAAGCCCAAGTCTAGCGAAAACGCGCAGTCGAGTTTCAACTTTGACAAATATTTCGGAATTAAAATTTGAGAATAGTTTTGGATGTACCATTGGTAGACAAGCGTCCACAGCAACTTTCGTGACATTTCGAGCTATTTTCTACCCCTTCAAGCCCAACTCTAGCGAAAACGTACGGTCAAGTTTCGACTTTCACCAACTTCTTGGAATTCAAAATTGAGCATAGATTTGGATGTCCCATTTGTAGACATGCGTGCACAACAACTTTTGTGACATTGCGAGCTAATTTCACACCCTTTAAGCCCAAGTCTGGCGAAAACACACGATCGAGTTTCAACTTTTACCAACTTCTCGGAATTGAAATTTGAGAATAGTTTTGGATGTCCCATTGGTAGACAAGCGTCCACACCAACTTTCGTGACGTTCTGAGCTATTTTCTCCCCCTTTAAGCCCACGTCTAGCGAAAACGCAACGATCGAGTTTCAACTTTTACCAACTTCTCGGAATTGAAATTTGAAAATAGTTTTGGATGTCCCATTGGTAGACAAGCGTCCACACAAACTTTCGTGACGTTCCGAGCCTATTTTCTCCCCCTTTAAGCCCAAGTCTAGCAAAAATGCACGATCGAGTTTTGAATTTGACCAACTTCTCGGAATTGAAAATTGAACATAGATTTGGATGTCCCGTTGGTAGACAAATGCGCACGCCAACTTTCGTGACGTTCCGAGCTATTTTCTCACCCTTTAAGCCCAGGTCTGGTGAAAATGCACGGTTGATTTTCAACTTTGACCAACTTCTCGGAATTTAAATTTGGGAATAGATTTGGATGTCACATTGGTAGACGAGCGTTCACGCGAACTTTCATGACATGACGAGCTAATTTCACACCCCTTAAGCCCAAGCCTACGGAAAACGCACTATCGAGTTTTGACTTTGACCAAATTCTCGCAATTGAAAATTGAGCATAGATTTGGATGTCCCGTTGGTAGACAAGTGCGCACACCAACTTTCGTGACGTTCCGAGCTAATTTCACACCCTTTAAGCTCAAGTCTAGGGAAAATGCATGGTAGATTTTCAACTTTGACCAACTTCTCAAAATTTAAATTTGAGAATAGATTTGGATGTCACATTTGTAGACATGTGCGCACTACAACTTTCATGATTTCACGAGCTAATTTCACACACTTTAATTCCAAGTCTAGAGAAAACGCATGGTGGCATTTCGACTTTGACCAACTTCTTGGAATTCAAATTTCAGAATAGTTTTGGATGTCCCATTGGTAGACAAGTGTCCACACAACCTTTCGTGCCATTCTGAGCTATTTTCTCCCCCCTTTAAGCTCAAGTCTAGCGAAAACGCACGGTTGAGTTTCGAATTTGACCAATTTCTTGGAATTAAAAATCGAGCATAGATTTGGCTGTCCCGTAGGTAGACAAATGCGCACGCCAACTTTCGTGACGTTCTGAGCTATTTTATCACCCTTTAAGCCCAAGTCTAGAGAAAATGCATGGTCGATTTTCAACTTTGACGAACTTCTCAGAATTTAAATTTGAGAATAGATTTGGATGTCACATTGGTAGACGAGCGTCCATGCCAACTTTTGTGACGTTCCGAGCTATTTTCACACCCTTTAAGCCCATGTCTAGCGAAAACGCACGATCGAGTTTCAACTTTGACCAACTTCTTGGAATTGAAATTTGAGAATAGTTTTGGATGTCCCATTGGTAGACAAGCGTCCACACCAACATTTGTTACGTTCCGAGCTATTTTCTCCCCCTTTAAGCCCAACTGTAGTGAAAACGTATGGTCAAGTTACGACTTTCACCAACTTCTCGGAATTGAAAATTGAGCATAGATTTGGATGTCCCATTTGTAGACATTCGCGCACAACAACTTTCATCACATTATGAGATAATTTCACACTCTTTAAGCTCAAGTCTAGCGAAAACGCATGGTGGCGTTTCGACTTTGACCAACTTCTCGGAATGGAAATATGAGAATCGATTTGGATGTCCCGTTGGTAGACAAGTGTCCACACCAACTTTCGTGATGTTCCGAGCTATTTTCTCCCCCTTTAAGCCCAAGTCTAGGAAAACGCATGGTCGAGTTTTGAATTTGACCAACTTCTTGGAATTCAAAATTGAGCATATATTTGGATGTCCCATTGGTAGACAAATGCGCACGCCAACTTTCGTGACGTTTCGAGCTATTTTCTCACCCTTTAAGCCTAGGTCTAGCGAAAATGCACGGTCGATTTTCAACTTTGACCAACTTCTCGGAATTTAAATTTGAGAATAGATTTGCATGTCACATTGGTAGACGAGCGTCCATGCCAACTTTCGTGACGTTACAAGCTAATTTCACACCCTTTAAGCCCAAGTCTAGGGAAAATGCACGATCGAGTTTCGACTTTGACCAAATTCTCAGAATTGAAAATTGAGCATTGATTTGGATGTCCCGTTGGTAGACAAGTGCGCACGCCAACTTTCGTGACGTTCCGAGCTAATTTAACAACCTTTAAGCCCAAGTATAGGGAAAACACACGGTAGATTTTCAACTTTGACCAACTTCTCGCAATTTAAATTTGAGAATAGATTTGGATGTCACATTTGTAGACATGTGCGCACTACAACTTTCTTGATTTCATGAGCTAATTTCACAGACTTTAATCCCGAGTCTGGAGAAAACGCATGGTGGCGTTTCGAATTTGACCAAATTCTTGGAATTGAAATTTGAGAATAGTTTTGGATGTTCCATTGGTAGACAAGCATCCACACCAACTTTTGTGAAGTTCCTAGCTATTTTCTCCCCGTTTAAGCCCAACTCTAGCAAAAACGTACGGTTGAGTTTCAACTTTCACCAACTTCTCGGTATTGAAAATTGAGCATAGGTTTGGATGTCCCATTTGTAGACATTTGCACACAACAACTTTCATGACATTACGAGCTAATTTCACACCCTTTAAGCCCAAGTCTAGCGAAAATGCGCCGGTCGAGTTTCGACTTTGACCAACTTCTCGGAATTGAAATTTGAGAATAGTTTTGGATGTCCCGTTGGTAGAAAAGCATCCACACCAACTTTCATGACATTCTGAGCTATTTTCTCCCCCTTTAAGCCCAAGTCTAACGAAAATGCACTGTCGAGTTTCGAATTTGACCAACTTCTCGGAATTAAAAATTGAGCATAGATTTGGATGTCCCGTTGGTAGACAAATGCGCACACCAACTTTCGTGACGTTCCGAGCTATTTTCTCACCGTTTAAGCCTAAGTCTAGCGAAAATGCACGGTCGATTTTCAACTTGGACCAATTTCTCAAAATTTAAATTTGAGAATAGATTTGGATTTCACAAGGTAGTCGAGCGTCCACGCCAACTTTCGTGACGTTCTGAGCTATTTTCACACCCTTTAAGCCCAAGTCTAGCGAAAACACATGATCGAGTTTCAACTTTGACCAACTTCTCAGAATTGAAATTTGAGAATAGTTTTGGATGTCCCATTGGTAGACAAGCATCCACACCAAATTTCGTGACGTTCCAAGCTATTTGCTCCCGCTTTAAGCCCAAGTCTAGCAAAAACGCACGGTCGAGTTTCGAATTTGACCAACTTCTCATAATTGAAAATTGAGCATAGATTTCGATGCCCCATTGGTAGACAAATGTGCACGCCAACTTTCGTGACGTTCCGAGCTATTTTCTCCCCCTTTAAGCCCAAGTCTAGCGAAAACATACGGTCGATTTTCAACTTTGACCAAGTTCTCGGAATTCAAATTTGAGATTAGATTTGGATGTCCCATTGGTGGAAAAGCGTCCACACCAACATTTGTTATGTTCCGAGTTACGACTTTCACCAACTTCTCGGAATTGAAAATTGAGCATAGATTTGGATGTCCCATTTGTAGACATTCGCACACAACAACTTTCGTCACATTACGAGCTAATTTCACACCCTTTAAGCTCAAGTCTAGCGAAAACGCATGGTGCGTTTCGACTTTGACCAACTTCTCGGAATTGAAATATGAGAATAGATTTGGATGTCCCGTTGGTAGACAAGTGCGCACGCCAACTTTCGTGACGTTTTGAGCTATTTTCCCACCCTTTAAGCCCAAGTCTAGCGAAAACGCACGATCGAGTTTCAACTTTGACCAACTTCTCGGAATTGAAATTTGAGAATAGTTTTGGATGTCCCATTGGTAGACAAGCATCCACATCAACATTCATTACGTTTCGAGCTATTTTCTCGCCCTTTAAGCCAAACTGTAGCGAAAATGTACGGTCAAGTTACGACTTTCACCAACTTCTCGGAATTGAAAATTGAGCATAGATTTGGATGTCCCATTTGTATACATTTGCGGGAAACAACTTTCATCACATTACGAGCTAATTTCACACCCTTTAAGCTCAAGTCTAGTGAAATCGCACAGTGGCATTTCGACTTTGACCAACTTCTTGGAATTGAAATATGAGAATAGATTTGGATGTCTCGTTGGTAGACAAGTGCGCACGCCAACTTTTGTGACATTCCGTGCTATTTTCCCACACTTTAAGCCCAAGTCTAGCGAAAATGCACGATCGAGTTTCAACATTGACCAACTTCTCGGAATTGAAATTTGAGAATAGTTTTGGATGTCCCATTGGTAGACAAGCGTCCACACCAACATTAGTTACGTTCCGAGCTATTTTCTCCCCCTTTAAGCCCTACTATAGGGAAAACATACGGTCAAGTTACGACTTTCACCAACTTCTCAGAATAGAAAATTCAGCATAGATTTGGATGTCCCATTTGTAGACATTCGCGCACAACAACTTTCGTCACATTACGAGCTAATTTCACACCCTTTAAGCTCAAGTCTAGCGAAAATGCATGGTGGCGTTTCGACTTGGACAAACTTCTCGGAATTGAAATATGAGAACAGATTTGGATGTCACGTTGGTAGACAAGTGGGCACGCCAACTTTCGTGACATTCCGTGCTATTTTCCCACAATTTAAGCCCAAGTGTAGTGAAAATGCACGATCGAGTTTCAACATTGACCAACTTCTCGAAATTTAAATTTGAGAATAGTTTTGGATGTCCCATTGGTAGACAAGCGTCTACACCAACTTTCGTGACGTTCCGAGCTATTTTCTCCCCCTTTAAGCCCAAGTCTAGCGAAAACGCTACGGTCGAGTTTTGAATTTGACCAAATTCTCGGAATTGAAAATTGAGCATAGATTTGGATGTCTCGTTGGTAGACAAATGCGCATGCCAACTTTCGTGATGTTTCGAGCTATTTTCTAACCCTTTAAGCCTAAGTCTAGAAAAAATGCACAGTCGATTTTCAACTTTGACCAACTTCTCAGAATTTAAATTTGAGAATAGATTTGGATGTCAGATTGGTAGGCGAGCGTCCACGCCAACGTTCGTTACATTCCGAGCTATTTTCACACCCTTTAAGCCCAATTCTAGCGAAAACGCACGATCGAGTTTCAACTTTGACCAACTTCTCGGAATTGAAATTTGAGAATAGTTTTGGATGTCCCATTGGTAGACAAGCATCCACACCAACATTCGTTACGTTCCGAGCTATTTTCTCCCCCTTTAAGCCCAACTGTAGGGAAAACGTACGGTCGACTTACGAATTTCACCAACTTTTCGGAATTCAAAATTGAGCATAGATTTGGATGTCCGATTCGTAGACATTCGTGCACAACAACTTTCGTAACATTACGAGCTAATTTCACACCCTTTAAGCTCAAGTCTAGTGAAAACGCATGGTGGCGTTTCGAATTTGACCAACTTCTCGGTATTGAAAATTGAGAATAGATTTGGATGTCCCATTTGTAGAAATGCATGCACAGCAACATTCGTGACATTATGAGCTAATTTCACACCCTTTAAGCCCAAGTCTAGCGAAAATGCACGATCGAGTTTCAACTTTGACCAACTTCTTGGAATTGAAATTTGAGAATAGTTTTGGATGTCCCATTGGTAGACAAGCATCCACATCAACATTCGTTATGTTTCGAGCTATTTTCTCGCCCTTTAAGCCCAACTGTAGCGAAAATGTACGGTCGAGTTACGACTTTCACCAAGTTCTCGGAATTGAAAATTCAACATAGATTTGGATGTCCCATTTGTAGACATTCCCGCACAACAACTTTCGTCACATTACGTGCTAATTTCAAACCCTTTAAGCTCAAGTCTAGTGAAAACGCATGGTGGCATTTCGACTTTGACCAACTTCTCGGAATTGAAATTTTAGAATAGTTTTGGATGTCCCATTGGTAGTCAAGCATCCACACCAAATTTCGTGGTGTTCCAAGCTATTTGCTCCCCCTTTAGGCCCAAGTCTAGCGAAAACGCACGGTCGAGTTTCGAATTTGACCAACTTCTCGGAATTGAAAATTGAGCATAGATTTGGATGTCTCGTTGGTAGACAAATCCGCATGCCAACTTTCGCGACGTTCTGAGCTATTTTCTCACCCTTTATGCCTAAGTCTAGCGAAAATTTACGATCGATTTTCAACTTTGACCAACTTTTGGTAGTTGAAATTTGAAAATAGATTTGGATGTCCTGTTGGTAGACAAGTGCACATGCCAACTTTCGTGACGTTCCGAGCAATTTTCTTCCCCTTTAAGCCCAACTCTAGAGAAAACGCACGGTCGTGTTTCGTCTTTGAGCTACTTCTCAGAATTGAAAATTGAGAATAGATTTGGATGTCCCATTTGTAGACATGCGTGCACAGCAACTTTCATGACATTACAAGCGAATTTTACACCCTTTAAGCTCAAGTTTAGCAAAAACGCACGGTGGCGTTTCGGCTTTGACCAACTTCTTGGAGTTGAAATTTGAGAATAGTTTTGGATGTCCCGTTATTAGACAAGCATCCACACCAACTTTCGTGACATTCCAAGCTATTTCCTTCCCATTTAAGCCCAACTCTAGAGAAAACGCACGGTCGCGTTACATCTTTGACCAACTTCTAGGAATTGAAAATTGAGAATAGATTTGGATGTCCCAATTGTAGACATGCGCGCACAGCAACTTTCGTGACACTGCGAGCTAATTTCACACCCTTTAAGCCCAAGTCTAGCGAAAACACACGATCGAGTTTCAACTTTGACCAACTTCTCGGAATTGAAATTTGACAATAGTTTTGGATGTCCCATTGGTAGACAAGCGTCCACACCAACTTTCGTGACGTTCCGAGCTATTTTCTCCCCCTTTAAGCCCAAGTCTAGCGAAAATGCACGGTCGAGTTTCGAATTTGACCAACTTCTTGGAATTGAAAATTGAGCATAGATTTGGATGTCCCGTTGGTAGACAAATGCGCATGCCAACTTTCGTGATGTTCCGAGCTATTTTCTCACCCTTTAAGCCTAAGTCTAGCGAAAATGCACAGTCGATTTTCAACTTTGACCAACTTCTCGGAATTTAAATTTGAGAATAGATTTGGATGTCACATTTGTAGACGAGCTTCCACGCCAACAGTCGTGATGTTCCGAGCTATTTTCACACCCTTTAAGCCTAAGTCTAGCGAAAACGCACGATCGAGTTTCAACTTTGACCAACTTCTCGGAATTGAAATTTGAGAATAGTTTTGGATGTCCCATTGGTAGACAACGTCCACACCAACATTAGTTACGTTCCGAGCTATTTTCTCCCCCTTTAAGCCCTACTGTAGGGAAAACGTACGGTCGAGTTACGACTTTCACCAACTTCTCAGAATAGAAAATTCAGCATAGATTTGGATGTCCCATTTCTAGACATTCGTGCACAACAACTTTCGTCACATTACGAGCTAATTTCACACCGTTTAAGCTCAAGTCTAGCGAAAACGCATGGTGGCGTTTCGACTTGGACCAACTTCTTGGAATTGAAATATGAGAATAGATTTGGATGTCCCATTGGTAGACAAGTGCACACGCCAACTTTCGTGACGTTCCGAGCTATTTTCTCACCCTTTAAGCCCAAGTCTAGCGAAAACGCATGATTGAGTTTCAACTTTGACCAACTTCTCGGAATTGAAATTTGAGAATAGTTTTGGATGTCCCATTGGTAGACAAGTGCGCACGTCAACTTTCGTGACGTTCCGAGCTAATTCACAAGCTTTAAGCCCAAGTCTAGCAAAAATGCACGATCGAGTTTCAACTTTGACCAACTTCTCAGAATTGAAATTTGAGAATAGTTTTGGATGTCCCATTGGTAGACAAGCATCCACACCCACATTCGTTACGTTCCGAGCTATTTTCTCCCCCTTTAAGCCCAACTGTAGCGAAAACGTATGGTCGAGTTACGACTTTCACCAACTTCTCTGAATTGAAAATTGAACATAGATTTCGATGTCCCATTTCTAGACATTCGCGCACAACAACTTTCGTCACATTACGAGCTAATTTCACACCCTTTAAGTTCAAGTCTAGCAAAAACGCATGGTGGTTTTTCATCTTTGACCAACTTCACAGATTTGAAATATGAGAATAGATTTGGATGTCCCATTTGTAGACATTCACGCACAAAAACATTCGTGACATTTCGAGGTAATTTCACACCCTTTAAGCTCAAGTCTAGCGAAAACGCACGGTCGATTTTCAACTTTGGCCAACTTCTCAATATTTAAATATGAAAATAGATTTGGATGTCACATTGGTAGACGAGCGTCCACGCCAACTTTCGTGACGTTCCGAGCTATTTTCACACCCTTTAAGCCCAAGTCTAGCGAAAATGCACGATCGAGTTTCAACTTTGACCAACTTCTCACCCTTTAAGCATATGTCTAGCGAAAATGCACGGTCGATTTTCAACTTTGGCCAACTTCTCAGAATTTAAATATGACAATAGATTTGGATGTCACATTGGTAGACGAGCGTCCATGCCAACTTTCGTGACATTCCGAGCTATTTTCACACCCTTTAAGCCCAAGTCTAGCGAAAATGCACGATCGAGTTTCAACTTTGACCAACTTCTCGAAATTGAAATTTGAGAATAGTTTTGGATGTCGCATTGGTAGACAAGCGTCCACACCAACATTCGTTACGTTCCAAGCTATTTTCTCCCGCTTTAAGCCCAACTGTAGCGAAAACTTATGGTTGAGTTACGACTTTCACCAACTTCTCGAAATTGAAAATTGAGCATAGATTTGGATGTCCCATTTGTAGACATTCGCGCATAACAACTTTCATCACATTACAAGCTAATTTCACACCCTTTAAGCTCAAGTCTAGTGAAAACGCATGGTGGCGTTTTGACTTTGACCAACTTCTCGGAATTGAAATTTGAGAATATTTTTGGTTATCCCATTGGTAGACAAGCGTCCACACCAACTTTCGTGACGTTCCGAGCTATTTTCTCCCCCTTTAAGCCCAAGTCTAGCGAAAACGCACGGTTGAGTTTCGAATTTGACCAACTTCTCGGAATTAAAAATTGAGCATAGATTTGGATGTCCCATTGGTAGACAAATGCACACACCAACTTTCATGACATTCCGAGCTATTTTCTCACCCTTTAAGCCCAAGTCTAACGAAAATGCACGGTCGATTTTCACCTTTGACCAACTTCTCGGAATTCAAATTTGAGAATAGATTTGGATGTCACATTGGTAGATGAGCGTCCACGCCAACTTTCATGACGTTCCGAGCTAATTTCACACCCTTTAAGCCCAAGTCTAGGGAAAACGCATGATCGAGTTTCGACTTTGACCAAATTCTCAGAATTGAAAATTGAGCATAGATTTGGGTGTCCTGTTGGTAAACAAGTGCGAACGCCAACTTTTGTGACGTTCCCAACTAATTTAACACCCTTTAAGCCCAAGTCTAGGGAAAACACACAGTCGATTTTCAACTTTGACCAACTTCTCGCAATTTAAATTTGAGAATAGATTTGGATGTCACATTTGTAGACATGTGCGCACTACAACTTTCGTGATTTTACGAGCTAATTTCACACAGTTTAATCCCAAGTCTAGAGAAAACGCAGGTGGTATTTCGACTTTGACCAACTTCTTGGAATTGAAATTTGAGAACAGTTTTGAATGTCCCATTGGTAGAAAAGCATCCACACCGACTTTGGTGACGTTCCTAGCTATTTTCTCCCCGTTTAAGCCCAACTCTAGAGAAAGCGCACGGTCGCGTTTCATCTTTGACCAACTTCTCGGAATTGAAATTTGAGAATAGTTTTGGATGGCCCATTGGTAGACAAGCGTCCACACCAACTTTCGTGACGTTCCGAGCTATGTTCTCCCCCTTTAAGCCCAAGTCTAGCGAAAAGGCACGGTCACGTTTCGAATTTGACCAACTTCTTGGAATTGAAAATTGGGCACAGATTTGGATGTCTCGTTGGTAGACAAATGCACACGCCAACTTTCCTGACGTTCCGAGCTATTTTCTCACCCTTTAAGCCTAAGTCTAGCGAAAATGCACTGTCAATTTTCAACTTTGACCAACTTCTCGGAATTAAAATTTGAGAATAGATTTGGATGTCACATTGGTAGACGAGCTTCCACGCCAACTTTCGTGACGTTCCGAGCTATTTTCACACGCTTTAAGCCCAAGTCTAGCGGAAACGCATGATCGAGTTTCAAGTTTGACCAACTTCTCGGAATTGAAATTTGAGAATAGTTTTGGATGTCCCATCGGTAGACAAGCGTCCACACAAATATTCGTTACGTTCCGAGCTTTTTTCTCCCCCTTTAAGCCCAACTGTAGCGAAAACGTACGGTCGAGTTACGACTTTCACCAACTTCTTGGAATTGAAAATTGAGCATAGATTTGGATGTCCCATTTGTAGACATTCGCGCACAACAACTTTCGTCACATTACGAGCTAATTTCACACCCTTTAAGCTCAAGTCTAGCGAAAATGCATGGTGGCATTTCGAATTTGACCAAATTCTCGGAATTGAAATATGAGAATAGATTTGGATGTCCTGTTGGTAGACAAGTGCGCACGCCAACTTTCGTGACGTTCTGAGCTATTTTCCCACCCTTTAAGCCCAAGTCTAGCAAAAACGCACGATCGAGTTTCAACTTTGACCAACTTCTCGGAATTTATATTTGAGAATAGTTTTGGATGTCCCATTGGTAGACAAGCGTCCACACCAACTTTCATGACGTTCCGAGCTATTTTCACACCCTTTAAGCCCAAGTCTAGCGAAAACGCACGATCGAGTTTCAACTTTGACCAACTTCTCGGAATTGAAATTTGAGAATAGGTTTGGATGTCCCATTGGTAGACAAGCGTCCACACCAACATTGGTTACGTTTCGAGTTGTTTTCTCCCCCTTTAAGCCCAACTGTAGCGAAAACATACGGTCGAGTTACGACTTTCACCAACTTCTCGGAATTGAAAATTGAGCATAGATTTGGATGTTCCATTTGTAGACATTCGTGCACAACAACTTTCATCACATTACGAGCTAATTTCACACCCTTTAAGCTCAAGTCTGGTGAAAACGCATGGTGGCGTTTCGACTTTGACCAACTTCTCGGAATTGAAATATGAGAATAGATTTGGATGTCCCATTGGTAGACAAATGCGCACGCCAACTTTCGTGATGTTCCGAGCTATTTTCTCCCCCTTTAAGCCCAAGTCTAGCGAAAATGCACGAGTGAGTTTCAACTTTGACCAACTTCTCGGAATTGAAAATTGAACATAGATTTGGATGTCCCATTGGTAGACAAGTGCACACACCAACTTTCGTGACATTCCGAGCAAATTTCACACCCTTTAAGCCCAAGTCCAGGGAAAACGCACGATCGATTTTCAACATTGACCAACTTCTCGCAATTTAAATTTGAGAATAGATTTGGATGTCACATTTGTAGACATGTGCGCACTACAACTTTCGTGATTTTATGAGCTAATTTCACACACTTTAATCCCAAGTCTAGCCAAAACGCATGGTGGCATTTCGACTTTGACCAACTTCTCGGAATTGAAATTTGAAAATAGATTTGCATGTCCCGTTGGTAGACAAGTGCGCACGCCAACTTTCGTGACGTTCCAAGCTATTTTCTCGGCCTTTAAGCCCAAGTCTAGTGAAAACGCACGGTCAATTTTCATGTTAGGAACCCATGTCTTTACTTTGTTAGTATGTTGTTGTTGGATGCATATGCTTTGTAAGTCATCCCGTAGTATTTGTTGATCAATAGTTTGTGTTATTGTTGTTGGCACATATGCTTTGTAAGTCGCACGTAGTATTGTTGATCCATAGTTTGTAACGGCCCATGGGGTCGACCCATAGTATTGGTGCCTATAATTAGTATATAAGTGTGTGTTGAGACCTATGAAGGCACCGTGAAGTTATTTGTATTGAGCTTGCTCATAGGAGGTTGCCCCCTCGAAGTGGCCCGTGATCAATATAAAAGTGATTCTGAGTTGTGTCATTTCTGCTATTTCGCATATTTTCATTAAGTAATTGTTGCAGGTGCCTCACATCTGGTATCAGAGCACTTTCTTGGGCTCGCTGGGTGAAATTTCTGCCAATTTTTTTTTTTGCATCTGTTGCAGGTTCGGATTTGGGAATAATCCCTATCCGCTTAACTGTGGGAAGTACTTGGGCATAAGCCCTAAAACTCATTGTGAGGAGTACCACAGGAACCCCGAAGTAGCTGGCCCATTGAGAGGACCTGCCAGCGAAAAGGGCAACGACCCTTACCTGATTGACTAGTTCCCACCCGTGAGGTAAACCAAGAGCTGTCGTTTGTGGCAAAGCGGTTATCAGTTTTACCTGAGCCATGGAGTGAGGGGTACTGCCCCAATACGCAAGCCGTCAAACAGCATTGGTGGCTGAGTGAAAACCCTGAACTGTTAGGAAGCCGCACATACATGGGGTCCATATCTACTTTCAGCTGAACTATTGTCGATCACTGCTACGGCGTTTCAGATCCATTTTGTAAGCCGTTCGGCGTTGTTCCAGATTCCTTCCGAGTCGTAGCCGCTCCAGTCTGTAAAATAATAATAATAAAAAAAAAACCGAGCCGTAGCCGCTCCAGTCTGGAAAAAAAAAATAAAAAATAAAATAAAATAAAATAAAATAAAATAAAAATTCAGTTTTTTCTCCATATCTCCCTTGTTTTACCTCTGTTTCCCTTGAAATTTTCAGGGAACCCCTGTCATTCCATTCTGCATATTTCATTCCTGAGGACCCTATCCTCAATTCCCCTTCCTACAGCCCGAAATCCCACATTTGTCTATTTTTAGGGTTTGCCATAACTTCCTCAGATTTCACCTAATCACCTTCAATTTTTACCACAGAGTTCCTTTCTGAATTCTGCTTCTTTGTTCCTCTCTGCCAAATTTTCCCATTCTTTCACCCTGCTTCTGAAATCCTCATTTTTGCTTCCCTGTCTATCCAACAGTGTCCAAAACCTAGTCAAACCCCAATTACCCTTCTGATTTTTTCCCAAATGCAAATTTTCCTTTACTGAAGTAGTTCCTGTTTTTGTTTTCCTACCCAGTCAAAAAAAAAAAATCCTGGTTATGGTTGTCACCCGTGCAAGAGCAAAAACCATGGAGGAAGCACTTGCAGCCATCCAAGCCAAACTCCAGGATCTGGATGAAAAATTTCTTGGTCTCCATCTTGAACATTTAGCTATGAACAACAAACGGCAGTCCGAGTCTTCAGCAGACAATGGGTTCTCTTCTTCCAGCAATTTCTGTGGTCCGAAGCTTAATTTTCCTTGCTTCAATGGTACCGATCCAACTGGATGGATCTATCGTGTAGAACAGTATTTCAGTCTGCATAATACTTTTGATGTCAATAAAGTTCCATTGGCATCCTTTCATTTGGAACAGGAAGCTCTTCAATGGTACCATTGGTACGTCAAGGCTCATCCAGAGCCCAACTGGCCAGACTTTTGCCAGCTCCTTTTGCAATGATTTGGTCCTAGTGCTTTTGATGACTTCACAGGAGCCCTCACTAAACTTCTCCAAACTGGTACTGTGAGAGAGTATCAAACCGAATTTGAGAATCTAGCCAACCACACCGAAGGATTGTCTGATGAATTTTACCGGAGTTGTTTTATCAGTGGTCTAAAGGATGCCATCCGCTCTGAGGTCAAAATGTTCTGTCCCAACACAATGATGGAAGCACTCGGGTTGGATAAGTTGGCAGAAGACAAGATTGCAGCCCAACAACGCTCCAAGCCCACTTTTGTTCCCTTCCGAAATATGGGTTCTCAGCGACCACCTATACTGCAGGCTCCTCGACCGACTCCTATCAAGTGTTTGTCTGAAACAGAGATGCAAGCACGCAGAGAAAAGGGGCTTTGCTATAATTGTGATGAGAAATTCACTCGGGGACATAGATGTGTTCAGCAAAAGCTCTATCTCCTGGATGTGGAGTCTCCACCTGCCTCTGAAATGGGTGATGAAGATCCAGAAACACTGGATGCTCCGGTCGACATTCAGGAACCGCCTATTGACCCTCCGTCTCAGGATGATCAGCCAGAGATATCTCTCCATGCTTTAGCTGGAATCACCACCCCCCAAACAATGCAGGTCAGGGGTTACTTCAAGAAGCTTCCTCTTACAATCCTCATTGATTCTGGTAGCACTCATAATTTCATTGACCCTCGGATCGCCAAACAAGCTGATTGTTTTATCCATCCTTGCTCCAACTTTGAAGTCATGGTTGCCAATGGGGGCACCTTACCTTGCAAAGGGAAGTGTCGAAATGTGCGTATCTCTATGGGAGATTATACCTTGTGCTTTGACATGTTTGCCTTGCCCTTAGGCGGATGTGATGTGGTTTTGGGCGCTCAATGGCTACGCACACTCGGCCCTATCTTATGGGATTTTGCCGAACTTTGGATGCAGTTTTCCCTCAATGGACACAAACACACATTGATAGGATTACAACCAGGTTCTCTCAGCATCATCAGTTCACATCGCATGGAAAAACTCCTCAAGAAGAATTCACATGGTGTCATCACTCAGATCCATTCCATCCAGATGCAACTATCAGCGGTCTCCACTACTCCTTTGGATCTACAACAAATTATGGATCGATATACATGTGTCTTTGCTGAACCAGTGGGATTACCACCTTCCAGGCCAGAAGACCATCGTATTCAGCTCCTTCCTGGCAGCGTTCCTCCCAACATCAGGACCTATCGCTACCCATTCCACCAAAAAATGGAGATTGAAATGCTCGTTCGGGACTTATTGAAGCAAGGTATTATTCGCCCAAGCACTAGTTCCTTTTCTTCTCCAGTTATTCTTGTCCACAAAAAAGATGGGTCATGGCGCCTCTGCATTGACTTCCGAGCACTTAATCACCTCACCATCAAGGATAAGTTTCCAATTCCTATTGTTGATGAGCTTCTTGACGAGCTTCATGGGGCTCACTTTTTATCCAAGTTGGATCTTCGTTCTGGGTATCATCAAATTCGGGTTCATGAGGATGATATTCCTAAAACAGCTTTCCGCACACATGATGGCCATTATGTGTTTTTGGTCATGCCCTTTGGCCTCACTAATGCTCCTTCCACATTCCAGGCCTTAATGAATAAAATATTTCGACCCTACTTGCGGAAATTCATTCTGGTATTCTTTGATGATATCCTCATCTACAGTAAAACATGGGATGAACATCTCTAGCATCTGGATCTTGTCATGCAACTTTTCTCTGACCATCATCTCCATGCCAAGCAGTCTAAATGTGTTTTTGGACAAAAGGAAGTTGAGTATCTCGGGCACATTATCTCAGCACAAGGGGTTCGCGTGGATCCTGCCAAAATCGATGCCATGAACAATTGGCCACATCCTCAGACACTCAAGAGCCTTCGTGGTTTTTTGGGGTTGACTGGCTACTACCACAAGTTTTTCAAGGATTATGGGAAGATTGCAGCTCCATTAATTGCTCTATTGAAAAAGGATGCTTTTACATGGACACTTGCTGCTCAGTGTGCATTTGACAAACTAAAACAAGCTATGTGTACTACACCTGTGCTAGCTATGCCCAATTTTTCCAAGCCCTTCACTATTGAGAGTGATGCTTGCGGCACTGGACTTGGTGCTGTTTTCCTTCAAGATGAACACCCCATTGCGTTCACCAGCAAAGCCCTTTCAGGTAAGAATTTAGCTGCCTCTACCTGTGAGAAGGAAATGATGGCTATTTTGCATGCAGTACAAAAGTGGCATCCATACCTATTAGGGAATCATTTCTGCATCAAGACTGATCACCAGAGTCTGAAATATTTCTTGGACTAGCGTGTCTCCTCCCTGGCACAACAGAAATGGGTTAGCAAACTCATGGGTTATGACTATGAGATCACTTACAAGAAGGGTAAAGACAATATTGTGGCAGATGCTCTTTCTCGCACATTTGATGCCTAAGGTTCTCTTTCAGCTATTTCTATGCCTGTTCCAAATTGGTTGCAATCTGTTCAACAAGGTTATGTCAATGACTCTTCCTTATCTTAGATCATCCAACGCTTGACCAACAACCCTTCTGCTATACCACATTACTCTTGGGATGGTGCTTCTCTACGATACAAGGGTCATCTGGTGCTTCCCCAGAGCACAGATCTTCAACAGGCTGTCTTCTATGAACTCCATGCTTCTCCATCGGCCGGGCACTCTGGGTTCCTCAAAACATATGAATGAGCACGGCGTAACTTCTTTTGGCAGGGCATGAAAAGGAAAATTCAACAGATGGTGGCTGAATGTGATACCTGCCAGCGCAATAAGGGTGAAACAACACTCGTTCCAGGATTGCTTGAACCCTTGCCCATACCTACACGGATTTGGATAGATATTTCTATGGATTTCATTGAAGGGCTCCCTAAATCTGGTGGGAAGACAGTGATTCTCTTTGTGTTTGATCGCCTCTCCAAATATAGTCATTTTTGTGCTCTCAGCCATCCCTATACAGCCTCCTCCGTCGCTCAAATTTTTATGGACCAAATTTTTTGTCTTCATGGCATCCCTTCTTCCATTGTCTCGGATCGTGATGCGACTTTCACCAGTCATTTTTGGACAGAACTATTTCGCCACACTGGAACCAAACTGAAGATGAGTTCAGGGTGTCACCCACAAACAGATGGTCAGACTGAAATTGTCAATAAATGCTTGGAAACTTATCTTCGATGCTTCACCTCGGAACAACAATATCAGTGGTCAAAGTGGCTCCCTCTCGCTGAATGGTGGTACATACCTCTTACCACACTACCTCTAAAATGACCCCATATGAAGCATTCTATGGTTAGGCACCTCCAGCTCTTCTTCCATACACCCCCACCAGTTCACCAGTTCAGGAAGTTGACACGGTCCTTCGCAACCGCGATCAGATTCTTCGCATTTTGCGGGACAATCTTCACATGGCAAGAAATCGCATGAAGCAACAAGCGTATCAGCACCGTTCAGAGCGCCCTTTTCAAGTCGGTGATATGGTTTTTCTTCATCTCCAACCGTACAAACAATCCTCCTTGAAACTCAAAGGGCATCATAAGCTTGCTCCAAAGTTCTATGGGCCATATCGGATTCTTCAGAAGATTGGGTCCATTGCTTATAAATTGGAACTTCCTCCTTCTTCCCACATTCATCCAGTCTTTCATGTCTCTTGTCTGAAGAAAGTTCTTGGCACCAACATTAGCGGCCAAACGATTTTACCCGAACTGGATAATGAAGGATCCATCCTTTTGGAGCCAGAGGCCATCCTCAATCGGCGCACGTGTCAGCTTCGCTCTCGTTCTATCACAGAGTTCTTAATTCAGTGGCACGGCATGCAACCAGAGGATGCTACATGGGAACCACTCCTTCAGATTCAACAACAATTTCCACATCTAAAGCTTTGAGGACAAAGCTTTTTTTAAGGGGGAGGGGATGTTAGGAACCCATGTCTTTACTTTGTTAGTATGTTGTTGTTGGACGCATATGCTTTGTAAGTCGTTCCATAGTATTTTTTGATCAATAGTTTGTGTTATTGTTGTTGGTGCATATGCTTTGTAAGTCGCCCGTAGTATTGTTGATCCATAGTTTGTAACGGCCCATGGGGTCGACCCATAGTATTGGCGCCTAGAATTAGTATATAAGTGTGTGTTGAGACCTATGAAGGCACCGTGAAGTTATTTGTATTGAGCTTGCTCATAGGAGGTTGCCCCCTCGAAGTGGCCCGTGATCAATATAAAAGTGATTCTGAGTTCTGTCATTTCTGCTATTTCGCATATTTTCATTAAGTAGTTGTTGCAGGTGCCTCACATTTCAACTTTGACCAACTTCTCGAAATTTAAATTTGAGAATAGATTTGGATGTCCCATTGGTAGAAAAGCATCGACACCAACTTTCGTGACATTTCGAGCTATTTTCTTCCCATTTAAGCCCAACTCTAAAGAAAACGCACGGTCGCATTTCATCCTTGACCAACTTCTTGGAATTGAAACTTGAGAATAGATTTGGATGTCCCATTTGTAGACATGCACGCATAACAACTTTCGTGACATTCCAAGCTAATTGCACACCCTCTAACCCCAAGTCTAGCGAAAACGCATGGTGGCGTTTCGACTTTGACCAACTTCTAGGAATTGAAATTTGAAAATAGATTTGCATGTCCCGTTGGTAGACAAGTGCGCACGCCAACTTTCGTGACATTCCAAGCTATTTTCTCGCCCTTTAATCCCAAGTCTAGTGAAAAAGCACGGTCAATTTTCAACTTTGACCAACTTCTCGAAATTTAAATTTGAGAATAGATTTGGATGTCACATTGGTAGAAAAACGTCGACACCAACTTTCGTGACATTCCGAGCTATTTTCTTCCCATTTAAGCCCAACTCTAGAGAAAACGCACGGTCGCATTTCATCTTTGACCAACTTCTCGAAATTGAAACCTGAGAATAGATTTGGATGTCCCATTTGTAGACATGCGCGCACAGCAACTTTCGTGACATTACGAGCTAATTTCACACCCTTTAAGCCCAAGTCTAGTTAAAACGCACGATCGAGTTTCAACTTTGAACAACTTCTCGGAATTGAAATTTGAGAATAGTTTTGGATGTCCCATCGGTAGACAAGCGTCCACACCAACTTTCGTGACGTTCCGAGCTATATTCCCCCACTTTAAGCCCAAGTCTAGCGAAAACTCACGGTCGAGTTTCGAATTTTACCAACTTCTCGGAATTGAAAATTGAGCATAGATTTGGATGTCCCATTGGTAGACAAATGCGCACGCCAACTTTCGTGACGTTCTGAGCTATTTTCTCACCCTTTAAGCCTAAGTCTAGCGAAAATGCACGGTCGATTTTCAACTTTGACCAACTTCTCGAAATTTAAATTTCAGAATAGATTTGGATGTCACATTGGTAGACAAGCGTCCACGCCAACTTTCGTGATGTTCCGAGCTATTTTCACACCCTTTAATCCCAAGTCTAGCGAAAATGCACGATCGAGTTTCAACTTTGACCAACTTCTCGGAATTGAAATTTGAGAATAGATTTGCATGTCCCGTTGGTAGACAAGCGTCCACACAAACTTTCGTGACGATCCGAGCTATTTTCTACCCCTTTAAGCCCAAGTCTAAAGAAAATGCACAGTCGAGTTTCGAATTTGACCAACTTGTCAAAATTAAAAATTGAGCATAGATTTGGATGTCCCGTTAGTAGACAAGTGCGCACGCCAACTTTCGTCACGTTCCGAGCTAATTTCACACCCTTTAAGCCCAAGTCTAGGTAAAACGCACGGTCGATTTTCAACTTTGACCAACTTCCCGCAATTTAAATTTGAGAATAGATTTGGATGTCCCATTTGTAGACAAGCATCCACACCAACTTTCATGATGTTCCTAGCTATTTTCTACCCGTTTAAGCCCAACTATAGCGAAAACGTACGGTCGAGTTTCAACTTTCACCAACTTCTCGGAATTGAAAATTGAGCATAGGTTTGGATGTCCCACTTTTAGACATTTGTGCACAACCACTTTCTTGACATTACGAGCTAATTTCACAACCTTTAAGCCCAAGTCTAGCAAAAATGCACGATCGAGTTTCAACTTTGACCAACTTCTCGGAATTAAAATTTGAGAATAGTTTTGGATGTCCCATTTGTCGACAAGCGTCCACAAAAACTTTTGGGACGTTCCGAGCTATTTTGTCCCCCTTTAAGCCCAAGTCTAGAGAGAACGCACGGTTGAGTTTAAAATTTGACCAACTTCTCAGAACTAAAAGTTGAGCATAGATTTGGATGTCCCATTTGTAGACATTCGTGCACAACAACTTTCGTCACATTACGAGCTAACTTCACACCCTTTAAGCTCTAGTCTAGCGAAAACGCATGGTGGCATTTCGACTTTGACCAACTTCTCGGAATTGAAATATGAGAATAGATTTGGATGTCCCGTTGGTAGACAAGTGCACACGCCAACTTTCATGACGTTACTAGCTATTTTCCCACCCTTTAAGCCCAAGTCTAGCGAAAACGCACGATCGAGTTTGAACTTTGACCAACTTCTCAGAATTGAAATTTGAGTATAGTTTTGGATGTCCCATTGGTAGACAAGCGTCCACACCAACTTTCGTGACGTTCCGAGCTATTTTGTCCCCCTTTAAGCCCAAGTCTAGCGAAAACGCACGGTCAAGTTTCAAATTTGACCAACTTCTTGGAATTGAAAATTGAGCATAGATATGGATGTCCCGTTGGTAGACAAATGCGCACGCCAACTTTCGTCACATTACGAGCTAATTTGACACCCTTTAAGCTCAAGTCTAGCAAAAACGCATGGTCACGTTTCGACTTTGACCAACTTCTTGGCATTGAAATATGAGAATAGATTTGGATGTCCCGTTGGTAGACAAGTGCGCATGCCAACTTTCGTGACGTTCCGAGCTATTTTCCCGCCCTTTAAGCCCAAGTCTAGCGAAAATGCACGGTCGATTTTCAACTTTGACCAACTTCTCGGAATTTAAATTTGAGAATGGATTTGGATGTCACATTGGTAGACGAGCGTCCACGCGAACTTTTGTGACGTTCCGAGCTATTTTCACACCCTTTAAGCCCAAGTCTAGCGAAAACGCACGATCGAGTTTCAACTTTGACCAACTTCTCAGAATTGAAATTTGAGAATAGGTTTGGATGTCCCATTGGTAGACAAGCGTCCACACCAACATTCATTACGTTCCGAGCTATTTTCTCCCCCTTTAAGCCCAACTGTAGCGAAAACGTACGGTCGAGTTACAACTTTTAGCAACTTCTCGGAATTGAAAATTGAGCATAGATTTGGATGTCCCATTTGTAGACATTCGCGCACAAAAACTTTCATCATATTACGAGCTAATTTCACACCCTTTAAGCTCAAGTCTGGTGAAAACGCATGGTGGCGATTCGACTTTGACCAACTTCTAGGAATTGAAATATGAGAATAGATTTGGATGTCCCGTTGGTAGACAAATGCGCACGCCAACTTTCGTGACGTTCTGAGCTATTTTCTCCCCCTTTAAGCCCAAGTCTAGCGAAAACGCACGATTGAGTTTCAACTTTGACCAACTTGTCGGAATTGAAAATTGAGCATAGATTTGGATGTCCCGTTGGTAGACAAGTGCGCACACCAACTTTCGTGACATTTCGAGCTAATTTCACACCCTTTAAGCCCAAGTCTAGGGAAAATGCACGGTCGATTTTCAACATTGACCAACTTCTCGCAATTTAAATTTGAGAATAGATTTGGATGTCACATTTGTAGACATGTGCGCACTAAATCTTTCGTGATTTTACGATCTAATTTCACACACTTTAATCCCAAGTCTAGCGAAAACGCATGGTGGCGTTTCGACTTTGACCAACTTCTCGGAATTGAAATTTGAAAATAGATTTGCATGTCCCGTTGGTAGACAAGTGCGCATGCCAACTTTCGTAATCGTGATCATGTTTGACCTAATTCTCGGAAATGAAAATTGAGAGTAGATTTGGATTTCCCATTTGTAGACATGCATGCACAGCAACTTTCGTGACGTTACGACCGAATTTTACACCGTTTAAGCTCAAGTTTAGCGAAAACGCATGGTGGCATTTCGGCTTTGACCAACTTCTTGGAATTGAAATTTGAGAATAGATTTGGATTTCCCATTGGTAGACAAGTGCGCACACCAACTTTCGTGATGTTCCAAGCTATTTTCTCGCCCTTTAAGCCCAAGTCTAGTGAAAACGCACGGTCAATTTTCAACATTGACCAACTTCTTGAAATTGAAATTTGAGAATAGATTTGGATGTCCCATTGGTAGAAAAGCGTTGACACCAACTTTCATGACATTCCGAGCTATTTTCTTCCCATTTAAGCCCAACTCTAGAGAAAATGCACGGTCGCGTGTCATCTTTGACCAACTTCTCGGAATTGAAACTTGACAATAGATTTGGATGTCCCATTTGTAGACATGCGTGCACAGCAACTTTCGTGACATTTCGAGCTAATTTCACACCCTTTAAGCCCAAGTCTAGCGAAAACGCATGGTGGCGTTTCGACTTTGACCAACTTCTCGGAACTGAGATTTGAAAATAGATTTGCATGTCCCGTTGGTAGACAAGTGCGCACGCCAACTTTCGTGACGTTCCAAGCTATTTTCTCGCCCTTTAAGCGCAAGTCTAGTGAAAACGCACGGTCAATTTTCAACTTTGACCAACTTCTCGAAATTTAAATTTAAGAATAGATTTAGATGTCCCACTGGTAGAAAAGCGTCGACACCAACTTTCGTGACATTCCAAGCTATTTTCTTCCCATTTAAGCCAAACTCTAGAGAAAACGCACGGTCGCATTTCATCTTTGACCAACTTCTCGGAATTGAAACTTGAGAATAGATTTGGATGTCCCATTTGTAGACATGCGCGCACAACAACTTTCGTGACATTATGAGCTATTTTCTCCCCCTTTAAGCCCAAGTCTAGCGAAAACACACGGTCAAGTTTCAAATTTTACCCACTTCTCGGAATTGAAAATCGAGCATAGATTTGGATGTCCCGTTAGTAGACAAATGCGCACGCCAACTTTCGTGACGTTCCGAGCTATTTTGTCACCCTTTAAGCCTAAGTCTAGCGAAAATGCACGGTCGATTTTCAACTTTGACCAACTTCTCGGAATTTAAATTTGAGAATAGATTTGGATGTCACATTGGTAGACGAGCGTCCACGCCAACTTTCGTGACGTTCCGAGCTATTTTCACACCCTTTAAGCCCAAGTCTAGCGAAAAACGCACGATCGAGTTTCAACTTTGACCAACTTCTCGGAATTGAAATTTGAGAATAGTTTTGGATGTCCCATTGGTAGACAAGCGTCCACACCAACTTTTGTGACGTTCCGAGCTATTTTCTCCCCCTTTAAGCCCAATTCTAAGGAAAACGCACGGTAGAGTTTCGAATTTGACCAACTTGTCGGAATTAAAAATTGAGCATAGATTTGGATCTCCCGTTGGTAGACAAGTGCGCATGCCAACTTTCGTCACGTTCTGAGCTAATTTCACACCCTTTAAGCCCAAGTCTAGGTAAAACGCACGGTCGATTTTCAACTTTGACCAACTTCTCGCAATTTAAATTTGAGAATAGATTTGGATGTCCCATTGGTCGACAAGCGTCCACACCAACTTTCATGATGTTCCTAGCTATTTTCTCCCCGTTTAATCCCAACTCTAGCGAAAACGTACGGTTGAGTTTCAACTTTCACCAAATTCTCGGAATTGAAAATTGAGTATAGGTTTGGATGTCCCATTTGTAGAAATTTGCGCACAACCACTTTCGTGACATTACGAGCTAATTTCACAACCTTTAAGCCCAAGTCTAGCGAAAACGCACGATCGAGTTTCAACTTTGACCAACTTCTCGAAATTGAAATTTGAGAATAGTTTTGGATGTCCCATTGGTAGAAAAGTGTCCACACCAACTTTCGTGACGTTTCGAGCAATTTTCTCCCCCTTTAAGCCCAAGTCTAGCGAAAACGCACGGTCGAGTTTCGAATTTGACCAACTTCTCGGAATTAAAAATTGAGCATAGATTTGGATGTCCTGTTGGTAGACAAATGCGCACGCCAACTTTCGTGACAATTCGAGCTATTTTCTCAGCCTTTAAGCCCAAGTCTAGCGGAAATGCACGGTCGATTTTGAACTTTGACCAACTTCTTGAAATTACAACTTTCTTGATTTTACGAGCTAATTTCACACACTTTAATCCCAAGTCTAGATAAAAGGCATGGTGGCGTTTCGACTTTGACCAACTTCTTGCAGTTGAAATTTGAGAATAATTTTGGATGTCCCATTGGTAGACAAGCGTCCACACCAACTTTCGTTACGTTCCGAGCTATTTTCTCCCCCTTTAAGCCCAATTGTAGCGAAGACGTACGGTCGAGTTACGACTTTTACCAACTTCTCAGAATTGAAAATTGAGCATATATTTGGATGTCCCATTTGTAGACATTCGCGCACAAAAACTTTTGTCACATTAAGAGCTAATTTCATACCCTTTAAGCTCAAGTGTAGCGAAAACGCACGATCGAGTTTCAACTTTGACCAACTTCTCGGAATTGAAATTTGAGAATAGTTTTGGATGTCCCATTGGTAGACAAGCGTCCACACCAACTTTCGTGACGTTCCGAGCTATTTTCTCCCCCTTTAAGCCCAAGTCTAGCGAAAAACGCACGGTCGAGTTTCGAATTTGACCAACTTCTTAGAATTTAAAATTTAACATAGATTTGGATGTCCCGTTGGTAGACAAATGCGCACGCCAACTTTCGTGACGTTCCGAGCTATTTTGTCAGGCTTTAAGCCTAAGTCGAGAGAAAATGCACGGTCGATTTTCAACTTTGACCAACTTCTCGGAATTTAAATTTGAGAATGGATTTGGATGTCCCGTTGGTAGATAAGTGCACACGCCAACTTTCGTGACGTTCTGAGCTATCGATCGGGACGAAAATGTTAGGATATTCCTATACTCCATCCTAGTCCCACCAGTATTTTGATCATTTACATTTTCAGTCATGCATGCACGTTTTAGGGTTTGCATGCATTCTAGGGTTTGCATGCATTTTGCATGCATCCCAGTCATCAGTCTAGCACCTAGCCCTCAGTTATCCAGCCCCCAGGAGCTTCTCACTATTCAGTTTTAGCCCTCCAGTTGCTTAATGCGCCCTTCTTCCTTGATTTTAGGGAGCAACTCGCCCTCCTTCACCTACCAGTCCAGTTGTCACTCAGTTACACTCAGTTACACTCAGTTACAATCAGTTACACTCAGTTACACTTAGTTACACTCAGTTACAGTCAGTTACACTCAGTTACACTCAGTTACATTCAGCTACATTCAGTTACACTCAGTTACACTCAGTTACATTGAGTTACACTCAGTTACATTGAGTTACACTCAGTTACACCTACCAGAGTTAGTTTGACTGATGGTTGACAGTTACTTGAGCATTGATGACTCCACTGATGATGATGAAGACTTCCAGTTGCACTCCGATGATCATGAGGACACCTAGTTGTGCTCCGATGACACTCCAGTGATCCTTTGATCACTCCATGAAGGCTAATTCGAATTGCCACCTTAGGAATTCGAATTCCTCATGCATTGTATTATTTATATGTCCATTTGTGATTAATAATTAAGTATGACCGAAGTATTATTGCTTCTATCTGAGTTCTACTGTACCATATTATTCTATTGCTCATTATACTGCATGTATCAATCTTCTTCTATTTTCTTGCTTAATCATAATTATTCTCTTGTGAGATACATCATCTCTTAGATCTGCTGTGAGGATTTTCACATGGTATCAGAGCATGTTGAGAGTATTGTTTATCTCCATTCTTGAGAGTTTTTTTGCAGGTTATTACCAAGATTTCGAGTTCAGCAGTTGCAGCAGTTTCTGCATTTTTGCAGCAGTAGCAGTTGCAGTTATTCTATATTGTTTTTGCAGGTCTTCTACAACTTCAATGAATTTAGAAGAAATTACTCCTCTTTCTCCATTCAACTATGATGAATGGAAACCAAGAATGATAGCATATTTGAAGAGCCATGATCTCTTTGATTGCTATTTTGAAAGAGAGTTCGAATCCTCTACAAAGAAGATTAAATGGTTGAATAAAGGTGACATGCACATTGGAAGAATGATGCTTGCTATGACTGATTACATATTGTACCCGACCATCATTGATATTGAAACTCCAAAAGAGTTATGGGCTCATCTGGATGAAAGATTCGGCAAAAAGAATGATGGATTTGGTCCAAATCCCTTCAAAAGCAAGCAAGTTGATGCATTCGCTCCACTTGATGGTCTCTCAGATCATGATGCATTCGCTCCTCCTGATGGTCTCTCAGATCATGTTGCATTCGCTCCCCTTGATGATCTCTCAGATCATGAACCAGTATCATCTCATATTGAAGTTGTTGACAAAGAACTTGCAGATTCTCCGCTCATGCTCAAACTTTCTTCTCTTTCTGTGCCAGTTCACACTAGATATTGCAGAAGGTCCTAAATACTCTCTTGCACCAGAGTTTGTTGGTTTGCATCATGATCACATGATTATTTCGGAGGTAACATCAGCTATTGGAGGTAATGCATTCGCTCCTCTTCAGCAAACATCTCTTATTTACTACTATATGATCATTAGCACATGCTTTCAGAAGGTTATTGAAGAATATGGCCATTGCCACCCGCTTGAGATAATTTCTCATGCATATGATAGTTTTGATCTCACCCTTGCTGGTTCAAAGGAGATCTCAAGAAACTGTTTTGAAAGTCTTAAATCTGATTTTGATTTCAAGCAAACATGTAATAGTTCTTTTTGGAATAATCTCACCCATGGTGGTTCGAAGGAGAAGACAAAGGACTATATGCACATTCAAAAATTTGATCCTACCTCAGCTGATTCGAATCACAGGTTCAAGGATCATTCTAATACTATTGGATTTGTTCTCATCACATTCGATCTGAAGAGCAAGTACAAGCACATGCTTTTTGAGCATGATCCACTTCTTCCCAAGAAGAAGATACCTCCAGACATATGACCAAGCATCACACATGCTTTAGTTTGGAGCTTTTATTTTTATGTGTGCCTTACAGTCTATTTTTTGAGGAGGGGGTATGTTTCCCATGAAATTTTCCCACTTCCTTGGTTTATTGATTGTTATTATTCATTGTATTGGGTGACCTTTGGTCTTAGTTACCAGGGCCCAGGATGGATTAAGGGGGGGTGTTAGGATATTCCTATACTCCATCCTAGTCCCACCAGTATTTTGATCATTTACATTTTCAGTCATGCATGCACGTTTTAGGGTTTGCATGCATTCTAGGGTTTGCATGCATTTTGCATGCATCCCAGTCATCAGTCTAGCACCTAGCCCTCAGTTAGCCAGCCCCCAGGAGCTTCTCACTATTCAGTTTTAGCCCTCCAGTTGCTTAATGCGCCCTTCTTCCTTGATTTTAGGGAGCAACTCGCCCTCCTTCACCTACCAGTCCAGTTGTCACTCAGTTACACTCAGTTACACTCAGTTACAATCAGTTACACTCAGTTACACTTAGTTACACTCAGTTACAGTCAGTTACAGTCAGTTACACTCAGTTACATTCAGTTACATTCAGTTACACTCAGTTACACTCAGTTACATTGAGTTACACTCAGTTACATTGAGTTACACTCAGTTACATTGAGTTACACTCAGTTACACCTACCAGAGTTAGTTTGACTGATGGTTGACAGTTACTTGAGCATTGATGACTCCACTGATGATGATGAAGACTTCCAGTTGCACTCCGATGATCATGAGGACACCTAGTTGTGCTCCGATGACACTCCAGTGATCCTTTGATCACTCCATGAAGGCTAATTCGAATTGCCACCTTAGGCATTCGAATTCCTCATGCATTGTATTATTTATATGTCCATTTGTGATTAATAATTAAGTATGACCGAAGTATTATTGCTTCTATCTGAGTTCTACTAAACCATATTATTCTGTTGCTCATTATACTGCATGTATCAATCTTCTTCTATTTTCTTGCTTAATCATAATTATTCTCTTGTGAGATACATCATCTCTTAGATCTGCTGTGAGGATTTTCACAGAAAACGCATGATCGTGTTTCGGATTTGACCTACTTCTCGGAAATGAAAATTGAGAATAGATTTGGATGTCCCATTTGTAGACATGCACGCACAACAACGTTCGTGACGTTACGAGCTAATTTCACACCCTTTCAGCTCAAGTCTAACGAAAACGTATGGTGGCATTTCGACTTTGACCAGCGTTTGGGATTTGAAATTTGAAAATAGATTTGGATGTCCCGTTGGTAGACAAGTGCACATGCCAACTTTCGTGACGTTCCGAGCTATTTTCTTCCCCTTTAAGCCCAACTCTAGAGAAAATGCACGGTCGTGTTTCGGCTTTGAGCTACTTCTCGAAATTGAAAATTGAGAATAGATTTGGATGTACCATTTGTAGATATGCGTGCACAGCAACTTTCGTGACATTACGAGCTAATTTTACACCCTTTAAGCTCAAGTTTAGCGAAAATGCACGGTGGCGTTTCGGCTTTGACCAACTTCTTGGAATTGAAATTTGAGAATAGATTTGGATGTCCCATTGGTAGACAAGCGTCCACACCAACGTTCGTGATGTTCCAAGCTATTTTCTCACCCTTTAAGCCCAAGTCTAGCGAAAACGCACGGTCAATTTTCAACTTTGACCAACTTCTCGAAATTTAAATTTGAGAATAGATTTGGATGTCCCATTGGTAGACAAGCGTCCACACCAACTTTTGTGACATTCCGAGCTATTTTATTCCCATTTAAGCCCAACTCAAGAGAAAACGCACGGTTGCGTTTCATCT
Source organism: Larix kaempferi (assembly GCA_027924585.1). Taxonomy (NCBI): domain Eukaryota; kingdom Viridiplantae; phylum Streptophyta; class Pinopsida; order Pinales; family Pinaceae; genus Larix; species Larix kaempferi. The sequence continues at coordinate 5,334,676 of BSBM01001417.1, read as the reverse complement.
TTGACCAACTTCTCAGAATTGAAAATTGAGAATAGATTTGGATGTCCCATTTGTAGACATGCGCGCACAGCAACTGTCGTGACATTACGAGCTAATTTCACATCCTTTAAGCCTAAGTCTAACGAAAACGCACGATCGAGTTTCGAATTTGACCAACTTCTCGGAATTCAAAATTGAGCATAGATTTGGATGTCTCGTTCGTAGACAAGTGCGCACGCCAACTTTTGTGATGTTCCGAACTAATTTCACACCCTTTTAGCCCAAGTCTAGGGAAAACGCACAGTAGATTTTCAACTTTGACCAACTTCTCGCAATTTAAATTTGAGAATAGATTTGGATGTCACATTTGTAGACATGTGCGCACTACAACTTTCATGATTTCACAAGCTAATTTCACACACTTTAATACAAGTCTAGAGAAAATGCATGGTGGCGTTTCGACTTTGACCAACTTCTTGCAATTAAAATTTGAGAATAGTTTTTGATGTCCCATTGGTAGACAAACGTCCACACCAACATTCGTTACGTTCCGAGAAAACGTATGGTCTAGTTACGACTTTCACCAACTTCTCGGAATTGAAAATTGAGCATAGATTTGGATATCCCATTTGTAGACATTCGCGCACAACAACTTTCCTCACATTACGAGCTAATTTCACACCCTTTAAGCTCAAGTCTAGCGAAAATGCCCGATCGAGTTTCAACTTTGACCAAGTTCTCAGAATTTAAATTTGAGAATAGATTTGGATGTCACATTGGTAGACGAGCGTCCACGCCAACTTTCGTGATGTTACGAGCTATTTTCACACCCCTTAAGCCCAAGTCAAGCGAAAATGCACGATCGAGTTTCAACTTTGACCAAATTCTTGGAATTGAAAATTCAGCATAGATTTGGATGTCTCGTTCGTAGACAAGTGCGCACGTCAACTTTCGTGACGTTCCGAGCTAATTTCACACCCTTTAAGCCCAAGTCTAGGGAAAACGCATGGTAAATTTTAACCTTTGACCAACTTCTCACAATTTAAATTTGAGAATAGATTTGGATGTCACATTTGTAGACATGTGCGCACTACAACTTTCATGATTTCACGAGCTAATTTCACACTCTTTAATCCCAAGTCTAGAGAAAATGCATGGTGGCGTTTCGAATTTGACCAACTTCTTGCGATTGAAATTTGAGAATAGTTTTGGATGTCCCATTGGTAGAAAAGCGTCACACCAACATTCCTTATGTTCCGAGCTATTTTCTCCGCCTTTAAGCCCAACTGTAGCGAAAACGTACGGTCGAGTTACGACTTTCACCAACTTCTCGGAAATGAAAATTGAGCATAGATTTGGATGTCCCATTGGTAGAGAAATGCGCACGCCAACTTTCGTGATGTTCCGAGCTATTTTCTCACCCTTTAAGCATAAGTCTAGCGAAACTGCACTGTCGATTTTCAACTTTGACCAACTTCTCGGAATTTAAATTTGAGAATAGATTTGGATGTCACATTGGTAAACGAGCGTCCACGCCAACCTTTGTGACGTTCTGAGCTATTTTCACACCCTTTAAGCCCAAGTCTAGCGAAAACGCACGATCGAGTTTCAACTTTGACCAACTTCTCGGAATTGAAATTTGAGAGTAGTTTTGGATGTCCCATGGGTAGACAAGCGTCCACACCAACTTTCGTGATGTTCCGAGCTATTTTCTCCCCCTTTAAGCCCAAGTCTAGCGAAAACACACGGTCGAGTTTCGAATTTGACCAACTTCTCGGAATTGAAAATTGGGCATAGATTTGGATGTCCCGTTGCTAGACAAATGCGCACGCCAACTTTCCTGACGTTCAGAGCTATTTTCTCAACCTTTAAGCCTAAGTCTAGCGAAAATGCACAGTCGACTTTCAACTTTGACCAACTTCTCAGAATTTAAATTTGAGAATAGATTTCGATGTCACATTGTAGACGAGCGTCCACGCCAACTTTCGTGACGTTCCAAGCTATTTTCACACGCTTTAAGCCGAAGTCTAGCGAAAACGCACGATCGACTTTCAACTTTGACCAACTTCTCGGAATTGAAATTTGAGAATAGTTTTGGATGTCCCATTGGTAGACAAGCGTCCACACCATCATTCGTTACATTCCGAGCAAATTTCACACCCTCTAAGCCCAAGTCTACGGAAAATGCACGATCGAGTTTCGACTTTGACCAACTTCTTGGAATTGAAATTTGAGAATAGTTTTGGATGTCCCATTGGTAGACAAGCGTCCACACCAACTTTTGTGACGTTCCTAGATATTTTCTCCCCGTTTATGCCCAACTATAGCGAAAACGTACGGTCGAGTTTCAACTTTCACCAACTTCTCGGAATTGAAAATTGAGCATAGGTTTGGATGTCCCATTTGTAGACATTCGTGCACAACAACTTTCGTCACATTACGAGCTAATTTCACACTCTTTAAGCTCAAGTCTAGCAAAAACGCATGGTGGCATTTCGTCTTTGACCAACTTCTCGTAATTGAAATATGATAATAGATTTCGATGTCCAATTGGTAGACAAGTGTGCACGCCAACTTTCGTGACGTTCCGAGCTATTTTCCCACCCTTTAAGCCCAAGTCTAGTGAAAACGCACGATCGAGTTTCAACTTTGACCAACTTCTCGGAAATTAAATTTGAGAATAGTTTTGGATGTCCCATTGGTAGACAAGCGTCCACAGCAACTTTTGTGACGTTCCGAGCTAATTTCACACCCTCTAAGCCCAAGTCTAGGGAAAACGCACGATCGAGTTTCGACTTTGACCAAATTATCGGAATTGAAAATTGAGCATAGATTTCGATGTCCCGTTGGTAGACAAGTGCGCACGCCAACTTTTGTGACGTTCCGAGCTAATTTCAAACCCTTTAAGCCCAAGTCTAGGGAAAACGGATGGTCGATTTTCAACTTTGACCAACTTCTCGCAATTTAAATTTGAGAATAGATTTGGATGTCACATTTGTAGACATGTGCGTACTACAACTTTCGTGATTTGAAGAGCTAATTTCACACACTTTAATCCCAAGTCTAGAGAAAACGCATGGTGGCGTTTCGACTTTGACCAACTTCTTGGAATTGAAATTTGAGAATAGTTTTGGATGTCGCATTGGTAGAAAAGCGTCCACACAAACTTTTGTGATGTTCCTAGCTATTTTCTCCCCGTTTAAGTCCAACTCTAGCGAAAACGTACGGTCGAGTTTCAACTTTCACCAACTTCTCAGAATTTAAAATTGAGCATAGGTTTGGATGTCCCATTTGTAGACATTTGCGCACAACAACTTTCGTGACATTACGAGCTAATTTCACACCCTTTAAGCCCAAGTCTAGCGAAAACGCACGATCGAGTTTCAACTTTGACCAACTTCTTGGAATTGAAATTTGAGAATAGTTTTGGATGTCCCATTGGTAGACAAGCGTCCACACCAACGTTTGTGACGTTTCAAGCTATTTTCTCCCTCTTTAACCCCAAGTCTAGTGAAAACGCACGGTCGAGTTTCGAATTTGACCAACTTCTTGGAATTAAAAATTGAGCTTAGATTTGGATGTCCCGTTGGTAGACAAATGCGCACGCCAACTTTCGTGACGTTTCGAGATATTTTCTCACCCTTTAAGCCTAAGTCTAGCGAGAATGCACGGTCGATTTTAAAATTTGACCAACTTCTCGGAACTGAAATTTGAGAATAGTTTTGGATGTCCCATTGGTAGACAAGCGTCCACACCAACATTCGTTACGTTCCGAGCTATTTTCCCCCCCTTTAAGCCCAACTGTAGCGAAAATGTACGGTCGAGTTATGAATTTCACCAAATTCTCGGAATTGAAATATGAGAATGGATTTGGATGTCCCGTTGGTAGACAAGTGCGCACGCCAACTTTTGTGACGTTCTGAGCTATTTTCCCACCCTTTAAGCCCAAGTCTAGCGAAAATGCACAATTGAGTTTCAACTTTGACCAACATCTCGGAATTGAAATTTGAGAATACTTTTGGATGTTCCATTGGTAGACAAGCAACCACACCAACTTTCATGATGTTCCGAGCTATTTTCCCACCCATTAAGCCCAAGTCTAGCGAAAACGCACAGTCGAGTTTCGAATTTGACCAACTTCTCGGAATTTAAATTTGAGAATAGATTTGGATGTCACAATGGTAGACGAGCGTCCACGTCAACTTTCGTGACGTTCCGAGTGTCCCATTAGTAGAAAAGCATCGACACCAACATTCGTTACGTTCCGAGCTATTTTCTCCCCCTTTAAGCCCAACTGTAGTGAAAACGTACGGTCGAGTTACGACTTTCATCAACTTATCGGAATTGAAAAGAGCATAGATTTGGATGTCCCATTTGTAGACATTTGCCCACAACAACTTTCGTCACATTATGAGCTAATTTCACACCCTTTAAGCTCAAGTCTAGCGAAAACGCATGGTGGTGTTTCGACTTTGACCAACTTCTCGGAATTGAAGTATGAGAATAGAGTTGAAAGTCCCGTTGGTAGACAAATGCGCACGCCAACGTTTGTGACATTCCGATCTATTTTGTCACCCTTTAAGCCCAAGTCTAGCGAATATGCACGGTTGATTTTCAACTTTGACCAACTTCTCAGAATTTAAATTTGAGAATAGATTTGGATGTCACATTGGTAGACGAGCAACCACACCAACTTTCGTGACGTTTCGAGCTATTTTCACACCCTTTAAGCCCAAGTCTAGCGTAAAAGCATGATCGAGTTTCAACTTTGACCAACTTCTCGGAATTGAAATTTGAGAATAGTTTTGGATGTCCCATTGGTAGAAAAGCATCCACACCAACATTCATTACGTTCCGAGCTATTTTCTCCCCCTTTAAGCCCAACTATAGCGAAAACGTACGGTCGAGTTATGACTTTCACCAACTTCTCGGATAGAAAATGGAGCATAGATTTGGATGTCCCATTTGTAGACATTCGCGCACAACAACTTTCATCAGATTACGAGCTAATTTCACATCCTTTAAGCTCATGTCTAGCGAAAACGCATGGTGGCATTTCGACTTTGACCAACTTCTCGGAATTGAAATATGAGAATAGATTTGGAAGTCCCGTTGGTAGACAAGTGTGCACGCCAACTTTCGTGATGGTACGAGCTATTTTCCCACCCTTTAAGCCCAAGTCTAGCGAAAACGCACGATCGAGTTTCAACTTTGACCAACTTCTCGGAATTGAAATTTGAGAATAGTTTTGGATGTCCCATTGGTAGACAAGCGTCCACACCAACATTTGTTACATTCCGAGTTACGAATTTCACCAGCTTCTTGGAATTGAAAATTGAGCATAGATTTGGATGTCCCATTTGTAGACATTCGCGCCCAACAACTTTCGTAACATTGCAAGCTAATTTCACACCCTTTAAGCTCAAGTCTAGAGAAAACGCATGGTGGAATTTCGACTTTGACCACCTTCTCGGAATTGAAATATGAGAATAGATTTGGATGTCCCGTTGGTAGACAAGTGTGCACGCTATTTTTCGTGACGTTCCGGGTTATTTTCCCACAATTTAAGCCCAACTGTAGCGAAAACGCACGATCGAGTTTCAAATTTGACCAACTTCTCGGAATTAAAAATTGAGCATATATTTGGATGTCCCGTTGGTAGACAAATGCATACGCCAACTTTCGTGACATTCCGAGCTATTTTCTCACCCTTTAAGCCCAAGTCTAGCGAAAATGCACGGTCGATTTTCAACTTTGACCAACTTCTCGGAATTTAAATTTTAGAATAGATTTGGATGTCACATTGGTAGACGAGCGTCCACGCCAACTTTCGTGACGTTCCGAGTTATTTTCACACCCTTTAAGCCCAAGTCTAGCGAAAACGCACCATCGAGTTTCAACTTTGACCAACTTCTCAGAATTGAAAATTGAGCATAGATTTGGATGTCCCGTTGGTTGACAAGTGCGCATACCAACTTTCGTGACATTCCAAGCTGATTTCACACCCTTTAATCCCAAGTCTAGGGAGAACGCACAGTTGATTTTGAACATTGACCAACTTCTCGCAATTTAAATTTGAGAATAGATTTGGATGTCGCATTTGTAGACATGTGCGCACTACAACTTTCGTGATTATACGAGCTAATTTCAAACACTTTAATCCCAAGTGTAGAGAAAACGCATGGTGGCGTTTCGACTTTGACCAATTTCTTGGAATTGAAATTTGAGAATAGTTTTGGATGTCCCATTGGTAGACAAGTGTGCATGCCAACTTTCGCGATGTTCCGAGCTATTTTCTGCCCCTTTATGCCCAACTCTAATGAAAACGCACGGTCGAGTTTCAACTTTGACAAACATTTCGGAATTAAAATTTGAGATTAGTTTTGGATGTACCATTAGTAGACAAGCGTCCATACCAACTTTCGTGACATTTCGAGCTATTTTCTCTCCCTTCAAGCCAAACTCTAGCGAAAATGTACGGTCGAGTTTCGACTTTCACCAACTTCTCAAAATTCAAAATTGAGCATAGATTTGGATGTCCCATTTGTAGACATACGTGCACAGCAACATTCGTGATGTTCCGAGCTAATTTCACACCCTTTAAGCTCAAATCTAGTGAAAAAGCATGGTGGCGTTTTGACTTTGACCAACTTCTCAGAATTGAAATTTGAGAATAGATTTGGATGTCCCGTTGGTAGACAAGTGTACACGCCAACTTTCATGACGTTCCAAGCTATTTTCTCCCCCTTTAAGCCTAAGTCTAGTGAAAACGCACGTTCAATTTTCAACTTTGACCAACTTCTCGGAATTTAAATTTGAGAATAGATTTGAATGTCCCATGGGTAGAAAACCGTCCACACCAACTTTCGTGACATTCCGAGCTATTTTCTTCCCATTTAAGCCCAAGTCTAGCAAAAACGCACGGTCGAGTTTCGAATTTGACCAACTTCTCGGAATTGAAACTTGATAATAGTTTTGGATGTCCCATTGGTAGACAAGCGTCCACACCAACTTTCGTGACATTCCGAGCTATTTTCTACCCCTTTAGCGAAAACGCACGGTCGAGTTTCGAATTTGACCAACTTCTCGGAATTGAAAATTGAGCATAGACAAATGCACGGTAGACAAATGCGCACGCCAACTTTCGTGACGTTCCGGGCTATTTTCTCACCTTTTTAAGCCTAAGTCTAATGAAAATGCACAGTCGAGTTTCAACTTTCACCAACTTCTCGGAATTGAAATTTGAGAATAGTTTTGGATGTCCCATTGGTAGACAAGCGTCCACACCAACTTTCGTGACGTTCCAAGCTATTTTCTCTACCTTTAAGCCCAAGTCTAGTGAAAACGCACAGTCGAGTTTCGAATTTGACCAACTTGTCAGAATTAAAAATTGAGCATAGATTTGGATGTCCCATTGGTAGACAAGTGCGCACGCCAACGTTCGTCACGTTCCGAGCTAATTTCACACCCTTTAAGCCCAAGTCTAGGTAAAATGCACGGTCGATTTCCAACTTTGACCAACTTCTCGGAATTGAAATTTGAGAATAGATTTGGATGTCCCATTGGTAGACAAGCGTCCAAACCATCTTTCATGATGTTCCTAGCTATTTTCTCCCCGTTTAAGCCTAACTCTAGCAAAAACGTACGGTCGAGTTTCAACTTTCACCAACTTCTCGGAATTGAAAATTGAGCATAGGTTTGGATGTCCCATTTGTAGACATTTGCGCACAACCACTTTCGTGACATTACGAGCTAATTTCACAACCTTTAAGCCCAAGTCTAGTGAAAATGCACGATCGAGTTTCAACTTTGACCAACTTCTCGGAATTGAAATTTGAGAATAGTTTTGGATGTGCCATTGGTAGACTTGCCCACACAAACTTTCGGGACGTTCCGAGCTATTTTCTCCCCCTTTAAGCGCAACTCTAGCGAAAATGCACGGTCGAGTTTCGAATTTGACCAACTTCTCAGAATTGAAAATTGAGCATAGATTTGGATGTCCCGTTTGTAGACAAATGCGCACGCCAACTTTCGTGACGTTTCGAGCTATTTTCTCACCCTTTAAGCCTAAGTCTAGCAAAAATGCACGGTCGATTTTCAACTTTGACCAACTTCTCGAAATTTAAATTTGAGAATAGATTTGGATGTCACATTGGTAGACAACCGTCCACGCCAACTTTCATGACGTTCCGAGCTATTTCCACACCCTTTAAGCCCAAGTCTAGGGAAAACGCACGATCGAGTTTCGACTTTTACCAAATTCTCGGAATTGAAAATTGAGCATAGAATTGGATGTCCACGCCAACTTTCGTGACGTTCCGAGCTATTTCCACACCCTTTAAGCCCAAGTCTAAAGAAAACACACGGTCGATTTTCAACTTTGACCAACTTCTCGCAATTTAAATTTGAGAATAGATTTGTATGTCACATTTGTGGACATGTGCGTACTACAACTTTTGTGATTTTACGAGCTAATTTCACACACTTTAATCCCAAGTCTAAAGAAAACGCATGGTGGCGTTTCGACTTTGACCAACTTCTTGGAATTGAAATTTGAGAATATTTTTGGATGTCCCATTGGTAGACAAGCGTCGACACAAACTTTTGTGACGTTCCTAGCTATTTTCTCCCCATTTAAGCCCAACTCTAGTGAAAACGTACGGTCAAGTTTGAACTTTCACCAACTTCTCGGAATTGAAAATTGAGCATAGGTTTGGATGTCCCATTTGTAGACATTTGTGTACAACAACTTTCGTGACAATACAAGCTAATTTCACACCCTTTAAGCCCAAGTCTAGCGAAAATGCACGATCGAGTTTCAACTTTGACCAACTTCTCGAAATTGAAATTTGAGAATAGTTTTGGATGTCCCATTGGTAGACAAGCGTCCACACCAACGTTTGTGACGTTTCGAGCTATTTTCTCCCCCTTTAAGCCCAAGTCTAGTGAAAACGCACGGTCGAGTTTTGAATTTGACCAACTTCTTGGAATTAAAAATTGAGCATAGATTTGGATGTCCCTTTGGTAGACAAATGTGCACGCCAACTTTCGTGACATTCCGAGCTATTTTCTCACCCTTTAAGCCTAAGTCTAGAGAAATTGCACGGTCAATTTTCAAATTTGACCAACTTCTCGGAATTGAAATTTGAGAATAGTTTTGGATGTCCCATTGGTAGAAAAGCATCCACACCAACATTCGTTACGTTTCGAGCTATTTTCTCCCCCTTTAAGCCCAACTGTAGCGAAAATGTACGGTCGAGTTACAAATTTCACCAACTTCTCGGAATTGAAAATTGAGCATAGATTTGGATGTCCCATTTGTAGACATTCGTGCACAACAACTTTCGTGACATTACAATCTAATTTCACACCCTTTAAGCTCAAGTCTAGCGAAAACGCATGGTGGCGTTTCAAATTTGACCAACTTCTTGGAATTGAAAATTGAGCATAGATTTGGATGTCCCGTTGGTAGAAAAATGCGCATGCCAACTTTCGTGATGTTCTGAGCTATTTTCTCACCCTTTAAGCCTAAGTCTAGCGAAAATGCACGGTCGATTTTTAACTTTGACCAACTTCTCAGAATTTAAATTTGAGAATAGATTTGGATGTCTCATTGGTAGACGAGCGTCCATGCCAACTTTCATGACGTTCCGAGCTATTTTCGCACGATTTAAGCCCAAGTCTAGCGAAAACGCATGATCGAGTTTAAACTTTGACCAACTTCTCGGAATTGAAATTTGAGAATATTTTTTGATGTCCCATTGGTAGACAAACGTCCACACCAACTTTCGTGACGTTCCGAGCTATTTTCTCCCCCTTTAAACCCAAGTCTAGCGAAAACGCACGGTCGAGTTTCGAATATGACCAACTTGTCGGAATTAAAAATTGAGCATAGATTTGGATGTCCCGTTGGTAGACAAGTGTGCACGCCAACTTTCATCACGTTCCGAGCTAACTTCACACCCTTTAATCCCAAGTCTAGGTAAAACGCATGGTCGATTTTCAACTTTGACCAGCTTCTCAGAATTTAAATTTGAGAATAGATTTGGATGTCACATTGGTAGACATGTGCGTACTACAACTTTCGTGATTTTACGAGCTAATTTCACACACTTTAATCCCAAGTCTAGAGAAAACGCATGGTGGCATTTCGACTTTGACCACTTCTTGGAATTGAAAATTGGGCATAGATTTGGATGTCCCGTTGGTGGACAAATGCGCACGCCAACTTTCATGACATTCCGAGCTATTTTCTCACCCTTTAAGCCCAAGTCTAGCGAAAATGCACGGTCGATTTTCAACTTTGACCAACTTCTCGGAATTTAAATTTGAGAATAGTTTTGGATGTCACATTGGTAGACGAGCGTCCACGCCAAATTTCGTGACGTTGCGAGCTATTTTCACACCCTTTAAGCCCAAGTCTAGCGAAAACGCACGATCGAGTTTCAACTTTGACCAACTTCTCGGAATTGAAATTTGAGAATAGTTTTGGATGTCCCATTGGTAGAAAAGCATCCACACCAACATTCGTTACGTTCCGAGCTATTTTTTCCCCCTTTAAGCCCAACTCTAGCGAAAACGTACGGTCGAGTTACGACTTTCACCAACTTCTCGGAATTGAAAATCGAGCATAGATTTGGATGTCCCATTTGTAGACATTCGCGCACAACAACTTTCGTCACATTACGAGCTAATTTCACACCCTTTAAGCTCAAGTGTAGCGAAAACGCATGGTGGCGTTTCGACTTTGACCAACTTCTCGGAATTGAAATATGAGAATAGATTTGGATGTCCCATTGGTAGACAAATGCGCACGCCAACTTTCATGACATTCCGAGCTATTTTCTCACCCTTTAAGCCCAAGTTTAGCGAAAATGGACGGTCGATTTTCAACTTTGACCAACTTCTCGAAATTTAAATCTGAGAATAGATTTGGATGTCACATTGGTACATGAGCATCCACGCCAACTTTCGTGACGTTCCGAGCTATTTTCACACCCTTTAAGCCCAAGTCTAGCAAAAACAGACGATCGAGTTTCAACTTTGACCAACTTCTCGGAATTGAAATTTGAGAATAGTTTTGGATGTCCCATTGGTAGACAAGCATCCACACCAACATTCATTACGTTCTGAGCTATTTTCTCCCCCTTTAAGCCCAACTGTAGCGAAAACGTACAGTCGAGTTATGACTTTCACCAACTTCTCGGAATTGAAAATTGAACATAGATTTGGATGTCCCATTTGTAGACATTCGCGCACAACAACTTTCGTCACATTACGAGCTAATTTCACACCCTTTAAGCTCAAGTATAGCGAAAATGCATGGTGGCATTTCGACTTTCACCAACTTCTCGGAATTGAAATATGAGAATAGATTTGGATGTCCCGTTGGTAGACAAGTGTGCAAGCCAACTTTCGTGACGTTCCAAGCTATTTTCCCACCCTTTAAGCCCAAGTCTAGTGAAAACGCACGGTCGAGTTTCAAATTTGACCAAATTCTCGGAATTGAAAAATGAGCATAGATTTCGATGTCCCGTTGGTAGACAAGTGCGCACGCCAACTTTCGTGACGTTCCGAGCAGTTTTCTCCCCCTTTAAGCCCAAGTGTAGCGAAAATGCACAGTCGATTTTCAACTTTGACCAACTTCTCGGAATTTAAATTTGAGAATGGATTTGGATGTCACATTGGTAGATGAGCGTCCACACCAAATTTCATGATGTTCCGAGCTATTTTCACACCCTTTAAGCCCAAGTCTAGCGAAAATGCACGATCGAGTTTCAACTTTGACCAGCTTCTCACAATTGAAATTTGAGAATAGTTCTGGATGTCCCATTGGTAGACAAGCGTCCACACCAACATTCATTACGTTCTAAGCTTTCCCCCCCCCCTTTAAGCCCAACTGGAGTGAAAATGTACTGTCTAGTTACGACTTTCACCAACTTCTCGGAATTGAAAATTGACCATAGATTTGGATGTCCCCTTTGTAGACATTCGCGCACAACAACTTTCGTCACATTACGAGCTAATTTCACACCCTTTAAGCCCAAGTCTAGCAAAAACGCATGGTGGCGTTTCGACTTTGACCAACTTCTCGGAATTGAAATATGAGAATTGATTTGGATGTCCCGTTGGTAGACAAGTGCGCACGCCAACTTTCGTGACGTTTCGAGCTATTTTCCCACCCTTTAAGCCCAAGTCTAGTGAAAACGCACGATCAAGTTTCAACTTTGACCAACTTCTCGGAATTGAAATTTGAGAATAGTTTTGGATGTCCCATTGGTAGACAAGCGTCCACACCAACTTTCGTGACGTTTCGAGCTATTTTATCCCCCTTTAGGCCCAAATCTAGCGAAAATGCACGGTCGAGTTTCAAATTTGACCAACTTCTCGGAATTAAAAATTGAGCATAGATTTGGATGTCCCATTGGTAGACAAATGCACACACCAACTTTCGTGACATTCCGAGCTATTTTCTCAACCTTTAAGCCCAAGTCTAGCGAAAATGCATGGTCGATTTTCAACTTTGACCAACTTCTCAGAATTTAAATTTGAGAATAGATTTGGATGTCACATTCGTAGACGAGCATCCACGCCAACTTTCATGACGTTTCGAGCTACTTTCACACCCTTTAAGCCCAAGTCTAGGGAAAACGCACCAACGAGTTTTGAATTTGACCAAATTCTTGGAATTGAAAATTTAGCATAGATTTGGATGTCCCGTTGGTAGACAAGTGCGCACAGCAACTTTCGTGACGTTCCGAGCCAATTCCACACCCTTTAAGACCAAGTCTAGCGAAAACGCACGATCAAGTTTCAACTTTGACCAACTTCTCGGAATTGAAATTTGAGAATAGTTTTTGATGTCTCATTGGTATACAAGCATCCAAACAAACTTTCGTGACGTTCCGAGCTATTTTCACACCCTTTAAGCCCAAGTCTAGTGTAAACGCATGATCGAGTTTCAACTTTGACCAACTTCTCGGAATTGAAATTTGGGAATAGTTTTGGATGTCCCGTTGGTAGACAAGTGCGCACGCCAACTTTTGTGATGTTTCGAGCTATTTTCCAACCCTTTAAGCCCAAGTCTAGCGAAAACGTACGATCGAGTTTCAACTTTGACCAACTTCTTGGAATTGAAATTTGAGAATAGTTTTAGATTTCCCATTGGTAGGCAAGCGTCCACACCAACATTTGTTACGTTCCGAGTTACGACTTTCACCAACTTCTTGGAATTGAAAATTTAGCATAGATTTGGATGTCCCATTTGTAGACATTCGTGCCCAACAACTTTCGTCACATTACGAGCTAATTTCACACCCTTTAAGCTCAAGTCTAGAGACAATGCATGGTTACGTTTTGACTTTGACCAACTTCTTGGAATTGAAATATGAGAATAGATTTGGATGTCCTGTTGGTAGACAAGTGTGCACGCCAACTTTCGTGACGTTTCGAGCTATTTTCCCACAATTCAAGCCCAAGTCTAGCGAAAACGCACGATCGAGTTTCATGTTAGGATATTTAGACACTTAGGAGTTAGTTTAGAACAACTTGTGTAATATATCCATTAGGGATAGTGTGTTTCTTTAGTATGCATTAGTATGCATTTGTAAATACTTAATCCGACGGTCACGATATGTTTTCGACATGAAGTGCTCCGACAGCTCAACTTCTCTTAGATCAAACCTAACCTTGATCCATGGCTTAACACCCGATTGGTCCATGATCTCTATTTAAAGAGCATGGAGGGTCATTGTTTAGTTGATTGATTATGAGAATCTCATTTGTAACTTTCTTTCTTTGCATAATAATTTGTCCCGTAGAAGCTATTTGGCCGAGGCCGTGGAGTGTTTCCCTCAAGAGGGTTTAAACCACGTCAAAACATCGGTGTGTTGATCTTTGATCTATTTGTGTGAAGTGTTTTCTCTTGGTGTTCGGTCCTGTGGTAGTACCCTGTGTACCCGAACATGGTATTAGAGCTTTTATGAAGTGCCGCTTCCGGTTATGATCTAGATCTTGAACTGCTGTTGCCGAAACTCGAAAGGGTTTCTAGTTCTGGTATTTCTGTGCATTTTTTGGCTGTGGGAGGTGTTCCATTGCATTCGGAGCATCGTTTCCATTGGGAAATAGTTTTCGTTTGATCGAAAACGGTTCCCAGTTGCTCCAGAAACGCGTATTTCGTCAGATCTGAAGGTATAATGTTACAGTGATGCATTTTTTTTTTTTTCATTTTTTGAAAAGAAAAAATCTCATATTTCATTTTTTTTTACTGTTAGATTTTTTTTGGTTCGAATTGTTGCTTTCCTGTCTGCGTATGGTCTTTGTCGTGCACCTTGAGCGATCTCGAAAAATCAGAAACAGAAAGGGAAAGGGTTTTTCTCGGCTGCGTATGCTCTTTGCCGTGCACCTTGCGCGATCTCGGCAAATCAGAAACAGAGAGAAAACATAGAATTTCTGGGCAAGCTAACAAGATCTAACTCCACAAGTGTGGAAAAGTTTTTTTGTTTCGATTTGTGGCCTATTTTGCAGAAAAAAGGGCAAGCACGCAAACCGAGCAAGAAGAGTAAAAAAAAAAAAGGCCCCCTTTCTCATTCCCATATTTTACATACCTTTTAATCTAGCTCACTTGGTTCAAAGTTGCTTTATTTCTTAATAGGTCTTGAGTTCAAATCTTAGGAAGTTACTTTTAAAAGAAAAGTGCATGCAATTTCTAATTTCAAATTATTTTATTGTAAAAGTGCATCTCACTTAAATAATAAAAAATAAAAATACAAGTGAGTCACTTAAGTTTTTTTATTGTTGCACTATTTAAAAGTAATATCATTGTAAAAGTGAAATCACTTATTTTACAAAAGTGGTTCACTTAAAGCAACTTTCTTGTAAAGTGATTATCAAAAGGGTCATCTTGGGAAGAGGGGGGTTCTTTTTTTTGCTAGACATTCTCTAGCTGCCACGTCACTATTGGGGACATCTTCAACAGTTTTTTTGTTCAAGCATAACTTCATCATACATAGTCAGTTTTCAGTGCCGTTTTTTTTTTACCGCCTATTTTTTTGAGCTCTTCACATCCAGACTATTGGTTTATGCTTTTATAGCCATTAATTTACAAATATGGCCGCCTCTTGTGATATTCTACTTAACAGTTCCAACTATTTCTCATGGAAATCTCGTATGGAGGATGTTCTACGAAGTAGGGGACTTTTTTAGAATTACAACAGGGAAAGAAAAAGAACCCAATGATGATGATAAGAAAATAAAATGGGAAAATAGATGTGATGAAGCTCGTGGATTGATTGGGATGTCAATCTCTACTGATTTGCGATTCCACATATCAGGAATTGATGAACCTAATGCTGCTTGGGACAAGTTGGAATCTGTGTTTGGTAAACACAATGAAATTCGAGGTCACCAACTCGAAAATGAGTTGATTTATTTAAATCCAAGTGACTTTTCATGCATTCAAGATTATTTATCTAAGTACAAAACTCTTAAACTCTTATGTGCAGAATGTAAGATTGAGAGGGAAGACAAACAATGCATTTATCATATTCTTTCCAAACTTGGACCTGCATATTCTGTTTTTGTATCTACATTTTACTCCATGAAAGCATCCTTGAATGCAGCTAGCTATCAAGAGCCTAGTCTTGAATCCTTTTGTGATTCCTTGATTAGAGAACAAGATAAACTCATTCACCTTGGAATAATCAACAATGCAGATACATCTGGGAAAGCCTTATTGTCCCAACAGAAAGAAAAGTCCAAGCCTCCCAAGAAACAAAATTTTCGCAATAATAAGTCAAACAAGGGTCCCAAACCCTCTCAGTCAGCTCATTCTTTAAAAAATGACAAAGGATCCAAGCCAAAAGGCAAGAAGACTGAGCGTCATTGCAACTATTACGGGAAAGATAATCATGATGAATCAAAGTGTTTCAAGAAGATGGCAGCCTTGGAAGCAGCAATGAAGAAGCACCATATCAGCCTAGATTCACCTTCAGAATCTACCTCTCATGGACATGCACTTTGTGCTTCTGGTTATTCTTATAATGCATCTTCTTATTCTACTTCAAATGAATGGCTCATTGATTCTGGAGCATCTTATCATATGGCTAAGGATCAAGCCATCTTTTCTACTATGCATGAATGTAACACCAAACAAATATTTGTTGGTGATGATAGATCTCTAAGTGTTGTAGGAGCTGGAACAGTTCCAGTAGATAATGGTCATTTTAGTGATCTATGTGTTCTAAGAATTTCCTGCAATTTGTTATCAGTCTATCAGATCACTCTTTCTGGTGAAGGTAAAAATGTGACCTTTACACCTCACCAAGTTGTAATCAAGGATTTTAAAGATCCTCAACAGGTCCTAGCTACCGAAATTGTTGATGATATTACCCGGTTGTACAATTTTAACAACTTTGGGTCATCACCTTTCCCTTCAGTTTTTGTTGCTCATAGTGATAACTTGAGCAAACTTTGGCATGAGCGATTTGGTCACTTAAATTATCGCTCATTGCAACAACTATGTAAAGAAAATATGGTGACAGGTCTTCCGATGGTATCTTGC
This sequence comes from Larix kaempferi, assembly GCA_027924585.1. Taxonomy (NCBI): domain Eukaryota; kingdom Viridiplantae; phylum Streptophyta; class Pinopsida; order Pinales; family Pinaceae; genus Larix; species Larix kaempferi. The sequence goes on along the minus strand of BSBM01001417.1, from coordinate 5,318,136 downwards.
AGAGATGGTGTTTGTTCCGGTTGTGTACCCGGAAAACATCATCGGGACAGTTTTGACAAACGTGCCTCTTGGCACGCCTCGGTTCCCTTGGAGCTTGTGCATAGTGACTTGTGTGGTCCTCTTCCATCTGCTTCCTTTTCTGGTTTCAAATATTTCTTAACTTTCATTGATGATTACACCAGACACACTTGGGTTTATTTCCTAAAACTTAAGAGCGAAGTATTTAACATGTTCTTGGCCTACAAGGCCCTTGTTGAAAAACAATCTGGTCATCAAATTATTAAGTTAAGATCTGACAATGGAGGAGAATATGTTAACAAACAGTTCACTACTTTCTGCACTGAACAAGGCATCCAAAAACAGCACACTGTTCCATATACACCACAACAAAATGATGTAGCTGAGCGGAAGAACCGCACTTTAAAAGAAATGGCTAATTGTATGATCCAATCTAAGGGACTAAGTCTTCAATTTTGGGCTGAAGCCATAAATTGTGCAAATTACATAGTTAATCGCACCCCCCCAAAAGCATTACAAGGTATAACACCGGAAGAAGCATGGAGTAAAATTAAACCTGATGTAAGTCACTTTCGTGTGTTTGGTAGTGAAGCATGGGCTCACATTCCGGATGAAAAACGGAAAGCATTGCAGCCTAAAAGTGAAAAGTGCATATTTGTTGGATATTCTGAAGATGTAAAAGGTTATAGACTTCTTCAACCACATTCTCATGCTATAATCATTAGAAGAGATGTTAAATTTGATGAAAATCTCTTGGCCTGCGAGCCTAACTCAGTGATTGTGCCATTTTTGGCCTGCGAGCCTGATTCGGCATTTGTGCCTCCTTCTTCTTCTTCCAACTTCCTTGACAGGTTTCCAACTCCAGTTTCTGATGATGACAGTGAGGATGAAAATCCACCTCCGCCTGCTCATGTTCCTCCAGTTGCACCAACACAAGTGCTTCCTCGATGGGTCCGTTCAACATGTGAAGCAGCTGGTGATCTTGCCGGTGATCCTAGAGATCAACGTCGAACACGTTCTCAGTTTCAGCGAGCCTATTTTCTTTTGGCTCAAGTTTCTGAGAATCATGATCCAGAAACTTTTGCAAAAGCGTCAGGGAATCCAGATTGGGATGCAGCCATGGAAGAAGAATATCATTCCTTAATGGCGAACGATACTTGGGATCTTGTACCTCTTCCAAAAGGAAGAAAACTTGTCAGATGTAAATGGGTCTACAGAACTAAGTACCCTGTGTACCCAAACATTTCAAATTTGACCAACTTCTCGGAATTGAAATTTGAAAATAGTTTTGGATGTCCCATTGGTAGACAAGCGTCCACACCAACTTTCGTGACATTCCGAGCTATTTTCTCCCCCTTTAAGCCCAAGTCTAGCGAAAACGCACGGTCGAGTTTCGAGTTTGACCAACTTCTCGGAATTAAAAATTGAGCATAGATTTGGATGTCCCGTTGGTAGACAAATGCGTACGCCAACTTTCATGAAATTCCGAGCTATTTTCTCACCCTTTAAGCCCAAGTCTAGCGAAAATGCACGGTCGATTTTCAACTTTGACCAACTTCTCGGAATTTAAATTTGAGAATAGATTTGGATGTCACATTGGTAGATGAGCGTCCACTCCAACTTTCATGACGTTACGAGCTATTTTCACACCCTTTAATCCCAAGTCTAGCGAAAATGCACGATCGAGTTTCAACTTTGACCAACTTCTCAGAATTGAAAATTGAGCATAGATTTGGATGTCCCATTGGTTGACAAGTGCGGACACCAACTTTCGTGACATTCCGAGCTAATTTCACACCCTTTAAGCCCAAGTCTAGGGAAAATGCACGGTTGATTTTCAACATTGACCAACTTCTCACAATTTAAATTTGAGAATAGATTTGGATGTCACATTTGTAGACATGTGCGCACTACAACTTTTGTGATTTTACGAGCTAATTTCACACACTTTAATCCCAAGTCTAGAGAAAACGCATGGTGGCGTTTCGACTTTGACCAATTTCTTGGAATTGAAATTTGAGAATAGTTTTGGATGTCCCATTGGTAGACAAGCGTGCACGCCAACTTTCGTGACATTCTGAGCTATTTTCTGCCCCTTTATGCCCAAGTCTAATGAAAACGCACGGTCGAGTTTCAACTTTGACAAACATTTCGGAATTAAAATTTGAGAATAGTTTTGGATGTACCATTGGTAGACAAGCGTCCACACCAACTTTCGTGACATTCCGAGCTATTTTCTCTGCCTTCAAGCCCAACTCTAGTGAAAACGTACGGTCGAGTTTCGACTTTCACCAACTTCTCGAAATTCAAAATTGAGCATAGATTTGGATGTCCCATTTGTAGACATGCATGCACAGCAACTTTCGTGATGTTCCGAGCTAATTTCACACCCTTTAAGCTCAAGTCTAGCGAAAAAGCATGGTGGCGTTTCGACTTTGACCAACTTCTCGGAATTGAAATTTGAGAATAGATTTGGATGTCCCATTGGTAGACAAATGCGCACGCCAACTTTCATGACATTTCGAGCTATTTTCTCACCCTTTAAGTACAAGTCTAGCAAAAACGCATGATTGAGTTTCAACTTTGACCAACTTCTCGGAATTGAAATTTGAGAATAGTTTTGGATGTCCCACTGGTAGACAAGCGTGCACGCCAACTTTCGTGATGTTCCGAGCTATTTTCTGCCCCTTTAAGCCCAATTCTAGTGAAAATGCACGGTCGAGTTTCAACTTTGACAAACATTTCAGAATTAAAATTTGAGAATAGTTTTGGATGTACCATTGGTAGACAAGCATCCACACCAACTTTCGTGACATTCCGAGCTATTTTCTCCACCTTCAATCCCAACTCTAGCGAAAACGTACTGTCGAGTTTCGACTTTCACTAACTTCTCGGAATTCAAAATTGAGCATAGATTTGGATGTCCCATTTGTAGACATGCGTGCACAGCAACTTTCGTGACGTTACGAGCTAATTTCACACCCTTTAAGCTCAAGTCTAGCGAAAACGCATGGTGGCGTTTCGATGTTGGCCAACTTCTCGAAATTGAAATTTGAGAATAGATTTGGATGTCCCGTTGGTAGACAAGTGCGCACGCCAACGTTCGTGACGTTCCAAGCTATTTTCTCGCCCTTTAAGCCCAAGTCTAGCGAAAACGCATGGTGGCATTTTGACATTGGCCAAGTTCTCGGAATTGAAATTTGAGAATAGATTTGGATGTCCCGTTGGTAGACAAGTGTGCATGCCAACGTTCATGACGTTCCAAGCTATTTTCTCGCCCTTTAAGCCCAAGTCTAGCGAAAACGCACGGTCAATTTTCAACTTTGACCAACTTCTCGGAATTTAAATTTGAGAATAGATTTGGATGTCCCATTGGTAGACAAGCGTCCACACCAACTTTCGTGACATTCCGAGCTATTTTCTTCCGATTTAAACCCAACTCTATAGAAAACTCATGGTGGCATTTCATCTTTGACCAACTTCTCGGAATTGAAAATTCAGAATAGATTTGGATGTCCCATTTGTAGACATGCACGCACAGCAACTTTTGTTGCCTTATGAGCTAATTTAACACCCTTTAAGCCCAAGTCTAGAGAAAACGCACGATCGAGTTTCAACTTTGACCAACTTCTCGGAATTGAAATTAGAGAGTAGTTTTGGATGTCCCAATGGTAGACAAGCGTCCACACCAACTTTCGTGATGTTCCGAGCTATTTTCCCCCCCTTTAAGCCCAAGTCTAGCGAAAACGCACGGTCGAGTTTAGAATTTGACCAACTTCTCGGAATTGAAAATTGAGCATAGATTTGGATGTCCCGTTGGTAGACAAATGCGCACGCCAACTTTCGTGACGTTCCGAGCTATTTTCTCAGGCTTTAAGCCTAAGTCTAGCGAAAATGCACGGTCGATTTGCAACTTTGACCAACTTCTTGGAATTTAAATTTGAGAATAGATTTGGATGTCACATTGGTAGACGAGCGTCCACGCCAACTTTCGTGACGTTCCGAGCTATTTTCACACTGTTTAAGCCCAAGTCTAGCGAAAACGCACGATCGAGTTTCAACTTTGACCAACTTCTCGGAATTGAAATTTGAGAATAGGTTTGGATGTCCCATTGTTAGACAAGCGTCCACACCAACATTCGTTACATTCTGAGCTATTTTCTCCCCCTTTAAGCCCAACTGTAGCAAAAACGTATGGTCGAGTTACGACTTTCACCAACTTCTCAGAATTGAAAATATAGCATAGATTTGGATGTCCCATTTGTAGGCATTCCCGCACAACAACTTTCGTCACATTACGAGCTAATTTCACACCCTTTAAGCTCAAGTCTAGAGAAAACGCATGGTGGCGTTTCGACTTTGACCAAATTCTCGGAATTGAAATATGAGAATAGATTTGGATGTCCCGTTGGTAGACAAGTGCGCAAGCCAACTTTTGTGACGTTCCAAGATATTTTAGCACCCTTTAAGCCCAAGTCTAGCGAAAACGCACGGTTGAGTTTCGAATTTGACCAACTTCTCGAAATTGAAAATTGAGCATAGATTTGGATGTCCCGTTGGTAGACAAGTGCGCATGCCAACTTTCGTGACGTTCCGAGCTATTTTCTCCTCCTTTAAGCCCAAGTCTAGCGAAAATACACAGTAGATTTTCAACTTTGACCAACTTCTCAGATTTTAAATTTGAGAATGGATTTCGATGTCACATTGGTAGACGAGCGTCCACACCAACTTTCGTGACGTTTCGAGCTATTTTCACACCCTTTAAGCCCAAGTCTAGCGAAAACGCACGATCGAGTTTCAACTTTGACCAACTTTTCGCAATTGAAATTTGAGAATAATTCTCGATGTCCCAGTGGTAGACAAGCGTCCACACCAACATTCATTACGTTCCGAGCTATTTTCCCCCCCTTTAAGCCCAACTGTAGTGAAAATGTACGGTCGAGTTACGACTTTCACCAACTTCTCGGAATTGAAAATTGAGCACAGATTTGGAAGTCCCATTTGTAGACATTTGCACACAACAACTTTTGTCACATTACGAGCTAATTTCACACCCTTTAAGCCCAAGTCTAGCGAAAACGCATGGTGGCATTTTGAATTTGACCAACTTCTCGGAATTGAAATATGAGAATAGATTTGGATGTCCTGGTGGTAGACAAGTGCGCATGCCAACTTTCGTGACATTCCGAGCTATTTTCCCACCCTTTAAGCCCAAGTCTAGCGAAAACGCACGATCGAGTTTCAACTTTGACCAACTTCTCGGAATTGAAATTTGAGAATAGTTCTGGATGTCCCATTAGTAGACAAGCATCCACACCAACATTCGTTATGTTCTGAGCTATTTTCTCCCCATTTAAGCCCAACTGTAGCGAAAACGTATGGTCGAGTTACGACTTTCACAACCTTCTCGGAATATAAAATTGAGCATAGATTTGGATGTCCCATTTGTAGACATTCGTGCACAACAACTTTCATCATATTACGAGCTAATTTCACACCCTTTAAGCTCAAGTCTAGCGAAAACGCATGGTGGCATTTCGACTTTGACCAACTTCTCGGAATTGAAATATGAGAATAGATTTGGATGTCCCATTGGTAGACAAGTGTGCATGCCAACTTTCGTGACGTTTCGAGTTATTTTCCCACCCTTTAAGCCCAATTCTAGCGAAAACACACGATCGAGTTTCAACTTTGACCAACTTCTCAGAATTGAAATTTGAGAATAGTTTTGGATGTCCCATTTGTAGACAAGCGTCCACACCAACATTTGTTACGTTCCGAGTTACGACTTTCACCAACTTCTTGGAATTGAAAATTGAGCATAGATTTGGATGTCCCATTTGTAGACATTCCCGCCCAACAACTTTCGTCACATTACGAGCTAATTTCACACCCTTTAAGCTCAAGTCTAGTGAAAACGCATGGTGGCGTTTCGAATTTGACCAACTTCTCGGAATTGAAATATGAGAATAGATTTGGATGTCTCGTTGGTAGACAAGTGTGCACGCCAACTTTCGTGACGTTCCGAGTTATTTTCCCACAATTTAAGCCCAACTGTAGCGAAAACGCACGATCGAGTTTCAAATTTGACCAACTTCTCGGAATTGAAAATTGAGCATAGATTTGGATGTTGCATTGGTAGACAAGTGTCCACACCAACTTTCTTGACGTTATGAGCTAATTTCACACCCTTTAAGCTCAAGTCTGGCGAAAACGCACGCTCGAGTTTCGAATTTGACCAACTTCTCAGAATTAAAAATTGAGCATAGATTTGGATGTCCCGTTGGTAGAGAAATGCATACGCCAACTTTCGTGACATTCCGAGCTATTTTCTCACCCTTTAAGCCCAAGTCTAGTGAAAATGCACGGTCGATTTTCAACTTTGACCAACTTCTCGGAATTTAAATTTGAGAATAGATTTGGATGTCACATTGGTAGACGAGCGTCCACGCCAACTTTCGTGACGTTCCGAGCTATTTTCATACCCTTTAAGCCCAAGTCTAGCAAAAACGCACGATCGAGTTTCAACTTTGACCAACTTCTCAGAATTGAAAATTGAGCATAGATTTGGATGTCCCGTTGGTTGACAAGTGCGCACACCAACTTTCGTGACATTCCGAGCTGATTTCACACCCTTTAAGCCCAAGTCTAGGGAAAATGCATGGTTGATTTTCAACATTGACCAACTTCTCGCAATTTAAATTTGAGAATAGATTTGGATGTCGCATTTGTAGACATGTGCGCACTACAACTTTCGTGATTATAAGAGCTAATTTCACACACTTTAATCCCAAGTCTAGAGAAAACGCATGGTGGTGTTTCGACTTTGACCAATTTCTTGGAATTGAAATTTGAGAATAGTTTTGGATGTCGCATTGGTAGACAAGCTTGCACGCCAACTTTCATGACGTTCCGAGCTATTTTCTGCCCCTTTATGCCCAAGTCTAATGAAAACGCACGGTCGAGTTTCAACTTTGACAAACATTTCAGAATTAAAATTTGAGAATAGTTTTTGATGTACCATTGGTAGACAAGCATCCACACCAACTTTCGTGACATTCCGAGCTATTTTCTCTCCCTTCAAGCCCAACTCTAGCGAAAACGTATGGTCGAGTTTCGACTTTCACCAAATTCTCGGAATTCAAAATTGAGCATAGATTTGGATGTCCCGTTTGTAGACATGCGTGCACAGCAACTTTCGTGATGTTCCGAGCTAATTTCACACCCTTTAAGCTCAAGTCTAGTGAAAAAACAAGGTGGCGTTTTGACCTTGACCAACTTCTAAGAATTGAAATTTGAGAATAGATTTGGATGTCCCGTTGGTAGACAAGTGCGCACGCCAAATTTCGTGACGTTCCAAGCTATTTTCTCGCCCTTTAAGCCCAATTCTAGTGAAAACGCACGTTCAATTTTCAACTTTGACCAACTTCTCGGAATTTAAATTTGAGAATAGATTTGGATGTCCCATTGGTAGGAAAGCGTCCAGACTAACTTTCGTGACATTCCGAGCTATTTTCTTCCCATTTAATCCCAAGTCTAGCGAAAACACACGGTCAAGTTTTGAATTTGACCAACTTCTCGGAATTGAAATTTGAGAATAGTTTTGGATGTCCCATTGGTAGACAAGCGTCCACACCAACTTTCGTGACATTCTGAGCTATTTTCTACCCCTTTAGCAAAAACGCACGGTCGAGTTTCGAATTTGACCAACTTCTCGGAATTGAAAATTGAGCATAGATTTGCATGTCTCATTGGTAGACAAATGCGCACGCCAACTTTCGTGACGTTCCGAGCTATTTTCTCACCCTTTAAGCCTAAGTCTAACGAAAATGAACGGTCGATTTTCAACTTTGACCAACTTCGCAGAATTTAAATTTGAGAATAGATTTGGATGTCACATTTTTAGACCAGCATCCACGCCAACTTTCGTGACGTTCCGAGCTATTTTCACAGCCTTTAAGCCCAAGTCTAGCGAAAACGCACGATCGAGTTTCAACTTTCACCAACTTCTCGGAATTGAAATTTGAGAATAGTTTTGGATGTCCCATTGGTAGCCAAGCGTCCACACCAACTTTCGTGACGTTCCGAGCTATTTTCTCCACCTTTAAGCCCAAGTCTAGCGAAAAAGCACGGTCGAGTTTCAAATTTGACAAACTTGTCGGAATTAAAAATTGAGCATAGATTTGGATGTCCCATTGGTAGACAAGTGCGCACACCAACTTTCGTCACGTTCCGAGCTAATTTCACACCCTTTAAGCCCAAGTCTAGGTAAAACGCACGGTCGATTTTCAACTTTGACCAACTTCTCGCAATTTAAATTTGAGAATAGATTTGGATGTCCCATTGGTAGACAAGCATCCACACCAACTTTCATGATGTTCCTAGCTATTTTCTCCCTGTTTAAGCCCAAATCTAGCGAAAACGTACGGTCGAGTTTCAACTTTCACCAACTTCTCGGAATTGAAAATTGAGCATAGGTTTGGATGTCCCATTTGTAGACATTTGCGCACAACCACTTTCGTGACATTACGAGCTAATTTCACAACATTTAAGCCCAAGTCTAGTGAAAATGCACGATCGAGTTTCAAATTTGACCAACTTCTTGGAATTGAAATTTGATAATAGTTTTGGATGTCCCATTGGTAGACAAGTGTCCACACAAACTTTCGTGACGTTCCGAGCTATTTTCTCTCCCTTTAAGCCCAAGTCTAGCAAAAACGCATGGTCGAGTTTCGAATTTGACCAACTTCTCGAAATTGAAAATTGAGCATAGATTTGGAAGTCCCGTTTGTAGACAAATGCGCATGCCAAATTTCGTGACGTTCCTAGCTATTTTCTCACCCTTTAAGCCTAAGTCTAGCGAAAATGCACGATCGATTTTCAACTTTGACCAACATCTCGGAATTTAAATTTGGGAATATATTTGGATGTCACATTGGTAGACGACCATCCACGCCAACTTTCGTGACGTTCCGAGCTAATTTCACGCCCTTTATTCCCCTTTTATGAAATAAATCACATTTTCTGGAAACTCATGTTTTTTAGGAAATCACGTAAACCTTCTAGAAGCTGTGATTTTAAAAAATGGGGGAATTAAGCTTTTCTTATTTCCGGACGCATGTGCAAACTATAGAAACTCGTTATGACGTAGAATGTGCATACTTTGTTGATTCCATTGATGAAATAAATCACATTTTCTAAAAACTCGTGTTTTTTAGGAAATCACGTAAACCTTCTAGAAGCTGTGATTTTAAAAAACGGGGGAAGTAAGCTTTTCTTATTTCCGGACGCATGCGCAAACTATAGAAAGTTGTTATGACGTAGAATGTGCATACATTGTTCATTCCATTTATCAAATAAATCACATTTTCTAAAAACTCGTGTTTTTTAGGAAATCATGTAAACCTTCTAGAAGCTGTGATTTTAAAAAATGGGGAAGTAAGCTTTTCTTATTTCCAGACGCATGCGCAAACTATAGAAAGTCATTATGATGTAGAATGTGCATACTTTGTTGATTCCATTGATGAAATAAATCACTTTTTCTAAAAACTCGTGTTTTTCAAGAAATCAAGTAAACCTTCTAGAAGTTGTGATTTTAAAAAACGGGGGAAGTAAGCTTTTCTTATTTCCGGACGCATGCGCAAACTATAGAAAGTCGTTATGACGTAGAATGTGCATACTTTGTAGATTCCATTTATGAAATAAAACACATTTTCTAAAAACTCGTGTATTTTGCGAAATCATGTAAACCTTCTAGAAGCTGTGATCTTAAAAAATGGTGGAAGTAAGTTTTTCTTATTTCCGGACGCATGCGCAAACTATAGAAAGTCGTTATGACGTAGAAAGTGCATACTTTGTTGATTCCCTTTATGAAATAAATCACATTTTCTAAAAACCCGTGTTTTTTGAGAAGTCATGTAAACCTTCTAGAAGCTGTGATTTTAAAAAACGAGGGAAGTAACCTTTTCTTATCTCTGGACGCATGGGCAAACTATAGAAAGTCGTTATGACGTAGAATGTGCATACTTTGTTGAATCCATTGATGAAATAAATCACATTTTCTAAAAACTTGTGTTTTTTGAAAAATCATGTAAACCTTGTAGAAGCTGTGATTTTAAAAAATGGGGGAAGTAAGCTTTTCTTATTTCCGGATGCATGGGAAAACTATAGAAAGTCGTTATGACGTAGAATGTGCATACTTTGTTGATTCTATTTAAGAAATAAATCATATTTTCTGAAAACTCGTGTTTTTTAGGAAATCATGTAAACCTTCTAGAAACTGCGATTTTAAAAAACGGGGAAAGTAAGCTTTTCTTATTTCTGGACGCATGCGGAAACTATAGAAAGTCGTTATGATGTAGAATGTGCATAGTTTGTTGATTCCATTTATGAAATAAATCACATTTTCTAAACACTCTTGTTGTTTAAGAAATCACGTAAACCTTCTAGAAGCGGTGATTTTAAAAAAGGGGGGAAGTAAGCTTATGTTATTTCCGGATGCATGCGCAAACTATAGAAAGTTGTTATGATGTAGAATGTGCATACTTTGTTAATTCCACTTATGAAATAAATCACATTTTCTAAAAACCCGTGTTTTTTTGGAAATCATGTAAATCTTCTACAAGCTGTGATTTTAAAAAATGGGGGAAGTAAGCTTTTCTTATTTCTGGATGCATGGGCAAACTAAAGAAAGTCGTTATGACGTAGAATGTGCATACTTTGTTGATTCCATTTATGAAATAAATCACATTTTCTGAAAACTCATGTTTTTTAGGAAATCATGTAAACCTTCTAGAAGCTGTGATTTTAAAAAACGGGGAAAGTAAGCTTTTATTATTTCCGGACGCATGCACAAACTATAGAAAGTCGTTATGACGTAGAATGTGCATACTTTGTTGATTCCATTAATGAAATAAATCACATTTTCTAAAAACTCGTGCTTTTTAAGAAATCATGTAAACCATCTAGAAGCTGTGATTTTAGAAAACGGGGGAAGTAAGCTTTTCTTACTTCCCGACGCATGCGCAAACTATAGAAACTCATTATGACGTAGAATAGGCATACTTTGATGATTCCATTTATGAAATAAATCACATTTTCTAAAAACTTGTGTTTTTTGAGAAATCACGTAAACCTTCTAGAAGCTGTGATTTTAAAAAACGGGGGAAGTAAGATAATGTTATTTCCGGACGGATGCGCAAACTATAGAAACTCGTTATGACGTAAAATGTGCATAATTTGTTGATTCCATTTATGAAATAAATCACATTTTTCAAAAACTCGTGTTTTTTAAGAAATCATGTAAACCTTCAAGAAGCTGTGATTTGAAAAAATGGGGGAAGTAAGCTTTTTTTATTTCAGGACGCATGCGCAAACTATAGAAAGTCGTTGTGACGTAGAATGTGCATACTTTCTTGATTCCATTTATGAAATAAATCACATTTTCTAAAAACAAGTATTTTTTAAGAAATCATGTAAACCTTCTAGAAGCTGTGATTTTAAAATATGGGGGAAGTAGGCTTTTCTTATTTCCGGACGCATGGGAAAACTATAGAAAGTCGTTGTGACGTACAATGTGCATACTTTGTTGATTCCATTTATGAGATAAATCACATTTTTTAAAAACTCGTGTTTTTTAAGAAATCATGTAAACCTTCTAGAAGCTGTGATTTGAAAAAATGGGGGCAGTAAGCTTTTCTTATATCCGGACACATGCGCAAATTATAGAAAGTCGTTATGACGTAGAATGTGCATACTTTGTTGATTCCATTTATGAAATAAATCACATTTTCTAAAAACTCGTGTTTTTTAAGAAATCACGTAAACCTTCTAGAAGCTGTGATTTTAAAAAATGGGGGAAGAAAGCTAATGTTATTTCCAAACGCATGCGCAAACCATAGAAACTCGTTATGACGTAAAATGTGCATACTTTTTTGATTCCATTTATGAAATAAATCACATTTTTTAAAAACTCATGTTTTTTAAGAAATCATGCAAACCTTCTAGAAGCTGTGATTTGAAAAAATGGGGGAAGTAATCTTTTCTTATTTCCGGACGCATGCTCAAATTATAGAAAGTCGTTATGACATAGAATGTGCATACTTTGTTGATTCCATTTATGATAAAAATCGCACTTTCTAAAAACTCGTGTTTTTTAGGAATTCATGTAAACCTTCCAGAAGCTGTGATTTTAAAAAACGGGGGAATTAAGCTTTTCTTATTTCCGGACGCATGCGCAAACTATAGAAATTTGTTATGACGTAGAATGTGCATACTTTGTTGATTCCATTGATGAAATAAATCACATTTTCTAAAACCTCATGTTTTTTAGTAAATCATGTAAACCTTCTAGAAGCTGTGATTTTAAAAAACGAGGGAAGTAAGCTTTTCTTATTTACGGACGCATGCGCAAACTACAGAAAGTCATTATGACTTATAATGTGCACACTTTGTTTATTACATTGATGAAATAAATCACATTTTCTAAAAACTCGTGTTTTTTAGGAAATCATGTAAACCTTCTAGAACCTGTGATTTTAAATAACGGGGGAAGTAAGCTTTTCTTATTTCCAGACACATATGCAAACTATAGAAAGTCGTTATGACGTACAATGTGCATACTTTGTTGATTCCATTTATGAAACAAATCACATTTTGTAAAAACTCGTGTTTTTTACGAAATCACGTAAACATTCTAGAAGCTGTGATTTTAAAAAACAGGGGAAGTAAGCTTTTCTTATTACCGGACGCATGGGAAAACTATAGAAAGTCGTTATGACATAGAATGTGCATACTTTGTTGATTCCATTTATGAAATAAATCACATTTTTTAAAAACTCGTGTTTCTTAAGAAATCATGTAAACCTTCTAGAAGCTGTGATTTGAAAAAATGGGGGAAGTAAGCATTTCTTATTTCCGGACGCATGCGCAAATTATAGAAACTTGTTATGACGTAGAATGTGCATACTTTGTTGATTCCATTTATGAAATAAATCACATTTTCTAAAAACTAGTGTTTTTTAAGAAATCACGTAAACCTTCTAGAAGCTGTGATTTTAAAAAACGGGGGAAGTAAGCTAAAGTTATTTCCGGACGCATGCGCAAACTATAGAAAGTCGTTATGACGTAGAATGTGCATACTTTGTTGATTCCATTTATGAAATAAATCACATTTTCTAAAAACACATGTTTTTTGAGAAATCATGTAAACCTTCTAGATGCTGCGATTTTAAAAAACTGGGGAAGTAAGCTTTTCTTACTTCCCGACGCATGCGCAAACTATAGAAACTCATTATGACGTAGAATGTGCATACTTTGATGATTCCATTTATGAAATAAATCACATTTTCTAAAAACTCGTGTTTTTTGAGAAATCATGTCAACCTTCTAGAAGCTGCGATTTTAAAAAACGGGGGAAGTAAGCTTTTCTTATTTCCGGACACATGCGCAAACTATAGAAACTCGTTATGATGTACAATGTGCAAACTTTGTTGATTCCATTTATGAAATAAATCACATTTTCTAAAAACTCGTATTTTTTGAGAAATCATGTAAACCTTCTAGAAGCCGTGACTTTAAAAAACGGGGGAAGTAAGCTTTTCTTATTTTTGGACGCATGCGCAAACTATAGAATATCGTTGTGACGTCGAATGTGCATACTTTGTTGATTCCATTTATGAAATAAATCACATTTTCTAAAAACCCGTGTTTTTTGAGAAATAATGTAGATCTTCTAGAATCTGTGATTTTAAAAAACGGGGGAAGTAAGCTTTTCTTATTTACAGAAGCATGAGTTTTTAAAACATGTGATTTATTTCATAAATGGAATTAACGAAGTAAGCTTTTTTAAGAAATCATTTAAACCTTCTAGAAGCTGTGATTTGAAAAAATGGGGGAAGTAAGCGTTTCTTATTTCCGGACGCATGCGCAAATTATAGAAAGTCGTTATGATGTAGAATGTCCATACTTTGTTGATTCCATTGATGAAATAAATCACATTTTCTAAAAACTCGTGTTTTTTACTAAAACACGTAAACCTTCTAGAAGCTGTGATTTTAAAAAACAGGGGAAATAAGCGTTTCTTATTACCGGACGCATGGGAAAACTATAGAAAGTCGTTATGACGTAGAATGTGCATGCGCAAACTATAGAAACTCGTTATGACATAGAATGTGCATACTTTGTTGATTCCATTTATGAAATAAATCACATTTTCTAAAAACTCATGTTTTTTGAGAAATCATGTAAACCTTCTAGAAGCTGTGATTTTAAAAAACGGGGGAAGTAAGCTTTTCTTATTTCCGGACGCATGGGAAAACTATAGAAACTTATTATGACGAAGAATGTGCATACTTTGTTGATTCCATTTATGAAATAAATCACATTTTTTGAAAGCTCATGTTTTTTAGGAAATCACGTAAACCTTCTAGAAGCTGTGATTTTAAAAAACGGGGGAAGTAAGCTTTTCTTATTTCCGGACGCATGTGCAAACTATAGAAAGTGGTTATGACGAAGAATGTGCATACTTTGTTAATTCCATTGATGAAAAAAATCACATTTTCTAAAAACTCGTGTTTTTTAGGAAATCACGTAAATCTTCTAGAAGCTGAGATTTTAAAAAATGGGGGAAGTAAGCTTTTCTTATTTCCGGACTCATGCACAAAGTATAGAAAGTCGTTGTGATGTAGAATGTGCATACTTTGTTGATTCCATTTTTGAAATAAATCACATTTTCTAAAAACTCGTGTTTTTTAAGAAATCATGTAAACCTTCTAGAAGCTGTGATTTTAAAAAATGGGGGAAGTAGGCTTTTCTTATTTCCGGACGCGTTCGCAAAATATAGAAAGTCGTTATGACGTAGAATGTGCATACTTTGTTGATTCCATTTATGAAATAAATCACATTTTCTAAAAACTCGTGTTTTTTAAGAAATCACGTGAACCTTCTAGAAGCTGTGATTTTAAAAAATGGGGGAATTAAGCTTTTCTTATTTCCATATGCATGTGCAAACTATAGAAAGTCGTTATGACGTCGAATGTGCATACTTTGTTGATTCCATTTATGAAATAAATCACATTTTCTGAAAACTCGTGTTTTTTAGGAAATCACGTAAACCTTCTAGAAGCTGTGATTTTAAAAAAATGGGGGAAGTAAGCTTTTATTATTTCCGGACGCATGTGCAAACTATAGAAAGTCGGTATGATGTAGAATGTGCATACTTTTTTTATTCCATTTATGAAATAAATCACATTTTCTAAAAACTCGTGTTGTTTAAGAAATCATGTAAACCTTCTAGAAGCTGTGATTTTAAAAAATGGGGGAAGTAGGCTTTTCTTACTTCCGGACGCGTGCGCAAACTATAGAAAGTCGTTATGACGTAGAATGTGCATACTTTGTTGATTCCATTTATGAAATAAATCACATTTTCTAAAAACTCGTGTTTTTTAAGAAATCATGTAAACCTTCTAGAAGCCGTGATTTTAAAAAATGGGGGAAGTAGGCTTTTCTTATTTCCGGACCAATGCGCAAACTTTAGAAAGTCGTTATGACGTAGAATGTGCATACTTTGTTGATTCCATTGATGAAATAAATCACATTTTCTAAAAACTCGTGTTTTTTAGGAAATCATGTAAACCTTCTAGAAGCTGTGATTTTAAAAAACGGGGCAAGTAAGCTTTTCTTATTTCCGGACGGATGCGCAAACTATGGAACCTCGTTATGACGTAGAATGTGCATACTTTGGTGATTCCATTTATGAAATAAATCATATTTTCTAAAAACTCGTGTTTTTTCGGAAATCATGTAAACCTTCTAGAACCTGTGATTTTAAATTACGGGGGAAGTAAGCTTTTCTTATTTCCGGACGCATGCGCAAACTATATAAAGTCGTTGTGACGTAGAATGTGCATACTTTGTTGATTCCATTGATGAAATAAATCACATTTTCTAAGACCTCGTGTTTTTTAGTAAATCATGTAAACCTTCTAGAAGCTGTGATTTTAAAAAACGAGGGAAGTAAGCTTTTCTTATTTACGGACACATGCGCAAACTACAGAAAGTCGTTATGACTTATAATGTGCACACTTTGTTTATTACATTTATGAAATAAATCACATTTTCTAAAAAGTCGTGTTTTTTAGGAAATCATGTAAACCTTCTAGAACTTGTGATTTTAAATAACGGGGGAAGTAAGCTTCTCTTATTTCCAGACGCATGCGCAAACTATAGAAAGTCGTTATGACGTAGAATGTGCATACCTTGTTGATTCCATTTATGAAATAAATCACATTTTGTAAAAACTCGTGTTTTTTACGAAATCATGTAAACCTTCTAGAAGCTGTGATTTTAAAAAACAGGGGAAGTAATCTTTTCTTATTACCGGACGCATGGGCAAACTATAGAAAGTCGTTATGACATAGAATGTGCATACTTTGTTGATTCCATTGATGAAATAAATCACATTTTTTAAAAACTCGTGTTTTTTGAGAAATCATGTAAACCTTCTAGAAGCTGCGATTTTAAAAAAAGGGGGAAGTAAGCTTTTCTTATTTTCGGACGCATGCGCAAACTATAGAAACTCGTTATGACGTAGAATGTGCACACTTTGTTGATTCCATTTATGAAATAAATCACATTTTCTAAAAACTCGTGTTTTTTGAGAAATCATGAAAAACTTCTAGAAGCTGTGATTTTAACAAATGGGGGAAGTAAGCTTTTCTTATTTCCGGACACATGGGCAAACTATAGAAAGTCGTTATGACGTAGAATGTACATACTTTGTTGATTCCATTTATGAAATAAATCACATTTTCCGAAAACTAGTGTTTTTTGAGAAATCATGTAAACTTTCTAGAAGCTGTGATCTTAAAAAACGGGGGCAAGAAGCTTTTCTTATTTCCAGACGCATGGGCAAACTATAAAAAGTTGATATGACGTACTATTTGCAAGCTTTGTTGATTCCATTTATGAAATAAATCACATTTTCTGAAAACTCGTGTTTTTAAGGAAATCATGTAAACCTTCTAGAAGCTCTGATTTTAAAAAACGGGGGAAGTAAGATTTTTTATTTCCCGATGCATGCGCAAACTATAGAAAGTCGATATGACGTAGAATGTGCATACTTTCTTGATTCCATTTATGAAATAAATCACATTTTCTGAAAACTCGTGTTTTTTAGGAAATCATGTAAACCTTCTAGAAGCTGTGATTTTAAAAAACGGGTGAAGTAAGCTTTTCTTATATCCGGGCGCATGCGCAAACTATAGAAAGTCGTTATGACGTAGAATGTGCATACTTTGTTGATTCCATTTATGAAATAAATCACATTTTCAAAAAAGTCGTGTTTTTTAAAAAATCACGTAAACCTTCTAGAAGCTGTGATTTTAAAAAACGGGGGAATTAAGCTTTTCTTATTTCCGGACGCATGCGTAAACTATAGAAAGTCGTTACGATGTCGAATGTGCATACTTTGTTGATTCCATTTATGAAATAAATCACATTTTCTTAAAACTCGTGTTTTTTAGGAAATCACATAAACCTTCTAGAAGCTGTGATTTTAAAAAACGGGGGAAGTAAGCTTTTCTTATTTCCAGACGCATGCGCAAACTATAGAAAGTCGCTATGACGTAGAATGTGCATACTTTGTTTATTCAATTTATGAAATAAATTACATTTTCTAAAAACTCGTGTTTTTTAAGAAATCATGTAAACCTTCTAGAAGCTGTGATTTTAAAAAATGGGGGAAGTAGGCTTTTCTTATTTCCGGACGCGTGCGCAAATTATAGAAAGTCGTTATGACGTAGAATGTACATACTTTGTTGATTCCATTTATGAAATAAATCACATTTTCTAAAAACTCGTGTTTTTTAAGAAATCAGGTAAAACTTCTAGAAGCTGTGATTTTAAAAAACGTGGGAAGTCAGCTTTTCCTATTTCCGGACACATGCGCAAACTTTAGAAAGTCTTTATGACGTAGAATGTGCATACTTTGTTGATTCCATTGATGAAATAAATCACATTTTCTAAAAACTCATTTTTTTTAGGAAATCAAGTAAACCTTCTAGAAGCTGTGATTTTAAAAAACGGGGGAAGTAAGCTTTTCTTATTTCCGGACGCATGGGAAAACTATAGAAAGTCGTTATGATGTACAATATGCATACTTTGTTGATTCCATTTACGAAATAAATCACATTTTCTGAAAAGTCGTGTTTTTAGGGAAATCATGTAAACCTTCTAGAAGCTCGTATTTTAAGAAACGGGGGAAGTAAGCTTTTCTTATTTCCCGACGCATGCGCAAACTATAGAAAGTCGTTATTACATAGAATGTGCATACTTTGTTGATTCCATTTATGAAATAAATCACATTTTCTTAAAACTCGTTTTTTTTACGAAATCATGTAAACCTTCTAGAAGCTGTGATTTTAAAAAACGGGGGAAGTAAGCTTTTCTTATATCCGGACGCATGTGCAAACTATAGAAAGTCGTTATGATGTAGAATGTGCATACTTTGTTGATTCTATTTATGAAATAAATCACATTTTCTAAAAACTCGTGTTTTTTAAGAAATCATGGAAACCTTCTAGAAGTTGTGATTTTAAAAAATGGGGGAAGTAGGATTTTGTTATTTCCAGACACATGCGCAAATTATAGAAATTCGTTATGACGTAGAATGTGCATACTTTGTTGATTCCACTTATGAAATAAAACACATTTTCTAAAAACTCGTGTTTTTTGAGAAATCATGTAAACCTTCTAGAAGCTGTGATTTTAAAAAATGGGGGAAGTAAGCTTTTCTTATTTCCGGACGCATGGGCAGACTATAGAAATTCGTTATGACGTAGAATGTGCATACTTTGTTGATTCCATTGATGAAATAAATCACATTTTCTGAAAGCTCGTGTCTTTTAGGAAATCACATAAACCATCTAGAAGCTGTGATTTTAAAAAACGGGGGAAGTAAGCTTTTCTTATTACCGTACGCATGGGAAAACTATAGAAAGTTGTTGTGACATAGAATGTGCATACTTTGTTGATTCCATTTATGAAATAAATCACATTTTGTAAAAACTCGTGTTTTTTGAGAAATCATGTAAACCTTCTAGAAGCTGTGATTTTAGAAAACATGGGAAGTAAGCTTTTCTTATTTTTTGACGCATTCGCAAACTATAGAAACTCGTTATGACGTAGAATGTGCATACTTTGTTGATTCCATTTATGAAATAAACCACATTTTCTAAAAACTCGTGCTTTTTAAGAAATCATGTAAACCTTCTAGAAGCTGTGATTTTAAAAAACGGGGGAATTAAGCTTTCCTTATTTCCGGACGCATGCACAAACTAATGGAAGTCATTATGATGTCGAATGTGCATACTTTGTTGATTCCATTTATGAAATAAATCACATTTTCTGAAAACTCGTGTTTTTGAAGAAATTATGTAAACCTTCTAGAATCTGTGATTTTAAAAAATGGGGGATGTGAGCTTTTCTTATTTCCGTAAGCATGCACAAACTATAGAAAGTCGTTATGACGTAGAATGTGCATACTTTGTTGATTCCATTGATGAACTAAATCACATTTTCTAAAAACTCGTGTTTTTTACGAAATCACGTAAACCTTCTAGAAGCTGTGATTTTAAAAAACAGGGGAATTAAGCTTTTCTTACTACCGGACGCATGGCAAAACTATAGAAAGTCGTTATGACGTAGAATGTGCATACTTTGTTGATTCTATTTATGAGATAAATCACATTTTCTAAAAACTCGTGTTTTTTGAGAAATCATGTACACCTTCTAGAAGCTGTGATTTTAAAAAATGGGGGAAGTAAGCTTTTCTTATTTTCGTACGGATGCGCAAACTATAGAAACACGTTATGACATAGAATGTGCATACTTTGTTGATTCCATTTATGAAATAAATCACATTTTCTAAAAACTCGTGTTTTTTGAGAAATCATGTAAACCTTCTAGAAGCTATGATTTTAAAGAACGGGGGAGGTAAGCTTTTCTTATTTCCGGACACATGGGCAAACTATAGAAAGTCATTATGATGTAGAATGTGCATACTTTGTTGATTCCATTTATGAAATAAAACACATTTTCTGAAAACTCGTGTTTTTTAGGAAATCACGTAAACCTTCTAGAAGCTGTGATTTTAAAAAACGGGGGAAGTAAGCTTTTCTTATTTCCGGACGCATCGGCAAAATATAGAAAGTCGTTATGACGTAGAATGTGCATACTTTGTTGATTCCATTGATGAAATAAATCACATTTTCTATAAACTCGTGTTTTTTAGGAAATCACGTAAACCTTCTAGAAGCTGTGATTTTAAAAAACGGGGGAAGTAAGCTTTTCTTATTTCCGGATGTATGCACAAACTATAGAAAGTCGTTGTGACGTAGAATGTGCATACTTTGTTGATTCGATTTATGAAATAAATCACATTTTCTAAAAACTCATGTTTTTTAAGAAATCATGTAAACCTTCTAGAAGCTGTGATTTTAAAAAATGGGGGAAGTAGGCTTTTCTTATTTCCGGGCGCGTGCACAAACTATAGAAAGTCGTTATGACATAGAATGCGCATACTTTGTTGATTCCATTAATGAAATAAATCACATTTTCTAAAAACTCGTGTTTTTTAAGAAATCACGTAAACCTTTTAGAAGTTGTGATTTTAAAAAATGGGGGAATTAAGCTTTTCTTATTTCCGGACGCATGCGTAAACTATAGAAAGTCGTTATGACGTCGAATGTGCATACTTTGTTGATTCCATTTATGAAATGAATCACATTTTGTGAAAACTCGTGTTTTTTAGGAAATCACGTAAACCTTCTAGAAGCTGTGATTTTAAAAAACGGGGGAAGTAAGCTTTTCTCATTTCCTGAAGCATGCGCAAACTTTAGAAAGTCGTTATGATGTAGAATGTGCATACTTTGTTGATGCCATTTATGAAATAAATCACATTTTCTAAAAACTCGTGTTTTTTAAGAAACAATGTAAACCTTCTAGAAACTGTGATTTTAAAAAATGGGGGAAGTAGGCTTTTCTTATTTCCGGACGCGTGCGCAAACTATAGAAAGTCGTTATGACGTAGAATGTGCATACTTTGTTGATTCCATTTATGAAATAAATCAAATTTTCTAAAAACTCGTGTTTTTTAAGAAATAACGTAAACCTTCTAGAAGCAGTGATTTTAAAAAACGGGGGAAGTAAGCTTTTCTTATTTCCGGATGCATGCGCAAACTTTAGAAAGTCGTTATGACGTAGAATGTGTATACTTTGTTGATTCCATTGATGAAATAAATCACATTTTCTAAAAACTCGTGTTTTTTAGGGAATCACGTAAACCTTCTAGAAGCTGTGATTTTAAAAAACGGGTGAAGTAAGGTTTTCTTATTTTCGGACGCATGCGCAAACTATAGAAACTCGTTATGACGTAGAATGTGCATACTTTGTTGATTCTATTTATGAAATAAATCACATTTTCTAAAAACTCGTGTTTTTTTCGGAAATCATGTAAACCTTCTAGAACCTGTGATATTAAATAACGGGGGAAGTAAGCTTTTCTTATTTCCGGACGCATGCGCAAACTATAGAAAGTGATTATGACGTAGAATGTGCATACTTTGTTGATTCCATTTATGACATAAGTCAAATTTTCAGAAAACTAGTGTTTTTTGAAAAATCATGTAAACTTTCTAGAAGCTGTGATTTCAAAAAACAGGGGAAATAAGCTTTATTATTTCCGGACGCATGGGAAAACTATAGAAAGTCATTATGACGTACAATGTGCATACTTTGTTGATTCCATTTATGAAATAAATCACATTTTTTAAAAACTCGTGTTTTTTAAGAAATAATGTAAACCTTCTAGAAGCTGTGATTTGAAAAAATGGGGGAAGTAAGCTTTTCTTATTTCCGGACGCATGCGCAAACTATAGAAAGTCGTAATGACGTAGAATGTGCACACTTTGCTTATTCGATTTATGAAATAAATAACATTTTCCGAAAACTCGTGTTTTTTGAGAAATCATTTAAACTTTCTAGAAGCTGTGATTTTAAAAAATAGGGGAAATAAGCTTTTCTTATTTCCGGACGCATGGGGAAACTATAGAAAGTTGTGATGGCATACAATGTGCATACTTTGTTGATTCCATTTATGAAATAAATCACATTTTCTAAAAAGTCGTGTTTTTAAAGAAATCACGTAAACCTTCTAGAAGTTGAGATTTTAAAAAACGGGGGAAGTAAGCTTTTCTTATTTCCGGACGCATGCGCAAACTATAGAAAGTGGTTATGATGTAGAATGTGCATAGCCTGTTGATTCCATTTATGAAATAAATCACATTTTCTAAAAACTTGTGTTTTTTAGGAAGTCATGTAAACCTTCTCGAAGCTGTGATTTGAAAAAATGGGGGAAGTAAGCTTTTCTTATTTCTGGAAGCATGCGCAAACTATAGAAACTCATTTTGACGTAGAATGTGCATACTTTGTTGATTCCATTTATGAAATAAATCAAATTTTCTAAAAACTCGTGTTTTTTAAGAAATCATGTAAACCTTCTAGAAGCTGTGATTTTAAAAAACGGGGGAAGTAGGCTTTTGTTATTTCCGCATGCATGCGCAAACTATAGAAAGTCGTTATGACATAGAATGTCCATACTTTATTGATTCCATTTATGAAATAAATCACATGTTTTAAAAACTCATGTTGTTCAAGAAATCATGTAAACCTTCTAGAAGCTGTGATTTGAAAAAATGGGGGAAGTAAGCTTTTCTTATTACCGGACGCATGGGAAAACTATAGGAAGTCGTTATGACATAGAATGTGCATACTTTGTTGATTATATTTATGAAATAAATCACATTTTCTAAAAACTCATGTTTTTTAAGAAATCATGTAAACCTTCTAGAAGCTGTGATTTTAAAAAATGGGGGAAGTCAGCTTTTCTTATTTCCGGATGCATGCGCAACCTATAGAAAGTCGTTATGATGTAGAATGTGCATAATTTGTTGATTCCATTTATGAAATAAATCACATTTTGTAAAAAGTCATGTTTTTTAGGAAATCATGTAAACCTTCTAGAAGCTCTGATTTAAAAAAACGGCGGAAGTAAGCTTTTCTTTTTTCCGGACGTATGCGCAAACTATAGAAAGTCGTTATGACGTAGAACGTGCATACTTTGTTGATTCCATTTATAAAATAAATCACATTTTCTAAAAACTCGTGCTTTTTAGGAAATCATGTAAACCTTCTAGAAGCTGTGATTTTAAAAAAAGGGGGAAGTAAGCTTTTCTTATTTCCGGACACATGCGCAAACTATAGAAAGTGGTTATGATGTAGAATGTGCATAGTTTGTTGATTCCATTTATGAAATAAATCACATTTTCTAAAAACTCTTGTTTTTTAAGAAATCACGTAAACCTTCTAGAAGAGGTGATTTTAAAAAATGGGGGAAGTAAGCCTATGTTATTTCCGGACGCATGCACAAACTATAGAAAGTCGTTATGACGTAGAATGTGCATACTTTGTTGAGTCCATTTATGAAATAAATCACATTTTCTAAAACCAGTGTTTTTTGAGAAATCATGTAGACCTTCTAGAAGCTGTGATTTTAAAAAATGGGGGAAGTAAGCTTTTCTTATTTCTAGACGCATGGGCAAACTATAGAAAGTCGTTATGATGTAGAATATGCATACTTTGTTGATTCCATTTATGAAATAAATCAAATTTTCTGAAAACTCGTGTTTTTTAGGAAATCATGTAAACCTTCTAGAAGCTGTAATTTTAAAAAATGGTGGAAGTAAGCTTTTCTTATTTCTGTACGCATGCGCAAACTATAGAAAGTCGTTATGACGTAGATTGTGCATACTTTGTTGATTCCATTTATGAAATAAATCACATTTTCTAAAAACTCGTGTTTTTTAAGAAACCACGTAATCCTTCTAGAAGCTGTGATTTTAAAAAATGGGGGAAGTAAGCTTTTCTTATTACCAGACGCATGGGCAAACTCTAGAAAGTCGTTATGACGTAGAATATGCATACTTTGTTGATTACGTTTATAAAAGAAATCACATTTTCTAAAAACTCGTTTTTTTTGAGAAATCATGTAAACCTTCTAGAAGCTGTGATTTTAAAATACAAGGGAAGTAAGCTTTTCTTATTTCTGGACGGATGCGCAAACTATGGAAAGTCGTTATGAGGTAGAATGTGCATACTTTGTTGATTCCATTTATAAAATAAATCACATTTTCTAAAAACTCGTGTTTTTTGAGAAATCATGTAAACCTTCTAGAAGCTGTGATTTTAAAAAACGGGGGCAGTAAGCTTTTCTTATTTCTGGATGCATGGGCAAACTATAGAAAGTCGTTATGATGTAGAATGTGCATACTTTGTTGATTCCATTGATGAAATAAATCAAATTTTCTGAAAACTTGTATTTTTTAGGAAATCATGTAAACCTTCTAGAAGCTGTGATTTTAAAAAACGGCGGAAGTAAGTTTTTCTTATTTCCGGACGCATGCGCAAACTATAGACAATCGTTATGACGTAGAATGTGCATACTTTGTTGATTCCATTTATGAAATAAATCAAATTTTCTGAAAACTCGTGTTTTTTAAGAAATCATGTAAACCTTCTAGAAGCTGTGATTTGAAAAAATGGGAGAAGTAAGCTTTTCTTATTTCTGGATGCATGCGCAAATATAGAAAGTCGTTATGACGTAGAATGTGCATACTTTGTTGATTCCATTTATGAAAGAAATCACATTTTTTAAAAACTCATGCTTTTTAAGAAATCATGTAAACATTCTAGAAGCTGTGATTATAAAAAATGGTGGAAGTAAGCTTTTCTTATTTCCGGATGCATGCGCAAAATATAGAAAGTCGATATGACGTAGAATGTGCATACTTTGTTGATTCCATTTATGAAATAAATCACATTTTCTAAAAACTCGTGTTTTTTAAGAAATCACGTAATCCTTGTAGAAGCTGTGATTTTAAAAAACGGGGAAAGTGAGCTTTTCTTATTACCGGACGCATGGGCAAACTATAGAAAGTAGTTATGACGTAGAATGTGCATACTTTGTTGATTCCATTTATGAAATAAATCACATTCTCTAAAAACTCGTGTTTTTTGAGAAATCATGTAAACCTTCTAGAAGCTGTGATTTTAAAAAACGGGGGAAGTAAGCTTTTCTTATTTCCTGACGCATGGGCAAACTATAGGAATTCATTATGACGTAGAATGTGCATACTTTGTTGATCCCATCTATGAAATAAATCACATTTTCTGAAAACTCGTGTTTTTTAGGAAATCACGTAAACCCTCTAGAAGCTGTGATTTTAAAAAACGGGGGAAGTAAGCTTTTCTCATTTCCGGACGCATTCGCAAACTATAGAAAGTCATTATGATGTAGAATGTGCATACTTTGTCGATTCCATTTATGAAATAAATCACATTTTCTAAAAACTTGTGTTTTTTAAGAAATTATGTAAACCTTCTAGAAGCTGTGATTTTAAAAAATGGGGGAAGTAAGCTTTTCTTATTTTCGGAAGCATGGGCAAACTATAGAAACTCATTATGATGTAGAATGTGCATACTTTCATGATTCCATTTATGAAATAAATCAAATTTTCTAAAAACTCATGTTTTTTGAGAAATCACGTAAACCTTCTAGAAGCTATGATTTTAAAAAACGGGGGAAGTAAGCTTTTCTTATTTCCGGACGCATGCGCAAACTATAGAAAGTCGTTATGACGTAGAATGTGCACACTTTGCTTATTCCATTTATGAAATAAATCACATTTTCCGAAAACTCGTGTTTTTTGAGAAATCACGTAAACTTTCTAGAAGCTGTGATTTTAAAAAACTGGGGAAATAAGCTTTTCTTATTTCCGGACGCATGGGAAAACTATAGAAACTCGTTATGACGTAGAATGTGCATATTTTGTTGATTCCATTGATGAAATAAATCACATTTTCTAAAAACTCGTGTTTTTTGAGAAATCACGTAAACCTTCTAGAAGCTGTGATTTAAAAAAACGGGGGAAGTAAGCTTTTCTTATTTCCGGACGCATGCGCAAACTATAGAAATTCGTTATGACGTAGAATGTGCACACTTTGCTTATTCGATTTATGAAATAAATAACATTTTCCGAAAACTCGTGTTTTTTGAGAAATCATTTAAACTTTCTAGAAGCTGTGATTTTAAAAAATGGGGGAAATAAGCTTTTCTTATTTCCGGACGCATGGGGAAACAATAGAAAGTCGTTATGGCGTACAATGTGCATACTTTGTTGATTCCATTTATGAAATAAATCACATTTTCTAAAAAGTTATGTTTTTAAAGAAATCATGTAAACCTTCTAGAAGTTGAGATTTTAAAAAACGGGGGAAGTAAGCTTTTCTTATTTCCGGACGCATGCGCAAACTATAGAAAGTGGTTATGATGTAGAATGTGCATAGCCTGTTGATTCCATTTATGAAATAAATCACATTTTCTAAAAACTTGTGTTTTTTAAGAAGTCATGTAAACCTTCTCGAAGCTGTGATTTGAAAAAATGGGGGAAGTAAGTTTTTCTTATTTCTGGAAGCATGCGCAAACTATAGAAACTCATTTTGACGTAGAATGTGCATACTTTGTTGATTCCATTTATGAAATAAATCAAATTTTCTAAAAACTCGTGTTTTTTAAGAAATCATGTAAACCTTCTGGAAGCTGTGATTTTAAAAAACGGGGGAAGTAGGCTTTTGTTATTTCCGCATGCATGCGCAAACTATAGAAAGTCGTTATGACATAGAATGTCCATACTTTATTGATTCCATTTATGAAATAAATCACATGTTTTAAAAACTCATGTTGTTCAAGAAATCATGTAAACCTTCTAGAAGCTGTGATTTGAAAAAATGGGGGAAGTAAGCTTTTCTTATTACCGGACGCATGGGAAAACTATAGGAAGTCGTTATGACATAGAATGTGCATACTTTGTTGATTATATTTATGAAATAAATCACATTTTCTAAAAACTCGTGTTTTTTAAGAAATCATGTAAACCTTCTAGAAGCTGTGATTTTAAAAAATGGGGGAAGTAAGCTTTTCTTATTTCCAGATGCATGCGCAACCTATAGAAAGTCGTTATGATGTAGAATGTGCATAATTTGTTGATTCCATTTATGGAATAAATCACATTTTGTAAAAAGTCGTGTTTTTTAGGAAATCATGTAAACCTTCTAGAAGCTCTGATTTAAAAAAACGGCGGAAGTAAGCTTTTCTTTTTTCCGGACGTATGCGCAAACTATAGAAAGTCCGTATGACGTAGAACGTGGATACTTTGTTGATTCCATTTATAAAATAAGTCACATTTTCTAAAAACTCGTGCTTTTTAGGAAATCATGTAAACCTTCTAGAAGCTGTGATTTTAAAAAACGGGTGAAGTAAGCTTTTCTTATTTCCGGACGCATGCGCAAGCTATAGAAACCCGTTATGACGTAGAATGTGCATACTTTGTTGATTCCATTTATGAAATAAATCTCCTTTTCTAAAAACTCGTGTTTTTTGAGAAATCACGTAAACCTTCTAGAAGCTGTGATTTTAAAAAACGGGGGAAGTAAGATTTTCTTATTTCCGGACGCATGCGCAAACTTTAGAAAGTCGTTATGACGTAGAATGTGCATACTTTTTTGATTCCATTTATGAAATAAATCACATTTTCTAAAAACTCGTGTTTTTTAGGAAATCACGTAAACCTTCTAGAAGCATGGGTTTTAAAAAACGGGGGAAGTAGCTTTTATTATTTCCGGACGCATGCGCAAACTTTAGAAAGTCGTTATGACGTTGAATGTGCATACTTTGTTGATTCCATTTATGAAATAAATCACATTTTCTAAAAACTCATGTTTTTTGAGAAATCACGTAAACCTTCTAGAAGCTATGATTTTAAAAAACGGGGGAAGTAAGCTTTTCTTATTTCCGGATACATGCGCAAACTATAAAAAGTCGTTATAACGTAGAATGTGCATACTTTGTTGATTCCATTTATGAAATAAATCACATTTTCTAAAAACTCGTGTATTTTGAGTGTTGAGATATTGTAACTTCAAAGAATATTATATTTGTACTTTATTATTCCGGTGATGATTCATTCCTCCGTGAAGATCTTATTGTATATCCGGAGATGTTTATTCCTCCGTCGGAATGTGGTAACTTGGGTTATTAGACTTCCCTAGTGGGGGTCGGCCCTGTATGTGTTATGTGGGTCAAAGGGTTATTAGACCACCCTAGAGGGGTCGGCCCAGTCAGTTATAATGGGGTATTTAACCTAATGGTTAAATACGAGCCTACATGTACTTGTGTAAAATACATATCAGAGTAGTGTATAAATAGAGGAGGTGTGTTCCTCATTATACACATTCACTCACTTGAGGATAACGCACTTGTGGAGGAGAGGTCTGCTATTGTGGAGGAGGAGATCATGTCTCAGGGTTTCATCTTTGTATATTGCTGGTCATCTATATTGAGGAAGCTTTGCTGGGTTTTCTACCCCATGAGGGTTTCCCAGGATAAATCTATGTCTCTTGTGTTTATGCTGTGCTTGTTGTTTCTTCAGTGATCCTGTATATGCTATTATTGTGAAATGGAATGTAATGCTGCTATTTTCTGTATTAGCATCTTGAATTTTAACATGGTATCAGAGCTAACCTGAAGGAAGACAATGTATGGCACTAAAGACACTTGCTTTACTTACGACAATTTGAAGGTTAGGGTTTTACATAGCAAAACCCAGTCATCATAGCACTTTCGCTATAAATCCGTTTTGGCGAAGTTTTCGGATCTGAAATTGTTACAGGACGAAGCTAAAATCTCCAGGTACCTTGTGTCCAAAGGACAACCTCTAATTCGTTGTACTTTGTGATTTATGATCTGTACAATATAGGGTTTCTGCCTCTTCCAGATCTGAGTCAAAATCAGGTGACCTTGGGAAAAAGGTCATAACTTGGGCTAGGAAGCTCCAAATGAAATTTCGTGAAAAGTGACAGGTAGTACACAGAATGTACTATCTCAGAAAACTTTTTCAGGGGCCGAAGTTGAATCAGTGACACGTGGCACTCCGTACAAGTTCACTCTCCTGTATTATCCCATAAACAGGTCATGTTGCGACACTTGGCATAAATCTCTCTCAGACAATCCAATTGAGGTCAGACCTGTCAGGATGGAAAGACAACAGGCCGAGCTATCTCAGAAAACTTTTTCAGAGGCCGAAGATCAAACAGTGACACGTGGCACGCCGTACAAGTTCGCTCTCCTGTATTTTCCCAAAACAGGTCACGTTGCGACATTTGGCATAACTCTCTCTCAGAACATCCAATTGAGGTCAGACCTGTCAGGATGGAAAGCTAACAGGTCAGGCTATCTCAGAAAACTTTTTCAGACCCTGTGGATCAAAAATTTCGGATTTACACCAGAAACAATCAGGTACATATTTCTGTCAAAACAGAATTATTTTTTGGTACCTTCATTCATGGCTTCCGGAATTTAGGGCTTTGAAGAAAGTTGGAATTTTTGTAATCGGAGACCACGGCTGGATGCTACTCATCAAAATAGAAATTTAGAGACCAAGATCAGAATTTTTGGTTGGGCAGAAGGCCGGGCTTGATTAGACCCTAGTTCGGGACTTTGATCAGAAAAGTGGAAAATTAGGGCTTCTGTAAAAATGGGAATTTTTGAAATCTGTGACCACGGCTGGAAGCTCCTCAGAAAAATAGAAGCTTAGAGATTTGGATCAAACCTTTTGATGGGGCAAAAGAGTGGGCTTCATCAAACCCCAGTTCAGGGTCACGTCCAGTGAATCTGAAAGTTTCAAAGGCAAAATTAAGGAGTAAAACTTTGCAGTTTTCAAATTCTGAATATACCAGTTTGATCAACTCATCAAGGTCCAGTTCTTGCAAATCAAGTGGATTGGGTTAATCCTAGAAGAAGATGGATTGGTCACCTGCATAAGTGAAGAAGTTCCTGTCTCAGAGGGAGATGAGGATAAGGGCTTACATAAGAAGAATACAAGCGATCTCGACAGGTATGACTCATTGAGGTATGTTTCGATATTTGTCCATGATTAAGTTTATGGTATGTTTGTCTTCAGGTTATTACAGTTAGTACAATTTTGATTTTAGATTTGTCGTATAACCTTAACAAAATTATGAATGCATGATAGAAGATATTCATTGGTTAGGGTGTTGACACTTATGATTGTACTAATGCATTATGATGTTGTGTGAGGTTGATGTTGTCTGCTAACAAGATACAGGTACATCACAAAAGACAAATCAGGTTCCATGACCATGAAAACATGAAGACAAAGACTCATCCATAATCTTTGTTCTACTTACGAGGTATGTATGACTTTGTTATATTATGCTTAACCTATGAGACATGCAGGTTCTAGCTCAGGATCTCTAAATCATTGAAGAGATTGTTTAGGTATGTTGTACATAACCAAGTAGGTATACTAATCCAGGTATGTTTCCCATGAATCTTACCTTGTGTTAGGATCCCTTATATAAGTATACTTGATATGATTGGTTATGCTTATTCATAAAGTTAGTAATCAAGGGTTTATGCATGATTTAATTAACCAGAAGAGTACTATGATCAAACAAGAATATGCATGAGTAAAAGAAGACTTACTTGAAACCCTGAATACTAATGATCATGACTATACATATTCAAGATTATTTAGAATTAGAATGTTTTGAGAATATACTAATGAATGAATGTTTGTGTATGAGATCATGAGGATGACACTAGTGCACACTTGAGCATGCACAGTGGTACAGAATGAATAGAAGTTCAAAGGACATATAGAAGATCAAGCGGGAGGCAACCACACAAACATAAAAGATAAGTATTTGAGTTGTTATTTGAAATAGTAAATGATATTTCTTGTATGCATATTTGTATTCCTAGAACATATCATGCTGAGTGCAAACATTCATAGAGCATTGAACATTATACTACTAATATGCATATGATTGGTAAGTTGGACAAACATTCCATTGTTGCTTGTCTAGAATGAAACCTCTTTGCTGACATGCTAAGAGCTGTGCACACTCTCGATAGTATGTTCTGGTAGAGATGGAAGGCATCTAGATAGCCACTGTATGCATACAGGATATGGGAAAGTGTTGTGCCAAAGTATTGGTCAAGATAGTTGCATAACTATATAAATGATATCTGTATGCATAATAGGTTATCATGATTTCATGATTATGAAGGATTACTAATCATGTACTTAATTTTGTTTTGTAGGGAAGATCATGAAGAATAATGAACACCGAACAAGTGATGGATGTTCAACAAGAAGATTTACAAATCAAACAAAATATAGAAGGCTTGTGGCTAGAAGATTCTCTTAGAAAGAGGAAGAGAATCATGATGAGATGTTTGCTCCAAGTGGCTAGATAAGACCATTCTCTTAATGGTGCAATTAAAGAAGAAGTGTGAATCAGGTTCTGTATGGGTTCCCAGGATCGATAGTATATTGATGAGAATACATGTGGGGATTGTATCATCCTTGAACACATGTTCTAAAAAGAGCCGTAGACGTGAGGTCTCCGAGAATGAAGTCCTTAGTGGACAGTTGAAGGGATTGGATCATCCCTGGACTTTCAGTCCTAAAGAGAGCCGTAGATGTGAGGTCTCCGAGAATGAAGTCCTTAGTGGACAGTTGAGGGGATTGGATCATCCCTGGACTTTCAGTCCTAAAGAGAGCCGTAGACGTGAGGTCTCCGAGAATGAAGTCCTCAGTGGACAGTTGAGGGGATTGGATCATCCCTGGACTTTCAGTCCTAAAGAGAGCCGTAGACGTGAGGTCTCCGAGAATGAAGTCCTCAGTGGACAGTTGAGGGGATTGGATCATCCCTGGACTTTCAGTCCTAAAGAGAGCCGTAGACGTGAGGTCTCCGAGAATGAAGTCCTTAGTGGACAGTTGAAGGGATTGGATCATCCCTGGACTTTCAGTCCTAAAGAGAGCCGTAGACGTGAGGTCTCCGAGAATGAAGTCCTTAGTGGACAGTTGAGGGGATTGGATCATCCCTGGACTTTCAGTCCTAAAGAGAGCCGTAGACGTAAGGTCTCCGAGAAGTGGGGATTGTATCATCCCCGGACCTTGGTCCCTGAATTGATCCGTAGACGTATGGTCTTCGAGAATAAAGTGATGGGGATTGCATCATCCCGGAACCACTAGTTCAAAATGTACGTGAGGACTGCATCGTCCATGAACTGGGTTCAAAATGTACGTGAGGACTGCATCGTCCATGAACTGGGTTCAAAATGTACGTGAGGACTGCATCGTCCATGAACTGGGTTCAAAATGTACGTGAGGACTGCATCGTCCATGAACTGGGTTCAAAATGTACGTGAGGACTGCATCGTCCATGAACTGGATTCAAAATGTACGTGAGGACTGCATCGTCCATGAACTGGGTTCAAAATGTACGTGAGGACTGCATCGTCCATGAACTGGGTTCAAAATGTACGTGAGGACTGCATCGTCCATGAACTGGGTTCAAAATGTACGTGATGGGATTGCATCGTCCCTAGACATGAGACTTGTCTTAAAGTGATAAGGACTAATCATCCTGTAAGTAGATTGGGATTGCATCGTCCCTAGACATGGTGAGGTGTATTAAAGTGATAAGGACTAATCCTCCTGTAAGTAGATTGGGATTGCATCGTCCCTAGACATGGTGAAGTGTCTTAAAGTGATAAGGACTAATCATCCTGTAAGTAGATTGGGATTGCATCGTCCCTAGACATGGTGAGGTGTCTTAAAGTGATAAGGACTAATCCTCCTGTAAGTAGATTGGGATTGCATCGTCCCTAGACATGGTGAAGTGTCTTAAAGTGATAAGGACTAATCATCCTGTAAGTAGATTGGGATTGCATCGTCCCTAGACATGGTGAGGTGTCTTAAACTGATAAGGACTAATCATCCTGTAAGTAGATTGGGATTGCATCATCCCTAGACATGGTGAGGTGTCTTAAAGTGATAAGGACTAATCATATTGTAAGTAGATTGGGATTGCATCGTCCCTAGACATGGTAAGGTGTCTTAAAGTGATAAGGACTAATCATCCTGTAAGTTGATTCGGGATTGCATCATCCTTAGACATGGTGAGGTGTCTTAAAAGGATAAGGATTGATCATCCTGTAAGTTGATCTGGATTGCATCATCCATAGACATGAGAGATGTCTTAACTTGAGAGGGATTGATCATCCCATAAGTGGATCAGGATTGTATCATCCTTGGACCTATGTCCTAAAGTGAGAGGGATTGACCATCCCGTAATTGGATCATGTGTGTTGCAGGGTATGCTGCTGTTGTGTATACTTGTATCAGTGTGGATACTTGTATTGATAGATGTATTAGTGAGAATACATGCTTTTGATGATAGATGTATTAGTGAGAATACATGCTTTTGATGATAGATGTATTAGTGAGAATACATGCTTTTGATGATAGATGTATTAGTAAGAATACATGTTTTGATGATAGATGTATTGGTGAGAATACATACCTTTGATGATACATGTATTGATTAATGTACTTGTATGGTTGAGGATACTTATGTTGTAGATCGAGATGATCCAGATGCTGTAGATCGAGATGATCCAGATGCTGTAGATCGAGATGATCCAGATGTCGTAGATCGAGATGATCCAGATGCTGTAGATCGTGATGATCCAGATGCTGTAGATCGAGATGATCCAGATGGTGTAGATCGAGATGATCCAGATGCTGTAGATCGAGATGATCCAGATGCTGTAGATCGAGATGATCCAGATGCTGTAGATGAGATGATCCAGATGCTGTAGATCGAGATGATCCAGATGTTATAGATCGAGATGATCCAGATGCTGTAGATCGAGATGATCCAGATGTTGTAGATCGTGATGATCCAGATGCTGTAGATCGAGATGATCCAGATGCTATAGATCGAGATGATATGACGATGCTGATGATCGTGAGATGACGATGTTGATGATCGTATGATGACGATGCTGATGATCGTGAGATGACGATGCTGTTGATCATGTGATGACGATGCTGATGATCGTGTGATGGCGATGCTGACAATCGTGAGGATTCAGATATTGATGTTGCTGTAGCTGTTTGAGTGCTGCAGAAGATAAAGACTCAGTACTGAAGATGTTGATGTTCCAGTATTGAAGATATTCCAGTAACTGGTTGAGTTACTGATGATGTTGAGAAAGCTTCCAATGATTTATAGATGTATCATGTATGATGTTGATGACTCCTTGCTCGTGCAGATGCTGTTATAATATCCTTCTCGTTAAGGGGGAGTGTTGAGATATTGTAACTTCAAAGAATATTATATTTGTACTTTATTATTCCGGTGATGATTCATTCCTCCGTGAAGATCTTATTGTATATCCGGAGATGTTTATTCCTCCGTCGGAATGTGGTAACTTGGGTTATTAGACTTCCCTATGGGGGTCGGCCCTGTATGTGTTATGTGGGTCAAAGGGTTATTAGACCACCCTAGAGGGGTCGGCCCAGTCAGTTATAATGGGGTATTTAACCTAATGGTTAAATACGAGCCTACATGTACTTGTGTAAAATACATATCAGAGTAGTGTATAAATAGAGGAGGTGTGTTCCTCATTATACACATTCACTCACTTGAGGATAACGCACTTGTGGAGGAGAGGTCTGCTATTGTGGAGGAGGAGATCATGTCTCAGGGTTTCATCTTTGTATATTGCTGGTCATCTATATTGAGGAAGCTTTGCTGGGTTTTCTACCCCATGAGGGTTTCCCAGGATAAATCTATGTCTCTTGTGTTTATGCTGTGCTTGTTGTTTCTTCAGTGATCCTGTATATGCTATTATTGTGAAATGGAATGTAATGCTGCTATTTTCTGTATTAGCATCTTGAATTTTAACATGGTATCAGAGCTAACCTGAAGGAAGACAATGTATGGCACTAAAGACACTTGCTTTACTTACGACAATTTGAAGGTTAGGGTTTTACATAGCAAAACCCAGTCATCATAGCACTTTCGCTATAAATCCGTTTTGGCGAAGTTTTCGGATCTGAAATTGTTACAGGACGAAGCTAAAATCTCCAGGTACCTTGTGTCCAAAGGACAACCTCTAATTCGTTGTACTTTGTGATTTATGATCTGTACAATATAGGGTTTCTGCCTCTTCCAGATCTGAGTCAAAATCAGGTGACCTTGGGAAAAAGGTCATAACTTGGGCTAGGAAGCTCCAAATGAAATTTCGTGAAAAGTGACAGGTAGTACACAGAATGTACTATCTCAGAAAACTTTTTCAGGGGCCGAAGTTGAATCAGTGACACGTGGCACTCCGTACAAGTTCACTCTCCTGTATTATCCCATAAACAGGTCATGTTGCGACACTTGGCATAAATCTCTCTCAGACAATCCAATTGAGGTCAGACCTGTCAGGATGGAAAGACAACAGGCCGAGCTATCTCAGAAAACTTTTTCAGAGGCCGAAGATCAAACAGTGACACGTGGCACGCCGTACAAGTTCGCTCTCCTGTATTTTCCCAAAACAGGTCACGTTGCGACATTTGGCATAACTCTCTCTCAGAACATCCAATTGAGGTCAGACCTGTCAGGATGGAAAGCTAACAGGTCAGGCTATCTCAGAAAACTTTTTCAGACCCTGTGGATCAAAAATTTCGGATTTACACCAGAAACAATCAGGTACATATTTCTGTCAAAACAGAATTATTTTTTGGTACCTTCATTCATGGCTTCCGGAATTTAGGGCTTTGAAGAAAGTTGGAATTTTTGTAATCGGAGACCACGGCTGGATGCTACTCATCAAAATAGAAATTTAGAGACCAAGATCAGAATTTTTGGTTGGGCAGAAGGCCGGGCTTGATTAGACCCTAGTTCGGGACTTTGATCAGAAAAGTGGAAAATTAGGGCTTCTGTAAAAATGGGAATTTTTGAAATCTGTGACCACGGCTGGAAGCTCCTCAGAAAAATAGAAGCTTAGAGATTTGGATCAAACCTTTTGATGGGGCAAAAGAGTGGGCTTCATCAAACCCCAGTTCAGGGTCACGTCCAGTGAATCTGAAAGTTTCAAAGGCAAAATTAAGGAGTAAAACTTTGCAGTTTTCAAATTCTGAATATACCAGTTTGATCAACTCATCAAGGTCCAGTTCTTGCAAATCAAGTGGATTGGGTTAATCCTAGAAGAAGATGGATTGGTCACCTGCATAAGTGAAGAAGTTCCTGTCTCAGAGGGAGATGAGGATAAGGGCTTACATAAGAAGAATACAAGCGATCTCGACAGGTATGACTCATTGAGGTATGTTTCGATATTTGTCCATGATTAAGTTTATGGTATGTTTGTCTTCAGGTTATTACAGTTAGTACAATTTTGATTTTAGATTTGTCGTATAACCTTAACAAAATTATGAATGCATGATAGAAGATATTCATTGGTTAGGGTGTTGACACTTATGATTGTACTAATGCATTATGATGTTGTGTGAGGTTGATGTTGTCTGCTAACAAGATACAGGTACATCACAAAAGACAAATCAGGTTCCATGACCATGAAAACATGAAGACAAAGACTCATCCATAATCTTTGTTCTACTTACGAGGTATGTATGACTTTGTTATATTATGCTTAACCTATGAGACATGCAGGTTCTAGCTCAGGATCTCTAAATCATTGAAGAGATTGTTTAGGTATGTTGTACATAACCAAGTAGGTATACTAATCCAGGTATGTTTCCCATGAATCTTACCTTGTGTTAGGATCCCTTATATAAGTATACTTGATATGATTGGTTATGCTTATTCATAAAGTTAGTAATCAAGGGTTTATGCATGATTTAATTAACCAGAAGAGTACTATGATCAAACAAGAATATGCATGAGTAAAAGAAGACTTACTTGAAACCCTGAATACTAATGATCATGACTATACATATTCAAGATTATTTAGAATTAGAATGTTTTGAGAATATACTAATGAATGAATGTTTGTGTATGAGATCATGAGGATGACACTAGTGCACACTTGAGCATGCACAGTGGTACAGAATGAATAGAAGTTCAAAGGACATATAGAAGATCAAGCGGGAGGCAACCACACAAACATAAAAGATAAGTATTTGAGTTGTTATTTGAAATAGTAAATGATATTTCTTGTATGCATATTTGTATTCCTAGAACATATCATGCTGAGTGCAAACATTCATAGAGCATTGAACATTATACTACTAATATGCATATGATTGGTAAGTTGGACAAACATTCCATTGTTGCTTGTCTAGAATGAAACCTCTTTGCTGACATGCTAAGAGCTGTGCACACTCTCGATAGTATGTTCTGGTAGAGATGGAAGGCATCTAGATAGCCACTGTATGCATACAGGATATGGGAAAGTGTTGTGCCAAAGTATTGGTCAAGATAGTTGCATAACTATATAAATGATATCTGTATGCATAATAGGTTATCATGATTTCATGATTATGAAGGATTACTAATCATGTACTTAATTTTGTTTTGTAGGGAAGATCATGAAGAATAATGAACACCGAACAAGTGATGGATGTTCAACAAGAAGATTTACAAATCAAACAAAATATAGAAGGCTTGTGGCTAGAAGATTCTCTTAGAAAGAGGAAGAGAATCATGATGAGATGTTTGCTCCAAGTGGCTAGATAAGACCATTCTCTTAATGGTGCAATTAAAGAAGAAGTGTGAATCAGGTTCTGTATGGGTTCCCAGGATCGATAGTATATTGATGAGAATACATGTGGGGATTGTATCATCCTTGAACACATGTTCTAAAAAGAGCCGTAGACGTGAGGTCTCCGAGAATGAAGTCCTTAGTGGACAGTTGAAGGGATTGGATCATCCCTGGACTTTCAGTCCTAAAGAGAGCCGTAGATGTGAGGTCTCCGAGAATGAAGTCCTTAGTGGACAGTTGAGGGGATTGGATCATCCCTGGACTTTCAGTCCTAAAGAGAGCCGTAGACGTGAGGTCTCCGAGAATGAAGTCCTCAGTGGACAGTTGAGGGGATTGGATCATCCCTGGACTTTCAGTCCTAAAGAGAGCCGTAGACGTGAGGTCTCCGAGAATGAAGTCCTCAGTGGACAGTTGAGGGGATTGGATCATCCCTGGACTTTCAGTCCTAAAGAGAGCCGTAGACGTGAGGTCTCCGAGAATGAAGTCCTTAGTGGACAGTTGAAGGGATTGGATCATCCCTGGACTTTCAGTCCTAAAGAGAGCCGTAGACGTGAGGTCTCCGAGAATGAAGTCCTTAGTGGACAGTTGAGGGGATTGGATCATCCCTGGACTTTCAGTCCTAAAGAGAGCCGTAGACGTAAGGTCTCCGAGAAGTGGGGATTGTATCATCCCCGGACCTTGGTCCCTGAATTGATCCGTAGACGTATGGTCTTCGAGAATAAAGTGATGGGGATTGCATCATCCCGGAACCACTAGTTCAAAATGTACGTGAGGACTGCATCGTCCATGAACTGGGTTCAAAATGTACGTGAGGACTGCATCGTCCATGAACTGGGTTCAAAATGTACGTGAGGACTGCATCGTCCATGAACTGGGTTCAAAATGTACGTGAGGACTGCATCGTCCATGAACTGGGTTCAAAATGTACGTGAGGACTGCATCGTCCATGAACTGGATTCAAAATGTACGTGAGGACTGCATCGTCCATGAACTGGGTTCAAAATGTACGTGAGGACTGCATCGTCCATGAACTGGGTTCAAAATGTACGTGAGGACTGCATCGTCCATGAACTGGGTTCAAAATGTACGTGATGGGATTGCATCGTCCCTAGACATGAGACTTGTCTTAAAGTGATAAGGACTAATCATCCTGTAAGTAGATTGGGATTGCATCGTCCCTAGACATGGTGAGGTGTATTAAAGTGATAAGGACTAATCCTCCTGTAAGTAGATTGGGATTGCATCGTCCCTAGACATGGTGAAGTGTCTTAAAGTGATAAGGACTAATCATCCTGTAAGTAGATTGGGATTGCATCGTCCCTAGACATGGTGAGGTGTCTTAAAGTGATAAGGACTAATCCTCCTGTAAGTAGATTGGGATTGCATCGTCCCTAGACATGGTGAAGTGTCTTAAAGTGATAAGGACTAATCATCCTGTAAGTAGATTGGGATTGCATCGTCCCTAGACATGGTGAGGTGTCTTAAACTGATAAGGACTAATCATCCTGTAAGTAGATTGGGATTGCATCATCCCTAGACATGGTGAGGTGTCTTAAAGTGATAAGGACTAATCATATTGTAAGTAGATTGGGATTGCATCGTCCCTAGACATGGTAAGGTGTCTTAAAGTGATAAGGACTAATCATCCTGTAAGTTGATTCGGGATTGCATCATCCTTAGACATGGTGAGGTGTCTTAAAAGGATAAGGATTGATCATCCTGTAAGTTGATCTGGATTGCATCATCCATAGACATGAGAGATGTCTTAACTTGAGAGGGATTGATCATCCCATAAGTGGATCAGGATTGTATCATCCTTGGACCTATGTCCTAAAGTGAGAGGGATTGACCATCCCGTAATTGGATCATGTGTGTTGCAGGGTATGCTGCTGTTGTGTATACTTGTATCAGTGTGGATACTTGTATTGATAGATGTATTAGTGAGAATACATGCTTTTGATGATAGATGTATTAGTGAGAATACATGCTTTTGATGATAGATGTATTAGTGAGAATACATGCTTTTGATGATAGATGTATTAGTAAGAATACATGTTTTGATGATAGATGTATTGGTGAGAATACATACCTTTGATGATACATGTATTGATTAATGTACTTGTATGGTTGAGGATACTTATGTTGTAGATCGAGATGATCCAGATGCTGTAGATCGAGATGATCCAGATGCTGTAGATCGAGATGATCCAGATGTCGTAGATCGAGATGATCCAGATGCTGTAGATCGTGATGATCCAGATGCTGTAGATCGAGATGATCCAGATGGTGTAGATCGAGATGATCCAGATGCTGTAGATCGAGATGATCCAGATGCTGTAGATCGAGATGATCCAGATGCTGTAGATGAGATGATCCAGATGCTGTAGATCGAGATGATCCAGATGTTATAGATCGAGATGATCCAGATGCTGTAGATCGAGATGATCCAGATGTTGTAGATCGTGATGATCCAGATGCTGTAGATCGAGATGATCCAGATGCTATAGATCGAGATGATATGACGATGCTGATGATCGTGAGATGACGATGTTGATGATCGTATGATGACGATGCTGATGATCGTGAGATGACGATGCTGTTGATCATGTGATGACGATGCTGATGATCGTGTGATGGCGATGCTGACAATCGTGAGGATTCAGATATTGATGTTGCTGTAGCTGTTTGAGTGCTGCAGAAGATAAAGACTCAGTACTGAAGATGTTGATGTTCCAGTATTGAAGATATTCCAGTAACTGGTTGAGTTACTGATGATGTTGAGAAAGCTTCCAATGATTTATAGATGTATCATGTATGATGTTGATGACTCCTTGCTCGTGCAGATGCTGTTATAATATCCTTCTCGTTAAGGGGGAGTGTTGAGATATTGTAACTTCAAAGAATATTATATTTGTACTTTATTATTCCGGTGATGATTCATTCCTCCGTGAAGATCTTATTGTATATCCGGAGATGTTTATTCCTCCGTCGGAATGTGGTAACTTGGGTTATTAGACTTCCCTAGTGGGGGTCGGCCCTGTATGTGTTATGTGGGTCAAAGGGTTATTAGACCACCCTAGAGGGGTCGGCCCAGTCAGTTATAATGGGGTATTTAACCTAATGGTTAAATACGAGCCTACATGTACTTGTGTAAAATACATATCAGAGTAGTGTATAAATAGAGGAGGTGTGTTCCTCATTATACACATTCACTCACTTGAGGATAACGCACTTGTGGAGGAGAGGTCTGCTATTGTGGAGGAGGAGATCATGTCTCAGGGTTTCATCTTTGTATATTGCTGGTCATCTATATTGAGGAAGCTTTGCTGGGTTTTCTACCCCATGAGGGTTTCCCAGGATAAATCTATGTCTCTTGTGTTTATGCTGTGCTTGTTGTTTCTTCAGTGATCCTGTATATGCTATTAT
Source organism: Larix kaempferi (assembly GCA_027924585.1). Lineage (NCBI taxonomy): Eukaryota > Viridiplantae > Streptophyta > Pinopsida > Pinales > Pinaceae > Larix > Larix kaempferi. The sequence goes on along the minus strand of BSBM01001417.1, from coordinate 5,276,933 downwards.
TGTGAAATGGAATGTAATGCTGCTATTTTCTGTATTAGCATCTTGAATTTTAACATTGAGAAGTCATGTAAACCTTCTAGAAGCTGTGATTTTAAAAAACGGGGGAAGTAAGCTTTTCTTATTTCCGGATGCATGCGCAAACTATGGAAAGGCGTTATGACGTAGAATGTGCATACTTTGTTGATTCCATTTATGAAATAAATCACATTTTCTAAAACCTCGTGTTTTTTGAGAAATCACGTAAACCTTCTAGAAGCTGTGATTTTAAAAAACGGGGGAAGTATGATTTTCTTATTTCCGGACGCATGCGCAAGCTATACAAAGTCGTTATGATGTAGAATGTGCATACTTTGTTGATTCCATTTATGAAATAAATCACATTTTCTAAAAACTTGTGTTTCTCAAAAAATCACGTAAACCTTCTAGAAGCTGTGATTTTAAAAAACGGGGGAAGTAAGATTTTCTTATTTCCGGACGCATGCGCAAACTATAGAAAGTCGTTATGACGTAGAATGTGCATACTTTGTTGATTCCATTGATGAAAAAAATCACATTTTCTAAAAACTCGTGTTTTTTAGGAAATCACGTAAATCTTCTAGAAGCTGAGATTTTAAAAAATGGGGGAAGTAAGCTTTTCTTATTTCCGGACTCATGCGCAAACTATAAAAAGTCGTTGTGATGTAGAATGTGCATACTTTGTTGATTCCATTTATGAAATAAATCAGATTTTCTAAAAACTCATGTTTTTTGAGAAATCATGTAAACCTTCTAGAAGCTGTGATTTTAAAAAACAAGGGAAGTAAGCTTTTCTTATTTCCGGACGCATGCGCAAACTATAGAAAGTCGTTATGACGTAGAACGTGCATACTTTGTTGATTCCATTTATGAAATAAATCACATTTCCTAAAAACTCGTGTATTTTGAGAAGTCATGTAAACCTTCTAGAAGCTGTGATTTTAAAAAACGGGGGAAGTAAGCTTTTCTTATTTCCGGATACATGCGCAAACTATAGAAAGTCGTTATAACGTAGAATGTGCATACTTTGTTGGTTCCATTTATGAAACAAATCACATTTTCTAAAACCTCGTGTTTTTTGAGAAATCACGTAAACCTTCTAGAAGCTGTGATTTTAAAAAACGGGGGAAGTAAGATTTCCTTATTTCTGGACGCATGCGCAAGCTATAGAAAGTCGTTATGATGTAGAATGTGCATACTTTGTTGATTCCATTTATGAAATAAATCACATTTTCTAAAAACTTGTGTTTCTTAAAAAATCACGTAAACCTTCTAGAAGCTGTGATTTTAAAAAACGGGGGAAGTAAGATTTTCTTATTTCCGGACGCATGCGCAAACTATAGAAAGTCGTTATGACGTAGAATGTGCATACTTTGTTGATTCCATTGATGAAAAAAATCACATTTTCTAAGAACTCGTGTTTTTTAGGAAATCACGTAAATCTTCTAGAAGCTGAGATTTTAAAAAATGGGGGAAGTAAGCTTTTCTTATTTCCGGACTCATGCGCAAACTATAGAAAGTCGTTGTGACGTAGAATGTGCATACTTTGTTGATTCCATTGATGAAATAAATCACATTTTCTAAAAACTCATGTTTTTTGAGAAATCATGTAAACCTTCTAGAAGTTGTGATTTTAAAAAATGGGAGAAGTAAGCTTTTCTTATTTCCGGACGCATGGGAAAACTATAGAAAGTCGTTATGACATAGAATGTGAATACTTTGTTGATTCCATTTATGAAATAAATCAAATTTTCTGAAAACTCGTGTGTTTTAGGAAATCACGTAAACCTTCTACAAGCTGTGATTTTAAAAAATGGGGGAAGTAAGCTTTTCTTATTTCCGGACGCATGCGACAAATATAGAAAGTCATTATGACGTAGAATGTTCATACTTTGTTGATTCCATTTATGAAATAAATCACATTTTCTAAAAACTCGTGTTTTTTAGGAAATCTTGTAAACGTTCTAGAAGCTGTGATTTTAAAAAACGGGGGAAGTTAGCTTTTCTTATTTCCGGATGCATGCGACATCTATAGAAACTCGTTATGACATAGAATGTGCATACTTTGTTGATTCCATTTATGAAGTAAATCACATTTTCTAAAAATTCGTGTTTTTTAGGAAATCATGTAAACCTTCTAGAAGCTGTGATTTTAAAAAACGGGGGAAGTAAGCTTTTCTTATTTCCCGATGCATGCGCAAACTATAGAAAGTCGTTATGACGTAGAATGTGCAAACTTTGTTGATTCCATTTATGAAATAAATCACATTTTCTGAAAACTCTTGTATTTTAGGAAATCACGTAAACCTTCTAGAAGCTATGATTTTAAAAAACGAGGGAAGTAAGCTTTTCTTATTTCTGGACGCATGCGCAAACTATAGAAACTCGTTATCACGTAGAATGAGCATACTTTGTTGATTCCATTTATGAAATAAATCACATTTCTAAAAACTCGTGTTTTTTGAGAAATCATGTAAACCTTCTAGAAGCTGTGATTTTAAAAAACGGGGGAAGTAAGCTTTTCTTATTTTCGGACGCATGTGCAAACTTTAGAAAGTCGTTATGACGTAGAATGTGCATACTTTTTTTATTCCATTTATGAAATAAATCACATTTTCTAAAAACTCGTGTTTTTTAGGAAATCATGTAAACCTTCTAGAAGCTGTGATTTTAAAAAACGAGGGAAGTAAGCTTTTCTTATTTCCGGATGCATGCGCAAACTATGGAAAGTAGTTATGATGTAGAATTTGCATACTTTGTTGATTCCATTTATGAAATAAATCACATTTTCTAAAAACTCGTGTTTTTTGAGAAATCACGTAAACCTTCTAGAAGCTGTGATTTTAAAAAACGGGGGAAGTTGTAGTGCCCCTAGACTACTGTAGACATTGAGGGCACTTGCTTAGTGACCCGACTATTTGAAACATTAATAAAATGAGTATATTTATGATTGTGATTGATTGTAAATCAATAAAATAATGATATATGTTTGTGAGAAATGTGTATAGCGACAGGTGAAACAGTTCACCGACGGACACACAAAGGAATATGAAGGGTCGTAGAGTACTGGTAAATCACACACAGGGAGAGCGATGACGATGTCGAATTCTGACAAGAATACCACGCATGAGCAGATAAGCATTGATCCGCTTGCTCAGGAGGAATGCGTGAGGGTGTACGAGGTGGGCCACGACGGATCTAGTCACGTACAAGTTGAGGGGCGCGCAGTGAGAACGGACTCACTCCTCAGTGCCATTAGTCCCTAGATAGCATGTAGATGGAGTATGGAGTGTAACGATTCCTAAAATCCCTACAAGAGTTCCCGCAAGTCAAAACGGAAAGATGGCAGCAGAAGGGCCCAACGATGCGGTACCCTGTCGAGAACGGAAAGAATGGACGCAAGGACCCAACGAAGCGGTACCATGCCAAGGAATGAAAATCATGGATGATTGGACCCGACGGAGTGGTGCCAGGTCAGAGAATTAAAAATTAAGGAACCAGGAGCCCAACGGTGTGGCACCGTGATCCTAGTGAGTTTAATTGTTAAATTAAACTGCATAAAAAAAAAGACTTATGAGAATAACTCTAGATTATTACTTAGCAAATGTATAAAAATAGTTTAGACATTTGCACATGAATAGTTATTTTTGTTGAGCATTTAAAATAATCGAAATCATTATTTAGGAGCAAAATAGAATCCTAAGATTAGACACCTAGTCAACTAAAAGATAGGAGTTGATTAAAATATCTGGGGGACAAACTAGAGCAAACTTAGGGGTGTTGGTGCACCTCCCAGAGAAACTGACACTTGGATTGGTGAGTGTTTTAATTAAATAATTAATTAAAAATATTTAATTATGCATGAAGCGAGATGTGTCGCATGAGATTTTCCTTTATAAGGAAGGCTTGGGGAATGGGTAAAGGGGCCCATAAGTTGGACGATTGTCATAATTTTCGAATGCCTCAAAGACTTGCTGCTATCTAAGGGTTTGGCTAAGAAATCCTGGTGGGAAGGGGAAGCCCAAGCTGGATTTCTGAAAAACGTGTGTGAGCTCTACGACCCAGAGCTCGGGGGAGGCCATGCGACTGACAGCATGAGCCTATGGTTGGGTGGCGAAGCTAACGGTTGCTTCACCTAGGGTTATACGAGCTTTTTCTGGAGGGATCCTATGAAAGATGCGAACGACAATGGGCTAGATGGATCGGATTAACAACAACTACTCCTCTGATAGCGGGATCGACCGACGAATGACAGGTATGAGGTCCCACTTGTATCTTCTTAAGGAAAATTTGTTTCTTGTAATTCAGTTTTCTATCTTTGATATGTTCTAACCTGTGTCATATTATGTTGATGAGTTTCATATTAGTTTTAGGGATGACCCCACAAACGGGGGTCCCTACATTTGGTATCAGAGCCTGTCGAGCCTTGAGGGCACCAGATTCAAATAAAAAAAAAAAATTGGGTTATACCTTTTCAAAGCCATAGAGTTAGATCTCTGTCAAATTTATGTTGTAGATCAGGATCTACGATTTAGTGTGTTTGAATGAAACCTCTGCCCTATTTCTTTTATTTAGTAATCTACCCACTCCTGCCCATTTGTATTTCAAATCCAAGCCGGCGTTTGTATCCGTCGAATTTTTTTTATCACAGAAGCTGCACATTATTTTAAATTTCGAATTTGATTCTGGCTAAAAGTAGAGCCAATCCGATGATCGAATCAGTCCCACACTTCTGTGTATTTTGAATCTGAGTTTATTTAATCAATTTATTACAGAGTCGAACATTATGATTTATTTTATCTCGAACATCTGAAGAAAAAAAAAAGGGGGGGTTCTGCACTATAGTTTAAAAGTAGGTTATACCATTGAAGCACCGTAGAGTAAGTCTCTGTGCTGATTTTCTGTATTAAAATAACTCTGTCCGTGTTAAATATGGCTACCTGCCCAGATCGCGAGATCGTATCCTTTCTATGTATTTGTTGGAGAACTTGAACCAGATATGTACTAGTTATCTGAGCGAGTAAGCTCTTCCCCTTTGCACACTTGTGAAAAGATTGAGTCAGCCTTAAATTTCTCAGACCTATAGTCATACCCTCTCTGCACAATGGCGTGAAATCCTGAGTCAAATTGCTGTGAGATACCTAGCTCGTGTCACCCACACCCTTGTGCGCATTTGATTGAAGTTCGAGTCCAGATGCCTGTGTATAAAACTAGATCGTGCTGTAGTAGCCAGCGTTATGATGCTGATCTGCAAATACCTGCGGAAGAGTTTTAGTGTAGGATTTATTTACTGAGTTAAGAAAGGGTTATTTGAGGGCATCGGAGTCATATTCTTTATAGGTTCGTCGGTGATTTGTGGAGGAAAACGACAGAATTGGAGCTACGATTTTCATTGAATCATGCCTACGACCGGAGCAGCTTTCCCAACAGGTTTTTAATTGCTTGAATATTTTGTATCCATTTATGTGTTATTTGGAAATCATAGATCTTGGATTCATGTGAAAATTAGGGTATGCTTGCTGTACATTCAAATTTTATATACATTGTATTGTTGTTTTACTTCAAGGGAGTAACCAAAATTTAAAAGGAATGATTATGGATCTTAGATATCATATAAATATTTATCTTGCTGTACATTGTATTGCTGTACAATCAATTTTTTTTTTTTATATACATTTATCTTTGTTCATCCATCAATCGATTTTTGTGAGAAGTTAAATTCAAACGTCCAGATCCGAAGGCCTTACCTCTAATCCATTCCACATTTGATTCCTATCAAAAGTTAAAATTCAAACGCCCAGATCGAAAAGCTCGAACGTTGTTCACCCGTTATTTAATTATGTGAGAAATTAAACAATTTGTACACCCAAAACTGGGGGATAATTAACTTAATCCATCCCCTATAGGATCTTTGCGATCGCTCAATTCAAATGCCCGTTTGTAAAATCCGACCTCTATCTCATCATTATGCATTGATCTTTGTAAAAAAAAAAAAAAAAAAAAAAATTGATCTATGGCCCAATGAATTCTTGTACACATATTATATTCAGATCCTGAATTTGCTATGCCCAATGGTAGAAACCAACCTCTGTTTCATTATTATGCATTGACCTCCGTGACAAGGATCCGATCAATGACCAACAAATTTCTGTGCAATTATTATATCATGATTTTGAATTGGCTAAACGCCCAAATGTGGGATCTAAACTCTGTGATATGTCTCTCAGTCAGGCTCTGTCAATCCTTTTAATTAATCCCTGCTATTAATAAATACTATGTATCCTAACCGGTATCAATGAGGGTATAGACTGCAAATTTCTAACTGAAAAATTATTTATTTACCCTCAATCCTCGAATTTCCAATCGACGCTCGTGTTTTAAACTTTGATACTCTGTAAATGGCTCACAGCCAAATAGCTATCCGATATTTCATTTCATGCTTGCTCTGTTTATTTTAGTCTTTTAATTGATTCAATTCAAATTCTGTTAATTTCAAGGCTTATAAGTGCTTTAGCTAGATCGCACCAGATTGTGTATAGATGACTTTGGTTGTATTGTAAGACTCTGTAGACAGTCCAACTCATACCACATTCGGTTGGACCCTTCATCTCCCGTAGACCCATAGATCTACACAGACACCCACGCTTGCTCTCTGCAATGTTGAAAGGGCGTAATAGAATCCATCAATCACATTCTGTTGTATTCTTCACCTCTTTTATACTGCTTAATCTATGTAACATCCAGACACATCTAGTTTTGACTGTTTTATGTATTTTAACCTATGCAGGAGAAACGTATACTCTTGACCTCTGAATTCGTAATCCAAGTGAATATCCATGTTTTATGTTTTCTTAATCCCAAAGTATACACGATCCCGGTAATCGCTTTAGCATAGATTTGTACAGATCCATAGAATCTTAGAATCCATAGAATCTTATGTTTTGTCTAAAGTTTTAGAGATCTCCATAACAGGTAAACTCTTAATCATTTTCATGATTTCAGTAACATAAAACCTCTATGCACTCATATTGTAACCGAGCCTTTCTTTTAATCCTCTCTGTTTTTTTTTTTTTTGGCCGATCTCTATTGCGGTTAACATATTGTGCTCTGGTCATCACTGTCCTATAGAATCGGTTTTCATGCTCATATCGATCTTCTGTAATGGTTGAGTTCCGATCTAGGCATCTATGAAACTTTAGTTTTGTTTAGCATATAAACCACTCTACAACTGAATCCGAGGTAATAATATTCGAACTCTGTCTATGTCTAACTAAACTCACACAATCCATTGTTTCAACCTGTTGTAATATTCGAACACTTTTTATGTAGATGTAAATTGAATTTCATTTATAGGAAAAGTAAAGAAAAAAAAAAAAAACAATTCAGTGTTAGTTGGATTAGCGTTAAACTTCAGTTCTTAACTCAGGGTATTTACTGAGCCGACAGGAGACCCATACATTATGGAAATGATTTCCACTTAATCAACCCAGCCACCAAACTATGCATTATTTTAGCTCCATCCCTGCAGTTGTTGTTTGCATGTGATCGTAACATTGAAAGGAGTGCATATAGTTGTTACTTCCAATTGTGTGTAGTTATGTCCAAATAAATAATTAAATTCTTAACTAAATCAAAGAACCAGTAGTTGAATAAGGAATTACACTATCTGGTAAATTCTTATATAGCGCCTTCTAAAGGAGTAAGCCTTGTCATAGTTAAAAATCTGTTCAAACACATATGGAAGGCATGCTCTCATTATGCTCGATTTTCACATAATTATGGAATACCTTCAAAAGGTGAGGTTCGTATACATATCGCCTAATGGGATGCATATAGAAATATAATTTAATGATTTATTTATAGTAATGGAAATACATTACTTTTACTTGAAGTACAATTGAAATGCATTTATATATATATAAATATATATATATATATATAATACATGTTTAAAGTGTTGAGTTGTGAAAGTGGAAAAGTGTCTTTATATTTTATAAAGAAGATATATTCCATAATGGTGTTGAGTTGAGATAATAGAAAAGTGAATATAAATTTTATAAAGATATATTTATAATTGTGTTTGAGTTATGGAAGCATAAAAGTTTATATAAGTTTTATCAAAAGAAAATGTCGTTATTGTGAAAATGGTAAAATCTAAATGTGCCATGTCAAATATATATATGCTCGAGTTAGGAAAGGAGAAGAACCGTGTAGATATTTAGAAGGGAAATATGTTACAATATAGATAAAATTTCATGGCAATTTTTTTTTTATTTTTTTATAACTTGATTACCTTTTTGAAAGGGTTACGTATAAAAGTATAGTATGTATGCATAAATTTTAGTTAAATGTGCCATGTCAAAAAGATATAATGCATTATGATTTTATTCAAGAATTATATTTTTATTCAAGAATTATATTATTAGCCACATTGGGGTGCAAGTAGAAAGAGGACCTTATTATATTGAAGATTAATTGAAATACCTTATTTTATACAAATTTTTGTATTGAAAAGAATATAGGATGCTTTATGTTATTATTCTAAGATTTCTATAAAAATTGGGGTGCATGAAAAGATATGCATCTTATTAAATTGTTATTTATTAACATGCATTATTGTTAGGAACTTCCATTGGAATATATAGATTGTAGAACGATCTTATTCTAAGGTTTATATTTGTATGATAATAGGGGTAAGCAAAGATGAGGACTATATTGAATTATTATTAAATGGAAATGCATTACTTTTATAATTTATACAATTGAGATGCATTACAAAAGTATGAGTCAAGTTATAATTATAGTTTATATAAATTAAATTACATTAACATGTGATGTTTATATTTATATTTCCTTGGGATATACATGAGGTCATGGGTTAGGTTCAGATTATATGCTGACCAGAATACACTCTAAATTTAAGATTATTACCAACTAGTGAATTCAGAATCTATACATAACACCTCGCATATTATAATAGAAGTATGTGGGTTGATTGAAGTACATTAGATAAGATATTAATTTGAGTATGCGGTCAGATATTCTTGTTGAACATAGAATAAAGTTTATTTGTCTTATTGAAAATAAGTTAAAATGAAGGACCTGGTGAAGGAAAGCATGAATCTCTTTATTATATACATGTATTGTGTATCAATATAATGTCTTTTTAAATCTTTTTGAGAATTATTCTTACACTATTGAATTGAATAGATTATGTCCAAATAGAATGTAAAACATAGTTATTGTGGATGTATTTGATGATAAATGACAAGTAATGACCATATCTGAATTTAAAGAAAGAAGTTCTTAGATAATTTTGAAGGTGGGATGCTTATGATCAAGAAGGAATGAATATATAATGTTTAATAATGGGAGATTGTGACTTACGATGAGCGATGCATGGAGATCGACGCGGAAAAATTAGAGTTGTAGTTTTACTTCTTCTCCTTCGGTAAGGATACTCCCAGCTTCTCGAATAGGTTAGAATTCTTCTTCTCTAAAAATTTATAGTATGAAAGATTGAATGGAATTCAGGGTTCATATACTTTGATGATGGGTTATGCATCAAGAATTTTATCGATTGGTTGTAAATGCTTATTTTCTGAAATCAAGGCGATGGCTTCGCATGTAGGCACTACTAGCTTGTAATCGTGCTTTGAAATGTGAAAAGAGAGAAGTTAAACTTACTTGAATTATAGAATCTTAACTGTGCTTAAGTTAGGAAGAGAAGAAAACCTTACATGACTTTGTTTATAAAAATCTGAGATTATACTTTTAGCTATACTAAGTTAATAGCACTCTAGTATTTAATTATACTTTGGATTATGAGAAGAGAGAGGTTGCATGCAAGATTAGTTAAGTAATGGTTAAGGAATGTGTTGAAGAACATAATTAGGAAGGGTAAATTCTTATTTTGAAATTCAGACATTGTTTTGAACATGTGATAGTTATACGTAATTATAGAAAAAGGAGAAGTTGGAATTGAATATTTTATCCCTCATGTTGAAATATGTCAGTGTTTTCAGTATTTTCGTAAATGATATACTTATAGTTTTGTTGAATTGAAAGAATTTGTTGTAGACGATTTCAATCCCGATTACAATTAATGAATCAAGAGAGAACTTTTCTGGGGATTACTACACTATGAAAGGTACGATTTAGTTATATTACCAATTATGTGGCTTATACTTATATGAGGGTAGAAAAGAAGAAATGAAATGTTATTATCAATTATGATTATGTTGAAGAAATGAATGTGAAAAGAAAGTGAAAACTCTAATGAGGGTACTAGTTTTGAAATGAACCAACTAAGTAAAACACAAACCATTTGAATTTACTTTGAAAATGCTTGAACGACATTTATAGAAACTATTACTTTACTTATTAAATGAATGCTCGACTGATTGAGATAGAATGCCTATGTAATGCCCCTAAAATGACTATAGACTTTAAGAGCACCTGTCGAGTGACCCGACGGAACAGACTTCAATAAAGTGGCCCTTCGAGTTAGGATGTGTCTTAATAAGGGATAATCACCTGATGATGTGCATGACTATAGTTGATAAATGAATTAATGAATTGACTTCTATGTGTGGACTGGGATAATTGATTGATCAGTTCTAGCTTAAATGCTTAGCCTTGATTGGTCAAGTCAAAGTATTGTAGGACAGCTACAGTCCTAGCTTTGTGACTTGGGAGGACGCAACTGAGATGCGTCATAGCTTTCCACATTTATTCTGAACTTCGGGATGAAGTTCTAAATAAGTAGGGGTGTATGTAGTGCCCCTAGACTACTGCAGACATTGAGGGCACTTGCTTAGTGACCCGACTATTTGAAACATTAATAAAATAATCCTTTGATATTATTTTGAGTATATTTATGATTATGATTGATTGTAAATCAATAAAATAATGATATATGTTTGTGAGAAATGTGTAGAGCGACAAGTGAAACAGTTCACCGAAGGACACACAAAGGAATATGAAGGGTCGTAGAGTACAGGTAAATCACACACAGGGAGAGCGACGACGATGTCGAATCCCGACAAGGATACCACGCATGAGCAGATAAGCATTGATCCGCTTGCTCAGGAGGAATGCGTGAGGGCGTACAAGGTGGGCCACGACGGAGCTGGTCACGTACGAGTTGAGGGGCACGCAGTGAGAGCGGACTCACTCCTCAGCGCCATTAGTCCCTAGATAGCATGTAGATGGAGGATGGAGGGTAACGATTCCTAAAATCCCTACAAGAGTTCCCGCAAGTCAAAACGGAAAGATGGCAGCATAAGGACCCAACGATGCGGTACCCTGTCGAGAATGGAAAGAATGGACGCAAGGACCCAACGATGCGGTACCATGCCAAGGAATGAAAATCATGGATGATTGGACCCGACGGAGTGGTGCCAGGTCAGAGAATTAAAAATTAAGGAACCAGGAGCCCAACGGCACGGCACCGTGATCCTAGTGAGTTTAATTGTTAAATTAAACTGCATAAAAAAAAAGACTTATGAGAATAACTCTATATTATTACTTAGCAAATGCATAAAAATAGTTTAGACATTTGCACATGAATAGTTATTTTTGTTGAGCATTTAAAATAATAGAAATCATTATTTAGGAGCAAAATAGAATCCTAAGATTAGACACCTAGTCAACTAAAAGATAGGAGTTGATTAAAATATCTGGGGGACAAACTAGAGCAAACTTAGGGTGTTGGTGCACCTCCCAGAGAAACTGACACTTGGATGGGTGAGTGTTTGAATTAAATAATTAATTAAAAATATTTAATTATGCATGAAGCGACATGTGTCGCATGAGATTTTTCTTTAAAAGGAAGGCTTGGGGAATGGGTAAAGGGGCCCATAAGTTGGACGATTGTCGTAATTTTCCAATGCCTCAAAGACTTGTTGCTATCTAAGGGTTTGGCTAAGAAATCCTGGTGGGAAGGGGAAGCCCAAGCTGGATTTCTGAAAAACGTGTGTGAGCTCTACGACCCAAAGCTCGGGGGAGGCCATGCGACTGACAGCATGAGCCTATGGTTGGGTGGCGAAGCCAATGCTTGCTTCACCTATGGTTATACGAGCTTTTTCTGGAGGGATCCTATGAAAGATGCGGACGACAATGGGCTAGATGGATCGGATTAACAACGGCTACTCCTCCAATAGCGGGATCGACCGACGAATGACAGGTATGAGGTCCCACTTGTATCTTCTTAAGGAAAATTTGTTTCTTGTAATTCAGTTTTCTATCTTTGATATGTTCTAACCTGTGTCATTTTATGTCGATGAGTTCCATATTAGTTTTAGGGATGACCCCACAAACGGGGGTCCCTACAGAAGTAAGCTTTTTTTATTTCCGGACGCATGCGCAAACTATGGAAAGTTGTTATGATATAGAATGTGCATACTTTGTTGATTCCATTTATGAAATAAATCACATTTTCTAAAAACACGTGTTTTTTAAGAAATCATGTAAACCTTCTAGAAGATGTGATTTTAAAAAACGGAGGAAGTAAGCTTTTCTTATTTCCGGACGCATGCGCAAACTATAGAAAGTCGTTATGACGTAGAATGTGCACACTTTGTTGATTCCATTTATGAAATAAATCACATTTTCTAAATACTCATGTTTTTTTAGAAATCATGTAAACCTTCTAGAAGCTGTGATTTTAAAAAACGAGGGAAGTAAGCTTTTCTTACTTCCGGACGCATGTGCAAACTATGGAAAGTAGTTATGATGTAGAATTTGCATACTTTGTTGATTCCATTTATGAAATAAATCACATTTTCTAAAAACTCGTGTTTTTTGAGAAATCATGTAAACCTTCTACAAGCTGTGATTTTAAAAAACGGGGGAAGTAAGCTTTTTTTATTTCCGGACGCATGCGCAAACTATGGAAAGTCGTTATGATGTAGAATGTGCATACTTTGTTGATTCCATTTATGAAATAAATCACATTTTCTAAAAACTCGTGTTTTTTAAGAAATCATGTAAACCTTCTAGAAGCTGTGATTTTAAAAAACGGGGGAAGTAAGCTTTTCTTATTTCCAGACGCATGCGCAAACTATAAAAAGTCGTTATGACGTAGAATGTCCATACTTTGCTTATTCCATTTATGAAATAAATCACATTTTCTAAAAACTCGTGTTTTTTGAGAAATCACGTAAACTTTCTAAAAGCTGTAATTTTAAAAAACTGGGGAAGTAAGCTTTTCTTATTTCCGGATGCATGCGCAAACTTTAGAAAGTCGTTATGACGTAGAATGTGCATACTTCTTTGATTCCATTTATGAAATAAATCACGTTTTCTAAAAACACGTGTTTTTTAGGAAATCACGTAAACCTTCTAGAAGTTGTGATTTTAAAAAATGGCGGAAGTAAGGTTTTCTTATTTCCGGACACATGCGTAAACTAAAAAAAGTCGTTATGACGTAGAATGTGCATACCTTGTTGATTCGATTTAAGAAATAAATCACATTTTCTAAAAACTCGTGTTTTTTAAGAAATCATGTAAACCTTCTAGAAGCTGTGTTTTTAAAAAACGGAGGAAGTAAGCTTTTCTTATTTCTGGATGCATGCGCAAACTATAGAAAGTCGTTATGACGTAGAATGTGCATACTTTGTTGATTCCATTGATGAAATAAATCACATTTTTTAAAAACTCGTGTTTTATTAGAAATCACGTAAACCTTCTAGAAGTTGTGATTTTAAAAAATGGGGGAAGTAAGCTTTTCTTATTTCTGGACGCATGCGAAACTATGGAAAGTCGTTATGATGTAGAATGTGCATACATTGTTGATTGCATTTATGAAATAAAACACATTTTCTAAAAACTCGTGTTTTTTGAGAAATCATGTAAACCTTCTAGAAGCTGTGATTTTAAAAAACGGGGGAAGTAAGCTTTTTTTATTTTCGGACACATGCGCAAACTATGGAAAGTCATTATGATGTAGAATGTGCATACTTTGTCGATTCAATTTATGAAATAAATCACATTTTCTAAAAACTCGTGTTTTTTAAGAAATCATGTAAACCTTCTAGAAGCTGTGATTTTAAAAAATGGGGGGAGTAAGATTTTCTTATTTCTGGACACATGCATAAACTATAGAAAGTCGTTATGATGTAGAATATGCATACTTTGTTGATTCCATTTATGAAATAAATCACATTTTCTAAAAACTTGTGTTTTTTGACAAATCATGTAAACCTTCTAGAAGCTGTGATTTTAAAAAACGGGGGAGCTAAGCTTTTCTTATTTCCGGACGCATGCGCAAACTATAGAAAGTCGTTATGACGTAGAATGTGCATACTTTGTTGATTCCATTTATGAAGTAAATCACATTTTCTAAAAACTCGTGTTTTTTGAGAAATCATGTAAACCTTCTAGAAGATGTGGTTTTAAAAAACGGGGGCAGTAAGATTTTCTAATTTGCGGACGCATGCACAAACTATAGAAAGTCGTTGTGACGTAGAATGTGCATACTTTGTTGATTCATTTTATGAAATAAATCACATTTTCTAAATACTCGTGTTTTTTAGGAAATCATGTAAACCTTCTAGAAGGTGTGATTTTAAAAAACGGGGGAAGTAAGCTTTTCTTATTTCTGGATGCATGCGCAAACTATAGAAAGTCATTATGACGTATAATGTGCATAATTTGTTGATTCCATTTATGAAATAAATCACATTTTCTAAAAACTCATGTTTTTTATGAAATCACGTAAACCTTCTAGAAGCTGTGATTTTAAAAAACAGGGGAAGTAAGCTTTTCTTATTTCCGGACGCATGCGCAAACTATAGAAAGACGTTATGACGTACAATGTGCATACTTTGTTGATTCCATTTATGAAATAAATAACATTTTCTAAAAACTCGTGTTTTTTAGGAAATCATGTAAACCTTCTAGAAGCTGTGATTTTAAAAAACGGGGGAAGTAAGCTTTTCTTATTTGCGGACGCATGCGCAAACTATAGAAAGTCATTATGACGTAGAATGTGCATACTTTGTTGATTCCATTTATGAAATAAATCACATTTTCTAAAAACTCGTGTTTTTTAGGAAATCACGTAAACCTTCTAGAAGCTGCGATTTTAAAAACGGGGGAAGTAAGCTTTCCTTATTTCCGGACGCATGCACAAACTATAGAAAGTCGTTATGACGTAGAATGTTCATACTTTGTTGATTCCATTTATGAAATAAATCACATTTTCTAAAAATCCGTGTTTTTTAAGAAATCACGTAAACCTTCTAGAAGCTGTGATTTTAAAAAACGGGGGAAGTAAGCTTTTCTTATTTCCGTACGCATGTGCAAACTATATAAAGTCATTATGACGTAGAATGTGCGTACTTTGTTGATTCCATTTATGAAATAAATCACATTTTCTGAAAACTCATGTTTTTTGAGAAATCATGTAAACCTTATGGAAGCTGTGATTTTAAAAAACTGGGGATGTAAGCTTTTCTTATTTCCGGACGCATGGGCAAACTATAGAAACTCATTATGACGTATAATGTGCATACTTTGTTGATTGCATTTATCAAATAAATCTGTTTTCTGAATACTCGTGTTTTTTAGGAAATCATGTAAACCTTCTAGAAGCTGTGATCTTAAAAAACGGGGGAAGTAAGCTTTTCTTATTTCCGGACGCATGCACAAACTATAGAAAGTTGTTGTGACATAGAATGTGCATACTTTGTTGATTCCATTTATGAAATAAATCACATTTTCTAAAAACTCGTGTTTTTTAAGAAATCATGTAAACCTTCTAGAAGCTGTGGTTTTAAAAAACGGGGAAAGTAAGCTTTTCTTATTTCCGGACGCATGCGCAAACAATGGAAAGTCGTTATGATGCAGAATGTGCATACTTTGTTGATTCCATTTATGAAATAAATCACATTTTCTAAAAACTGGTGTTTTTTTAGAAATCATATAAACCTTCTAGAAGCTGTGATTTTTAAAAATGGGGGAAGTAAGCTTTTGTTATTTCCGGACGCATGCGCAAACTATAGAAAATCGTTTATGACATAGAATGTGCATACTTTGTTGATTCCATTTATGAAATAAATCACATTTTTTAAAAACTCGTGTTTTTTAGGAAATCACGTAAGCCTTCTAGAAGCTGTGATTTTAAAAAACGGGGGAAGTAAGCTTTCTTTATTTCCGGACGCATACGAAAACTATAGAAAGTCGTTATGACGTAGAATGTGCATACTTTGTTGATTCCATTTATGAAATCAATCACATTTTCTAAAAACTCATGTTTTTTAAGAAATCAGGTAAACCTTCTAGAAGCTGTGATTTTAAAAAACGGGGGAAGTAAGCTTTTGTTAATTCCGGACGCATGCGCAAAGTATAGAAATTCGTTATGACGTAGAATGTGCATACTTTCTTGATTCCATTTATGAAATAAATCAAATTTTTAAAAACTCATGTTTTTTAAGAAATCACGTAAACCTTCTAGAAGCTATGATTTTAAAAAATGGGGAAAGTAAGCTTTTCTTATTTCCGGACGCATGCGCAAACTATAGAATGTCGTTATGACATAGAATGTGCATACTTTGTTGATTCCATTTATGAAATAAATCACATTTTCTAAAAACTCATGTTTTTTAGGAAATCATGTAAACCTTCTAGAAGCTGTGATTTTAAAAAACAGGGGAAGTAAGCTTTTATTATTTCCGCACGCATGCGCAAACTATAGAAAGTCGTTATGACATAGAATGTGCATACTTTGTTTATTGCATTTATGAAATAAATCACATTTTCTAAAAACTCCTGTTTTTTAAAAAATCACGTAAACCTTCTAGAAGCTGTGATTTTAAAAAACAGGGGAAGAAAGCTTTTCTTTTTTCCGGACGCATGGGCAAACTATAGAAAGTCGGTATGACGTAGAATGTGCATACTTTGTTGATTCCATTGATGAAATCAATCACATTTTCTAAAAACTCGTGTTTTTTAGGAAATCATGTAAACCTTCTAGATGCTGTGATTTTAAAAAACTGGGGAAGTAAGCTTTTATTATTTCCGGACGCATGTGCAAACTATAGAATGTCGTTATGACATAGAATGTGCATACTTTGTTTATTCCATTTATGAAATAAATCACATTTTCTAAAAAGTCGTGTTTTTTAAGAAATCACGTAAACCTTCTAGAAGCTGTGATTTTTAAAAACGAGGGAAGTAAGCTTTTCTTATTTCCGGACGCATGCACAAACTATAGAAAGTCGTTATGAAGTAAAATGTGCATATTTTCTTGATTCCATTTATGAAATAAATCAAATTTTCTTAAAACTCGTATTTTTTAAGAAATCATGTCAACCTTCTAGAAGCTGTGATTTTAAAAAATGGGGGATGTAAGCTTTTCTTATTTCTGGACGCATGCGCAAACTATAGAAAGTCGTTATGACGTAGAATGTGCATAGTTTGTTGATTCCATTTATGAAATATATCACATTTTCTAAAAACTCGTGTTTTTTGAGAAATCATGTAAAGCTTCTCCAAGCTGTAATTTTAAAAAATGGGGGAAGAAAGCTTTTATTATTTCAGACGCATACGCAAACTATAGAAATTTGTTATGACGTAGAATGTGCATACTTTGTTGATACCATTTATGAATTAAAGCACATTTTCTAAAACCTCGTGTTTTTTAGGAAATCATGTAAACCTCCTAGAAGCTGTGATTTTAAAAAACGGGTTAAGTAAGCTTTTCTTATTTCCGGACGCATGCGCAAACTATAGAAAGTATTTATGACGTAGAATGTGCATACTATGTTGATTCCAATGATGAAATAAATCACATTTTCTAAAAACTCGTGTTTTTTAAGAAATCATGTCAACCTTCTGGAAGCTGTGATTTAAAAAAATGGGGGAAGTAAGCTTTTCTTATTTCCGGACGCATGCGCAAACTTTAGAAAGTGGTTATGACATAGAATGTGCATACTTTGTTGATTCCATTTATGAAATAAATCACATTTTCTAAAAACTCGTGTTTTTTGAGAAATCATATAAACCTTCTAGAAGCTGTGGTTTTAAAAAACGGGGGAAGTAAGCTTTTCTTATTTCCGGACGCATATGCAAACTATAGAAAGTCGTTATGACGTAGAATGTGCATACTTTGTTGATTCCAATTATGAAATAAATAACATTTTCTAAAAACTCTTGTTTTTTAAGAAATCACATAAACCTTCTAGAAGCTGTGATTTTAAAAAACGGGGGAAGTAAGCTTTTCTTATTTACGGATGCATGCACAAACTATAGAAAGTCATTATGACATACAATGTGCATACTTTGTTGATTCCATTTATGAAATAGATCACATTTTCTAAAAACTCGTGTTTTTTGAGAAATCATGTAAACCTTCTACAAGCTGTGATTTGCAAAAACAAGGGAAGTAAGCTTTTCTTATTTCCGGACGCATGCGCAAAGTATAGAAAGTCGTTATGACGTACAATGTGCATACTTTGTTGATTCCATTTATGAAATAAATCACATTTTCTAAAAGTTCTTGTTTTTAAGAAAATCATGTAAACCTTCTACAAGCTGTGATTTCAAAAAACGGGGGAAGTAAGCTTTTCTTATTTCCGGATGCATGCGCAAACTATAGAAAGTTGTTATGACGTAGAATGTGGATACTTTGTTGATTACAATTATAAAATAAATCACATTTTCTAAAAACTCGTGTTTTTTAAGAAATCACGTAAACCTTCTTGAAGGCGTGATTTGAAAAAATGGGGGAAGTAAGTTTTCTTATTTTCGGACACATTTGAAAACTATAGAAAGTCGTTAGGACATAGAATGTGCATACTTTCTTGATTCAATTTATGAAATAAATCACATTTTCTAAAAACTCGTGTTTTTTAAGAAATCATGTCAACCTTCTAGAAGCTGTGACTTTAAAAAACGGGGGAAGTAAGCTTTTGTTATTTCCAGATGCATGTGCAAAGTATAGAAATTCGTTATGACGTAGAATGTGCATACTTTTTTGATTCCATTTTTGAAATAAATCACATTTTTTAAAAACTCATGTTTTTTAAGAAATCACGTAAACCTTTGAGAAGCTGTGATTTTAAAAAACAGGGGAAGTAAGATTTTCTTATTTCCGGATGCATGCGCAAACTTTAGAAAGTCGTTATGATGTAGAACGTGCATACTTTGTTGATTCCATTTATGAAATAAATCACATTTTCTGAAAACTCGTGTTTTTAAGGAAATCATGTAAACCTTCTAGAAGCTGTGATTTTAAATAACGGGGGAAGCAAGATTTTCTTATTTCCGGACGCATGTGCAAACTTTAGTAAGTCGTTATGACATAGAATATCTATACTTTGTTGATTCCATTTATGAAATAAATCACATTTTCTAAAAACTCGTGTTTTTTAGGAAATCATGTAAACCTTCTAGAAGTTGTGATTTTAAAAAATGGGGTAAGTAAACTTTTCTTATTTCCGGACGCATGAACAAACTATAGAAAGTCGTTATGACGTAAAATGTGCATACTTTGGCTATTACATTTATGAAATAAATCACATTTTCTAAAACCTCGTGTTTTTTAGGAAATCATGTAAACCTTCTAGAAGCTGTGATTTTAAAAAACGGGTGAAGTAAGCTTTTCTTATTTCCGGACGCATGTGCATACTATAGAAAGTCGTTATGAAGTAGAATGAGCATACTTTGTTGATTCCATTGATAAAATAAATCGCATTTTCTAAAAACTCGTGTTTTTTGAGAAATCATGTAAACCTTCTAGAAGCTGTGATTTTAAAAAATGGGGGAAGTAAGCTTTTCTTATTTCCCGACGCATGCACAAACTATAGAAAGTCATTATGACATAGAATGTGCATAATTTGTTGATTCCATTAATGAAAGAAATCACATTTTCTAAAAACTCATGTTTTTTAAGAACTCATGTGAACCTTCTAGAAGCTGTGATTTTAAAAAACGGGGGAAGTAAGCTTTTCTTATTTCCGGAAGCATGCGCAAACTATAGAAAGTCGTTATGACGTAGAATGTGCATACTTTGTTGATTCCATTTATGAAATAAATCACATTTTCTAAAAACTCGTGGCTTTTAAGAAAGCATGTAAACCTTCTAGAAGCTGTGATTTGAGAAAATGGGGGAAGTAAGCTTTTCTTATTTCCGGACGCATGCGCAAACTATAGAAAGTCGTTATCACGTAGAATGTGCATACTTTATTGATTCCATTTATGAAATAAATCACATTTTCTTAAAACTTGTGTTTTTTAGGAAATCATGTAAACCTTCTAGAAGTTGTGATTTTAAAAAACGGGGGAGGTAAGCTTTTCTTATTTCCGAACGCATGCGCAAACTATAGAAAGTCGTTATGACGTAGAATGTGCATACTTTGTTGATAACATTTATGAAATAAATCACATTTTCTAAAAATTCGTGTTTTTTGAGAAATCATGTAAATCTTCTAGAATCTGTGATTTTAAAAAACGAGGGAAGTAAGGTTTTCTTATTTCCGGATGCATGGGAAAACTATAGAAATTCGTTATGACGTAGAATTTGCATACTTTGTTGATTACATTTATGCAATAAATCGCATTTTCTAAAAACTTGTGTTTTTTAAGAAAGCATGTAAACCTTCAGGAAGCTGTGATTTGAAAAAATGGGGGAAGTAAGCTTTTCTTATTTCCGGACACATGCGCAAACTATAGAAAGTTGTTATGACGTAGAATGTGCATACTTTGTTGATTCCATTTATGAAATAAATAACATTTTCTAAAAACTCGTGTTTTTTAAGAAAGCATGTAAACCTTCTAGAAGCTGTGATTTGAAAAAATAGGGGAAGTAAGCTTTTCTTATTTCCGGACGCATGCGCAAACTATAGAAAGTCGTTATGACGTAGAATGTGCATACTTTGTTGATTGCATTTATGAAATAAATCACATTTTCTAAAAACTCGTGTTTTTTAAGAAAGCATGTAAACCTTCTAGAAGCTGTGATTTGAAAAAATGGGGGAAGTAAGTTTTTGTTATTTCCGGACGCATGCGCAAACTATAGAAAGTTGTTATGACATAGAATTTCCATACTTTGTTTATTCCATTTAGGAAATAAATCACATTTTCTAAAAACTCGTGTTTTTTGAGAAATCATGTAAACCTTCTAGAAGCTGTGATTTTAAAAAACGGGGGAAGTAATCTTTTCTTATTTCCGGAAGCATGCCCAAACTATAGAAAGTCGTTATGACGTAGAATGTGCATACTTTGTTGATTCCATTTATGAAATAAATCACATTTTCTAAAAACTCGTGTTTTTAAAGAAATCACGTAAACCTTCTAGAAGCTGTGATTAAAAAAAACAAAGGAAGTAAGGTTTTCTTATTTCCCGACGCATGCGCAAACTATAGAAAGTTGTTATGACGTAGAATGTGCATACTTTGTTGATTCCATTTACGAAATAAATCACATTTTCTAAAAACTCGTGTTTTTTGAGAAATCATGTAAACCTTCTAGAAGCTGTGATTTTAAAAAACAGGCGAAGTAAGCTTATGTTATTTCTGGACGCGTGCGCAAACTATAGAAGGTCGTTATGACGTAGAATGTGCATACTTTGTTGATTCTATTTATGAAATAAATCAAATTTTCTAAAAACTCGTGTTTTTTGAGAAATCATGTAAACCTTCTAGAAGCGGTGACTTTAAAAAACGGGGGAAGTAATCTTTTCTTATTTCCCGACAAATGCGCAAACTATAGAAAGTCATTATGACGTAGAATTTGCATACTTTGTTGATTCCATTTATGAAATAAAGCACATTTTCTAAAAACTCATGTTTTTTAAGAAATCACGTAATCCTTCTAGAAGCTGTGATTTTAAAAAACGGGGGAAGTAAGCTTTTCTTATTTCCAGACGTATGCGCAAACTATAGAAAGTCGTTATGACATAGAATGTGCATACTTTGTTGATTCCATTTGTGAAACAAATCACATTTTCTAAAAACTCGTGTTTTTTGAGAAATCATGTAAACCTTCTAGAAGCTGTGATTTTAAAAAATGGGGGAGGTAAGCTCTTCTTATTTCCGAATGCATGCTCAAACTATAGAAAGTTGTTATGATGTAGAATGTGCATACATTGTTGAATCCATTTATCAAATAAATCACATTTTCTGAAAACTCGTGTTTTTTGAGAAATCATGTAAACCTTCTAGAAGCTGTGATTTTAAAAAACGGGGGAAGTAAGCTTTTCTTATTTCCGGACACATGCGCAAAGTATAGAAAGTCGTTATGACGTAGAATGTGCATACTTTGTTGATTCCATTTATGAAATAAATCACATTTTCTAAAAACTCGTCTTTTTTAAGAAATAATGTAAACCTTCTAGAAGCTGTGATTTTAAAAAACGGGGGAAGTAAGCTTTTCTTATTTCCGGACGCATGCGCAAACTATAGAAAGTCGTTATGACGTAGAATGTGCATAATTTATTGATTCCATTTATGAAATAAATCACATTTTCTTAAAACTCGTGTTTTTTGAGAAATCATGTAAACCTTCTAGAAGCTGTGATTTTAAAAAATGGGGGAAGTAAGCTTTTCTTATATCCGGACGCATGCGCAAACAATAGAAAGTCATTCTGACGTAGAATGTGCATACTTTGTTGATTCCATTTATGAAATAAATCACATTTTCTAAAAACTCGTGTTTTTTAAGAAATCACGTAAACCTTCTAGAAGCTGTGATTTGAAAAAACGGGGGAAGTAAGCTTTTCTTATTTACGGACGCATGCAAAAACTATAGTATGTCGTTATGACGTAGAATGTGCATACTTTGTTGGTTCCATTGATCAAATAAATCACATTTTCTGAAAACTCCTGTTTTTTGAGAAATCATGTAAACCTTCTAAAAGCTGTGATTTTAAAAAATGGGGGAGGTAAGCTCTTCTTATTTCCGAATGCATGCGCAAACTATAGAAAGTCCTGATGACGTAGAATGTGCATAATTTGTTGATTCCATTTATGAAATAAATCACATTTTCTAAAAACTCGTGTTTTCTAAGAAATCAAGTAAACCTTCTAGAAGCTGTGATTTTAAAAAACGACGGAAGTAAGCTTTTCTTATTTCCGGATGCATGGGAAAACTATAGAGAGTCGTTATGACGTGGAATGTGCATACTTTGTTTATTCCATTTATGAAATAAATCACATTTTCTAAAAACTCGTGTTTTTTAAGAAATCATGTAAACCTTCTAGACGCTGTGATTTTAAAAAACGGGGGAAGTAAGCTTTTCTTATTTCCGGACGCATGCGCAAACTATAGAAAGTCGTTATGACGTAGAATGTGCATAATTTATTGATTCCATTTATGAAATAAATCACATTTTCTTAAAACTTGTGTTTTTAAGGAATTCATGTAAACCTTCTAGAAGTTGTGATTTTAAAAAACGGGGCAGGTAAGCTTTTTTTCTTTCCGGACGCATGGGCAAATTATAGAAAGTCGTTCTGACGTAGAATGTGCATACTTTGTTGATTCCATTTATGAAATAAATCACATTTTCTGAAAACTCGTGTTTTTTAGGAAATCATGTAAACCTTCTTGAAGCTGTGATTTAAAAAAACGGGGGAAGTAAGCTTTTCTTATTTCCGTACGCATGCGCAAACAATAGAAAGTCGTTATGACGTAGAATGTGCATACTTTATTGATTCCATTTATGAAATAAATCACATTTTCTTAAAACTTGTGTTTTTTAGGAAATCATGTAAACCTTCTAGAAGTTGTGATTTTAAAAAACGGGGGAGGTAAGCTTTTCTTATTTCCGAACGCATGTGCAAACTATAGAAATTCGTTATGACGTAGAATGTGCATACTTTGTTGATAACATTTATGAAATAATTCACATTTTCTAAAAATTCGTGTTTTTTGAGAAATCATGTAAATCTTCTAGAATCTGTGATTTTAAAAAACGAGGGAAGTAAGGTTTTCTTATTTCCGGACGCATGGGAAAACTATAGAAATTCGTTATGACGTAGAATTTGCATACTTTGTTGATTACATTTATGAAATAAATCGCATTTTCTAAAAACTTGAGTTTTTTAAGAAAGCATGTAAACCTTCAGGAAGCTGTGATTTGAAAAAATGGGGGAAGTAAGCTTTTCTTATTTCCGGACACATGCGCAAACTATAGAAAGTTGTTATGACGTAGAATGTGCATACTTTGTTGATTCCATTTATGAAATAAATAACATTTTCTAAAAACTCGTGTTTTTTAAGAAAGCATGTAAACCTTCTAGAAGCTGTGATTTGAAAAAATAGGGGAAGTAAGCTTTTCTTATTTCCGGAGGCATGCGCAAACTATAGAAAGTCGTTATGACGTAGAATGTGCATACTTTGTTGATTGCATTTATGAAATAAATCACATTTTCTAAAAACTCGTGTTTTTTAAGAAAGCATGTAAACCTTCTAGAAGCTGTGATTTGAAAAAATGGGGGAAGTAAGTTTTTGTTATTTCCGAACGCATGCGCAAACTATAGAAAGTTGTTATGACATAGAATTTCCATACTTTGTTTATTCCATTTAGGAAATAAATCACATTTTCTAAAAACTCGTGTTTTTTGAGTAATCATGTAAACCTTCTAGAAGCTGTGATTTTAAAAAACAGGCGAAGTAAGGTTATGTTATTTCCGGACGCATGCGCAAACTATAGAAAGTCCTATGACGTAGAATGTGCATACTTTTTTGATTCCATTTATGAAATAAATCACATTTTCTAAAAACTCGTGTTTTTTGAGAAATCATGTAAACCTGCTAGAAGCTATGATTTTATAAAACGGGGGAAGTAATCTTTTCTTATTTCCGGAAGCATGCCCAAACTATAGAAAGTCGTTATGACGTAGAATGTGCATACTTTGTTGATTCCATTTATGAAATAAATCACATTTTCTAAAAACTCGTGTTTTTACAGAAATCACGTAAACCTTCTAGAAGCTGTGATTAAAAAAAACAGGGGAAGTAAGGTTTTCTTATTTCCCGACGCATGCGCAAACTATAGAAAGTTGTTATGACGTAGAATGTGCATACTTTGTTGATTCCATTTACGAAATAAATCACATTTTCTAAAAACTCGTGTTTTTTGAGAAATCATGTAAACCTTCTAGAAGCTGTGATTTTAAAAAACAGGCGAAGTAAGCTTATGTTATTTCTGGACGCGTGCGCAAACTATAGAAGGTCGTTATGACGTAGAATGTGCATACTTTGTTGATTCTATTTATGAAATAAATCAAATTTTCTAAAAACTCGTGTTTTTTGAGAAATCATGTAAACCTTCTAGAAGCGGTGACTTTAAAAAACGGGGGAAGTAATCTTTTCTTATTTCCCGACAAATGCGCAAACTATAGAAAGTCATTATGACGTAGAATTTGCATACTTTGTTGATTCCATTTATGAAATAAAGCACATTTTCTAAAAACTCATGTTTTTTAAGAAATCACGTAATCCTTCTAGAAGCTGTGATTTTAAAAAACGGGGGAAGTAAGCTTTTCTTATTTCCAGACGTATGCGCAAACTATAGAAAGTCGTTATGACATAGAATGTGCATACTTTGTTGATTCCATTTGTGAAACAAATCACATTTTCTAAAAACTCGTGTTTTTTGAGAAATCATGTAAACCTTCTAGAAGCTGTGATTTTAAAAAATGGGGGAGGTAAGCTCTTCTTATTTCCGAATGCATGCTCAAACTATAGAAAGTTGTTATGATGTAGAATGTGCATACATTGTTGATTCCATTTATCAAATAAATAACATTTTCTGAAAACTCGTGTTTTTTGAGAAATCATGTAAACCTTCTAGAAGCTGTGATTTTAAAAAACGGGGGAAGTAAGCTTTTCTTATTTCCGGACACATGCGCAAAATATAGAAAGTCGTTATGACGTAGAATGTGCATACTTTGTTGATTCCATTTATGAAATAAATCACATTTTCTAAAAACTCGTGTTTTTTAAGAAATCATGTAAACCTTCTAGAAGCTGTGATTTTAAAAAACGGGGGAAGTAAGCTTTTCTTATTTCCGGACGCATGCGCAAACTATAGAAAGTCGTTATGACGTAGAATGTGCATAATTTATTGATTCCATTTATGAAATAAATCACATTTTCTTAAAACTTGTGCTTTTTAGGAAATCACGTAAACCTTCTAGTAGTTGTGGTTTTAAAAAACGGGGGAGGTAAGCTTTTCTTCTTTCCGGACGCATGGGCAAACTATAGAAAGTCGTTATGACGTAGAATGTGCATACTTTGTTGATTCCATTTATGAAATAAATCACATTTTCTGAAAAGTCGTGTTTTTTAGGAAATCATGTAAACTTCTAGAAGTCTTGATTTAAAAAAACGGGGGAAGTAAGCTTTTCTTATTTCCGGACGCATGCGCAAACAATAGAAAGTCATTATGACATAGAATGTGCATACTTTATTGATTCCATTTATGAAATAAATCACATTTTCTTAAAACTTGTGTTTTTTAGGAAATCATGTAAACCTTCTAGAAGTTGTGATTTTAAAAAACGGGGGAGGTAAGCTTTTCTTATTTCCGAATGCATGCGCAAACTATAGAAAGTCGTTATGACGTAGAATGTGCATACTTTGCTGATAACATTTATGAAATAAATCACATTTTCTAAAAACTCGTGTTTTTTAAGAAAGCATTGAAACCTTCTAGAAGCTGTGATTTGAAAAAATGGGGGAAGTAAGCTTTTCTTATTTCCGGACGCATGCACAAACTATAGAAAGTTGTTATGACATAGAATGTGCATACTTTGTTGATTCCATTTACGAAATAAATCACATTTTCTAAAAACTCGTGTTTTTTGAGAAATCATGTAAACCTTCTAGAAGCTGAGATTTTAAAAAACAGGCGAAGTAAGCTTATGTTATTTCCAGACGCATGCGCAAACTATAGAAAGTCGTTATGACGTAGAATGTGCATACTTTGTTGATTCCATTTATGAAATAAATCACATTTTCCAAAAACTCGTGTTGTTTGAGAAATCATGTAAACCTTCTAGAAGCTGTGATTTTAAAAAACAGGGGAAGTAATCTTTTCTTATTTCCGGACGCATGCGCAAACTATAGAAAGTCGTTATGACGTAAAATTTGCATACTTTGTTTATTCCATTTATGAAATAAAGCACATTTTCCAAAAACTCGTGTTTTTTAAGAAATCACGTAAACCTTCTAGAAGCTGTGATTTTAAAAAACGGGGGAAGTAAGCTTTTCTTATTTCCAGACGCATGCGCAAACTATAGAAAGTTGTTATGACGTAGAATGTGCATACTTTGTTGATTCCATTTATGAAATAAATCACATTTTCTAAAAACTCGTGTTTTTTGGAAATCATGTAAGCCTTCTAGAAGCTGTGATTTTAAAAAACAGGGGAAGTAAGCTTTTCTTATTTCCGGACGCATGCGCAAACTATAGAAAGTCGTTATGACGTAGAATGTGCATACTTTATTGATTCCATATATGCAATAAATCACATTTTTTAAAAACTCGTGTTTTTTGAGAAATCATGTAAACCTTCTAGAAGCTGTGATTTTAAAAAACGGGGGAAGTAAGCTTTTGTTATTTCCGGACACATGCGCAAAGTATAGAAAGTTGTTATGACGTAGAATGTGCATACTTTGTTGATTCCATTTATGAAATAAATCACATTTTCTTAAAACTCATGTTTTTTAAGAAATCATGTCAACCTTCTAGAAGCTGTGATTTAAAAAAACGGGGGAAGTAAGCTTTTCCTATTTCCGAACGCATGCACAAACTATAGAAAGTCGTTATGTCGTAGAATGTGCATACTTTGTTGATTCCATTTATGAAATAAATCACATTTTCTGAAAACTCGTGTTTTTTTGGAAATCATGTAAACCTTCTAGAAGCTATGATTTTAAAAAATAGGGGAAGTAAGCTTTTCTTATTTTTGGACGCATGCAAAAACTATAGAAAGTCATTATGACGTAGAATGTGCATACTTTGTTGATTCCATTTATGAAATAAATCACATTTTCTAAAAGCTCGTGTTGTTTAAGAAATCAGGTAAACCTTCTAGTAGCTGTGATTTTAAAAAACGAGGGAAGTAAGCTTTTGTTATTTCCGGACGCACGCGAAAACTATAGAAAGTCGTTATGACATACAATGTGCATACTTTATTTATTACATTTATGAAATAAATCACATTTTCTAAAACTCGTGTTTTTTAAGAAAGCATTGAAAGCTTCTAGAAGCTGTGATTTGAAAAAATGTGGGAAGTAAGCTTTTCTTATTTCTGTACGCATGCGCAAACTATAGAAAGTTGTTATGACATAGAATGTGCATACCTTGTTGATTCCATTTACGAAATAAATCACATTTTCTAAAAACTCGTGTTTTTTAGGAAATCATGTAAACCTTCTAGAAGCTGTGATTGTAAAAAACGGGGGAAGTAAGCTTTTCTTATTTCCGGACGCATGCGCAATCTATAGAAACTCGTTATGACGTAGAATGTGCATACTTTGTTGATTCCATTGATGAAATAAATCACATTTTCTGAAAACTCGTGTTTTTTCGGAAATCATGTAAACCTTCTAGAAGTTGTGATTTTAAAAAATGGGGGAGGTAAGCTTTTCTTATTTCCGAATGCATGCACAAACTATAGAAAGTCGTTATGACGCAGAATGTGCATAAATTGTTGATTCCATTGATGAAATAAATCACATTTTGTAAAAACTCGTGTTTTTTGAGAAATCATGTAAATCTTCTAGAAGCTGTGATTTTAAAAAACGAGGGAAGTAAGCTTTTCTTATTTCCGGACGCATGGGCAAACTTTAGAAAGTCGTGATGAAGTAGAATGTGCATACTTTGTTTATTCCATTTATTAAATAAATCACATTTTCTAAAAACTCGTGTTTTTTAAGAACTCATGTAAACCTTCTAGAAGCTGTGATTTTAAAAAACGGGGAAAGTAAGATTTTCTTATTTCCGGATGCATGCACAAACTATAGAAAGTCCTTATGACGTAGAATGTGCATACCTTTTTGATTCCATTTATGAAATAAATAACATTTTCGGAAAACTCATGTTTTTTAAGAAATCACGTAAACCTTCTAGAAGCTGTGATTTGAAAAAACGGGGGTAGTAAGCTTTTCTTATTTACGGACGCATGCGCAAACTATAGAAAGTCGTTATGACATAGAATGTGCATAATTAGTTGATTGCATTTATGAAATAAATCACATTTTCTAAAAACTTGTGTTTTTTAAGAAATCACGTAAACCTTCTAGAAGCTTTGATTTTAAATAGTAGGGGAGGTAAGCTTTTCTTATTTCCGGACGCATGTGCAAACTATAGAAAGTCCTTATGATGTAGAATGTGCATACTTTGTTGATTCCATTTATCAAATAAATAACATTTTCTGAAAACTCATGTTTTTTAGAAAATCATGTAAACCTTCTAGAAGCTGTGATTTTAAAAAACAGGGGAATTAAGCTTTTATTATTTCCGGACGCATGCGCAAACAATAGAAAGTCGTTATGACATAGAACATGCATAATTTGTTGATAACATTTATGAAATAAATCGCATTTTCTCAAAACTCGTGTTTTTTTAGAAATCATGGAAATGATCTAGAAGCTGTGATTTTAGAAAACGAGGTAAGTAAGATTTTTTTATTTCCGAACGCATGCGCAAACTATAGAAAGTCGTTATGACGTAGAATTTGCATACTTTGTTGATTCCATTTACGAAATAAATCACATTTTTTGAAAACTCGTGTTTTTTAGGAAATCATGTAAACCTTCTAGAAGCTGTGATTTTAAAAAACGGGGTAATTAAGCTTTTCTTATTTCTGTACGCATGCGCAAACTATAGCAAGTTGTTATGACGTAGAATGTGCATACTTTGTTGTTTCCATTTCTGAAATAAATCACATTTTCGAAAGACTTGTATTTTTTGAGAAATCATGTCAACCTTCTAGAAGCTGTGATTTTAAAAAATGGGGGAAGTAAGATTTTCTTATTTTCGGACGCATGCAAAAACTATAGAAAGTCGTTATGACGTAGAATGTGCATACTTTGTTGATTCCATTTATAAAATAAATCATATTTTCTAAAAATTCGTGTTTTTCAAGAAATCACGTAAACCTTCTAGAAGCTGTGATTTTAAAAAAAGGGGAAGTAAGATTTTCTTATTTCCGGACGCATGCTCAAACTATAGAAAGTTGTTATGACGTAGAATGTGCATACTTTGTTGATTCCATTTATGAGATAAATCACATTTTCTGAAAACTTGTGTTTTTTAGGAAATCATGTAAACCTTCTAGAAGTTGTGATTTTAAAAAACGGGGGAGGTAAGCTTTTCTTATTTCCGAACGCATGCGCAAACTATAGAAATTTGTTATGACGTAGAATGTGCATACTTTTTAATTCCATTTATGAAATAAATCACATTTTCTGAAAACTTGTGTTTTTTAGGAAATCTTGTAAACCTTCTAGAAGTTGTGATTTTAAAAAACGGGGGAGGTAAGCTTTTCTTATTTCCGGATGCATTCACAAACTATATAAAGTCGTTAAGACACAAAATGTGCATAGTTTGTTGATTCCATTGATGAAATAAATCACATTTTGTAAAAACTCTTGTTTTTTGAGAAATCATGTAAACCTTCTAGAAGCTGTGATTTTAAAAAACGGGGGAAGTAAGATTTTCTTATTTCCGGCCGCTTGCACAAACTATAGAAAGTTGTTATGACGTAGAATGTGAATACTTTGTTGATTCCATTTATGAAATAAATCACATTTTCTGAAAACTTGTGTTTTTTAGGAAATCATGTAAACCTTCCAGAAGTTGTGATTTTAAAAAACGGGAGAGATAAGCTTTTCTTATTTCCGGATGCATCCGCAAACTATAGAAAGTTGTTATGACGTAGAATGTGCATACTTTATTAATTCCATTTATGAAATAAATCAAATTTTCTGAAAACTTGTGTTTTTTAGGAAATCATGTAAACCTTCTAGAAGTTGTGATTTTAAAAAACGGGGGAAGTAAGCTTTTCTTATTTCCGGATGCATGCACAAACTATAGAAAGTCGTTATGACGCAGAATGTGCATAGTTTGTTGATTCCATTGATGAAATAAATCACATTTTCTAAAAACTCGTGTTTTTTGAGAAATCACGTAAATCTTCTAGAAGCTGTGATTTTAAAAAACGAGGGAAGAAAGCTTTTCTTATTTCCAGACGCATGGGCAAACTATAGAAAGTCGTTACGAAGTAGAATGTGCATACTTTGTTAATTCCATTTATGAAATAAATCACGTTTTCTGAAAAGTCGTGTTTTTTAGGAAATCATTTAAACCTTCTAGAAGCTGTGATTTTAAAAAACGGTGGAATTAAGCTTTTCTTATTTCCGGACGCATGCGCAAACTACAGAAAGTCCTCATGACGTAGAATGTGCATACTTTGTTGATTCCATTGATGAAATAAATCACATTTTCTGAAAACTCGTGTTTTTTGAGAAATCATGTAAACCTTTTAGAAGCTGTGATTTTAAAAAATGGGGGAGGTAAGCTTTTCTTATTTTCGGACGTATGCGCAAACTATAGAAAGTCCTGATGACGTAGAATGTGCATACTATGTTGATTTCATTTATGAAATAAATCACATTTTCGGAAAACTCGTGTTTTTTAAGAAATCACGTAAACCTTCTAGAAGCTGTGATTTGAAAAAATGGGGGAAGTAATCTTTTCTTATTTATGGACGCATGCGCAAACTATAGAAAGTCGTTATGACATAGAATGTGCATACTTTGTTGATTCCATTCATGAAATAAAGCACATTTTCTGAAAACTCGTGTTTTTTGAGAAATCACGTAAACCTTCTTGAAGCTGTGATTTTAAAAAATTGGGGAGGTAAGCTTTTCTTATTTCCGGACGCATGTGCAAACTATAGAAAGTCCTTATGATGTAGAATGTGCATACTTGGTTGATTCCATTTATCAAATAAATCACATTTTCTGAAAACTCGTGTTTTTTAGGAAATCATGTAAACCTTCTAGAAGCTGTGATTTTAAAAAACAGGGGAATTAAGCTTTTATTATTTCCGGACGAATGCGCAAACTATAGAAAGTCGTTATGACATAGAACATGCATACTTTGTTGATAACATTTATGAAATAAATCGCATTATCTAAAAACTCGTGTTTTTTGAGAAATCATGGAAATCATCTAGAAGCTGTGATTTTAGAAAATGAGGTAAGTAAGCTTTTTTTATTTCCAAACGCATGCGCAAACTATAGAAAGACGTTATCACGTAGAATGTGCATACTTTGTTGATTCCATTTATGAAATAAATCAATTTTTTCTGAAAACTCGTGTTTTTTAGGAAATCATGTAAACCTTCTAGAAGCTGTGATTTTAAAAAACGGTGGAATTAAGCTTTTCTTATTTCCGGATGCATGCGCAAACTATAGAAAGTCCTTAGGATGTAGAATGTGCATACTTTGTTGATTCCATTTTTGAAATAAATCACATTTTCTGAAAACTCGTGTTTTTTAAGAAATCATGTAAACCTTCTAGAAGTTGTGATTTTAAAAAACGGGGGAAGTAAGGTTTTGTCATTTCTGGATGCATGCGCAAACTATCGAAAGTCGTTATGACATAGAATGTGCATACTTTGTTGATTCCATTTATGAAATAAATCACATTTTCTAAAAACTCGTGTTTTTTGAGAAATCATGTAAACCTTTTAGAAGCTGTGATTTTAAAAAATTGGGGAGGTAAGCTTTTCTTATTTCCGGACGCACGCACAAACTATAGAAAGACCTTATGATGTAGAATGTGCATACTTTGTTGATTCCATTGATGAAATAAATCACATTTTCCGAAAACTCCTGTTTTTTAAGAAATCACGTAAACCTTCTAAAAGCTGTGATTTTAAAAAACGGGGGAAGTAAGCTTTTCTGATTTACGGACGGATGCGCAAATTATAGAAAGTCGTTATGACATACAATGTGCATACTTTGTTGATTCCATTTATGAAATAAATCACATTTTCTAAAAACTCGTGTTTTTTGAGAAATCATGTAAACCTTCTAGAAGCTGTGATTTTAAAAAACGGGGCAAGTAAGCTTTTCTTATTTCCGGACGCATGCACAAACTATAGAATGTCGTTATAGCGTAGAATGTGCATACTTTGTTGATTCTATTTATGAAACAAATCACATTTTCTGAAAACTCGTGTTTTTTGAGAAATCATGCAAACCTTCTAGAAGTTGTTATTTTAAAAAACGGGGGAGTTAAGCTTTTCTTATTTCCGGACGCATGCGCAAACTATAGAAAGTCCTTATGACATAGAATGTGCATACTTTGTTGATTCCATTTATGAAATAAATCACATTTTCTAAAAACTCGTGTTTTTTGGGAAAACATGTAAACCTTCTAGAAGTTTTGATTTTAAAAAACGGGGGAAATAAGCTTTTGTTATTTCCGGACGCATGCGCAAACTATAGAAAGTCGCTATGACGTAGAATTGCATACTTTGTTGATTCCATTTATGAAATAAATTACATTGTCTAAAAACTCGTGTTTTTTGAGAAATCATGTAAACCTTCTAGAAGCTGTGATTTTAAAAAACGGGGGAAGTAATCTTTTGTTATTTCCGGACGCATGCGCAAACTATAGAAAGTCGTTATGACGTAGAATGTGCATACTTTGTTGATTCAATTTATGAAATAAATCAAAATTTCTGAAAACTCGTGTTTTTTGAGAAATCACTTCAACCTTCTAGAAGCTGTGATTTTAAAAAATGGGGGAAGTAAGCTTTTCTTATTTCCGGACGCATGCGCAAAGTATAGAAAGTCCTTATGACGTAGAATGTGCATACTTTGTTGATTCCATTGATGAAATAAATCACATTTTCTGAAAACTCGTGTTTTTTAAGAAATCATGTAAACCTTCTATAAGTTGTGATTTTAAAAAACGGGGGAAGTAAGGTTTTGTTATTTCTGGACGCATGCGCAAACTACAGAAAGTCGTTATGACGTAGAATGTGCATACTTTGTTGATTCTATTTATGAAACAAATCACATTTTCTGAAAACTCGTGTTTTTTGAGAAATCATGCAAACCTTCTAGAAGTTGTTATTTTAAAAAACGGGGGAGTTAAGCTTTTCTTATTTCTGGATGCATGCGCAAACTATAGAAAGTACTTATGATGTAGAATGTGCATACTTTGTTGATTCCATTTATGAAATAAATCACATTTTCTTAAAACTCATGTTTTTTAAGAAATCACGTAAACCTTCTAAAAGTTGTGATTTTAAAAAACGGCGGAAGTAAGCTTTTCTTATTTCCAGACGCATGCGCAAACTATAGAAAGTTCTTATGACGTAGAATGTGCATACTTTGTTGATTCCATTTATGAAATAAATCACATTTTCTAAAAACTCGTGTTTTTTGAGAAATTATGTAAACCTTCTAGAAGCTGTGATTTTAAAAAATGGGGGAGGTAAGCTTCTCTTATTTCCGGAGGCATGCGCAAACTATAGAAATTTCTTATGACATAGAATGTGCATAATTTGTTGACTCCATTTATTTAATAAATCACAATTTCTAAAACCTCGTGTTTTCTAAGAAATCAGGTAAACCTTCTAGAAGCTGTGATTTTAAAAAACGGGGGAAGTAAGATTTTCTTATTTCCGGACGCATGCACAAACTATAGAAAGTCGTTCTGACGTAGAATGTGCATACTTTGTATATTCCATTTCTTAAATAAATCACATTTTCTAAAAACTCGTGTTTTTTGAGAAATCATGTAAACCTTCTAGAAGCTGTGATTTTAAAAAACGGGGGAAGTAAGCTTTTCTTATTTCCGGATGCATGTACAAACTATAGAAAGTCGTTATGACGTAGAATGTTCATACTTTGTTGATTCCATTTATGAAATAAATCACATTTTCTGAAAACTCGTGTTTTTTAGGAAATCATGTAAACCTTCTAGAAGCTGTGATTTTAAAAAACGGGGGAAGTAAGCTTTTCTTATTTACGGACGCATGCGCAACCTATAGCAAGTTGTTCTGACGTAGAATGTGTATACTTTGTTGATTCCATTTATGAAATAAATCCCATTTTCTAAAAACTCGTGTTTTTTGAGAAATCATGTCAACCTTCTAGAAGCTGTGATTTTAAAAAAAGGGGGAAGTAAAGTTTTCTTATTTCCGGACTCATGCACAAACTATAGAAAGTCGATATGACGTCGAATGTGCATACTTTGTTGATTCCATTTAAGAAATAAATCACATTTTCTAAAAACTCGTGTTTTTTAGGAAATCTTGTAAACCTTCTAGAAGCTATGATTTTAAAAAATGGGGGAAGTAAGCTTTTCTTATTTCCTGGCGCATGGGCAAACTATAGAAAGTCGTTATGACGTAGAATGCGCATACTTTGTTGATTCCATTTATCAAATAAATCACATTTTCTAAAAACTCGTGTTTTTTAGGAAATCACGAAAACCTTCTAGAAGCCGTGATTTTAAAAAAGGGGGGAAGTAAGCTTTTCTTATTTCTGGACGCATGCGCAAACTATAGAAAGTCATTACGACGTAGAATGTGCATACTTTGTTGATTCCATTTATGAAATAAATCACATTTTCTAAAAACTCGTGTTTTTTAAGAAATCATGTAAACCTTCTAGAAGCTGTGATTTTAATAAACGGGGGAAGTAAGCTTTTCCTATTTCCGGATGCATGCGCAAAGTATAGAAAGTCGTTATGACTTAGAATGTGCATACTTTGTTGATTCCATTTACGAAATAAATCACATTTTCTAAAAACTCGTGTTTTCTAAGAAATCAGGTAAACCTTCTAGAAGCTGTGATTTTAAAAAACGGGGGAAGTAAGATTTTCTTATTTCCGGACGCATGCACAAACTATAGAAAGTCGTTATGACGTAGAATGTGCATAATTTGTTGATTCCATTTCTGAAATAAATCACATTTTCTAAAAACTCGTGTTTTTTGAGAAATCATGTAAACCTTCTAGAAGCTGTGATTTTAAAAAACGGGGGAAGTAAGCTTTTCTTATTTCCGGATGCATGCGCAAACTATAGAAAGTCGTTATGACATAGAATGTGCATACTTTGTTGATTCCATTTATGAAATAAATCTCATTTTTTGAAAACTCGTGTTTTTTAGGAAATCATGTAAACCTTCTAGAAGCTGTGATTTTAAAAAACGGGGGAAGTAAGCTTTTCTTATTTCCAGACGCATGCGCAACATATAGCAATTTGTTATGACGTAGAATGTGTATACTTTTTTGATTCCATTTATGAAATAAATCAAATTTTCTAAAAACTCATCTTTTTTGAGAAATCATGTCAACCTTCTAGAAGCTGTGATTTTCAAAAACGAGGGAAGTAAGCTTTTCTTATTTCCGAACGCATGCGCAAACTATAGAAAGTCGTTATGACGTAGAATGTGCATACTTTGTTGATTCCATTTATGAAATAAATCAAATTTTCTACAAACTCGTGTTTTTTAAGAAATCACGTAAACCTTCTAGAAGCTGAGATTTTAAAAAACCGGGGAAGTAAGCTTTTCTTATTTCCGGACGCATGCGCAAACTTTAGAAAGTCGTGATGATGTAGAATGTGCATACTTTGTTGATTCCATTTATGAAGTAAATCACATTTTCTAAAAAATTGTGTTTTGTAGGAAATCATGTAAACCTTCTAGAAGCTGTGATTTTAAAAAACGAGGGAAGTAAGCTTTTCCTATTTCCGGATGCATGCGCAAACTATAGAAAGTCGTTATGACGTAGAATGTGGATACTTTGTTGATTCCATTCGTGAAATAAATCACATTTTCCAAAAACTTGTGTTTTTCAAGAAATCACGTAAACCTTCTAGAACCTGTGATTTTAAAAAATGGGGGAAATAAGCTTTTCTTATTTCCGGACGGATGCGCAAACTATAGAAAGTCGTTATGACGTAGAATGTGCATACTTTGTTGATTACATTTATGAAATAAATCACATTTTCTGAAAACTCGTGTTTTTTAAGAAATCACGTAAACCTTCTAGAAGCTGTGATTTTAAAAAATGAGGGAAGTAAGATTTTCTTATTTATGGACGCATGCACAAACTATAGAAAGTCATTATGACGTAGAATGTGCATACTTTGTTCATTCCATTTATGAAATAAATCACATTTTCTAAAAACTCGTGTTTTTTTAGAAAACATGTAAACCTTCTAGAAGTTCTAATTTTAAAAAACAGGAGAGGTAAGCTTTTGTTATTTCCGGACGCATGCGCAAACTATACAAAGTTGTTATGATGTAGAATGTGCATACTTTGTTGATTCCATTTATGAAATAAATCACATTTTCTAAAAACTCGTGTTTTTTAGGAAATCACGTAAATCTTCTAGAAGCTGTGATTTTAAAAAACGGCAGAAGTAAGCTTTTGTTATTTCTGGACGCATGCGCAAACTATAGGAAGTCGTTATGATGTAGAATGTGCATACTTTGTTGATTCCATTTACGAAATAAATCACATTTTCTAAAAACCTATGTTTTTTAAGCAATCACGTAAACCTTCTAGAAGCTGTGATTTTAAAAAACGGGGGAAGTAAGCTTTTCTTATTTATGGACGCATGCGCAAACTATAGAAAGTCGTTATGACGTAGAATGTGCACACTTTGTTGATTCCATTTATGAAATAAATCACATTTTCTGAAAAATCGTGTTTTTTGAGAAATCATGTAAACCTTCTAGAAGCTATGATTTTAAAAAAGCGGGGAGGTAAGCTTTTCTTATTTCCGGATGCATGCACAAACTATAGAAAGTCCTTATGACGTAGAATATGCATACTTTGTTGATTCCATTTATGAAATAAATCACATTTTCTAAAAACTCGTGTTTTTTGAGAAATCATGTAAACCTTCTAGAAGCTGTGATTTTAAAAAACGGGGGAAGTAACCTTTTCTTATTTCCGGATGCATGGGCAAACTATAGAAAGTCGTTATGACGTAGAATGTGCATACTTTGTTGATTCCATTTATGAAATAAATCACATTTTTTGAAAACTCATGTTTTTTAGGAAATCATGTAAACCTTATAGAAGTTGTGATTTTAAAAAACGGGGGAAGTAAGCTTTTCTTATTTCCGGACGCATGCGCAACCTATAGAAAGTCGTTATGACGTAGAATGTGCATACTTTTTTGATTCCATTTATGAAATAAATTATATTTTCTAAAAACCTGTGTTTTTTGAGAAATCATGTCAACCTTCTAGAAGCTGTGATTTTAAAAAACGGGGGAAGTAAGCTTTTCTTATATTTGGACGCATGCACAAACTATAGAAAGTCGTTATGACATAGAATGTGCATACTTTATTTATTCCATTTATGAAATAAATCACATTTTCTAAAAACTTGTGTTTTTTGAGAAATCACGGAAAGCTTCTAGAAGCCGTGATTTTAAATAATTGGGGAAGTAAGCTTTTCTTATTTCCGGACGCATGCGAAAACTATAGAAAATCATTATGACGTAGAATGTGCATACTTTGTTGATTCCATTCATGAAATAAATCACAATTTCTTAAAACTGGTGTTTTTTAGGAAATCATTTAAACCCTCTAGAAGCTATGATTTTAAAAAACGGGGGAAGTAAGCTTTTCGTATTTCCGGACGAATGCGTAAACTATAGAAAGACGTTATGATGTAGAATGTGCATACTTTGTTTATTCCATTGATGCAATAAATCACATGATCTAAAAACTCGTGTTTTTTAGGAAATCTCGTAATCCTTCTAGAAGCTGTGATTTTAAAAAACGAGGGAATTAAGCTTTTCTTATTTCCGGACGCATGCGCAAACTAAAGAAAGTAGTTATGATGTAGAATGTGCATACTTTGTTGATTCCATTTATGAAATAAATGACTTTTTCTAAAATCTCGTGTCTTTTGAGAAATAATGTAAACCTTCTAGAAGCTATGATTTTAAAAAATGGGGGAAGTAAGCTTTTCTTATTTCCGGACGCATGGGAAAACTATAGAAAGTTGTTATGACGTAGAATGTGCATACTTTGTTGATTCCATTTATGAAATAAATCACATTTTCTAAAAACTCGTGTTTTTTAGGAAATCATGTAAACCTTCTAGAAGTTGTGATTTTAAAAAATGGGGGAAGTAAGCTTTTGTTATTTCCAGACGCATGCGCAAACTATAGAAAGTCGTTATGACATAGAATCTGCAAACTTTGTTGATTCCATTTATGAAATAAATATCATTTTCTAAAAACTCATGTTTTTTTAGAAATCACGTAAACCTTCTAGAAGCTGTGATCTTAAAAAACGGGGGAAGTAAGCTTTTCTTATTTCCGGATGGATGAGCAAACTATAGAAAGTCATTATGATGTAGAATATGCATACTTTGTTGATTCCATTTTTGAAATAAATCACATTTTCTAAAAACTCGTGTTTTTTAAGAAATCATGTAAACCTTCTAGAAGCTGTGATTTTGAAAAACGGGGGAAGTAAGCTTTTGATATTTCCGGACGGATGCGCAATTTATAGAAAGTCGTTATTAAGTAGAATGTGCATACTTTGTTGATTCCATTTATGAAATAAATCACATATTCTTAAAACTCATGTTTTTTAAGAAATCATGTAAACCTTCTAGAAGCTGTGATTTTAAAAAATGGGAAAAGTCAGCTATTCTTTTTTCCAGACTCGTGCGCAAACTATAGAAAGTGTTTATGACGTAGAATGTGCATACTTTGTTGATTCCATTTATGAAATAAATCACATTTTCTAAAAACTTGTGTTTTTTAAGAAATCATGTCAACCTTCTAGAAGTTGTGATTTTAAAAAATGGGGGAAGTAAGCTTTTCTTATTTCCGGACGCATGCGCAAACTATAGAAATTTGTTATGACGTAGAATGTGCATAGTTTGTTGATTCCATTTATGAAATAAATCAAGTTTTGCAAAAAGTCGTGTTTTTTAAGAAATCACGTAAACTTTCTAGAAGTTGTGATTTTAAAAAATGGGGGAAGTAAGCTTTTTTTATTTCCGGATGCATGGGCAAACTATAGAAAGTCGTTATGACGTAGAATGTGCATACTTTGTTGATTTCATTTATGAAATAAATCACATTTTCTAAAAACTCGTGGTTTTTAAGAAATCATGTAAACCTTCTAGAAGCTGTGATTTTAAAAAATAGGGGAAGGAAGCTTTTCTTATTTATGGATGCATGCGCAAACTATAGAAAGTCGTTATGACGTAGAATGTGCATACTTTGTTGATTCCATTTATGAAATAAATCACATTTTCTAAAAACTCGTGTTTTTTGAGAAATCATGTAAACCTTCTAAAAGTTTCTGATTTTAAAAAATGGGAGAGGTAAGCTTTTGTTATTTCCGGACGCATGCGCAAACTATAGAAATTCGTTATGACGTAGAATGTGCATACTTTGTTCTTTCCATTAATGAAATAAATCACATTTTCTAAAAACTCGTGTTTTTTAAGAAATCGTGTAAACCTTCTAGAAGCTGTGATTTTTAAAAATGGGGGAAGTAAGCTTTTCTTATATACGGATGCATGCGCAAACTATAGAAAGTCGTTATGACATAGAATCTGCATACTTTGTTGATTCCATTTATGAAATAAATCACATTTTCTAAAAACTCGTGTTTTTTTGGAAATCAAGTAAACCTTCTACAAGCTGTGATCTTAAAAAACGGGGGAAGTAAGGTTTTCATTTTTCCGGATGGATGCGCAAACTATAGAATGTCATTATGACGTAGAATATGCATACTTTATTGATTCCATTTTTGAAATAAATCACATTTTCTAAAAACTCGTGTTTTTTAAGAAATCATGTAAACCTTCTAGAAGCTATGATTTTGAAAAACGGGGGAAGTAAGCTTTTGATATTTCCGGATGCATGCGCAATTTATAGAAAGTCGTTATGATGCAGAATGTGCATACTTTGTTGATTCCATTTATGAAATAAATCACATATTCTTAAAACTCATGTTTTTTAGGAAATCATGTAAACCTTCTAGAAGCTGTGATTTTAAAAAATGGGGGAAGTAAGCTTTTCTTATTTCCGGACGCATGCGCAAACTATAGAAAGTGTTTATGACGTAGAATGTGCATACTTTGTTGATTCC
The DNA here is from genome assembly GCA_027924585.1 of Larix kaempferi. Taxonomy (NCBI): domain Eukaryota; kingdom Viridiplantae; phylum Streptophyta; class Pinopsida; order Pinales; family Pinaceae; genus Larix; species Larix kaempferi. Next base: position 5,235,792 of record BSBM01001417.1, on the reverse strand, counting down.
ATTTATGAAATAAATCACATTTTCTAAAAACTCGTGTTTTTTAAGAAATCATGTCAACCTTCTAGAAGCTGTGATTTGAAAAAATGGGGGAAGTAAGCTTTTCTTATTTTCGGACGCATGCGCAAACTATAGAAAGTTGTTATGGCGTAGAATGTGCATACTTTGTTGATTCCATTTATGAAATAAATCACATTTTCTAAAAACTCGTGTTTTTTGAGAAATCATGTAAAGATTCTAAAAGTTCTGATTTTAAAAAATGGGAGAGGTAAGCTTTTGTTATTTCCGGACGCATGCTCAAACTATAGAAATTCGTTATGACGTAGAATGTGCATACTTTGTTGCTTCCATTTATGAAATAAATCACATTTTCTAAAAACTCATGTTTTTAAGAAATCATGTAAACCTTCTAGAAGCTGTGATTTTAAAAAACAGGGGAAGTAAGCTTTTCTTATTTTCGGACGCATGCGCAAACTATAGAAAATTGTTGTGACGTAGAATGTGCATACTTTGTTGATTCCATTTATGAAATAAATCACATTTTCTAAAAACTCGTGTTTTTTAGGAAATCACGTAAACCTTCTAGAAGCTGTGATTTTAAAAAATGGGGGAAGTAAGCTTTTCTTTTTTCCGGACGCATGCGCAAACTATAGAAAGTTGTTATGATGTAGAATGTGCATACATTGTTGATTCCATTTATGAAATAAATCAGATTTTCTAAAAACTCGTGTTTTTTAAGAAATCACGTAAACCTTCTAGAAGCTGTGATATTAAAAAACGGGGAAAGTAAGCTTTTCTTATTTATGGACGCATGCGCAAACTATAGGAAGTCGTTATGACGTAGAATGTGCATACTTTGTTGAGTCCATTTATGAAATAAATCACATTATCTAAAAACTCGTGTTTTTTGAGAAATCATGTAAACCTTCTAGAAGTTTTGATTTTAAAAAATGGGAGAGGTAAGCTTTTGTTATTTCCGGACGCATGCGCAAACTATAGAAAGTCGTTATGACACAGAATGTGCATACTTTGTTGATTCCATTTATGAAATAAATCACATTTTCTAAAAACTCGTGTTTTTTAAGAAATCATGTAAACCTTCTAGAGGCTGTGATTTTAAAAAAAGGGGGAAGTAAGCTTTTCTTATTTTCGGACACATGCGCAAACTATAGAAAATCGTTATGACGTAGAATGTGCATACTTTGTTGATTCCATTTATGAAATAAATCAGATTTTCTCAAAACTCGTGTTTTTTAGGAAATCACGTAAACCTTCTAGAAGCTGTGATTTTAAAAAATGGGGGAAGTAAGCTTTTCTTATTTCCGGATGGATGCGCAAACTAAAGAAAGTCTCTACGACGTAAAATGTACATACTTTGTTGATTCCATTTATGGAATAAGTCAGATTTTCTAAAAACTCATGTTTTTTGAGAAATCATGTAAACCTTCTAGAAGCTGTGATTTTAAAAAACGGGGGAAGTAAGCTTTTCTTATTTTCGGACGCATGCGCAAATTATAGAAAATCGTTATGACGTAGAATGTGAATACTTTGTTGATTCCATTGATGAAATAAATCACATTTTCTAAAAACTCATGTTTTTTAAGAAATCATGTAAACCTTCTAGAAGCTGTGATTTTAAAAAACGGGGGAAGTAAGCTTTTGTTATTTCCAGACGCATGCGCAAACTATAGAAAGTCGTTATGATGTAGAATGTGCATACTTTGTGTATTCCATTGATGAAATAAATCACATTTTCTAAAAACTCATGTTTTGTAAGAAATCATGTAAACCTTCTAGAAGCTGTGATTTTAAAAAACGGGGGAAGTAAGCTTTTGTTATTTCCAGACTCATGGGAAAACTATAGAAATTCCTTATGACGTAGATGTGCATACTTTGTTGATTCCATTGATGAAATAAATCACCTTTTCTAAAAACTCGTGTTTTTTAAGAAATCACGTAAACATTCTAGAAGTTGTGATTTTAAAAATGTTGAATATTGTAACTTCTAAGAATATTATAATTGTACATTATTTATTCCGGAGATGTTTCATTCCTCCGAGGTAATCCTACTATGTATCTGGAGATGTTTATTCCTCCAGGGTTTGATATTAACTAGGGTTATTAGACCCACCATGTCTGGGTCGGCCCTGTAGTTATATTTTAGGGGTTATTAGACTTCTCCAGGTGAGGTCGGCCCCAACAGGTCTTTTAGTCAGTTGAGAGTCAAGTATAAATAGAGGAGGTGAACTCCTCATTAGATCATTCACTCACTTGTGGAAGAGTGCGCACTTGTTTGGGAGATCAACTAAGGAGACAAAGGAAGGAGGAGCACATCTTGTATTTTGGTTGTTCATCTTATTGAGGAAAGCTTTACTGGGTTTTCTACCCCATGAGGGTTTCCCAAGATATATTGTGTGTCTATCTTGTGATTATGCTTCTTTCAGTGATCTTGCTTGGTTATTTGGTTTAAACTTAACATGGTATCAGAGCTAGACTGAATAGGACATCTTTCACAAGGTAAGATTATCTCTCTCTCTCTTTTTGGTGAAGTTAGGGTTTTCAGCCCAAAGTTGGTATTATTGATTTTTGGTTGCATGGCTGGAAAGCCCTCCTCAATACTTTTCTTTTAAGCCCTAGATCGAACTTTTTGGTTGGATAGAACTCCGGGAATTGCAAACCCTAATTCTACCAAAAGTGCGATACGTCAGATTTTGGTTTCAGAAAAAAGTTGGAATTTTTGGTTTCTGATTACATGGTTGGATAGACCTTATCAAGAGCATTCTTTTAATCCCTATATCGAACTTTTTGGTTGGGTAGAACTCCGGGAATTGCAAACCCTAATTCTACCAAAAGTGCGATAAAATTCTGTTTCAGTTTCCGAAAAAGTAAAAAGTAACTTTCAAGTAAGTCTACTCTGTCTCTTGGACTCCCCCAAGAGAAGATGACTCCAAATACTAAGCTTGAAGACAAGCTAGAAGGCATAGAGAATTTCCGGGCATGGAAATACAGAATTGGTCTCATTCTTGAAGAGAATGACCTTGCTCATTATATCAAGGAGGAAGTTGCAGAACCAGAAGAAGATGAAGCCAAAGAAAAGCACAGGAAAGATCTGATTAGGGCAAAGAGAATCATAGCTGATTCCATTAAAGACCACTTGATTCCCCAAGTGTCTTCCAAGAAGACTCCAAAGGAAATGTATGATGCCCTAGGAAGAATGTATGAAGGAAAGAACATCAATAGGAAGATGAATCTGAGGTCTAAATTGAAGAGCACCAAGATGCAAAAAGGAGAATCCATTCAAGACTACTTCTCAAGGGTTTCACAAATCAAGGAACAACTAGATGCAATTGGTGATACCCTTGATGAGGATGAACTTGTGATGACTGCCCTCAATGGTCTCACTAGATCTTGGGAGTCATTTATACAAACCATGTGTGCCAGGAAAGAGAGCATGAAGTTTGATGTAGTATGGGAGGATTGTGTTCAAGAAGAAGCTAGGGTTGCAAATAGAGAAGCCCTTCTCAAAGAGGATGACCAAGCCCTAGCCACTCATACCAAAAGAAGAAGAATGAGTCATTTCAAGAGAGTTGATCACAAAGGATCTCAACACTTCTCTAGATCTAACAAGAGAAGAGGACCCAATTCTGCAAGAGATTATTCTACGGTAGAATGCTACAGTTGTCATAAATTGGGACACATCTCCAGATATTGTCCTTCTCAAAAGAAGAAAGTCTTCCACAAAAGACATCATGCACATATGGCAGAAAATGAAAGTGAAGAAGAAGAAGAGGAAGAAGATGAAGAAGAAGAAGAGGTAGAGGTAAAACCCAAAAGGAAAAGATGTAAGGTGAAGAAAGAAGATCCAGAAGAATATGTTCTATTCTCTGCACTCTCTGGATCTGTATCTCCTGGAGAAGATACATGGCTCATTGATAGTGGTGCTTCCAAGCACATGACAGGTCAAAGGAAGACCTTCTCAATTCTTGAAGAAAAGTCTTCTTCACAGAAAGTATCTCTAGGAGATGACTACCAATATCCTATCAAAGGAATTGGTGAAGCTAGCTATAAGCTAGATTCTGGAACACCCTTGAAGATGAAAGACATCTTATATGTTCCAGGTTTAAAGAAGAACCTTCTCTCCATCTCAGCTCTAGATAAGAAAGGCTTCAGAGTAGCCTTCATAGATGGACAAGTACTCATGTGGTCCAAAGGGAAGACAATTAAAGATGCAGTTGTTATTGGTGAAGAAGAAGGAGGTCTCTATAAACTCAAGGGTCATCCAGAAGCTGCCCTTGCACATGAGATCTCTAGCCCCAGTGAGCTATGGCATAGAAGATTAGCCCACATCAACTTTAAAGCCTTACCCTATGTAAGCAAGGTAGTCATAGGACTACCAGATTTAAAAGCTGATCATGATGGCTCATGTAAAGGATGTAAGAAAGGGAAAAATATCAAAAACCCCTTTCCAAAGAGTGAAACAAAGACTAAGAACATTTTAGAGCTTATACACTCAGATGTATGTGGTCCAATGCCCACCACTTCCTTAAGTGGGTTTGAATACTATCTTTCATTCATAGATGACTATTCAAGGAAAACTTGGATATACTTCCTAAAAGGGAAGAATGAAGTCTTTGGAAAATTCAAGGAGTTCAAGGCTCTAATAGAAAATCTATCAGACAAGAAAATCAAAACTCTCAGAACAGATAATGGCGGAAAATTCACCTCAAAGGAATTTGAGGACTTTTGCAAAGAAGCTGGAATTAAAAGGGAACTAACTACTCCCTACAATCCCCAACAGAATGGGGTGGCTGAAAGGAAAAATAGAACAATCATGGAAGCTGTGAAGACCATGATACATGACCAAGATCTTCCCATGTACTTATGGGCTGAAGCAGCCAAGACAGCAGTTTATGTGCAAAATAGATTATCTCACAGTGCTCTTGAATTCAAAACTCCAGAAGAAGTGTTTACAGGTAAGAAGCCTGAGGTAAGTCATCTTAAAATATTTGGGTGTCCTGTGTATATCCACATTCCAAAAGAAAAGAGAACCAAGTTGGATCCCTCAGGTAAGAAGGGAATGTTTGTTGGTTATTGTGAAACTTCCAAAGCCTTCAGAATCTACATACCAGGTTTCCATCATATAGAAATAAGTAGAGATGTAACCTTTGATGAGGAAGCAGCTCTCAAGAAATCCAGAAAGTGTCAACTTGAAGAAGTTTATGAAGAAGATTCATCACCCAGAGATTCATAGACTGTTCACATCCCTGAAGAAGCTACACCAGAGGATCATGACATGCTGGAACCTCAAGAACCACCTGTTGCAGAACTATCCAGGAAAAGAAGACCAGCATGGGCTAGAGATATTATCCAAGGAGATGAAAGATATGGAGCTCCTGAAGGCTCCACTAGAGAAAGAAAGAAACCAAAGCTAGTATCCAACTATATGGCCTTAATGTGTGACCTTGTGGATCAACTACCTACTAGCTATGAAGAGGCAGCTCAGAAGAAAGAATGGGTAGAAGCAATGACAGAAGAATATCAGTCAATAATGAAAAATGATGTTTGGGATATAGTTCCCAAGCCAAAAGATAAAAGTGTGGTTTCTTCCAAATGGATCTTCAAAATAAAACATGCCGCAGATGGAAGCATTGAAAAATACAAAGCAAGATTTGTAGCTAGAGGATTCTCTCAGAAGGAGGGAATTGACTACGAAGAAACATTTGCACCAGTTGCCAGGTATACTTCAATTAGAACTATTATGGCTCTTGCATCCATGATGAAGTGGAAACTACACCAAATGGATGTTAAGACAGCTTTTCTGAATGGAGTAATTGAAGAAGAAGTATACATAGAGCAACCTCAAGGGTTTGAGGTTAATGATGGAAGAACTCATGTATGCAAATTGAAGAAGGCATTATATGGGTTGAAACAAGCTCCAAGGGATTGGTACGGAAGGATTGACAATTTCTTAACTAGCATGGGCTTTACCAAAAGTAAAGCTGACCCAAATCTTTATCTCAAGGTGATGGATGATGAACCAGTTATATTGCTGTTATATGTAGATCATCTTTTCCTAACTGGAGATGAGAATCAGATTATTGAAAGCAAGAAGAAGCTTTCTTCAGAATTCGAGATGAAAGATCTCGGACTGATGCACTACTTCTTAGGCTTAGAAGTATGGCAAGAACCAAAAGGAATCTTTCTAAATCAAGGTAAGTACACTGTGGAGATTCTCAAAAGATTTGATATGTTGGAGTGTAAAGCCATGGCCACTCCCATGGACTCCAACTTAAAGTTATTAGTTAATGATTCATCAGAACTAGTGGACATAACTTTATATAGACAAATCATTGGATCATTGATGTACTTAACTAATACTAGGCCTGACATATGCTTTGCTGTAAATACCCTAAGTCAGTATCTAGTAGAACCTAGAAAGGTTCACTTAATAGCTGCAAAGCATGTAATGAGGTACCTAAAAGGTACATTAGATTTTGGCTTATTTTATGTTGGAAATCATGAACTCAGATTACATGGTTACTCAGATTCTGATTGGGCAGGAAGTATCTCAGACAGAAAAAGTACCTCTGGTGGATGTTATGGTCTTGGATCTGCCATGATCTCATGGTTCAGTAAGAAACAATCAAGTGTGGCCCTCAGTACTGCTGAAGCTGAATACATAGCTGCCTGTTCTGCTAGCTGTGAAGCAGTATGGCTTCGAAAACTTTTGTCTAGAGTGTTTGACTTAGAAATGGAACCCACTGTGATTATGTGTGATAATCAAAGCTGCATCAAGATGACTGAAAATCCTGTGTTTCATGATAAGTCAAAACACATAGAGATCCGTTACTTTTATATTCGAGATATGGTGCAGAAAGGAGCTATCAAGCTAGAGTATATAAGCACTGAGGATCAAATTGCTGATATCCTGACCAAGCCTCTGTCTTGAGTAAAGTTTGAACACTTCCGAGACAAGATTGGTGTAGTTCAGAAGAACCCTCCTCGAAAGGGGGAGTAGCACAGTATGAGACAGACAAGCCTATCTCATCAATGATGAGGTTACTTATTTTTTCTTTGCACTTACTCACCTAGAATTATTTAGATTTAGGACTCTTATATTCTTTATTTTTTTTTATGATTAGATGTATACATACCTTTGACGATAGATGTATACATGTTTTGATGATGATGATACATGTTTTTGATGTTGATGATACATGTTATGGTTATACATGTTTTGATGATGATGATACATGTTGTGGTTATACATGTTTTGATGTTGATGATACATGTTTTGATGATGATGATACATGTTGTGGTTATACATGTTTTGATGTTGATGATACATGTTTTGATGATGATGATACATGTTGTGGTTATACATGTTTTGATGTTGATGATACATGTTTTGATGATGATGATACATGTTATGGTTATACATGTTTTGATGTTGATGATACATGTTATGGTTATACATGTTTTGATGATGATGATACATGTTGTGGTTATACATGTTTTTAATGTTGATGATACATGTTGTGATTATACATGTTTTGATGATGATAATACATGTTGTGGTTATACATGTTTTGATATTGATGATACATGTTGTGGTGATACATGTTATGATGATGAGGATACATGTTCTTGATGAACATGTGAGGGGATTGGATCATCCCTGGACTTTCAGTCCTAAAGAGAACCGTAGACGTGAGGTCTCCGAGAATGATGTCCTTAGTGGACAATTGATGGGATTGGATCATCCCTGGACTTTCAGTCCTAAAGAAGAGCCGTAGACGTATGTCTTCGAGAATGAAGGGATTGGGATCATCCCTGGACTTTCAGTCCTAAAGAGAAATGTAGACGTGAGGTCTCCGAGAATGAAGTCCTTAGTGGACAGTTGAGGGGATTGGATCATCCCTGGACTTTCAGTCCTAAAGAGAGCCGTAGACGTGAGGTCTTCGAGAATGAAGTCCTTAGTGGACAGTTGAGGGGATTGGGATCATCCCTGGACTTTCAGTCCTAAAGAGAGCCGTAGACGTGAGGTCTTCGAGAATAAAGGGATTGGGATCATTCCTGGACTTCAGTCCGAAAGAAGAGCCGTAGACGTATGTCTTCGATAATGAAGGGATTGGGATCATCCCTGGACTTTCAGTCCTAAAGAGAGCCGTAGACGTGAGGTCTTCGAGAATAAAGGGATTGGGATCATTCCTGGACTTCAGTCCGAAAGAAGAGCCGTAGACGTATGTCTTCGATAATGAAGGGATTGGGATCATCCCTGGACTTTCAGTCCTAAAGAGAGCCGTAGACGTGAGGTCTTCGAGAATAAAGGGATTGGGATCATTCCTGGACTTCAGTCCGAAAGAAGAGCCGTAGACGTATGTCTTAGATAATGAAGGGATTGGGATCATCCCTGGACTTTCAGTCCTAAAGAGAGCCGTAGACGTGAGGTATTCGAGAATAAAGGGATTGGATCATTCCTGGACTTCAGTCCGAAAGAAGAGCCGTAGACGTATGTCTTCGAGAATGAAGGGATTCGATCATTCCTGGACTTCAGTCCGAAAGAAGAGCCGTAGACGTATGTCTTTGAGAAAGAAGGGATTGGATCATTCCTGGACCTCAGTACGAAAGAAGAGCCGTAGATGTATGTCTTTGATAATGATAGGATTGGATCGTCCCTGGACTTCGGTTCAAAAGGTACATGACTGGTTTACATCATTCCTTGACGATGCTGATGATCGTGATGCTCGTGTGATGACGATGCTGATGATCGTATGATGATGATGCTGATGATCGTGTGATGACGATGCCGATGATCGTGTGATGACGATGCTAATGATCGTATGACGATGCTGATGATCGTGTGATGACGATGCTGATGATCGTATAATGATGATGCTGATGATCGTGTGATGACGATGCCGATGATCGTGTGATGACGATGCTAATGATCGTATGATGATGCTGATGATCGTGTTATGACGATGCTGATGATCGTATGATAATGATGCTGATGATCGTGTGATGACGATGCCGATGATCGTGTGATGACGATGCTGATGATCGTGTGATGACGATGCTGATGATCGTGTGATGACGATGCTAATAATCGCATGACGATGCTGATGACGATGTTGATGTTCCAGTAACTAGTCAAGTTACTGATGATGATGAAATGAAGAAAGCTTCCGATGATATATAGATGATGTAGTAAATGACTCCTTGCTCCTACAGATGTTGTTATAATATCCTTCTCGTTAAGGGGGAGTGTTGAATATTGTAACTTCTAAGAATATTATAATTGTACATTATTTATTCCGGAGATGTTTCATTCCTCCGAGGTAATCCTACTATGTATCTGGAGATGTTTATTCCTCCAGGGTTTGATATTAACTAGGGTTATTAGACCCACCATGTGTGGGTCGGCCCTGTAGTTATATTTTAGGGGTTATTAGACTTCTCCAGGTGAGGTTGGCCCCAACAGGTCTTTTAGTCAGTTGAGAGTCAAGTATAAATAGAGGAGGTGAACTCCTCATTAGATCATTCACTCACTTGTGGAAGAGTGCGCACTTGTTTCGGAGATCAGCTAAGGAGACAAAGGAAGGAGGAGCACATCTTGTATTTTGGTTGTTCATCTTATTGAGGAAAGCTTTACTGGGTTTTCTACCCCATGAGGGTTTCCCAGGATATATTGTGTGTCTATCTTGTGATTATGCTTCTTTCAGTGATCTTGCTTGGTTATTTAGTTTAAACTTAACAAAAAAATGGGGTAAGTAAGTTTTTCTTATTTCCGGACGCATGCGCAAACTATAGAAAGTCGTTATGACGTAGAATGTGCATACTTTGTTGATTCCATTTATGAAATAAATCACATCTTGTAAAAACTCATGTTTTTTAAGAAATCACGTAAACCTTCTAGAAGATGTGATTTTAAAAAACAGGGGAAGTAAGCTTTTGTTTTTTCTGGACGCATGCGCAAACTTTAGAAAGTCGTTATGACGTAGAATGTGCATAATTTGTTGATTCCATTTATGAAATAAATCACATTTTCTAAAAACTCGTGTTTTTAGGAAATCATGCAAAACTTCTATAAGTTGTGATTTTAAAAACGGGGAAGTAAGCTTTTCTTATTTCTGGACGCATCCGGAAACTATAGAAAGTCGTTATGGCATAGAATGTGCATACTTTGCTGATTCCATTTATGAAATAAATCACATTTTCTAAAAATTCGTGTTTTTTGAGAAATCATGTAAACCGTCTAGAAGCTGTGATTTTAAAAAACGGGGGAAGTAAGCTTTTCTTATTTCTGGATGCATGGGCAAACTATAGAAAGTCGTTATGACATAGAATGTGCATACTTTGTTGATTCCATTTATGAAATAAATCACATTATCTGAAAACTCATGTTTTTTAGGAAATCATGTAAACCTTCTAGAAGCTGTGATTTTAAAAAACGGGGGAAGTAAGCTTTTCCTATTTCCGGACGCATGCGCAAACTATAGAAAGTCGTTATGACATAGAATGTGCATATTTTGTTGATTCCATTTATGAAATAAATCACATTTTCTAAAAACTCGTGTTTTTTAAGAAATCACGTAAACCTTCTAGAAGCTGTGATTTTAAAAAACGGGGGAAGTAAGATTTTCTTATTTACGGACGCATGCGCAAACGATAGAAAGTCATTATAACGTAGAATGTGCATACTTTGTTGATTCCATTTATGAAATAAATCACATTTTCTAAAAACTCGTGTTTTTTTAGAAAACATGTAAACCTTCTAGAAGTTCTAATTTTAAAAAACAGGAGAGGTAAGCTTTTGTTATTTCCGGACGCATGCGCAAACTATAGAAAGTCGTTATGACGTAGAATGTGCATACTTTGTTGATTCCATTTATGAAATAAATCACATTTTCTAAAAACTCGTGTTTTTTAGGAAATCACGTAAACCTTCTGGAAGCTCTGATTTTAAAAAAGGGGGGAAGTAAGGTTTTCTTATTTTTGGACGCATGCGCAAACTATAGAAAGTCGTTATGACGTAGAATGTGCATACTTTGTTGATTCCATTTATGAAATAAATCACATTTTCTAAAAACTCATGTTTTTTAAGAAATCACGTAAATCTTCTAGAAGCTGTGATTTTAAAAAATGGCGGAAGTAAGCTTTTGTTATTTCTGGACGCATGCGCAAACTATAGAAAGTCGTTATGACGTAGAATGCGCATACTTTGTTGATTCCATTTACGAAATAAATCACATTTTCAAAAAACTCGTGTTTTTTAAGCAATCACGTAAACCTTCTAGAACCTGTGATTTTAAAAGACGGGGGAAGTAAGCTTTTCCTATTTCTGGATGCATGAGCAAAGTATAGAAAGTCGTTATGACGTAGAATGTGCATACTTTGTTGATTACATTTATGGAATAAATCACATTTTCTAAAAACTCGTGTTTTTTGAGAAATCAGGTAAACCTTATAGAAGTTCTGATTTCAAAAAATGGGGGAAGTAAGCTTTTGTTATTTCTGGACCCATGCGGAAACTATAGAAACTCGTTATGACGTAGAATGTGCATACTTTGTTGATTCCATTTATGAAATAAATCACATTTTCTGAAAACTTGTGTTTTGTAAGAAATCACGTAAACCTTCGAGAAGCTATGATTTTAAAAAACGGGGGAAGTAAGCTTTTCTTATTTATGGACGCATGCGTAAACTATAGAAAGTCGTTATGACATAGAATGTGCACACTTTGCTGATTCCATTTATGAAATAAATCACATTTTGAAAACTCGTGTTTTTTGAGAAATCATGTAAACCTTTTAGAAGCTATGATTTTAAAAAATGGGGGAAGTAAGCTTTTCTTATTTCCGGACGCATGCGCAAACTATAGAAAGTCCTTATGACGTAGAATATGCATACTTTGTTGATTCCATTTATGAAATAAATCACATTTTCCGAAAACTTGTGTTTTTTAAGAAATCACGTAAACATTCTAGAAGCTATGATTTTAAAAAAAGGGGGAAGTAAGCTTTTCTTATTTATGGATGCATGCGCAAACTATAGAAAGTCGTTATGACGTAGAATGTGCACACTTTGTTGATTCGATTGATGAAATAAATCACATTTTCTGAAAACTCGTGTTTTTTGAGAAATCATGTAAACCTTCTAGAATCTATGATTTTAAAAAATGGGGGAGGTAAGCTTTTCTTATTTCCGGACGCATGCGAAAGCTATAGAAAGTCCTTATGACGTAGAATGTGCATAATTTGTTGATTCCATTTATGAAATAAATCACATTTTCTAAAAACTCGTGTTTTTTGAGAAACCACGGAAACCTTCTAGAAGCCGTGATTTTAAAAAACGGGGGAAGTAAGCTTTTCTTATTTCTGGACGCATGCGAAAACTATAGAAAGTTGTTATGACGTCCAATGTGCATAAATTGTTGATTCCATTTATGAAATAAATCACATTTTCTAAAAACTCGTGCTTTTTGAGAAATCTTGTAAACCTTCTAGAAGCTGTGATTTTAAAAAACGGGGGAAGTAAGCTTTTGTTATTTCCGGATGCATGCGCAAACTATAGAAAGTTGTTATGATGCAGAACATGCATACTTTGTTGATTCCATTTATGAAGTAAATCACAATTTCTGAAAACTCGTGTTTTTTAGGAAATCATGTAAACCTTCTAGTAGCTGTGATTTTGAAAAACGGGGGAAGTAAGCTTTTCTTATTTCCGGACGCATCGGCAACCTATAGAAAGTCGTTATGACATAGAATGTGCATACTTTGTTGATTCCATTTATGAAATAAATCACATTTTCTAAAAACTTGCGTTTTTTGAGAAATCATGTCAAGCATGTAGAAGCTGTGATTTTAAAAAACGGGGGAAGTAAGCTTTTCTTATTTCTGGACGCATGCACAAACTATAGAAAGTCGTTATGACATATAATGTGCATACTTTGTTCATTCCATTTATGAAATAAATCACATTTTCTAAAAACTCGTGTTTTTTGAGAAATCACGGAAACCATCTAGAAGCCGTGATTTCAAAAAACGGGGGAAGTAAGCTTTTCTTATTTCCGGACGCATGCGAAAACTATAGAAAGTTGTTATGACGTACAATGTGCATACATTGTTGATTCCATTTATGAAATAAATCACATTTTCTAAAAACTCGTGCTTTTTGAGAAATCTTGTAAACCTTCTAGAAGCTGTGATTTTAAAAAACTGGGGAAGTAAGCTTTTGTTATTTCCGGACGCATGCGCAAACTATAGAAAGTTGTTATGATGCAGAACATGCATACGTTGTTGATTCCATTCATGAAATAAATCACAATTTCTGAAAACTCGTGTTTTTTAGGAAATCATGTAAACCTTCTAGTAGCTGTGATTTTGAAAAATGGGGGAAGTAAGCTTTTCTTATTTCCGGACGCATGGGCAACCTATAGAAAGTTGTTATGACGTAGAATGTGCATACTTTCTTGATTCCATTTATAAAATAAATCACATTTTCTAAAAACTTGCGTTTTTTGAGAAATCATGTCAAGCATCTAGAAGCTGTGATTTTAAAAAACGGGGGAAGTAAGCTTTTCTTATTTCCGGACGCATGCACAAAATATAGAAAGTCGTTATGACATAGAATGTGCATACTTTGTTCATTCCATTTATGAAATAAATCACATTTTCTAAAAACTCGTGTTTTTTGAGAAATCACGGAAACCTTCTAGAAGCCGTGATTTCAAAAAACGGGGGAAGTAAGCTTTTCTTATTTCCGGACGCATGCGAAAACTATAGAAAGTTGTTATGACGTACAATGTGCATACATTGTTGATTCCATTTATGAAATAATTCACATTTTCTAAAAACTCGTGTTTTTTGAGAAATCTTGTAAACCTTCTAGAAGCTGTGATTTTAAAAAACGGGGGAAGTAAGCTTTTCTTAATTTCGGATGCATGCGCAAACTATAGAAAGTCGTTATGACGTAGAATGTGCATAGTTTGTTGATTCCATTGATGAAATAAATCACATTTTCTAAAAACTCTTGTTTTTTGAGAAATCATGTAAACCTTCTAGAAGCTGTGATTTTAAAAAATGGGGGAAGTAAGCTTTTGTTATTTTCGGACACTTGTGCAAACTATAGAAAGTCGTTATGATGTAGAATGTGCATACTTTGTTGATTCCATTTATGAAATAAATCACATTTTCTAAAAACTCGTATTTTTTAAGAAATCATGGCAACCTTCTAGAAGCTGTAATTTGAAAAAATGGGGGAAGTAAGTTCTTCTTATTTACCGATGTATGTGCAAACTATAGAAAGTCATTATGACGTAGAATGTGCATACTTTGTTGATTCCATTTATGAAATAAATCACATTTTCTAAAAACTCATGTTTTTAAGAAATCACGTGAACCTTCTAGAATCTGTGATTTTAAAAAATAGGGGAAGTTAGCTTTTCTTTTTTCCGGACGCATGCGCAAACTATAGAAAGTCGTTATGACGTAGAATGTGCATAGTTTGTTGACTTCATTTATGAAATAAATCACATTTTCTAAAAACTCGTGTTTTTAAGAAATCATGTAAACCTTCTGGAAGTTGTGATTTGAAAAAATGGGGGAAGTAAGCTCTTCTTATTTCCAGATGGATGTGCAAACTATAGAAAGTCGTTATGACGTAGAATGTGCATACTTTGTTGATTCTATTTATGAAATAAATCACATTTTCTAAAAACTCATGTTTTTAAGAAATCACGTGAACCTTCTAGAAGCTGTGATTTTAAAAAATAGGGGAAGTTAGCTTTTCTTATTTCCGGACGCATGCGCAAACTATAGAATGTCGTTATGACGTAAAATGTGCATACTTTGTTGATTTCATTTATGAAATAAATCACATTTTCTAAAAACTCGTGGCTTTAAGAAATCATGTAAACCTTCTAGAAGTTGTGATTTGAAAAAATGGGGGAAGTAAGTTTTTCTTATTTCCGGATGCATGCACAAGCTATAGAAATTTGTTATGACGTAGAATGTGCATACTTGGTTGATTCCATTTATGAAATAAATCAGATTTTCTGAAAACTCGTGTTTTTTAAGAAATCACGTAAACCTTCTAGAAGCTGTGATTTTAAAAAACGGGGGAAGTAAGCTTTTCTTATTTCCGGACACATGGGCAAACTATAGAAAGTCGTTATGAAGTAGAATGTGCATACTTTGTTGATTCCATTTATGAAATAAATCACATTTTCTAAAAACTCGTGTTTTTTAAGAAATCATGTAAACCTTCTAGAAGCTGTAATTTTAAAAAACGAGGGAAGTAAGCTTTTGTTATTTTCGGACGCATGCACAAACTATAGAAAGTCGTTATGACGTAGAATGTGCATACTTTGTTGTTTCCATTTATGAGTTAAGAAATCACGTAAACGTTTTAGAAGCTGTGATATTAAAAAACGGAGGAAGTAAGCTTTTCTTATTTCCGGATGCATGGGCAAACTATAGAAAGTCGTTATGATGTAGAATGTGCATACTTTGTTGATTCCATTTATGAAATAAATCACATTTTCTGAAAACTCGTGTTTTTTAAGAAATCATGTAAACCTTCTAGAAGTTGTGATTTTAAAAAATGGGGGAAGTAAGCTTTTCTTATTTCTGGACGCATGCGCAAACTATAGAAATTCGTTATGACGTAGAATGTGCATACTTTGTTGATTCCATTGATGAAATAAATCACATTTTCTAAAAACTCTTGTTTTTTAAGAAATCATGTAAACCTTCTAGAAGCTGTGATTTTAAAAAACGGGGGAAGTAAGCTTTTGTTATTTCCGGATGCATGCACAAACTATAGAAAGTCGTTATGACGTAGAATGTGCATACTTTGTTGATTCCATTTATGAAATAAATCACATTTTCTGAAAACTCGTGTTTTTTAGGAAATCATGTAAACCTTCTAGAAACTGTGATTTTAAAAAACGGGGGAAGTAAGCTTTTCTTATTTCCGGACGCATGCGCAAAATATAGAAAGTCGTTATGACGTAGAATTTGCATACTTTGTTGATTACATTTATCAAATAAATCACATTTTCTAAAAACTCTTGTTTTTTAAGAAATCACGTAAACCTTCTAGAAGCTGAGATTTTAAAAAACGGGGGAAGTAAGCTTTTCTTATTTCCGGACGCATGCGCAAACTTTAGAAAGTCGTTATGACGTAGAATGTGCATACTTTGTTGATTCCATTTATGAAATAAATCACATTTTCTAAAAACTCGTGTTTTTTAAGAAATCACGTAGACCTTCTAGAACCTATGATTTTAAAAAATGGTTGAAGTAAGCTTTTCTTATTTCCGGACGCATACGCAAACTATAGAAATTCATTATGACGTAGAATGTGCATACTTTGTTGATTCCATTTATGAAATAAATCACATTTTCTAAAAAATCCTGTGTTTTAAGAAATCACGTAAACATTCTAGAAGCTGTGATTTTAAAAAACGGGGGAAGTAAGCTTTTCATATTTCTAGACGCATGCGCAAACTATAGAAAGTTGTTATGACGTAGAATGTGCATACTTTGCTGATTCCATTTATGAAATAAATCACATTTTCTAAAAACTCATGTTTTTTAAGAAATCACGTAAACCTTCTAGAAGACGTGATTTAAAAAACAGGGGAAGTAAGCTTTTCTTTTTTCCGGACGCATGCGCAAAATTTAGAAAGTCGTTATGACGTAGAATGTGCATACTTTGTTGATTCCATTTATGAAATAAATCACATTTTCTAAAAACTCGTGTTTTTAGGAAATCATGCAAACCTTCTATAAGCTCTGATTTTAAAAACGGGGGAAGTAAGCTTTTCTTATTTCCGGATGCATGCGGAAACTATAGAAAGTCGTTCTGGCGTAGAATGTGCATACTTTGTTGATTCCATTTATGAAATAAATCATATTATCTGAAAACTCGTCTTTTTAGCAAATCATGTAAACCTTCTATAAGCTGTGATTTTAAAAACGGGGGAAGTAAGCTTTTCTTATTTCCAGACGCATGCACAAACTATAGAAAGTTGTTATGACGTAGAATGTGCATACTTTGTTGATTCCATTTATGAAATAAATCACATTTTCTAAAAATTCATGTTTTTTAAGCAATCATGTAAACCTTCTAGAAGCTGTGATTTTAAAAAACGGGGGAAGTAAGCTTTTCTTATTTCCGGATGCATGGGCAAACTATAGAAAGTCGTTATGACATAGAATGTGCATACTTTGTTGATTCCATTTATGAAATAAATCACATTTTCTGAAAACTCGTGTTTTTTAGGAAATCATGGAAACCTTCTACAAGCTGTGATTTTAAAAAACTGCGGAAGTAAGGTTTTCCTCTTTCCGGACGCATGCACAAACTATAGAAATTCGTTATGACGTAGAATGTGCATACTTTGTTGATTCCATTGATGAAATAAATCACATTTTCTAAAAACTCATGTTTTTTAAGAAATCATGTAAACCTTCTAGAAGCTGTGATTTTAAAAAATGGGGGAAGTAAGCTTTTCTTATTTCCGGAAGCATGCGCAAACTATAGAAAGTCGTTATGACCTAGAATGTGCATACTTTGTTGATTCCATTTATGAAATAAATCACATTTTCTAAAAACTCATGTTTTTAAGAAATCACTTAAACCTTCTAGAAGCTGTGATTTTAAAAAACGGGGGAAGTTAGCTTTTCTTATTCCGGACGCATGTACAAACTATAGAAAGTCGTTATGATATAGAATGTGCATACTTTGTTGATTTCATTTATGGAATAAATCACATTTTCTAAAAACTCGTGTTTTTAAGAAATCATGTAAACCTTCTAGAAGCTGTGATTTTAAAAAATGGGGGAAGTAAGCTTTTCTTATTTCCGGATGCGTGCGCAAACTATAGAAAGTCGTTATGACGTAGAATGTGCATACTTTGTTGATTCCATTTATGAAATAAATCACATTTACTAAAAAATCATGTTTTTAAGAAATCACGTAAACCTTCTAGAAGCGGTGATTTTAAGAAACGGGGGAAGTCAGCTTTTCTTATTTCCGGACGCATGCGCAAACTATAGAAAGTTGTTATGACGTAGAATGTGCATACTTTGTTGATTTCAGTTATGAAATAAATCACATTTTCTAAAAACTCGTGTTTTTAAGAAATCATGTAAACCTTCTAGAAGCTGTGATTTGAAAAAACGGGGGAAGTAAGCTTTTCTTATTTCCGGACGCATGCGCAAACTATAGAAAGTCGTTATGACATAGAATGTGCATACTTTGTTGATTTCATATATGAAATAAAGCACATTTTCAAAAAACTCGTATTTTTTAAGAAATCATGGAAACCTTCTAGAAGCTGTGATTTTAAAAAATGGGGGAAGTAAGCTTTTCTTATTTCCGGACGCATGCGCAAACTATAGAAAGTCGTTATGACATAGAATGTGCATACTTTGTTGATTCCATTTATGAAATAAATCACATTTTCTAAAAACTCATGTTTTTAAGAAATCACGTAAACCTTCTCGAAGCTGTGATTTTAAAAAACGGGGGAAGTAAGCTTTTCTTATTTCCGAACGCATGCGCAAACTATAGAAAGTCGTTATGACGTAGAATGTGCATACTTTGTTGATTCCATTTATGAAATAAAGCACATTTTCTAAAAACTCGTGTTTTTTAAGAAATCATGTAAACCTTCTAGAAGCTGTGATTTGAAAAAATGGGGGAAGTAAGCTTTTGTTATTTCCGGATGCATGCGCAAACTATAGAAATTCGTTATGACGTAAAATGTGCATACTTTGTTGATTCCATTTATGAAACAAATCACATTTTCTGAAAACTCGTGTTTTTTAAGAAATCATGTAAACCTTCTAAAAGTTGTCATTTTAAAAAACGGGCGAAGTACGCTTTTCTTATTTCCAGACGAATCGGAAAACTATAGAAAGTCGTTATGACGTCGAATGTGCATACTTTGTTGATTCCATTTATGAAATAAATCACATTTTCTGAAAACTCATGTTTTTTAGGAAATCATGTAAACCTTCTAGAAGCTGTGATTTTAAAAAACGGGGGAAGTAAGCTTTTCTTATTTCCGGACGCATGCTCAAACTATAGAAAGTCGTGATGACGTAGAATGTGCATACGTTGTTGATTCCATTGACGAAATAAATCACATTTTCTAAAAACTCATGTTTTTTAAGAAATCATGTAAATCTTCTAGAAGCTGCGATTTTAAAAAACGGGGGAAGTAAGCTTTTGCTATCTCGGGACGCACGCGCAAACTATAGAAAGTCGTTATGACGTAGAATGTGCATACTTTGTTGATTCCATTTATGAAATCAATCACATTTTCTAAAAACTCGTATTTTTTGAGAAATCATGTAAACCTTCTAGAGGCTGTGATTTTAAAAAATGGGGGAAGTAAGCTTTTGTTATTTTCGGATGCATGCGCAACCTATAGAAATTCGTTATGACGTAGAATGTGCATACTTTGTTGATTCCATTTATGAAATAAATCACATTTTCTGAAAACTCATGTTTTTAAGGAATCACGTAAACCTTCTAGAAGCTGTGATTTTAAAAAATGGGGGAAGTAAGCTTTTCTTATTTCCGGACGCATGCGCAAATTATAGAAAGTCGTTATGACGTAGAATGTGCATACTTTGTTGATTCCATTTATGAAATAAATCACATTTTCTGAAAACTCGTGTTTTTTAGGAAATCATGTAAACCTTCTAGAAACTGTGATTTTAAAAAACGGGGGAAGTAAGCTTTTCTTATTTCCGGACACATGCGCAAAATATAGAAAGTCGTTATGACGTAGAATTTGCATACTTTGTTGATTCCATTTATCAAATAAATCACATTTTCTAAAAACTCTTTTTTTTTAAGAAATCACATAAACCTTCTAGAAGCTGAGATTTTAAAAAACGGGGAAAGTAAGCTTTTCTTATTTCCGGACGCATGCGCAAACTTTAGAAAGTCGTTATGACGTAGAATGTGCATACTTTGTTGATTCCATTTATGAAATAAATCACATTTTCTAAAAACTCGTGTTTTTTAAGAAATCACGTAGACCTTCTAGAACCTATGATTTTAAAAAATGGTTGAAGTAAGCTTTTCTTATTTCCGGACGCATACACAAACTATAGAAATTCATTATGATGTAGAATGTGCATACTTTGTTGATTCCATTTATGAAATAAATCACATTTTCTAAAAAATCCTGTGTTTTAAGAAATCACGTAAACATTCTAGAAGCTGTGATTTTAAAAAACGGGGGAAGTAAGCTTTTCATATTTCTAGACGCATGTGCAAACTATAGAAAGTCGTTATGACGTAGAATGTGCATACTTTGTTGATTCCATTTATGAAATAAATCACATTTTCTAAAAACTCATGTTTTTTAAGAAATCACGTAAACCTTCTAGAAAACGTGATTTAAAAAACAGGGGAAGTAAGCTTTTCTTTTTTCCGGACGCATGCGCAAAATTTAGAAAGTCGTTATGACGTAGAATGTGCATACTTTTTTGATTCCATTTATGAAATAAATCACATTTTCTAAAAACTCGTGTTTTTAGGAAATCATGCAAACCTTCTATAAGCTGTGATTTTAAAAACGGGGGAAGTAAGCTTTTCTTATTTCCGGAAGCATGCGGAAACTATAGAAAGTCGTTCTGGCGTAGAATGTGCATACTTTGTTGATTCCATTTATGAAATAAATCACATTATCTGAAAACTCGTGTTTTTAGCAAATCATGTAAACCTTCTATAAGCTGTGATTTTAAAAACGAGGGAAGTAAGCTTTTCTTATTTCCAGACGCATGCACAAACTATAGAAAGTCGTTATGACGTAGAATGTGCATACTTTGTTGATTCCATTGATGAAATAAATCACATTTTCTAAAAACTCGTGTTTTTTAAGAAATCACGTAAACCTTCTAGAAGCTGTGATTTTAAAAAACGGGGGAAGTAAGCTTTTCTTATTTCCGGACGCATGTGCAAACTATAGAAAGTCGTTATGACATAGAATGTGCATACCTTGTTTATTCCATTTCTGAAATAAATCACATTTTCTAAAAATTCGTGTTTTTTAGGAAATCATGTAAACCTTCTAGAAGCTGTGATTATAAAAAACGGGGGAAGTAAGCTTTTTTTTTTTCCAGATGCATGCGCAAACTATAGAAAGTCATTATGACGTAGAATGTGCATACTTTGTTGATTCCATTTATGAAATAAATCACATTTTCTAAAAACTCGTGTGTTTTAAGAAATCACGTAAACCTTCTAGAAGCTGTGATTTTAAAAAACGGTTGAAGTAAGCTTTTCTTATTTTCGGACGCATGCGAAAACTATAGAAAGTCGTTATGACGTAGAATGTGCATACTTTGTTGATTCCATTTATGAAATAAATCAGATTTTCTAAAAACTCATGTTTTTTAAGAAATCATGTAAACCTTCTAGAAGCTGTAATTTTAAAAAATGGGGGCAGTAAGCTTTTGTTATTTTCGGATGCATGAGCAAACTATAGAAAGTTGTTATGACGTAGAATGTGCATACTTTCTTGATTCCATTTTTGAAATAAATCACATTTTCTAAAAACTCATGTTTTTAAGAAATCACGTAAACCTTCTAGAAGCTGTGATTTTAAAAAACGGAGGAAGTAAGCTTATGTTATTTCCGGACGCATGCGCAAACTATAGAAAGTCATTATGACGTAGAACGTGCATACTTTGTTGATTCAATTTATGAAATAAATCACATTTTCGAAAAACTCCTGTTTTTTAAGAAATCACGTAAACCTTATAGAAGCTGGGATTTTAAAAAACGGGGGAAGTAAGCTTTTCTTATTTTCGGACTCATGCGCAAACTATAGAAAGTCGTTATGACGTAGAATGTGCATTCTTTGTTGATTCCATTTATGAAATAAATCACATTTTCTAAAAACTCGTGTCTTTTGAGTAATCATGTAAACTTTCTGGAAGCTGTGATTTAAAAAAACGGGGGAAGTAAGCTTTTCTTATTTCCGGACGCATGCGCAAACTATAGAAAGTCATTATGAGGTAGAATGTGCATACTTTGTTGATTCAATTTATGAAATAAATAACATTTTCTAAAAGCTCGTGTTTTTTTAGAAATCATGTAAACCTTCTAGAAGCCGTGATTATAAAAAACGGGGGAAGTAAGGTTTTCTTCTTTCCGGACACAAAAGAAAACTATAGAAAGTTGTTATGACATAGAATGTGCAGACTTTGTTGATTCCATTTATGAAATAAATCAAATTTTCTAAAAACTCGTGTTTTTTAGGAAATCATGTAAACCTTCTAGAAGTTGTGATTTTAAAAAACGGGGGAAGTAAGCTTTTTTTATTTCCGGATGCATGTGCAATGTATAGAAACTCGTTATGACGTAGAATGTGCATACTTTGTTGATTCCATTTATGAAATAACTCACATTTTCTAAAAACTCGTGTTTTTTAAAAAATCACGTAAACCTTCTAGAAGCTGTGATTTTAAAAAACGGGGGAAGTGAGCTTTTCTTATTTCCGGACGCATGTGCAAACTATAGAAAGTCGTTATGACGTAGAATGTGCATACCTTGTTTATTCCATTTATGAAATAAATCACATTTTCTAAAAACTTGTGTTTTTTAAGAAATCATGTAAACCTTCTAGAAGCTGTGATTTTAAAAAATGGGGGAAGTAAGCTTTTTCTATTTCCAGATGCATGCGCAAACTATAGAAAGTCGTTATGAAGTAGAATCTGCATACTTTGTTGATTCCATTTATGAAATAAATCACATTTTCTAAAAACTCGTGTTTTTAGGAAATCATGTAAACCTTCTATAAGCTGTGATTTTAAAAACGGGGGAAGTAAGCTTTTCTTATTTCCGGACGCATGCATAAACTATAGAAAGTCGTTATGACGTAGAATGTGCATACTTTGTTGATTCCATTTAGGAAATATATCACATTTTCTAAAAACTCGTGTTTTTAAAGAAATCACGTAAACCTTCTGGAAGCTGTGATTTTAAAAAACAGGGGAAGTAAGCTTATGTTATTTCCGGATGCATGCACAAACTATAGAAAGTCCTTATGATGTAGAATGTGCATACTTTGTTTATTCCTTTTCTGAAATAAATCACATTTTCTAAAAACTCGTGTTTTGTAAGAAATCACGTAAACCTTCTAGAAGCTGTGATTTTAAAAAACGGGTGAAGTAAGCTTTTCTTTTTTCCAGGCGCATGTGCAAACTATAGAAAGTCGTTATGACGTAGAATGTGCATACCTTGTTTATTCCATTTATGAAATAAATCACATTTTCTAAAAACTCGTGTTTTTTAAGAAATCATGTAAACCTTCTAGAAGCTGTGATTTTAAAAAATGGGGGAAGTAAGCTTTTTTTATTTCCAGATGCATGCGCAAACTATAGAAAGTCGTTATGAAGTAGAATCTGCATACTTTGTTGATTGCATTTATGAAATAAATCACATTTTCTAAAAACTCGTGTTTTTAGGAAATCATGTAAACCTTCTATAAGCTGTGATTTTAAAAACGGGGGAAGTAAGCTTTTCTTATTTCCAGACGCATGCACAAACTATAGAAAGTCGTTATGACGTAGAATGTGCATACATTGTTGATTCCATTTAAGAAATAAATCACATTTTCTAAAAACTCGTGTTTTTTAAGAAATCACGTAGACCTTCTAGAAGCTATGATTTTAAAAAATGGTTCAAGTAAGCTTTTCTTATTTCCGGACGCATGCGCAAACTATAGAAAGTCGTTATGACGTAGAATGTGCATACTTTGTTGATTCCATTTATGAAATAAATCACATTTTCTAAAAAATCATGTTTTGAAAGAAATCACGTAAACCTTCTGGAAGCTGTGATTTTAAAAAACAGGGGAAGTAAGCTTATGTTATTTCTGGACGCATGCGGAAACTATAGAAAGTCCTTATGATGTAGAATGTGCATACTTTGTTTATTCCTTTTCTGAAATAAATCACATTTTCTAAAAACTCGTGTTTTGTACGAAATCACGTAAACCTTCTAGAAGCTGTGATTTTAAAAAACGGGTGAAGTAAGCTTTTGTTATTTCTGGACGCATGCGAAAACTATATAAAGTCGTTATGATGTAGAATGTGCATACTTGGTTGATTCCATTTATGAAATAAATCACATTTTCTAAAATCCCGTGTTTTTTTAGAAATCATGTAAATCTTCTAGAAGCTGTGATTTTAAATAACAGGGGAAGTAAGATTTTCTTATTTGCGTACGCATGCGAAAACTATAGATATTCGTTGTGACGTTCAATATGCATACTTTGTTGATTCCATTTATGAAATAAATCTCATTTTCTAAAAACTCGTGTTTTTTGAGAAATCATTTAAACCTTCTTGAAGCTGTGATTTTAAAAAAGGGGGGAAGTAAGCTTTTGTTATTTCCGGACACATGCACAAACTATAGAAAGTCGTTATGACGTAGAATGTGCATACTTTGTTGATTCCATTTATGAAATAAATCACATTTTCTAAAAACTCGTGTTTTTTGAGAAATCATGTAAACCTTCTAGAAGCTGTGATTTTAATTAACGGGGGAAGTGAGATTTTCTTATTTCCGGACGCATTTGCAAACTATAGAAAGTCGTTATGACGTAGAATGTCCATACGTTGTTTATTCCATTTATGAAATAAATCACATTTTTTAAAAACTCGTGTTTTTTAGGAAATCATGTAAACCTTCTAGAAGCTGTGATTTTAAAAAACGGGGGAAGTAAGCTTTTTTTATTTCCAGATGCATGCGCAAACTCTATAAAGTCGTTATGAAGTAGAATGTGCATACTTTGTTGATTCCATTTATTAAATGAATCACATTTTCTAAAAACTCGTGTTTTTTAAGAAATCACGTAAACTTTCTGGTAGCTGTGATTTTAAAAAACGGTTGAAGTAAGCTTTTCTTATTTCCAGACGCATGCGCAAACTATAGAAAGTCGTTATGACGTAGAATGTGCATAGTTTGTTGATTCCATTTATGAAATAAATCACATTTTCTAAAAACTCTTGTTTTTTAAGAAATCATGTAAACCTTCTAGAAGCTGTGATTTTAAAAAACGGGGGAAGTAAGCTTTTCCTATTTTCGGACACATGCGCAAAATATAGAAAGTCATTATGACGTCGAATGTGCATACTTTGTTGATTCCATTTATGAAATAAATCACATTTTCTAAAAACTCGTGTCTTTTGAGAAATCATGTAAACCTTCTAGAAGCTGTGATTTTAAAAAACGGGGGAAGTAAGCTTTTCTTATTTCCGGACACATACGCAAAATATAGAAAGTCGTTAGGACATAGAATGTGCATACTTTGTTGATTCCATTGATGAAATAAATCACATTTTCTAAAAACTCGTGTTTTTTGAGAAATCATGTAAACCTTCTAGAAGCTGTGATTTTAAAAAACGGGGGAAGTAAGCTTTTCTTATTTCCGGACGCATGCGCAAACTATAGAAATTCGTTATGAGATAGAACGTGCATACTTTGTTGATTCCATTTATGAAATAAATCACATTTTCTAAAAACTCGTGTTTTTTGAGAAATCATGAAAACCTTCTATAAGCTGTGGTTTTAAAAAACGGGGGAAGTAAGATTTTCTTATTTGCAGACGCATGCACAAAACTATAGAATGTCGTTGTGACATAGAATGTGCATACTTTGTTGATTCCATTTATGAAATAAATCACATTTTCTGAAAACTTGTGTTTTTTAGGAAATCATGTAAACCTTCTAGAAGCTTTGATTTTAAAAAATGGGGGAAGTAAGCTTTTCTTATTTCCGGACTCATGTGCAAACTATAGAAAGTTGTTATGACGTAGAGTGTGCATACTTTGTTGATTCCATTTATGAAATAAATCACATTTTCTGAAAACTAATTTTTTTGAGAAATCATGTAAACCTTCTAGAAGCTGTGATTTTAAAAAACGGGGGAAGTATGCTTTTCTTATTTCTGGACGCATGCGCAAACTATAGAAACTAGTTGTGACGTAGAATGTGAGAACTTTGTTCATTCTATTTATGAAATAAATCACATTTTCTAAAAACTCATGTTTTTAAGAAATCATGTGAACCTTCTAGAAGCTGTGATTTTAAAAAACAGGGGAAGTTAGCTTTTCTTATTTCCGGACGCATGCGAAAACTATAGAAAGTTGTTATGACGTAGAATGTGCATACATTGTTGATTTCATTTAGGAGGTAAATCACATTTTCTAAAAACTTGTGTTTTTAAGAAATCATGTAAACCTTCTAGAAGTTGTGATTTGAAAAAATGGGGGAAGTAAGTTTTTCTTATTTCCGGACGCATGCGCAAACTATAGAAATTCGTTATGACGTAGAATGTACATACTTTGTTGATTCCATTTATGAAATAAATCACATTTTCTTAAAACTCGTGTTTTTTAAGAAATCACGTAAACCTTCTAGAAGCTGTGATTTTAAAAAACGGGGGAAGTAAGCTTTTCTTATTTCCGGACACATGGGCAAACTATAGAAAGTCGTTATGACTTAGAATGTGCATACTTTGTTGATTCCATTTATGAAATAAATCACATTTTCTAAAAACTCGTATTTTTTAAGAAATCATGTCAACCTTCTAGAAGCTGTAATTTTAAAAAATGGGGGAAGTAAGCTTTTGTTATTTTCGGACGCATGCGCAAACTATAGAAAGTCGTTATGACTTAGAATGTGCATACTTTCTTGATTGCATTTTTGAAATAAATCACATTTTCTAAAAACTCTTGTTTTTTAAGAAATCATGTAAACCTTCTAGAAGCTGTGATTTTAAAAAACGGGGGAAGTAATCTTTTGTTATTTCCGGACGCATGCGCAAACTATAGAAAGTCGTTATGAAGTAGAATGTGCATACTTTGTTGATTCCATTTATGAAATAAATCAGATTTTCTGAAAACTCATGTTTTTTAAGAAATCATGTAAACCTTCTAGAAGCTGTGATTTTAAAAAATGGGGGAAGTAAGCATTTCTTAATTCCAGACGCATGCGCAAACTATAGAAAGTCGTTATGACGTAGAATGTGCATACTTTGCTGATTCCATTTATGAAATAAATCACATTTTCTGATAACTCGTGTTTTTTTAGGAAATCATGTAAACCTTCTAGAAGCTGTGATTTTAAAAAACGGGGGAGGTAAGCTTTTCTTATTTCCGGACGCATGCGCAAACTATAGAAAGTCGTTATGACGTAGAATGTGCATACTTTGTTGATTCCATTTATGAAATAAATCACATTTTCTAAGAACTCTTGTTTTTAGGAAATCATGTAAACCTTCTA
Organism: Larix kaempferi; assembly: GCA_027924585.1. Classification (NCBI taxonomy): domain Eukaryota; kingdom Viridiplantae; phylum Streptophyta; class Pinopsida; order Pinales; family Pinaceae; genus Larix; species Larix kaempferi. The sequence continues at coordinate 5,208,468 of BSBM01001417.1, read as the reverse complement.
TAAGCTGTGATTTTAAAAATGGGGGAAGTAAGCTTTTCTTATTTCCGGACGCATGCACAAACTATAGAATGTCGTTATGACGTAGATTGTGCATACATTGTTCATTCAATTTATGAAATAAATCACATTTTCTAAAAACTCGTGTTTTTTAAGAAATCACGTAGACCTTCTAGAAGCTATGATTTTAAAAAATGGTTGAAGTAAGCTTTTCTTATTTTCGGACGCATACGCAAACTATAGAAAGTCGTTATGACGTAGAATGTGCATACTTTGTTGATTCCATTTATGAAATAAATCACATTTTCTAAAAAATCATGTTTTTTAAGAAATCACGTAAACATTCTAGAAGCTATGATTTTAAAAAACGGGGGAAGTAAGCTTTTCATATTTCTGGACGCATGCGGAAACTATAGAAAGTCGTTATGACATAGAATGTGCATACTTTGTTGACTCCATTTATGAAATAAATCACATTTTCTAAAAACTCGTGTTTTTTAAGAAATCACGTAAACCTTCTAGAAGCTATGATTTTAAAAAATGCGGGAAGTAAGCTTTTCTTATTTCCGTACGCATGCGCAAACTATAGAAAGTCATTATGACGTAGAATGTGCATACTTTGTTGATTCCATTTATGAAATAAATCACATTTTCTAAAAACTCGTGTTTTTTAAGAAATTAGGTAAACCTTATAGAAGCTGTGATTTTAAAAAATGGAGGAAGTAAGCTTATGTTATTTCCGGATGCATGCGCAAACTATAGAAAGTCGTTATGATGTAGAATGTGCATACTTTGTTGATTCCATTTCTGAAATAAATCACATTTTCTAAAAACTCGTTTTTTTTAAGAAATCACGTAAACCTTCTAGAAGCGGTGATTTTAAAAAACGGGTGAAGTAATCTTTTGTTGTTTCCGGACGCACGCGCAAACTATAGAACTTCGTTAGAAGCTGTGATTTGAAAAAATGGGGGAAGTAAGCTTTTCTTATTTCCGCACGCATGCGCAAACTATAGAAAGTCGTTATGACGTAGAATGTGCATACGTTTTTTATTCTATTTATGAAATAAATCACATTTCCTAAAAACTCGTGTTTTTTAAGAAATCACGTAAACCTTCTAGAAGCTGTGATTTTAAAAAACGGGGGAAGTAAACTTTTCTTATTTCCGGATGCATGGGCAACCTATAGAAAGTCATTATGACGTAGAACGTGCATACTTTGTTGGTTCCATTTATGGAATAAATCACATTTTTTAAAAACTCGTGTTTTTTAGAAAATCATGTAAACCTTCTAGAAGCTGTGATTTTAAAAAATGGGGGAAGTAAGCTTTTCTTATTTCCGGACGAATGCGCAAATTATAGAAAGTCGTTATGACGTAGAATGTGCATACTTTGTTGATTCCATTTATGAAGTAAATCACATTTTCTAAAAACTCGTGTTTTTTACGAAATCATGTAAACCTTCTAGAAGCTGTGATTTTAAAAAACGGGGGATGTAAGCTTTTCTTATTTCGGGACGCATGTGCAAACTATAGAAAGTCGTTATGATGTTGAATGTGCATACTTTGTTGATTCCATTTATGAAATAAATCACATTTTCTAAAAACTCGTGTTTTTTAAGAAATCACGTAAACCTTGTAGAAGCTGTGATTTTAAAAAACGGGGGAAGTAAGCTTTTCTTATTTCCGGACGCATGCGCAAACTTTAGAAGTCGTTATGACATAGAATGTGCATACTTTGTTTATTCCATTTATGAAATAAATCACATTTTCTAAAAACTTGTGTTTTTTAAGAAATCACGTAAACCTTCTAGAAGCTGTGATTTTAAAAAACGGGGGAATAAGCTTTTGTTATTTACGGACGTATGCGCAAACTATAGAAATTCGTTATGACGTAGAATGTGCAAACTTTGTTAATTCCATTTATGAAATAAATCACATTTTCTAAAAACTCGTGTTTTTTAGGAAATCATGTAAACCTTCTGGAAGCTGTGATTTTAAAAAATGGGGGAAGTAAGCTTTTCTTATTTCTGGACGCATGCGAGAACTATAGAAAGTCGTTATGACGTAGAATGTGCATACTTTGTTGATTCCATTTATAAAATATATCACATTTTCTAAAAACTCGTGTTTTTTAAGAAATCACATAAATCTTCTAGAAGCTGTGATTTTAAAAAACGGGGGAAGTAAGCTTTTCTTCTTTCCGGACGCATGCGCAAACTATAGAAAGTCCTTATGACGTAGAATGTGCATACTTTGTTGATTCCATTGATGAAATAAATCACATTTTCTAAAAACTCGTGTTTTTAAGGAAATCACGTACACCTTCTAGAAGCTGTGATTTTAAAAAACGGGGGAAGTAAGATTTTCTTATTTCTGGACACATGCGCAAACTATAGAATGTCGTTATGATGTAGAATGTTCATACTTTGTTGATTCCATTTATGAAATAAATCACATTTTCTAAAAACTTGTGTTTTTTAAGAACTCACGTAAACCTTCTAGAAGCTGTGATTTTAAAAAACGGGGGAAGTAAGCTTTTCTTATTTCCGTACGCATGAGCAAACTATAGAAAGTCGTTATGACGTTGAATGTGCATACTTTGTTGATTCCATTAATGAAATAAATCACATTTTCTGAAAACTCGTGTTTTTTGAAAAATCATGTAAACCTTCTAGAAGCTGTGATTTTAAAAAACAGGGGATGTAAGCTTTTGTTTTTTCCGGACGCATGGGCAAACTATAGAAAGTCGTTCTGACGTAGAATGTGCATACTTTGTTGATTCCATTTATGAAATAAATCACATTTTCTAAAAACTCGCGTTTTTTAGGAAATCATGTAAACCTTCTAGAAGCTATGATTTTAAAAAACGGGGGAAGTAAGCTTTTCTTATTTCCGGACGCATGTGCAAACTATAGAAAGTCGTTATGACGTAGAATGTGTATACTTTGTTGATTCCATTTATGAAATAAATAACATTTTCTAAAAACTCGTGTTTTTTTAGAAATCATGTAAACCTTCTAGAAGCTGTGATTTTAAAAAACGGGGGAAGTAAGCTTTTCTTATTTCCGGACACATGGGAAAACTATAGAAAGTCGTTATGACGTAGAATGTGCATACTTTGTTGATTCCATTTATGAAATAAATCACATTTTCTGAAAACTCGTGTTTTTTAGGAAACCATGTAAACCTTTTAGAAGCTGTGATTTTAAAAAACTTGGGAAGTAAGTGTTGGCCTGGTTTTGCAACCAGGCTTAGTGCTATGGGCACCTGCTAACTAGTAGCAGCAGTTTCAATAGTATTAAACAAGAAACTAATCTAAACAAAACTAATCATGGATCTATGCAAGAATATAAGCAAATAATGTAAACATTTAAAAAACAAGAACAAGAAAATATTAAAGAATGAATTTGTATTGAGAAATGGGGGGGGCAACCAAGTGCTTGCGATAACACCTTCAATGGTGAAGGTTGATGTTGAGCAACTCCAAGATGAGTAGCTCCAAGCTCCAAGAGGTCTCCTTCTCCAAGGTTGCTTACAATGGCCAAAATGCTCACGGGAGATTTCGGCAGCATGAGGATGAGATAATGGATGGATGTGAAATGAGGAGCCCCTACCACCTTTTTATAGGTTTGGGTGGTGGGGAATACCATTTGTGGTTTTGTGAAAACCAATGGTATTGACCAACTTGGTTTAGGTACTTTTCCCTCCTTTTTTCCTTTTTTGAATAAAATTAATATTTTTATTCCCTTTTTAATATTTTGGCAATTTGGACCCTTTTTGAGGGTTTTTTATGCTTTTTTAGGAAAAATAATCTTTTTTAATGGAAAAAGGGGTGCACTCAGGTCTTTTGGTGACCTTTTGTTGGTTTCATAGGCTCAGATGGTGAAAAAGTGGACAAATGGGTCATGTGAATAGGGAAATGAGCTAGTGAGCACTTTTTGGGTGTTAACAGATTGCCCCTTGATGTGTGAGGGCAGGAGCTCATCGTATGGCCAATAGACATCATAGTTCATTTGTCTTTTTCTGGGGTTTTAGGGGAGAGAAGAGACCGGTTGGAGACTGGAGCCACGGCCCTTAGAAGCTGCAAAAACAAAACATATTACATGGCCTCAATATGAATGAGGTATAATCTCTGATAATGGACGAGGCGGGCATTCCCATGCTCGTATCAAGACATATACATAACAATTAGTCCCAAGAAGGGGGATCTAATACATAAAGAATCTATTGGTACATCATAATGGTCCGGGGGGGACATTATTTTGGGATATACTCTTGATCATAACTGATCTCAATAACTGGTACACTGGAAGAACTGGTGAACTGCTGAAACTGAAGGTGTCCAACATCTGTAGGGACTCAAAGATTATGAGTCATCTCTGAGAATTAATGTAACTATGTACTCAAGGGAGTATGTAACTGGGGTATATATGAATACTGTCGCCATGCGCAACCCAGATATCTATAGGAAAAGTGTAACTGGTTTTGTCCATAGGAAGATTCTCAAATGTGGAGGAGTCAGGAGGTATCCGGGGTCTTCGACTAATAACTGAAAGGATCAATGTCCTGTGCGAGTCTCAACAATGCGATTAAGGTGTTGAAGTCGAGCATGTGAGAAACAACCATTTGGAGAGGCAATGAGGATTCCTCTCGAAATGATTCGTAGGCACTCATCATAAATGGTAATGAGTCCAAGACACAGGGACCTCTAGGTCTATCCTCTGGAATAAATGTGGTTGTCGTCGACAGAGGGAGACCAGCAACTATCAAGGCAATGATTTTTTCTTGATAGGAGCACGAGGTGTAGAACTGAAGTGTTGTAGTACTGATGGTAGGACTGACATACTTGTGGGGATGGGACATAACTAGGTCATGAAGTGGGTAGACTCAACCTTCCTTTGTTCAGAGCATGATGACATGGTTGACCTGGCAGCGTAGGGAACTGACTTGTCAGTGTGGGGATCATTGCTTTTATTGACTGAATGTTATATATTGACTCTGGTGGGGAGGACGAGCTGATAGGTGCTGTCGAAGGATTTTCAAGGTGACATACTGCAGAATACTCTGAACAAAGGCGGAAAAAATGGGTAAGCTGCCATATGAGTAGATGTGATCGGTCGTGGCGCCAAGAGGCACCATTGATTCCTTCTTCGTAGTTTTAATGAGCTCCAAGAGGGGATAAAAGTGTGCTCTGAATTGGTACGGTCCTGTGGATTTTGCGAGCCCAGGACGGCTCATGCTCATGGTTGTTTTCATGTTTAGAGAGTCTGAAAACGGTAAGTGGACTCTATTGGTGTTTCTTTTTCGTAAGTTTAGTCTCCAAGGCTCGAAAAAGCATAAAATGATGCGGATGGAGAACTCTTCTAGCCGATGTGACTAGAGTATACCTTTTTCGTAATTAGTCTACGAGGTCCGAAAAAGGGGTAAACTTATACCAGGTAGACACCCTTTCAGATACGTTTAGCGAGCATGAAAGGAAGCAAGATTGCTCGGCGATATTTTCATTGTTTTAGGAGTCAGAAAAGAGCTTAACAAACCCGGCGGAGCTAGTAGAGGAGGATCCGGAGGAGCCTAGGGATCCTACTGAGTAGATGATATTGTATCTGCCCCCAAATGCTGATGAGCATATGGGGAAGCATTTTTGGATGACAGATGTATTTTTGTATATCGGGTGCTGAGGGCACCTATGACATGTTGACTATTATGGTTTATATATATATGTGGATATATATTTGGATATATTGTCGTGTATGCACGTGGATGCACATTTGTCTTTTGTATATGCCCGTGGAGGCACATGTTATGCATGTGGATGCAGTATGTTTGTTATTTATGTATGCCCGTGGAGGCACATGTTATGCATGTGGATGCATTATTTTGTTATTTGTTTATGCCCGTGGAGGCACATGTTATGCACGTGGATGCATTTTGTTTATGGATATGCCCGTGGAGGCACATGTTATGCACGTGGATGCATTTTGGTTTTTTTTTTTTTGTATATGCCCGTGGAGGCACATTTTGGTTATGACATGATGTGATTGGTGTGCCAGTCAAGGATATTGTTGGCCATATGGTCTGCTACACTATTGAGGTTTCTTGGGACATGTGTGAACGAAATGGATTCAAACTGTCTAACCATCTGTTTAGTGTGCAGGAATTTTCTGAAAAGACAGGGATTGCGTACCTGGTAATCATTGTTGAGCTAGGAAACTAGGAGCTGTGAGTCCAAGAAAACGTTGAGGTGACGGATGCTCATTTGGAGAGCTGCGGCGAGGAGACCAGTCATGGCATCGTATTCAGCTTGGTTATTGGTGGCGGCACCTAAACATACTCCATCAATGTGAATTAACTCATGGGAAGGAGAGTATATTACCCAAGCTGCGGAGGTGAGATTGGGATACCAACGGCTTGCACCATCAGCGAAAGCGACATAGCAGAGTGGAAGAGGATCCATCTGTGGTCATGCAAAACAAATATTTAGGTTTTTTGAATTTTTTGTGAAGAAAGAAAGTAAGCCTATACTAGAATGGACTGTGGTGTCCATCAGATTTTCTATGGGTAAAAACGCTTAAGGTACAACCCGTTGCGTGGGTTGCGTAGGGGATTGCCTTCTGAATCGGTCAGAATGTATGCCCCCTGCCCGAGGCAAGTGTGTACGATGTAAGGGCCTTGCCACATAGATACAAACTTTCCCTTTCCGGTTTTATCATGAGCTTGATCGTAAGCGAGGACAAGGTCTCCCTTAGAAAAGGTTCTGGGGTGGACGTGTTTGTCGTAACTTAGTTTGGATCGTTGTTTGACTGCTTCCATGTTTTGAATGGCTGTGCACTGATCTTCATCGGCTTCCTCTAGGAGTAGTAGACGTTGCTCAATTGGGGAAGTGTCCGGTAGGAGTTCAACGGCGATATGTAGAGCTGGAATCTGGCACTCGATAGGGAGAACGGATTCGACACCATGAACTAAATGGAAAGGGGTAAAACCGGTGGCGGTTTTGGTTGAGGTGCGGTAAGCCCATAGTGCGGGGAAAAGCATGTGGTGCCAATTGGATTTGTGTTTGTCTACAGTACGTTGGAGGATGGTCTTCAAAATTTTGTTGATCGCTTCGACTTGGCCGTTTCCTTGGGGATAGTAGGCGGAAGAGAAATGGTGTTCAAATTTCAACATGGTTGATAATTCTTTCCAGACGGCATCTTCAAAGTGAGAGCCGTGATTAGAGACTAGTTGCTTCGGCACTCCGAAACGAGTGATAACATGGTTGAAGAAAAACCGTGTTGCAGTGTCGGCTTTGCAATTGTAAGTCGGCATGGCTTCCGCCCACTTGGTGAAATAGTCGACGGCCACAACGATGTGTTTGTGACCGCCAGCTGACATGGGGTTGCAGTCGAGGAAGTCGATGGCCCATTTGCAGAATGGTCCAACAGTGATGACTAGATGAAGGGGGTCGGGGGGGGTTCTTGCTTTGGGGGAAAAAAGTTGGCAGTTCTGGCAATGCTTGACTGCGGTAATGCAATCAGTAAACAATGATGGCCAAAAATAACCTGCCCGAATGATCTTCTGGGCGGTGGCCATGCCGGAGAAATGGCCTCCGCAAGCACCACTATGACAATCATTGAGGACTTGTTCTGCCTCACTATGGGATAGGCATCGACGTAGGATAGTATCAATGCCACGTCAGTAAAGTACGTCCCCTAACAAGAGGTATCGGGGGGCATGGTGTCGTATGCGACGGCGTCCGTCACGATCGATGTGTGGTCAAAATTTTTGCGTACGAAGGTAAGTCAAAATGTCTCCATACCAAGGGTCGTCAGACAAAATGATGAAGATCTGCTCGTCAATCAGGTCCGTTTGGATAACGGGTGATGTCGAAGAGGATGGGAGGTCAGTGATGATGTGAGCAAGCGCGAGGGCTTTAGTGCTTTTGGGAGTTCTGAAAGTGAGGTCATATTCCTGGAGGATAATGACCCATTTAGCAACACGACCTTGTAGGAGCCGCCGGGTTAGGAGATAGACCATAGGGTTGGAGTCAGCCACGACCGTGGTATGACTGAGTAGAATGTAGTGTCGCAATTTTTGTACGGAAAAGACTACAGCTAGGGCTAATCTTTCCTCATATGGGTAACGCAGAGGTGGGCCAGACAAGGTCTGGCTGATGTAATAAATCACATGCTCTTGGTGGGAGGCATCTTCTTGGACCAAAACTCCGGACACAGCATATTCAGATGCCGAGACATAAAGGGTGAAGTCTTGAGAGAAATCCGGTGGGGATATCAAGGGGGTTTGTGTGAGAGCTTTCTTGAGGGCTTCGAATGTCGTGTCTGCTTACTCATCCCAAACAAAGGGTATGTGGGTACGAAGTAAGCGTAAGAACCCGTGGACTTTGGTGGCATAATCAGGAACGAAGCGCCTAAGGAAATTGGACCGCACTTGTAGACTCTGGAGCTGCCAAAGCGTGCGAGGAGGCGGAAGTTCTAAGATGGCTTTGACTTTTAGGGGATCGACAGTGATTCCATCTTGGGAAACAATGAAACCCAACAACCGGCCTGCCGGGACGCAAAAGACACACTTGTGTGGGTTCAAGCGGATTTTATATTTGCGACAATGCAGGAAAAATTGCCGGAGGTCGTTAAGGTGGTCTGATCATTTTCGGGAACAAGCTGTGAGGTCATCAAGGTAGATTCGCAGGATATGGACCAAGTCGTGAAAGCAATAGGTCATGGCCCGCTAGAAAGTGGCACCAGCATTTTTAAGGCCAAATGGCATGATGCGGTAGGCAAAGGTGCCCCATGGGGTGGTGAAGGAAGTTTTGTACTGATCCTCCTTACGGATGTGAATCTGGTTGTATCCGGAAAACCCATCCATGAAAGATAGGACCTCATGGCCCACACACTCATCAATGAGTTGGTCAATGAATGGCGTGGGGAAATTGTCTTTTGGACAAGCGTGGTTTAAGTCACAGAAATCAGTGCATACTCTAAGGGTGCCTTGCTTTTTGTTGATGGGAACGGGGTTTGACACCCAGGTGGTGTACGAAATAGGATAAATGAATCCTGCTTTGCGAAGTTTCTCGACCTCAGCTTTAACGGCGGGGAGTTTGGAAGGATGAATGGGTCGCTGTTTCTGGCGAACAGGGGGTACCTCAGGCCATGTATCAATGTGGTTTTCTATGATGGCGGGGTCAAGACCAGGCATCTCAGTATAGGACCAGGAAAAGACATCACGGAACTCTTGAAAGAGCTTTTTGTACGCCTGAGTTTCTGCTTGAGTGCAAGATGCGCCCAGCGAGATGAGCTCAGGTTTCCCAGGTGTTGTGGAAATGTCTATCTGTATAGTGGGGGAAATGTTGGACATGTTCCCTTCTTCAAAGGCATCCGATGCTGGGATAGGGTCCTTTAACCAATCGACCTTAGTGGGTATGAAATCTTTCGATTCGACCGATAGCTTGTTGGATGCGGTGGATGTAGATGCTTCCGGTAGGAAGTACGAGCGATGATGCATATCGTCCCAAGGGTAGTCGGGTGCAGTGATTGTCTCCAAAATTTGCTCATCATTATTGAAGTAGTCAGACCATAGATCAAGGGGTTCTGGTTTGAAAGTTGTTGAAATCATATAGATTGTATTGACTTCTTCCGACGAGGATGATGGCGGGGGGTAGGTCTCCTCGATGAGGGGAGGAGATATCTCCAAATCTACGTTGTTTAACTCGTACAATGCTGCTCTATAGTCAGGGAGATCAGGACAATGGTGAGAGTAGTGACCGTAAACACTGCATATGGCACAAGGATGGTTGGTGCGCAGTGATCTGTCGCGAGGCTGAGGAGGTGGCTCAAGTCTAACGACTGGGATGCCGATATCATCATCCAACATATTTATATGTTCTTGGAGTGCTGGTAGCTGTGGCCATTGATGAGTTGGATGGCCTATCTCATCACACAAAGAGCATTTAGGAGGAGCTCGAAACATCGGTGGGGGTTTGACTGCCTTAGGGGGTGGTACAGCAGTGTATGGTTGTGGACCTCTGCCCCCAGTGGGCTTGACAAGAGGAGGAGGATTCGTTGACGATGAAGGGATCGTGAGACCAGGAGATGGTTTCGTCGACGAGGAAGGGATTGTGACACCAGGAGGAGGTTGAGTAGTGGTAACAATAGTTTGTACCGGTTGGAGGATGACATTTGGTGTCGGTGGTGGAATGGGAGGTGAAATATACCACACGGGTAATCCCAATGTTAACCCGGGTAGACTAAGGGTAGCCATAACCGGGGCGCTTACTACACCCGAAGGAGGAAATAGAAAGGGGATGGTGTGGATGGGTGTAACACCGATGTGAATAGGGACCAATGGTGGTTGACTAGCAGGTGTTTGTGTATTCTGTGAAAGAGTACAGAGATTTGCGAAGTGTAGAGGTCATTGGTGTATCTGAGTAAAGTCCGGGTCCCAAAGAAGAAACAAAGGAGGTAGTGGCACTAGAGGCGGGTTGTTCAATCATGGGAAGAACATTTTCGGGTGCTTTTGGGGCATTGGGATCATAGTAGGTGAGTTGGTCGATTTTGACCACGCGTCCCTCGTGGGGGAACATCATGGTACGAAAAACGGATGAGGCAACCGCTTTCATGGCGTACATGTAACTACGGCCAAGTAAAAGGTTATAATCGAGTTGGGCATTAATGACCTCTATGTCGATGAGAACAGTTTTCCCACCCAATTGGATGGGGACCTTGGGTAGTAGACCTTGAGGTTGAGCTGACCGGCCATCGTAGGCCCGCAATGCAGTGGTGGATTGCTGGAGAGTAGGGGATCCCAACTTCTGCCAAACAAATGTGGACATGACGCATGTGGAGGCACCCTCGTCGATGATACATTGATGGATGACAAGATTCCGAATAGAAACAGAAACTTGGACTGCTATGGTGGAAGGAAGACGTGGTTCGGATTGGTCCAAATCAAAGGTCATCAATTTCAAATCATTTGGGTCAATCGCCCCAATGGCGGAAAGTAAAGTCTTGCACTGCGTAGGACAGTTTTTGAAGACTTCTAACGTAGACATGGCTGCGGGGGACTGAGCTAAATCATCGACGATGTTGTAATTTGACGCAGCCCATGCATTGGGGTTGTTGTTGATACGGCGGAGTGGGAAACGAGGTGCTTTAGAGGCGCCATCGAGTGGAAGCGGTGGTATACATAATGTTTGATCAGTGGGATGAGCGTTAGTATCCTTATCGGCCGGGGGGGCTTCCGAGGTAGGGCCATACTGGTTCCTACGTGTCTGGATGTTGACATCGGCCGTGGACATCATCAATAAGTGGTGAGTACCTGAATCAAACATTGGTTGATCAGGGGTGGCGTAAGTGATCTGTTGTGGTGGCACGTTGCCCTGTGGGGGAGCTAACGGCTGAGTGTTCACCACTCCTTATGTTGGAAAAGGTTTTTGTAGCACCAAAGGTTGTTGTTGAGGTGGTGGAGGGTTGGGTGGCGGCTGAGGAGCCGCCTGCCCTTAACGATGGGCGTCATCTGTCCATAGTTGTCGAGCTCGCTCCAGATGTGGGCAAGCGTGGGTATAGTGGCCATAGACCCCGCAAATAGAACAAGGATGGTTTGTTCGTAAATTAGCATTTTTGGCTTGCTTAGGTGGCCGATCAGGATTCTGATGAGCAGGCGCCGCGTTATTGTTTTGCGGAGGATGGGTAGGTTGTGGAGCTTGGTTATGGTTTTGGTTGTTTCCACGGTTACGTCCTATTTCACGGTTTGGTTTCCCACCCTGGTTGCGTTGGTTATTTTGGTATTGGGCTGATGTTGTTGTGCGTACACATCCCCTTGAGCATTGGGGGGATTCTGGGGAGCAGCAGGTGCAGGAGCAGGTTGCGGTGGGTAGTATGCAGGTGGAGCTGGCGGTGGTCCAGTTTCCTGTTGGGGTTGTTGGTACCCCTGAGCTATTGGATGTGCTGGATTAGCTGGTGCAGCTTGCTGTGGGTACTGCAACGGTTGTGGCGAGAACTGAATGGGGTTCTGTGTAGCAGGTTGGTTATAGTAAGTAGGAGGTACATATGCTGATGGTGCTTGTCCATAGCATTGTTGTGGACAAGAGGGTCCATGAATGTGATGTGTCTGGTTTGTTGGAGCGTAAGAAGTTGTCGCTCCAGAACTGGATGTAACCCTAGAGAGGTCTGGGGCAGGCATGGTACTCACCATGCTGAAAGATTTAGCTTGGGGTGTGATTTGGCCAATAATGCCATCGGCAGCATGAGATGCCCCCGACGCGTCACTGCGTGAAGAGTCGCATCGTGGGGCATCCGATATGATTGTGTATAGATAACCCGACTGGGCGTAGATGAGATCAAACTGTTGGGCTTTGAGGATGGCCTCTTCTTCAGACTGGGGTCTTTCGGATGCCACATCCTTCGCAATGAGAGGGAGGAGGGATTTTAGAAACCAATCTAAGAAGATACGGTCGTCTAACTTGATTTTGCAGAGGCTTCGGCGTCGACGCCACTCATGAATGTGGTTAGTGATGTGGGTGGCCGTGTTCTGTCTGCAAGACAGTAGGATCTCGACTCCCGCATCATAGCGGATAGGTAACTAGAAAAACTGCAGGAATGTCGAAGCAAGGGAGGTAAAGGTGGCATGCGTCCCATGGGGCTGCTCGATATACCACTTAGCTGCAGAGCCAGTGAAGTTGCGCTGTAAAAGCCAGAGGCGGATAGAGTCGTCCACTATGGAGTTGGAGGAACACCATAGATGGAAGGACATGATATGGTTCTGGGGGTCTTCACCTACCTTACCCTCAAACTTAGGGATGTCAGAGGGGAGTTTGGTGGGCGTATGAGGCCACGCAGGATCGTGTCTGATGGGGTCATTAGTGAGCCTAGCTAAGTCTGGCAGGTTCAGACTTGCCATGTATGGTAAGCTAGCAGATGTAGTGACTGGGACTGGGATCTACCTAGTCATTATGGTATGATGTAGGGGTCCAGTAGCGCCTAAAGGTATGCTAGTTATGGAGGGTATGTGCCCTCCAATAGGTGTGGTCTAGTATGGGCCAGCGCCTCCAAGTGCAACATGGGTTACACTTGGGTTAGGAATAGCAGTAGGGATTCCTGGGGTAGGGTTTGTGGAAACCAGAGGGGGTGTGATCCCTATGTTGGGCATACCCATAACAGGTGGTGGCCCAGTGTTGGGAATTCCTATAACAGGAGGTGGCCCTGTGTTGGGCATTCCTAAATGTGGAGTGTTTCCCATGTTGGGCATACCTAGGGGGGTGGTCGTTGCCATGGATGGCACCGCCGCAGAAGGGTCTGTGGATGTCTCACCTATGGTGCTGGTAAACAGAGGGTCAAATGGTGTTCCAGCCATAATGGTGGTTGGTGGTAATACAACATAGTTTTCGGATTCTGCCTCAGAATCAGATGTGAATTGAGGCGTGTCAGAATAGGATGACCGTTTGGTTGACCGACGGGGGAATTAAGATTTTTTTATTTCCGGACGCATGCGCAAAATATAGAAAGTCGTTATGACGTAGAATGTGCAAACTTTGTTGATTCCATTTATGAAATAAATCACATTTTCTAAAAACTTGTGTTTTTTAAGAAATCACGTAAACCTTCTAGAAGCTGTGATTTTAAAAAACGGGGGAAGTAAATTTTTCTTCTTTCCGGATGCATGCGCAAACTATAGAAGGTCGTTATGACGTAGAACGTGCATACTTTGTTGATTCCATTTATGGAATAAATCAAATTTTCTAAAAACTCGTGTTTTTTAGAAAATCATGTAAACCTTCTAGAAGCTGTGATTTTAAAAAAAGGGGGAAGTAAGCGTTTCTTTTTTCCGGACGCATGCGCAAACTATAAAAAGTCGTTATGACGTAGAATGTGCATACTTTGTTGATTCCATTTTTGAAGTAAATCACATTTTCTAAAAACTCATGTTTTTTTAGAACTCTTGTAAACCTTTTAGAAGCTGTGATTTTAAAAAACGGGGGAAGTAAGCTTTTCTTATTTCCGAACGCATGCGCAAACTATAGAAATTCGTTATGACGTAGAATGTGCATACTTTGTTGATTCCATTTATGAAATAAATCACATTTTCTAAAAACTCGTGTTTTTTGAGAAATCATGTAAACCTTCTAGAAGCTTTGATTTTAAAAAACGACGGAATTAAGCTTTTCTTATTTCAAGACGCATGCGCAAACTATAGAAAGTCGTTATGACGTAGAATGTGCATACATTGTTTATTCGATTTATGAAATAAATCACATTTTATAAAAACTCGTGTTTTTTAAGAAATGACGTAAAACTTCTAGAAGCTGTGATTTTAAAAAACGGGGGAAGTAAGTTTTTCTTATTTACGGACGCATGCGCAAACTATAGAAATTCGTTATGACATATAATGTGCAAACTTTGTTGATTCCATTTATGAAATAAATCACATTTTCTAAAAACTCGTGTTTTTTAGGAAATCATGTAAACCTTCTGGAAGCTGTGATTTTAAAAAACGGGGGAAGTAAGCTTTTCTTATTTCTGGATGCATGCGCAAACTATAAAAAGTCGTTATGACGTAGAATATGCATACTTTGTTGATTCCATTTATGAAATAAATCACATTTCCTAAAAACTCGTGTTTTTTAGGAAATCATGTAAACATTCTAGAAGCTGTGATTTTAAAAAACGGGGGAAGTAAGCTTTTCTTATTTCCGGATGCATGTGCAAACTATAGAAAGTCGTTATGACGTAGAATGTGCATACTTTGTTGATTCCATTTATGAAATAAATCACATTTTCTAAAAACTCGTGTTTTTTAAGAAATCACGTAAACATTCTAGAAGTTGTGATTTTAAAAAACGGGGGAAGTAAGCTTTTTTTATTTCCGGACGCATGCGCAAACTATAGAAAGTCGTTATGACGTAGAATGTGCATACTTTGTTTATTCCATTTATGAAATAAATGACATTCTCCAAAAACTCGTGTTTTTTAGGAAATCATGTAAACCTTCTAAAAGCTGTGATTTTAAAAAACGGGGGAAGTAAGCTTTTCTTATTTACGGACGCATGCGCAAACTATAGAAAGTCGTTATGACGTAGAATGTGCAAACTTTGTTGATTCCATTTATGAAATAAATCACATTTTCTAAAAACTCGTGTTTTTTAGCAAATCATGTAAACCTTCTGGAAGCTGTGATTTTAAAAAACGAGGGAAGTAAGCTTTTCTTATTTCCAGAAGCATGCGCAAACTATAGAAACTCGTTATGACGTAGAATGTGCATACTTTCTTGATTCCATTTATGAAATAAATCACATTTTCTAAAAACTCATGTTTTTTCAGAAATCACATAAACCTTCTAGAAGCTGTGATTTTAAAAAACGGGGGAAGTAAACTTTTTTTCTTTCCGGATGCATTCGCAAACTATAGAAAGTCATTATGACGTAGAATGTGCATACTTTGTTGATTCCATTGATGAAATAAATCACATTTTCTAAAAACTCGTGTTTTTTAGGAAATCACGTACACCTTCTAGAAGCTGTGATTTTAAAAAACGAGGGAAGTAAGATTTTCTTATTTTCGGACACATGCGCAAACTATTGAAACTCGTTATGACGTAGAATGTGCATACTTTGTTGATTCCATTGATGAAATAAATAACATTTTCTAAAAACTCGTGTTTTTTTAGAAATCATGTAAACCTTCTAGAAGCTGTGATTTTAAAAAACGGGGAAAGTAAGCTTTTCTTATTTCTGGATGCATGGGCAAACTATAGAAAGTCGTTATGACGTAGAATGTGCATACTTTGTTGATTCCAGTTATGAAATAAATCACATTTTCTGAAAACTCGTGTTTTTTAGGAAATCATGTAAACCTTCTAGAAGCTATGATTTTAAAAAACGGGGGAAGTAAGCTTTTTTTATTTCTGGACGCATGCGAAAACTATAGAAAGTCGTTATGACGTAGAATGTGCATACTTTCCTGATTCCATTTATGAAATAAATCACATTTTCTAAAAACTCGTGTTTTTTGTGAAATCATGTAAACCTTCTAGAAGCTGTGATTTTAAAAAACGGGGGAAGTAAGCCTTTTTTTTTTTCCAGACGCATGCGCAAAATATAGAAAGTCGTTATGACGTAGAATGTGCATACTTTGTTGATTCCATTTATGAAATAAATCTCATTTTCTAAAAACTCGTGTTCTTTAAGAAATCACGTAAACCTTCTAGAAGCTGTGATTTTAAAAAATGGGGGAAGTAAACTTTTCTTATTTCCGGATGCATGCGCAAACTATAGAAAGTCGTTATGACGTAGAACGTGCATACTTTGTTGATTCCATTTATGGAATGAATCACATTTTCTAAAAACTCGTGTTTTTTAGAAAATCATGTAAACCTTTTAGAAGCTGTGATTTTAAAAAAAGGGGGAAGTAAGCTTTTCTTTTTTCCGGACGGATGCGCAAACTATAGAAAGTCGTTATGACGTAGAATGTGCATACTTTGTTGATTCCATTTATGAAGTAAATCACATTTTCTAAAAACTCGTGTTTTTTAGGAAATCATGTAAACCTTCTAGAAGCTGTGATTTTAAAAAACAGGGGAAGTAAGATTTTCTTTTTTCCGGACACATGCGCAAACTATAGAAAGTCATTATGATCTAGAATGTGCATACTTTGTTGATTGCATTTATAAAATAAATCACATTTTCTAAAAACTCGTGTTTTTTAAGAAATCATGTAAACCTTCTAGAAGCTGTGATTTTAAAAAACGGGGGAAGTAAGCTTTTCTTCTTTCCGGACGCATGCGCAAACTATAGAAAGTTGTTATGACGTAGAGTGTGCATACTTTGTTGATTCCATTTATGAAATAAATGATATTTTCTAAAAACTCATTTTTTTTGAGAAATCATGTAAACCTTCTAGAAGCTGTGATTTTAAAAAATGGGTAAGTAAGATTTTTTTATTTCTGGAAGCATGCGCAAACTATAGAAACTCGTTGTGACATAGAATGTGAGAACTTTGTTGATTCTATTTATGAAATAAATCACATTTTCTAAAAACTCATGTTTTTTAGGAAATCATGTAAACCTTCTAGAAGCTGTGATTTTAAAAAACAGGAGAAGTAATCTTTTGTTATTTCTGGACGCATGCGAAAACTATAGAAAGTCGTTATGACATAGAATGTGTGCACTTTGTTGATTCCCTTTATGAAATAAATCACATTTTCTAAAAACTCTTGTTTTTTAGGAAATCACGTAAACCTTCTAGAAGCTGTGATTTTAAATAGCCAGGGAAGTAAGCTTTTGTTATTTCTGGATGCATGCGCAAACTATAGAAAGTCGTTATGACGTAGAATGTGCAAAATTTGTTGATTCCATTTATAAAATAAATCACATTCTCTAAAAACTCGTGTTTTTTAAGAAATCATGTAAACCTTCTAGAAGCTGTGATTTTAAAAAACGGGGGAAGTAAGGTTTTCTTATTTCCGGACGTATGAGCAAACTATAGAAAGTTGTTATGACGTAGAGTGTGCAAACATTGTTGATTCCATTTATGAAATAAATCACATTTATGAAATAAATCACATTTTCTAAAAACTCATGTTTTTTAGGAAATCATGTAAACCTTCTAGAAGCTGTGATTTTAAAAAACGGGGGAAGTAAGCTTTTCTTATTTCCGGACACATGCGCAAACTATAGAAAGTCATTATGACGTAGAATGTGCATACTTTGTTGATTCCATTTATGAAATAAATCACATTTTCTGAAAACTCGTGCTTTTTACGAAATCATGTAAACCTTCTAGAAGCTGTGATTTTAAAAAACGGCGGAAGTAAGCTTTTCTTATTTCCAGACGCATGCGCAAACTATAGAAAGTCGTTATGACATAGAACGTGCATACTTTGTTGATTTCATTTACGAAACAAATCACACTTTTAAAAACTCGTGTTTTTTAGGAAATTATATAAACCTTCTAGAAGCTGTGATTTTAAAAAACGGGGGAAGTAAGCTTTTCTTATTTCCGGACGCATGCGCAAACTATAGAAATTCGTTATGATGTAGAATGTGCATACTTTGTTGGTTCCATTTATGAAATAAATCACATTTTCTAAAAACTCGTGTTTTTTAGGAAATCATGTAAACCTTCTAGAAGCTGTAATTTTAAAAAACGGGGGAAGTAAGCTTTTCATATTTCCGGACGCATGCGCAAACTATAGAAAGACGTTATTATGTAGAATGTGCATACTTTGTTGATTCCATTTATGAAATAAATCACATTTTCTGAAAACTCGTGTTTTTTTGGAAATCATGTAAACCTTCTAGAAGCTATGATTTTAAAAAACGGGGGAAGTAAGATTTTCATATTTCCGGACGCATGCGCAAACTATAGAAAGTCGTTATGACATAGAATGTGCATACTTTTTTGATTCCATTTATGAAATAAATCACATTTTCTGAAAACTCGTGTTTTTTACGAAATCATGTAAACCTTCTAGAAGCTGTGATTTTAAAAAACGGGGGAAGTAAGCTTTTCTTATTTCCAGACGTATGTGGAAACTATAGAAAGTCGTTATGACGTAGGATGTGCATACTTTGTTTATTCCACTTATTAAATAAATCACATTTTCTAAAACCTCATGTTTTTCCAGAAATAACGTAAACCTTCTAGAAGATGTGATTTTAAAAATCGAGGGAAGCGAGCTTTTCTTATTTCCGGACGCATGCGCAAACTTTAGAAAGTTGTTATGACTTAGAATGTACGTACCTTATTTGATTCCATTTATGAAATAAATCACATTTTCTAAAAACTTGTGTTTTGTAGGAAATCATGTAAACCTTCTAGAATCTGTGATTTTAAAAAATGAGGGAAGTAAGCTTTTCTTATTTCCGGACGCATGTGGAAACTATAGAAAGTCGTTATGACGTAGAATGTGCATACTTTGTTGATTCCACTTATGAAATAAATCACATTTTCTAAGAACTTGTGTTTTTTAGGAAATCGTGTAAACCTTCTAGAAGATGTGATTTTAAAAAACGGGGGAAGTAAGCTTTTCTTATTTCCGGACGCATGCGCAAACTATAGAAAGTCGTTATGACGTAGAATGTGCATACTTTGTTGATTCCATTAATGAAATAAATCACATTTTCTAAAAACTCATGTTTTGTAGGAAATCATGTAAACCTTCTAGAAGCTGTGATTTTAAAAAACAAGGGAAGTAAGCTTTTCTTATTTCCGGACGCATGTGGAAACTATAGAAAGTCGTTATGACGTAGAATGTGCATACTTTGTTGATTTCGTTTATGAAATAAATCACATTTTCTGAAAACTCGTGTTTTTTTGGAAATCATGTAAACCTTCTATAAGCTATGATTTTAAAAAACGGGGGAAGTAAGCTTTTCTTATTTCCGGATGCATGCGCAAACTATAGAAAGTCGTTATGACGTAGAATGTGCAAACTTTTTTGATTCCATTTATGAAATATATCACATTTTCTAAAAACTTGCGTTTTTTAGGAAATCATGTAAACCTTCTAGAAGCTGTGATTTTAAAAAACGGGGGAAGTAAGCTTTTCTTATTTCCGGACGCATGCACAAACTATAGAAAGTCGTTATGATGTAGAATGTGTAGACTTTGTTGATTCCATTTATGAAATAAATCACATTTTCTAAAAACTCGTGTTTTTTGAGAAATCATGTAAACCTTCTAGAAGCTTTGATTTTAAAAAACGGGGGAGTAAAGCTTTTCTTATTTCGAGACGCATGCGCAAACTATAGAAAGTCGTTATGATGTAGAATGTGCATACATTGTTTATTCGATTTATGAAATAAATCACATTTTATAAAAACTCGTGTTTTTTAAGAAATCACGTAAACCTTCTAGAAGCTGTGATTTTAAAAAATGGGGAAAGTAAGTTTTTCTTATTTACGGACGCATGCGCAAACTATAGAAAGTCGTTATGACGTAGAATGTGCAAACTTTGTTGATTCCATTTATGAAATAAATCACATTTTCTAAAAGCTCGTGTTTTTTAGGAAACCATGTAAACCTTCTAGAAGCTGTGATTTTAAAAAACGGGGGAAGTAAGCTTTTCTTATTTCCGGATGCATGCGCAAACTATAGAAAGTCATTATGATGTAGAATGTGCATACTTTGTTGATTCCATTTATGAAATAAATCACATTTCCTAAAAACTCGTGTTTTTTAGGAAATCATGTAAACCTTCTAGAAGCTGTGATTTTAAAAAACGGGGGAAGTAAGCTTTTCTTATTTCCGGATGCATGTGCAAACTATAGAAAGTCGTTATGACGTAGAATGTGCATACTTTGTTGATTCCATTTATGAAATAAATCACATTTTCTAAAAACTCGTGTTTTTTAAGAAATCACGTAAACATTCTAGAAGTTGTGATTTTAAAAAACGGGGGAAGTAAGCTTTTCTTATTTCCAGACGCATGCGCAAACTATGGGAAGTCGTTATGACGTAGAATGTGCATACTTTGTTTATTCTATTTATGAAATAAATGACATTCTCCAAAAACTCGTGTTTTTTAGGAAATCACGTAAACCTTCTACAAGCTGTGATTTTAAAAAACGGGGGAAGTAAGCTTTTCTTATTTCCGGACGCATGTGCAAACTATAGAAAGAAGTTATGACGTAGAATGTGCAAACTTTGTTGATTCCATTTATGAAATAAATCACATTTTCTAAAAACTCGTGTTTTTTAGGAAATCATGCAAACCTTCTAGAAGCTGTGATTTTAAAAAACGGGGGAAGTAAGCTTTTCTTATTTCCGGACGCATGCTTAAACTATAGAAATCCGTTATGACGTAGAATGTGCATACTTTGTTGATTCCATCAATGAAATAAATCACATTTTCTGAAAACTCGTGGTTTTTGAGAAATCATGTAAACCTTCTAGAAGCTGTGATTTTAAAAAACGGGGGAAGTAAGCTTTTCTTATTTCGAGACGCATGCGCAAACTATAGAAAGTCTTTATGATGTAGAATGTGCATACTTCTTTGATTCCATTTATGAAATAAATCACATTTTTTAAAAACTCGTGTTTTTTAGGAAATCATGTAAACCTTCTAGAAGCTGTGATTTCAAAAAATGGGGGAAGTATGTTTTTCTTATTTCCAGACGCATGCGCAAACTATAGCAAGTCGTTATGACATAGAATGTGCAAACTTTGTTGATTACATTTATGAAATATATCACATTTTCTAAAAACTTGCGTTTTTTAGGAAATCATGTAAACCTTCTAGAAGCTGTGATTTTAAAAAACGGGGGAAATAAGCTTTTCTTATTTCCGGACGCATGCGCAAACTATAGAAAGAAGTTATGACGTAGAATGTGCAAACTTTGTTGATTCCATTTATGAAATAAATCACATTTTCTACAAACTCGTGTTTTTTAAGAAATCACATAAACCTTCTAGAAGCTGTGATTTGATAAAACGGGGGAAGTAAGCTTTTCTTATTTCCGGACGCATGCTTAAACTATAGAAAGTCGTTATGACGTAGAATGTGCATACTTTGTTGATTCCATTAATGAAATAAATCACATTTTCTAAAAACTCGTGGTTTTTGAGAAATCATGTAAACCTTCTAGAAGCTGTGATTTTAAAAAACGGGGGAAGTAAGCTTTTCTTATTTCGAGACGCATGCGCAAACTATAGAAAGTCCTTATGACGTAGAATGTGCATACTTTGTTGATTCCATTTATGAAATCAATCACATTTTCTAAAAACTCATGTTTTTTGAGAAATCATGTAAACCTTCTAGAAGCTGTGATTTTCAAAAACGGGGGAAGTAAGATTTTCTTATTTCCGGACGCATGCACAAACTATAGAAAGTCCTTATGACGTAGAATGTGCATAATTTGCTGATTTCACTTATGAAATAAATCACATTTTCTAAAAGCTGATGTTTTCTGAGAAATCATGTAAACATTCTAGAAGCTGTGATTTCAAAAAACGGGGGAAGTAAGATTTTCTTATTTCCGGACGTATGCACAAACTATAGAAAGTCGTTATGACATAGAATGTGCATAATTTGCTGATTCCATTTATGAAATAAATCACATTTTCTGAAAACTCGTGTCTTTTAGGAAATCATGTAAACCTTCTAGAAGCTGTGATTTGAAAAAACGGGGGAAGTAAGCTTTTCTTATTTATGGACGCATGCGCAAACTATAGAAAGTCATTATGACGTACAATGTGCATACTTTGTTGATTCCATTTATGAAATAAATCACATTTTCTAAAAACTCGTGTTTTTTGAGAAATCCTGTAAACCTTGTAGAAGCTGTGATTTTCAAAAACGGGGGATGTAAGCTTTTCTTATTTCCGGACGCATACGCAAAACTATAAAAAGTCGTTATGACGTAGAATGTGCATACTTCTTTGATTCCATTTATGAAATAAATCACATTTTTTAAAAACTCGTGTTTTTTAGGAAATCATATAAACCTTCTAGAAGCTGTGATTTCAAAAAATGGGGGAAGTAAGTTTTTCTTATTTCCAGACGCATGCGCAAACTATAGCAAGTCGTTATGACATAGAATGTGCATACTTTGTTGATTCCATTGATGAAATAAATCACATTTTCTAAAAACTCCTGTTTTTTGAAAAATCATGTAAACCTTCTAGAAGCTGTGATTTTAAAAAACGAGGGATGTAAACTTTTCTGATTTCCGGAGGCATGCGCAAACCATAGAAAGTCGTTATGACGTAGAACGTGCATACTTTGTTGATTCCATTCATGAAATAAATCACATTTTCTAAAAACTCGTGTTTTTTAAGAAATCATGTAAACCTTCTAGAAGCTGTGATTTGAAAAAACGGGGGAAGTAAGCTTTTCTAATTTCTGGACGCATGCGCAAACTATAGAAAGTCGTTATCATGTAGAATGTGGATACTTTGTTGATTCCACTTAAGAAATAAATCACATTTTCTAAAAACTCATGTTTTTTAGGAAATCATGTAAACCTTGGAGAAGCTGTGATTTGAAAAAATGGGGAAAGTAAGCTTTTCTTATTTCCGTACGCATGCGCAAACTATAGAAAGTCGTTATGACGTAGAATGTGCATACTTTTTTGATTCCATTGATGAAATAAATCACATTTTCTAAAAACTCGTGTTTTTTCAGAAATCACCTAAACCTTCTAGAAGCTGTGATTTTAAAAAACGGGGGAAGTAAGCTTTTCTTATTTCCGGACGCATGCGCAAACTATAGAGAGTCGTTATGACATAGAATGTGCATACTTTGTTGATTCCATTTATGAAATAAATCACATTTTCTAAAAACTCGTGTTTTTTGAGAAATCATGTAAACCTTCTAGAAGCTTTGATTTTAAAAAACGGGGGAATTAAGCTTTTCTTATTTCGAGACGCATGCGCAAACTATAGAAAGTCGTTATGACGTAGAATGTGCATACATTGTTTATTCGATTTATGAAATAAATCACATTTTATAAAAACTCATGTTTTTTAAGAAATCACGTAAACCTTCTAGAAGCTGTGATTTTAAAAAAGGGGGAAGTAAGTTTTTCTTATTTACGGACGCATGCGCAAACTATAGAAATTCGTTATGACATAGAATGTGCAAACTTTGTTGATTCCATTTATGAAATAAATCACATTTTCTAAAAACTCGTGTTTTTTAGGAAATCATGTAAACCTTCTGGAAGCTGTGATTTTAAAAAACGGGGGAAGTAAGCTTTTCTTATTTCCGGACGCATGCGCGAACTATAGAAAGTCATTATGACATAGAATGTGCATACTTTGTTGATTCCATTTATGAAATAAATCACATTTTCTAAAAACTCGTGTTTTTGTGGAAATCATGTAAACATTATAGAAGTTGTGATTTTAAAAAACGGGGGAAGTAAGCTTTTCTTATTTCCGGATGCATGCGCAAACTATAAAAAGTCGTTATGACATAGAATGTGCATACTTTGTTGATTCCATTTATGAAATAAATCACGTTTCCTAAAAACTCGTGTTTTTTAGGAAATCATGTAAACATTCTAGAAGCTGTGATTTTAAAAAACGGGGGAAGTAAGCTTTTCTTATGTCCGGATGCATGTGCAAACTATAGAAAGTCGTTATGACGTAGAATGTGCATACTTTGTCGATTCCATTTATGAAATAAATCACATTTTCTAAAAACTCGTGTTTTTTAAGAAATCACGTAAACATTCTAGAAGTTGTGATTTTAAAAAACGGGGGAAGTAAGCTTTTCTTATTTCCGGACACATGCGCAAACTATGGAAAGTCGTTATGACGTAGAATGTGCATACTTTGTTTATTCTATTTATGAAATAAATGACATTCTCCAAAAACTCGTGTTTTTTAGGAAATCACGTAAACCTTCTAGAAGCTGTGATTTTAAAAAATGGGGGAAGTAAGCTTTTCTTATTTCCAGACGCATGCGCAAACTATAGAAAGAAGTTATGACGTAGAATGTGGAAACTTTGTTGATTCCATTTATGAAATAAATCACATTTTCTAAAAACTCGTGTTTTTTAGGAAATCATGCAAACCTTCTAGAAGCTGTGATTTTAAAAAATGGGGGAAGTAAGCTTTTCTTATTTCCGGACGCTTGCGGAAACTATAGAAAGTCGTTATGACGTAGAATGCGCGTAATTTGCTGATTCCATTTATTAAATGAGTCACATTTTCTGAAAACTCGTGACTTTTAGGAAATGATGTAAACCTTCTAGAAGCTGTGATTTTAAAAAATGGGGGAAGTAAGTTTTTCTTATTTAGAGACGCATGCGCAAACTATAGCAAGTCGTTATGACATAGAATGTGCATACTTTGTTGATTCCATTTATGAAATAAATCACATTTTCTAAAAACTCGTGTTTTTTGAAAAATCATGTAAACCTTCTAGAAGTTGTGATTTTAAAAAACGGGGGAAGTAAACTTTTCTGATTTCCGGAGGCATGCGCAAACTATACAAAGTCGTTATGACGCAGAACGTGCATACTTTGTTGATTCCATTTATGAAATAAATCACATTTTCTAAAAACTCGTGTTTTTTAAGTAATCATGTAAACCTTCTAGAAGCTGTGATTTTAAAAAATGGGGGAAGTAAGCTTTTCTTATTTCCGGACGCATGCACAAACTATAGAAAGTCGTTATGACATAGAATGTGCATACTTTGTTGATTCCATTTATGAAATAAATCACATTTTCTAAAAAATCGTGTTTTTTGAGAAATCATGTAAACCTTCTAGAAGCTGTGATTTTAAAAAGCGGGGGAAGTAAGCTTATCTTATTTCCGGACGCGTGCGCTAACTACGGAAAGTCGTTATGACGTAGAATGCGCATACTTTGTTGATTCCACTTATGGAATAAATCACATTTTCTAAAAACTCGTGTTTTTTGAGAACTTATGTAAACATTCTAGAAGGTGTGATTTTAAAAAACGAGGGAAGCAAGCTTTTCTTATTTCCGGACGCATTCGCAAACATTAGAAAGTCGTTATGACGTAGAATGTGCATACCTTGTTGATTCCATTTATGAAATAAATCACATTTGCTAAAAACTCGTGTTTTTTAGGAAATCACGTAAACCTTCTAGAAGCTGTGATTTAAAAAAAAGGGGAAGTAACCTTTTCTTATTTCTGGATGTATGCGCAAACTATAGAAAGTCGTTATTACGTAGAATGTGCATACTTTGTTTACTCCATTTATGAAACAAATCACATTTTCTAAAAACTCATGTTTTTTAGGAAATCATGTAAACCTTCTAGTAGCTGTGATTTTAAAAAACGGGTGAAGTAAGCTTTTCTCATTTCCGGACGCATGAGTAAACTATAGATAGTCGTTATGAGGTAGAATGTGCATACTTTTTTGATTCCATTTATGAAATAAATCACATTTTCTAAAAACTCGTGTTTTTTGAGAAATCAAGTAAACCTTCTAGAAGCTGTGATTTTAAAAAACGGGGGAAATAAGCTTTTCTTATTTCCGGACGCATGCGTAAACTATAGAAAGTCGTTATGGCGTAGAACGTGCATACTTTGTTGATTCCATTTATGAAATAAATCACATTTTCTAAAAACACGTGTTTTTTAAGAAATCCTGTAAACCTTCTAGAAGCTGTGATTTTAAAAAACGGGGGAAGTAAGCTTTTTTTATTTCCGGACGCATGCGCAAACTATAGAAAGTCTTTATCATGTAGAATTTGCATACTTTGTTGATTCCATTTAAGAAATAAATCAAAGTTTCTAAAAACTTGTGTTTTTTAAGAAATCATGTAAAACTTCGAGAAGCTGTGATTGAAAAAATGGGGGAAGTAAGTTTTTCTTATTTCTGGATGCATGCGCAAACTATAGAAAGTCGTTATGACGTAGAATGTGCATAATTTGTTGATTCCATTTATGAAATAAATCAAATTTTCTAAAAACTCGTGTTTTTTAAGAAATCATGTAAACCTTCTACAAGCAGTGATTTTAAAAAACGCGCGAAGTAAGTTTTTCTTATTTCCAGACGCATGCGCAAACTATAGAAAGTCGATATGACGTAGAATGTGCATACTTTGTTGATTCCATTTATGAAATAAATCACATTTTCTAAAAACTCGTGTTTTTTAAGAAATCATGTAAACCTTCTACAAGCAGTGATTTTAAAAAACGGGCGAAGTAAGTTTTTCTTATTTCCAGACGCATGCGCAAACTATAGAAAGTCGATATGACATAGAATGTGCATACTTTAATGATTCCATTTATGAAATAAATCACATTTTCTAAAAACTCGTATTTTTTAAGAAATTATGTAAACCTTCTAGAAGCTGTGATTTTAAAAAATAGGGGAAGTAAGCTTTTCTTATTTCCGGATGCATGTGGAAACTATAGAAAGTCGTTATGACGTAGAATGTGCATACTTTGTTGATTCCATTTATGAAATAAATCACATTTTCTAAAAACTCGTGTTTTTTAGGAAATCATGTAAACCTTCTAGAAGCTGTGATTTTAAAAAACGGGGGAAGTAAGCTTTTCTCATTTACGGATGCATGCGCAAACTGTAGAAAATTGTTATGACGTAGAACGTGCATACTTTGTTGATTCCATTTATGAAATAAATCACATTTTCTAAAAACTCGTGTTATTTAAGAAATCATGTCAACGTTCTAGATGCTGTGATTTTAAAAAACGGGGGATTTAAGCTTTTCTTATTTACGGACACATGCACAAACTACAGAAAGTTGTTATGACGTAGAATGTGCATACTTTGTTGATTCCATTGATGAAATAAATCACATTTTCTAAAAGATCGTGCTTTTTAAAGAAATCACGTAAACCTTCTACAAACTGTGATTTTAAAAAACGGGGGAAGTAAGCTTTTCTTATTTCGGGACGCATGCGCAAACTGTAGAAAGTCGTTGTGACGTAGAATGTGCATAGTTTGTTGATTCCATTGATGAAATAAATCACATTTTCTAAAAACTTGTGTTTTTTAAGAAATCACGTAGACCTTCCAGAAGCTATGATTTCAAAAAACGACGGAAGTAAGCGTTTCTTATTTCCGGACGCATGCGCAAACTATAGAAAGTTGTTATGACGTAGAATGTGCTTACTTTGTTGATTCCATTTATGAAATAAATTACATTTTCTTAAAGCTCATGTTTTTTAAGAAATCACGTAAACCTTCTAGAAGTTGTGATTTTAAAAAACTGGGGAAGTAAGATTTTCTTATTTCCGGATGCATGCGCAAACTATAGAAAGTGGTTATGACGTAGAATTTGCATAATTTGTTGATTCCATTTATGAAATAAATCAAATTTTCTAAAAACTCGTGTTTTTTAAGAAATCATGTAAACCATCTAGAAGCTGTGATTTTAAAAAACGGGGGAAGTAAGCTTTTCTTATTTCCGGACGCATGCGCAAACTATAGAAAGTCGTTATGACGTGGAATGTGTATACCTTGTTGATTCCATTTTTGAAATAAATTACATTTTCTAAAAACTCGTGTTTTTTAAGAAATCATGTAAACCGTCTAGAAGCTGTGATTTTAAAAAACGGGGGAAGTAAGCTTTTTTTATTTCCGGACGCATGCACAAACTATAGAAAATCGTTATGACGTAGAATGTGCATAATTTGTTGATTCCATTTAAGAAATAAATCACATTTTCTAAAAACTCGTGTTTTTTGAGAAATCATATAAACCTTCTAGAAGCTGTGATTTTAAAAAACGGGGGAAGTAAGCTTTTCTTATTTCCGGACACATGGGCAAACTATAGAAATTCGTTATGACGTAGAATGTGCATACTTTGTTGATTCCATTTATGAAATAAATCACATTTTCTAAAAACCCGTGTTTTTTAAGAAATCACGTAAACCTTCTAGAAGCTGTGATTTTAAAAAACGGGGGAAGTAATATTTTCTTATTTTCAGGAGCATGCGCAAACTATAGAAAGTCTTTATGACATAGAATTTGCATACTTTGTTCATTCCATTTATGAAATAAATCACATTTTCTAAAAACTCGTGTTTTTTAAGAAATCATGTCAACCTTCTAGAAGCTGTGATTTTAAAAAATGGGGGAAGTAAGCTTTTCTTATTTCCGGACGCATGCGCAAACTATAGAAAGTCGTTATGACGTAGAATGTGCATACTTTGTTGATTCCATTTATGAAATAAATCACATTTTCTAAAAAGTCATGTTTTTTAAGAAATCACGTAAACCTTCGATAAGCTGTGATTTTAAAAAATAGGGGAAGTAAGCTTTTCTAATTTCTGGACGCATGCACAACTATAGAAATTCGTTATGACGTAGAATGTGCATACTTTGTTGATTCCATTCTTGAAATAAATCACGTTTTCTAAAAAATCATGTTTTTTAAGAAATCATGTAAACCGTCTAGAAGCTGTGATTTTAAAAAACGGGGGAAGTAATCTTTTCTTATTTCCGGACACATGCGCAAACTATAGAAAGTCGTTATGACGTAGAATGTGCATACTTTGTTGATTCCATTTATGAAATAAATTAAATTTTCTGAAAACTCGTGTTTTTTAGGAAATCATGTAAACCTTCTAGTAGCTGTGATTTGAAAAAACGGGGGAAGTAATCTTTTCTTATTTCCAGACGCATGTGCAAACTATAGAAAGTCCTTATGATGTAGAATGTGCATACTTTGTTGATTCCATTTATGAAATAAATCACATTTTCTAAAAACTCGTGTTTTTTAAGACATCATGTAAACCT
This sequence comes from Larix kaempferi, assembly GCA_027924585.1. Classification (NCBI taxonomy): domain Eukaryota; kingdom Viridiplantae; phylum Streptophyta; class Pinopsida; order Pinales; family Pinaceae; genus Larix; species Larix kaempferi. The sequence continues at coordinate 5,179,296 of BSBM01001417.1, read as the reverse complement.
TCTAGAAGCTGTGATTTTAAGAAATGGGGGAAGAAAGCTTTTGTTATTTCCGGACGCATGCGCAAACTAGAGAAAGTCGTTATGACGTAGAATGTGCATACTTTGTTGATTCCATTCCTGAAATAAATCACGTTTTCTAAAAAATCATGTTTTTAAAGAAATCATGTAAACCGTCTAGAAGCTGTGATTTTAAAAAACGGTGGAAGTAATGTTTTCTTATTTTCGGATGCATGCGCAAACTATAGAAAGTCGTTATGATGTGGAATGTGAATACTTTGTTGATTCCATTAATGAAACAAATCACATTTTCTAAAAACTCGTGTTTTTTAAGAAATCATGTAAACCGTCTAGAAGCTGTCATTTCGAAAAACGGGGGAAGTAAGCTTTTCTTATTTCCGGACGCATGCGGAAACTATAGAAAGTCGTTATGACGTAGAATGTTTATACTTTGTTGATTCCATTAATGAAATAAATCACATTTTCTAAAAACTCCTATTTTTTAGGAAATCACCTAAACCCTCTAGATGCTGTGATTTTAAAAAACAGGGGAAGTAAGCTTTTCTTATTTCCGAACGCATGCGCAAACCATAGAAATTTGTTATGACGTAGAATGTGCATACTTTGTGGATTCCATTTATGAAATAAATCACATTTTCTAAAAACTCGTGTTTTTTGAGAAATCACGTAAACCTTCTAGAACCTGTGATTTTAAAAAACGGGGGAAGTAAGCTTTTATTATTTCCGGACGGATGCGCAAACTATAGAAAGTCGTTATGACGTACAATGTGCATACTTTGTTGTTTCCATTTATGACATAAATCACATTTTCTAAAAACTCGTGTTTTTTAAGAAATCACGTAAACCTTCTAGAAGCTGTGATTTTAAAAAATGGGGGAAGTAAGCTTTTCTTATTTCCGGACGCATGGGAAAACTATAGAAAGTCGTTATGACGTAGAATGTGCATACTTTGTTGATTCCATTAATGAAATAAATAACATTTTCTAAAAACTCGTGCTTTTTAGGAAATCATCTAAACCTCCTAGAAGTTGTGATTTTAAAAAACGGGGGAAGTAAGCTTTTCTTATTTCCGGATGCATGCGCAAACTATAGAAAGTCGTTATGATGTATAATGTGCATACTTTGTTGATTCCATTCATGAAATAAATTATATTTTCTAAAACGTCGTGCTTTTTAGGAAATCATCTAAACCTTCTAGAAGTTGCGATTTGAAAAAAAGGGGGAATTAAGCATTTCTTATTTCTGGACGCATACGCAAACTATAGAAAGTCGTTATGACGTAGAATGTGCATACTTTTATGATTCCATTTATGAAATAAATCATATTTTTAAAAACTCGTGTTTTTTGAGAAATCCTTTTAACCTTCTAGAAGCTGTGATTTTAAAAAACCGGGGAAGAAATCTTTTGTTATTTCCGGACGCATGCGCGAACTATAGAAAGTCATTATGACGTAGAATGTGCATACTTTGCTGATTCCATTTATGAAATAAATCACATTTTCTAAAAACTCGTGTTTTTTAAGAAATCACGTAAACCTTCTACAAGTTGCGATTTTACAAAACTGGGGAAGTAAGCTTTTCTTATTTACGGACGCATGCGCAAACTATAGAGAGTCGTCATGACTTAGAATGTGCATACTTTATTGATTCCATTTATGAAATAAATCACATTTTCTAAAAAGTCATGTTTTTTAAAAAATCATGTAAACCTTCTAGAAGCTGTAATTTTAAAAAATGGGGGAATTAAGATTTTCTTATTTTCGGATGCATGCGCAAAATATAGAAAGTCGTTATGACGTAGAATGTGCATACTTTGTTGATTCCATTTTTTAAATAAATCACATTTTCTAAAAACTCGTGTTTTTTAGGAAATCATGTAAACCTTCTAGAAGCTGTGATTTGAAAAAACGGGGGAAGTAAGCGTTTCTTATCTCCGGACGCATACGCAAGCTATAGAAAGTCGTTATGACATACAATGTGCATACTTTTATGATTCCATTTATGAAATAAATCACATTTTTAAAAACTCGTGTTTTTTTAGAAATCATGTAAACCTTCTAGAAGCTGTAATTTTAAAAAATGGGGGAATTAAGATTTTCTTATTTCCGGATGCATGCGCAAAATATAGAAAGTCGTTATGACGAAGAATGTGCATAATTTGTTGATTCCATTTATGAAATAAATCACATTTCGTAAAAACTCGTGCTTTTTAGGAAATCATGTAAACCTTCTAGAAGTTGTGATTTTAAAAAACGGGGGAAGTAAGCATTTCTTATTTTCAGATGCATGCGCAAACTATAGACAGTCGTTATGACGTAGAATGTGCGTACTTTATTGATTCCATTTTGTTAAATTTTTAGTATTAAATCACAATACTATAGGATCTTTGCTGAGAGAATAACATCTACAGTATATCAATGCATGACAATCATAATATGACAAGCATCACAAGCATCACAAGAATCAAAAGCATAGAGACAAGAGACACAGAGTTTCCGTGGGGAAAACCCTAAGGTGAAAAACCCCACAACTTCCTCAGAGATAGAGAGAGCAATGGCTCAACCAAAATACAACCAAATAATACAGAGATAGTCTCCTAGCAGATGATCCTCCTCCTCCTCACTAGTGCGCCACTTTTCAGAGAGAGAGATAGATACTTTTCCGAGTGAGTAAAATAGAGATCTCCTATCTCTATTTATACTCACCTTTTTGCCCAGTGACCTACTGGGGCCGACTTGTCTACTTGAGTACATCCACATTATATTATATATTAATTAGGGCCGACCCCATAAGGTGGTCTAATAACCCATTGGCAAGTACACACACTTGCGACACTTGTCAATCCACATGACGACACTTCCTTATAGAGGAATAACACATCTCTTATAAGGGTACAATAAATATATATATAATATACTGATGAAATACATTCCGAAGTTACATATACATCAACACATTTATGAAATAAATCACATTTTCTAAAAGCTCATGTTTTTTAAGAAATTATGTAAACCTTCTAGAAGCTGTGATTTTAAAAAATAGGGGAAGTAAGTTTTTCTTATTTCCGGACGCATGCGCAAACTATAGAAATTCGTTATGACATAGAATGTGCATACTTTTTTAATTCCATTTTTGAAACAAATCACGTTACCTAAAAACTCGTGTTTTTTAAGAAATCATGTAAACCATCTAGAAGCTGTGATTTTAAAAAATGGGGGAAGTAAGCTTTTCTTATTTCCGGACGCATGCATAAACTATAGAAATTCGTTATGAGGTAGAATGTGCATACTTTGTTGATTCCATTTATGAAATATATCACATTTTCTAAAAACTCATTTTTTTGAGAAATCATATAAACCTTCTAGAAGTTGTGATTTTAAAAAACGGCGGAAGTAAGATTTTCTTATTTCCGGACACATGCGCAAACTATAGAAAGTCGTTATGACGTAGAATGTGCATCCTTTGTTGATTCCATTTATGAAATAAATCACATTGTCTAAAAACTTACGTTTTTTAAGAAATCATGTAAACCTTCTAGAAGCTGTGATTTTAAAAAACGGGGGAAGTAATCTTTTCTTATTTTCGGACGCATGCGCAAACTATAGAGATTCGTTATGACGTAGAAGGTGCATACTTTGTTGATTCCATTTATGAAATAAATCACATTTTCCTAAAACTCATGTTTTTTAAGAAATCATGTAAACCTTCTAGAAGCTGTGATTTTAACAAACAGGGGAAGTAAGCTTTTCTTATTTCCGGACGCATGGTAAAACTTTAGAAAGTTGATATGACGTAGAACGTCCATACTTTATTGATTCCATTTATGAAATAAATTACATTTTCTAACAACTCGTGTTTTTAAAGAAATCATGTAAACCTTCTAGAAGCTGTGATTTTAAAAAACTGGGGAAGTAAGCTTTTCTTATTTCCGGACGCATGCGCAAACTATAGAAGTCGTTATGACGTAGAATGTGCATACTTTGTTGATTCCATTTTTGAAATAAATCACATTTTCTGAAAGGTCATGTTTTTTAAGAAATCATGTAAACCTTCTAGAAGCTGTGATTTTAAAAAATGGGGGAATTAAGATTTTCTTATTTCCAGATGCATGCGCAAATTATAGAAAGTCGTTATGACGTACAATGTACATACTTTGTTGATTCCATTTATGAAATAAATAACATTTTCTAAAAACTCGTGTTTTTTAGGAAATCATGTAAACCTTCTAGAAGCTGTGATTTGAAAAAACGGGGGAAGTAAGCGTTTCTTATTTCCGGACGCATACGCAAACAATAGAAAGTCATTATGAAGTAAGCTTTTCTTATTTCCGGACGCATGGGCAAACTATAGAAACTCGTTGTGACGTAGAATGTGCATACTTTGTAGATTCCATTTATGAAATAAAACACATTTTCTAAAAACTCGTGTTTTTTATGAAATCATGTAAACCTTCTAGAAGCTGTGATTTGAAAAAACGGGGGAAGTAAGCTTTTCTTATTTCCGGACGCATGCGCAAACTATAGAAAGTCGTTATGACGTAGAATGTGCATACTTTGTAGATTCCATTTATGAAATAAAACACATTTTCTAACAACTCGTGTTTTTTAAGAAATCATGTAAACCTTCTAGAAGTTGTGATTTTAAAAAACGGGGGAAGTAAGCTTTTCTTATTTCCGGACGCATGCGCAAACTATCGAAAGTCGTTATGACGTAGAATGTGCATACTTTGTAGATTCCATTTATGAAATAAAACACATTTTCTAACAACTCGTGTTTCTTAAGAAATCATGTAAACCTTCTAGAAGCTGTGATTTTAAAAAACGGGAGAAGTAAGCTTTTCTTATTTCCAAACGCATGGGCAAACTATAGAAAGTCGTTATGACGTAGAATGTGCATACTTTGTTCATTCCATTTATGGAATAAAACACATTTTCTAAAAACTCGTGTTTTTTAAGAAATCATGTAAGCCTTCTAGAAGCTGTGATTTTAAAAAACAGGGGAAGTAAGCTTTTCATATTTCCGGACGCATGCACAAACTATACAAAGTCGTTATGACGTAGAATGTGCATACTTTGTTGATTCCATTTATGAAATAAAACACATTTTCTAAAAACTCGTGTTTTTTAAGAAATCATGTAAACCTTCTAGAAGCTGTGATTTTAAAAAATGGGGGAAGTAAGCTTTTCTTATTTCCAAACGCATGCGCAAACTATAGAAAGTTGTTATGCCGTAGAATGTGCATACTTTGTTGATTCCATTTATCAAAATAAAACACATTTTCTAAAAACTCGTGTTTTTTAAGAAATCATGTAAACCTTCTAGAAGCTGTGATTTTAAAAAACGGGAGAAGTAAGCTTTTCTTATTTTTGGACGCATGCGCAAACTATAGAAAGTCGTTATGACGTAGAATGTGCATAGTTTGTTGATTCCATTTATGAAATTAAACACATTTTCTAAAAACTCGTGTTTTTTAAGAAATCATGTAAGCCTTCTAGAAGCTGTGATTTTAAAAAACAGGGGAAGTAAGCTTTTCTTATTTCCGGACGCATGCGCAAACTATAGAAAGTCGTTATGACGTAGAATGTGCATACTTTGTTGATTCCATTTATGAAATAAAACACATTTTCTAAAAACTCGTGTTTTTTAAGAAATCATGTAAACCTTCTAGAATCTGTGATTTTAAAAAACGGGGGAAGAAAGCTTTTCTTATTTCCAAATGCATGCGCAAACTATAGAAAGTCGTTATGCCATAGAATGTGCATACTTTGTTGATTCCATTTATGAAATAAAACACATTTTCTAAAAACTCGTGTTTTTTAAGAAATCATGTAAACCTTCTAGAAGCTGTGATTTTAAAAAGCGGGAGAAGTAAGCTTTTCTTATTTCTGGACGCATGCGCAAACTATAGAAAGTCGTTATGACGTAGAATGTGCATAGTTTGTTGATTCCATTTATGAAATAAATCACATTTTCTAAAAAGTCATGTTTTTTAAGAAATCACGTAAACCTTCGATAAGCTGTGATTTTAAAAAATAGGGGAAGTAAGCTTTTCTAATTTCTGGACGCATGCACAACTATAGAAAGTCGTTATGACGTAGAACGTGCATACTTTGTTGATTCCATTCTTGTAATAAATCACGTTTTCTAAAAAATCATCTTTTTTAAGAAATCATGTAAACCGTCTAGACGCTGTGATTTTAAAAAACGGGGGAAGTAATCTTTTCTTATTTCCGGACGCATGCGCAAACTATAGAAAGTCGTTATGACGTAGAATGTGCATACTTTGTTGATTCCATTTATGAAATAAATTAAATTTTCTGAAAACTCGTGTTTTTTAGGAAATCATGTAAACCTTCTAGTAGCTGTGATTTGAAAAAACGGGGGAAGTAATCTTTTCTTATTTCCAGACGCATGTGCAAACTATAGAAAGTCCTTATGATGTAGAATGTGCATACTTTGTTGATTCCATTTATGAAATAAATCACATTTTCTAAAAACTCGTGTTTTTTAAGACATCATGTAAACCTTCTAGAAGCTGTGATTTTAAGAAATGGGGGAAGAAAGCTTTTGTTATTTCCGGACGCATGCGCAAACTAGAGAAAGTCGTTATGACGTAGAATGTGCATACTTTGTTGATTCCATTCCTGAAATAAATCACGTTTTCTAAAAAATCATGTTTTTAAAGAAATCATGTAAACCGTCTAGAAGCTGTGATTTTAAAAAACGGTGGAAGTAATGTTTTCTTATTTTCGGATGCATGCGCAAACTATAGAAAGTCGTTATGATGTGGAATGTGAATACTTTGTTGATTCCATTAATGAAACAAATCACATTTTCTAAAAACTCGTGTTTTTTAAGAAATCATGTAAACCGTCTAGAAGCTGTCATTTCGAAAAACGGGGGAAGTAAGCTTTTCTTATTTCCGGACGCATGCGGAAACTATAGAAAGTCGTTATGACGTAGAATGTTTATACTTTGTTGATTCCATTAATGAAATAAATCACATTTTCTAAAAACTCCTATTTTTTAGGAAATCACCTAAACCCTCTAGATGTTGTGATTTTAAAAAACAGGGGAAGTAAGCTTTTCTTATTTCCGAACGCATGCGCAAACCATAGAAATTTGTTATGACGTAGAATGTGCATACTTTGTGGATTCCATTTATGAAATAAATCACATTTTCTAAAAACTCGTGTTTTTTGAGAAATCACGTAAACCTTCTAGAACCTGTGATTTTAAAAAACGGGGGAAGTAAGCTTTTATTATTTCCGGACGGATGCGCAAACTATAGAAAGTCGTTATGACGTACAATGTGCATACTTTGTTGTTTCCATTTATGACATAAATCACATTTTCTAAAAACTCGTGTTTTTTAAGAAATCACGTAAACCTTCTAGAAGCTGTGATTTTAAAAAATGGGGGAAGTAAGCTTTTCTTATTTCCGGACGCATGGGAAAACTATAGAAAGTCGTTATGACGTAGAATGTGCATACTTTGTTGATTCCATTAATGAAATAAATAAGATTTTCTAAAAACTCGTGCTTTTTAGGAAATCATCTAAACCTCCTAGAAGTTGTGATTTTAAAAAACGGGGGAAGTAAGCTTTTCTTATTTCCGGATGCATGCGCAAACTATAGAAAGTCGTTATGATGTATAATGTGCATACTTTGTTGATTCCATTCATGAAATAAATTATATTTTCTAAAACGTCGTGCTTTTTAGGAAATCATCTAAACCTTCTAGAAGTTGCGATTTGAAAAAAAGGGGGAATTAAGCATTTCTTATTTCTGGACGCATGCGCAAACTATAGAAAGTCGTTATGACGTAGAATGTGCATACTTTGTTTATTCCATTAATGAAATAAATCACATTTTCTAAAAACTTGTGTTTTTTAGGAAATCATCTAAACCTTCTAGAAGCTCTGATTATAAAAAACGGGGTAAGTAAGCTTTTCTTATTTCCGGACGCATGCACAAACTATAGAAATTCGTTATGACGTTGAATGTGCATACTTTGTGGATTCCATTTATGAAATAAATCACATTTTCTAAAAAACAGTGTTTTTTGAGAAATCACGTAAACCTTCTAGAAGCTGTGATTTAAAAAAAACGGGGGAAGTAATCTTTTCTTATTTCTGGAAGCATGCGCAAACTATAGAAAGTCGTTATGACGTAGAATGCGCATACATTGTTGACTCCATTTATGAAATAAATCACATTTTCTAAAAATTCGTGTTTTTTAGGAAATCATGTAAACCTTCTAGAAGATGTGATTTCAAAAAACGGGGGAAGTAAGCTTTTCTTATTTCGGGAAGCATGCGCTTACTATAGAAAGTCGTTATGATGTAGAACGTGCATACTTTGTTGATTCCATTAAGGAAATAAATCACATTTTCTAAAAACTGTTGTTTTTTAGGAAATCATGTAAACCTTCTAGAAGCTTTGATTTTGAAAAACGAGGGAAGTAAGCATTTCTTATTTCCGGACGCATGCGCAAACTATAGAAAATCGTTATCACGTAATAATGTGCATACTTTGTTGATTCCATTTATGAAATAAATCACATTTTCTAAAAACTCGTGTTTTTTAGGAAATCATGTAAACCTTCTAGAAGTTGTTATTTTAAAAAACGGGGGAAGTAAGCTTTTCTTATTTCCCGACGCATGCGCAAACTATAGAAAGTCGTTATGACGTAGAATGTGCATACTTTGTTGATTCCATTTATGAAATAAATCACATTTTCTAAAAACTCGTGTTTTTTAGGAAATCATGTAAACCTTCTAGAAGTTGTTATTTTAAAAAACAGGGGAAGTAAGCTTTTCTTATTTCCGGACACATGCGCAAACTATAGAAAGTCGTTATGATGTAGAATGTGCATACTTTGTTGATTCCATTTATGAATTAAATAACATTTTCTAAAAACTCGTGTTTTTTAAGAAATCACGTAAACCTTCTAGAAGATGTGATTTTAAAAAATGGGGGAAGTAAGCTTTTCTTATTTCCGTATGCATGCGCAAACTATAGAAAGTCGTTATGACGTAGAATGTGCATACTTTGTTGATTCCATTTATGAAATAATTCACATTCTCTAAAAACTCGTGTTTTTTAAGAAATGATGCCAACCTTTTGGAAGCTGTGATTTTAAAAAACGGGGGATGTAAGCTTTTCTTATTTCCGGACGGATGCGCAAGCTATAGAAAGTCGTTATGATGTAGAATGTGCATACTTTGTTGATTCCATTTATGAAATAAATCACATTTTCTAAAAACTCATATTTTTTAAGAAATCATGTAAACCTTCTAGAAGATGTGATTTGAAAAAATGGGGGAAGTAAGCTTTTCTTATTTCCGGATGCATGCGCAAACTATAGAAAGTCATTATGACGTAAAATGTGCATACTCTTTTTATTCCATTTATGGAATAAATCACATTTTCTAAAAACTCATGTTTTTTAAGAAATCACGTAAACCTTCTAGAAGCTGTGATTTTAAAAAATGGGGGAAGTAAGCTTTTGTTATTTCCAGACGCATGCGCAAACTATAGAAAGTTGTTATGGCGTAGAATTTGCATACTTTGTTGATTCCATTTATGAAATAAATCACATTTTCAAAAAACTCGTGTTTTTTTGAGAAATAATGTAAACCCTCTGGAAGATGTGATTTTAAAAAACTGGGGAAGTAATCTTTTCTTATTTCCGGATGCATGCGCAAACTATAGAAAGTCGTTATGACGTAGAATGTGCATACTTTCTTGATTCCATTTATGAAATAAATCACATTTTCTAAAAATTCGTGTTTTTTAGGAAATCATGTAAACCTTCTAGTAGCTGTGATTTCAAAAAACGGGGGAAGTAAACTTTTCTTATTTCCGAAAGCATGCGCAAACTATACAAAGTCGTTATGATGTATAACGTGCATACTTTGTTGATTCCATTAATGAAATAAATCCCATTTTCTAAAAACTCTTGTTTTTTAGGAAATCATGTAAACCTTCTAGAAGCTCTGATTTTAAAAAACGGGCTAAGTAAGCTTTTCTTATTTCCGGACGCATGCGCAAACTATAGAAAGTCGTTATGACGTAGAATGTGCATACTTTGTTGATTCCATTTATGAAATAAATCACATTTTCTAAAAACTCGTGTTTTTTAGGAAATCTTGTAAACCTTCTAGAAGTTGTGATTTTAAAAAACGGGGGAACTAAGCTTTTCTTATTTCCGGACGCATGATCAAACTATAGAAAGTCGTTATGATGTAGAATGTGCATACTTTGTTGATTCCATTTATGAAATAAATCACATTTTCTAAAAACTCATGTTTTTTAAGAAATCATGTCAACCTTCTAGAAGCTGTGATTTTAAAAAAAGGGCGAAGTAAGCTTTTTTATTTCTGGACGCATGCGCAAACTATAGAAAGTCGTTATAACGTAGAATGTGCATACTTTGTTGATTCCATTTATGAAATAAATCACATTTTCTAAAAGCTCTTGTTTTTTAGGAAATCATGTAAACCTTCTAGAAGTTGTGATTTTAAAACACGGGAGAAGTAAGATTTTCTTATTTCCGGACGCATGCGCTAACTATAGAAAGTCATTATGACGTAGAATGTGCATACTTTGTTGATTCCATTTATGAAATAAATCACATTTTCTAAAAACTCGTGTTTTTTAAGAAATCATGTCAACGTTCTAGAAGCTGTGATTTTAAAAAACGAGGGATGTAAGCTTTACTTATTTCCTGACGCATGCACAAACTATTGAAAGTCGTTATGACGTAGAATGTGCATACTTTGTTGATTCCATTGATGAAATAAATCACATTTTCTAAAAGATCGTGCTTTTTTAAGAAATCACGTAAACCTTCTACAAGTTGTGATTTTAAAAAATGGGGGAAGTAAGCTTTTCTTATTTCTGGACACATGCGGAAACTATAGAAAGTCGTTATGACGTAGAATGTGATTAGTTTGTTGATTCCATTTATGAAATAAATCACATTTTCTAAAAACTCGTGTTTTTTAAGAAATCACGTAAACCTTCTAGAAGCTGTGATTTTAAAAAACTGGGGAAGTAAGATTTTCTTATTTGCGGACGCATGCGCAAACTATAGAAAGTCATTATGATGAAGAATGTGCATACTTTGTTGATTCCATTTATGAAATAAATCACATTTTCTAAAAACTCGTGTTTTTAAGAAATCACGTAAACCTTGTAGAAGCTGTGATTTGAAAAAACGGGGGAAAAAAGCTTTTCTTATTTCCGGACGCATGCGCAAACTTTAGAAAGTCGTTATGACGTAGAATGTGCATACTTTGTTGATTCCATTTTTTAAATAAATCACATTTTCTAAAAGCTCGTGTTTTTTAAGAAATCATGTAAACCTTCTAGAAGCCGTGATTTTAAAAAAATGGGGGAAGTAAGCTTTTCTTATTTCCGGACGCATGCGCAATCTATAGAAAGTCGTAATGATGTAGAATGTGCATACTTTGTTGATTCCATTTATGAAATAAATCACATTTTCTAAAAATCGTGTTTTTTAAGAAAACATGTAAACCTTCTAGAAGCTGTGATTTAAAAAAACGGGGGAAGTAAGCTTTCCTTATTTACGGAATCATGCGCAATCTATAGAAAGTCGTTATGACGTAGAATGTGCAGACTTTGTTGATTCCATTTATGAAATAAATCAAATTTTCTAAAAACTCATGTTTTTTAACAAATCATGTAAACCCTTGAGAAGCTGTGATTTTAAAAAACGGGGGAAGTAAGCTTTTCTTATTTCCGGACGCACGCGCAATCTATAGAAAGTTGTTATGACGTAGAATGTGCATACTTTGTTGATTTCATTTATGAAATAAATCACATTTTCTAAAAACTCGTGTTTTTTAACAAATCATGTAAACCCTCTAGAAGCTATGATTTTAAAAAACGGGCAAAGTAAGCTTTTCTTATTTCCGGATGCATGCGCAAAGTATAGAAAGTCGTTATGACGTAGAATGTGCATAGTTTATTGATTCCATTTATGAAATAAATAACATTTCCTAAAAACTTGTGTTTTTTAAGAAACTATGTAAACCTTCTAGAAGATGTGATTTTAAAAAACTGGGGAAGTAAGCTTTTCTTATTTTCGGACGCATGCACAAACTATAGAAAGTCATTATGACGTAGAATGTGCATACTTCGTTGATTCCGTTTACGAAATAAATAACATTTTCTAAGTACTCGTGTTTTTTAAGAAATCATGTAAACCTTCTAGAAGCTGGGATTTTAAAAAACGGGGGAAGTAAGGGTTTCTTATTTGCGGACGCATGCGCAAACTATAGAAAGTCGTTATGACGTAGAATGTGCATACTTTCTTGATTCCATTTATGAAATAAATCACATTTTCTAAAAACTCTTGTTTTTTAAGAAATCACGTAAACCTTCTAGAAGGTGTGATTTTAAAAAACAGGGGAAGTAAGCTTTTCTTATTTCCGGACGCATGTGCAAACTATAGAAAGACGTTATGACATAGAATGTGCATACTTTGTTGATTCCATTTACGAAATAAATCACATTTTCTAAAAACTCGTGTTTTTTAACAAATCATGTAAACATTCTAGATGCTATTATTTAAAGAAACGGGGGAAGTAAGCTTTTCTTATTTCCGGACGCATGCACAATCTATAGAAAGTCGTTATGACGTAGAATGTGCATACTTTGTTGATTCCATTTATTAAATAAATCACATTTTCTAAAAACTCGTGTTTTTTAAGAAATCATGTAAACCTTCTAGAAGCTGTGATTTAAAGAAACGGGGGAAGTAAGCTTTTCTTATTTCCGGATGCATGCGCAATTTATAGAAAGTCATTATGACGTAGAATGTGCATAGTTTGTTGATTCCATTTGTGAAATAAATCACATTTTCTAGAAGCTCGTGTTTTTTAAGAAATCATGTAAACCTTCTAGAAGCCGTGATTTTAAAAAAACGGGGGAAGTAAGCTTTTCTTATTTCCGGACGCATGCACAATCTATAGAAAGTTGTTATGACCTAGAATGTGCATACTTTGTTGATTCCATTTATGAAGTAAATCACATTTTCTAAAAAATCGTGTTTTTTAAGAAATCATGTAAACCTTCTAGAAGCTGTGATTTAAAAAAACGGGGGAAGTAAACTTTCCTTATTTACGGAAGCATGCTCAATCTATAGAAAGTCGTTATGACGTAGAATGTGCAGACTTTGTTGATTCCATTTATGAAATAAATCAAATTTTCTAAAAACTCATGTTTTTTAACAAATCATGTAAACCTTCGAGAAGCTGTGATTTTAAAAAACGGGGGAAGTAAGCTTTTCTTATTTCCGGACGCACGCGCAATCTATAGAAAGTCGTTATGACGTAGAATGTGCATACTTTGTTGATTTCATTTATGAAATAAATCACATTTTCTAAAAACTCGTGTTTTTTAACAAATCATGTAAACCTTCTAGAAGCTATGATTTTAAAAAACGGGCAAAGTAAGCTTTTCTTATTTCCGGATGCATGCGCAAAGTATAGAAAGTCGTTATGACGTAGAATGTGCATAGTTTATTGATTCCATTTATGAAATAAATAACATTTCCTAAAAACTTGTGTTTTTTAAGAAACTATGTAAACCTTCTAGAAGATGTGATTTTAAAAAACTGGGGAAGTAAGCTTTTCTTATTTTCGGACGCATGCACAAACTATAGAAAGTCGTTATGACGTAGAATGTGCATACTTCGTTGATTCCGTTTACGAAATAAATAACATTTTCTAAAAACTTGTATTTTTTAAGAAATCATGTAAACCTTCTAGAAGCTGTGATTTAAAGAAACGGGGGAAGTAAGCTTTTCTTATTTCCGGACGCATGCGCAATTTATAGAAAGTCGTTATGACGTAGAATGTGCATACTTTGTTGATTCCATTTACGAAATAAATCACATTTTCTAAAAACTCGTGTTTTTTAACAAATCATGTAAACATTCTAGATGCTATGATTTAAAGAAACGGGGGAAGTAAGCTTTTCTTATTTCCGGATGCATGCGCAATTTATAGAAAGTCATTATGACGTAGAATGTGCATAGTTTGTTGATTCCATTTGTGAAATAAATCACATTTTCTAAAAACTCGTGTTTTTTAAGAAATCATGTAAACCTTCTAGAAGCCGTGATTTTAAAAAACGGTGGAAGTAAGCTTTTCTTATTTCCGGACGGATGCGCAATCTATAGAAAGTCATTATGATGTAGAAGGTGCATACTTTGTTGATTCCATTTTTTAAATAAATCACATTTTCTTAAAACTCGTGTTTTTTAACAAATCATGTAAACCTTCGAGAAGCTGCGATTTTAAAAAACGGGGGAAGTAAACTTTTCTTATATCCGGACGCATGCGCAATCTATAGAAAGTCGTTATGACATAGAATGTGCATACTTTGTTTATTACATTTATGAAATAAATCACATTTTCTAAAAACTCGTGTTTTTTAACAAATCATGTAAACCTTCTAGAAGCTGTGATTTTAAAAAATGGTGGAAGTAAGCTTTTCTTATCTCCGGACAGATGCGCAATCTATAGAAAGTCGTTATGACGTAGAATGTGCATACTTTGTTGATTCCATTAATGAAATAAATCACATTTTCTAAAAACTCATGTTTTTTAAGAAATCATGTAAAGCTTCTAGAAGCTGTGATTTTAAAAAACGGGGGAAGTAAGCTTTTCCTATTTCCCGACGGATGCACAATCTATAGAAAGTCGTTATGACGTAGAATGTGGATACTTTGTTGATCCCATTTTTGAAATAAATCACATTTTCTAAAAACCCGTGTTTTTTAACAAATCACGTAAACCTTCTAGAAGCTGTGATTTTAAAAAACGGCGGAGTTAAGCTTTTCTTATTTCCGGATGCATGTGCAATCTACAGAAAGTCGTTATGACATAGAATGTGCATACTTTGTTGATTCCATTTACGAAATAAATCACATTTTCTAAAAACTCGTGTTTTTTAACAAATCATGTAAACATTCTAGATGCTATGATTTAAAGAAACGGGGGAAGTAAGCTTTTCTTATTTCCGGACGCATGCACAATCTATAGAAAGTCGTTATGACGTAGAATGTGCATACTTTGTTGATTCCATTTATGAAATAAATCACATTTTCTAAAAACTCGTGTTTTTTAAGAAATCATGTAAACCTTCTAGAAGCTGTGATTTAAAGAAACGGGGGAAGTAAGCTTTTCTTATTTCCGGATGCATGCGCAATTTATAGAAAGTCATTATGACGTAGAATGTGCATAGTTTGTTGATTCCATTTGTGAAATAAATCACATTTTCTAAAAGCTCGTGTTTTTTAAGAAATCATGTAAACCTTCTAGAAGCCGTGATTTTAAAAAAACGGGGGAAGTAAGCTTTTCTTATTTCCGGACGCATGCACAATCTATAGAAAGTTGTTATGACCTAGAATGTGCATACTTTGTTGATTCCATTTATGAATTAAATCACATTTTCTAAAAAATCGTGTTTTTTAAGAAATCATGTAAACCTTCTAGAAGCTGTGATTTAAAAAAACGGGGGAAGTAAGCTTTTCTTATTTACGGAAGCATGCGCAATCTATAGAAAGTCGTTATGACGTAGAATGTGCATACTTTGTTGATTACATTTATGAAATAAATTACATTTTCCAAAAACTCGTGTTTTATAAGGAATCATGCAAACCTTCGAGAAGCTGTGATTTTGAAAAATGGTCGAAGTAAGCTTTTCTTATTTCCGGAGAGATGCGCAATCTATAGAAAGTCGTTATTACGTAGAATGTGCATACTTTGTTGATTCCATTTTTTTAATAGATCACATTTTCTAAAAACTCGTGTTTTTTAACAAATCATGTAAACCTTCGAGAAGCTGTGATTTTAAAAAACGGGGGAAGTAAGCTTTTCTTATTTCCGGACGCATGCGCAATCTATAGAAAGTCGTTATGACATAGAATGTGCATACTTTGTTGATTCCATTTATGAAATAAATCACATTTTCTAAAAACTCGTGTTTTTTAACAAATCATGTAAACCTTCTAGAAGCTGTGATGCTAAAAAACAGGGAAAGTAAGCTTTTCTTATTTTCGGACGCATGCGCAATCTATAGAAAGTCGTTATGATGTAGAATGTGCATACTTTGTTGATTCCATTTATGAAATAAATCACATTTTCTAAAAACTCGTGTTTTTTAAGAAATCATGTAAACCTTCTAGAAGCTTTGATTTTAAAAAACGGGCAAAGTAAGCTTTTCTTATTTCCGGACGCATGCGCAAACTATAGAAAGTCGTGATGACGTAGAATGTGCATACTTTGTTGATTCCATTTTTTAAATAAATCACATTTTCTAATAACTCGTCTTTTTTAAGAAATCACGTAAACCTTCTAGAAGCTGTGATTTTAAGAAATGGGGGAAGTAAGCTTTTCTTATTTCCGGATGCATGCGCAAACTATAGAAAGTCGTTATGACATAGAATGTCCATACTTTGTTGATTCCATTGATGAAATAAATCACATTTTCTAAAAACTCGTTTTTTTTAAGAAATCACGTAAACCTTCTAGAAGCTGTGATTTTAAAAAATGGTAGATGTAAGCTTTTCTTATTTCCGGACGCATGCGCAAACTATAGAAAGTCGTTATGATGTAGAATGTGCATACTTTGTTGATTCCATTTATGAAATAAATCACATTTTCTAAAAACTCGTGTTTTTTAAGAAATCACGTAAACCTTCTAGAAGCTGTGATTTTAAAGAACGGGGGAAGTAAGCTTTTCTTATTTCCGGACGCATGCGCAAACTATAGAAAGTCGTTATGACCTGGAATGTGCATACTTTGTTGATTCCATTTATGAGATAAATCACATTTTCTAAAAACTCGTGTTTTTTAAGAAATCATGTAAACCTTCTAGAAGCTGTGATTTGAAAAAAGAGGGGAAGTAAGCTTTTCTTATTTCCGGACGCATGCACAAACTATAGAAAGTCGTTAAGACGTATAATGTGCATACTTTGTTGATTCCATTTATGAAATAAATCACATTTCCTAAAAACTCGTGTTTTTTAGGAAATCATGTAAACCTGGTAGAAGCTGTGATTTTAAAAAATGGGGGAGGTAAGCTTTTCTTATTTCCGGGCGCATGCGAAAAATATAGAAAGTCGTTATGACGTATAATGTCCATACTCTGTGGATTCCATTTATGAAATAAATCACATTTTCTAAAAACTTGTGTTTTTTAAGAAATCACGTAAACCTTCTAGAAGCTGTGATTTGAAAAAACGGGAGAAGTAAGCTTTTCTTATTTCCTGATGCCATCGCAAACATTAGAAAGTAGTTATGACATAGAATGTGCATACTTTGTTGATTCCATTTATGAAATAAATCAAATTTTCTAAAAACTCCTGTTTTTTAAGAAATCACGTAAACCTTCTAGAAGCTGTGATTTGAAAAAACGGGGGAAGTAAGCTTTTCTTATTTCCGGACGCATGCGCCAACTATAGAAAGTCGTTATGACGTAGAATGTGGATACTTTGTTGATTCCATTTATGAAATAAATCACGTTTTCTAAAAAGTCGTGTTTTTTAAGAAATCACGTAAACCTTCTAGAAGCTGTGATTTTAAAAAACGGGGCAAGTAAGCTTTTCTTATTTCTGGACGCATGCACAAAATATAGAAAGTCGTTATGACGTAGAATGTGCATACTTTGTTGATTCCATTTATGAAATAAATCACATTTTCTAAAAACTCGTGTTTTTTAGGAAATCATGTTAACCTTCTAGAAGCTGTGATTTTAAAAAACGGGGGAAGTAAGCTTTTCTTTTTTCCGGACACATGCAAAAACTTTAGAAAGTCGTTATGACGTAGAATGGGCATACTTTGTTGATTCCATTTATGAAATAAATCATATTTTCTAAAAACTCGTGTTTTTTAGGAAATCATGTAAACCTTCTAGAAGCTGTGATTTTAAAAAACGGGGGAAGTAAGCTTTTCTTATTTCCGGACGCATGCGCAAACTATAGAAAGTCGTTATGATGTAGAAAGTGCATACTTTGTTGATTCCATTGATGAAATAAATCACATTTTCTAAAAACTCATGTTTTTTAAGAAATCACGTAAATCTTCTAGAAGCTGTGATTTTAAAAAACGGGGGAAGTAATGTTTTCTTATTTTTGGACGCATGCGCAAACTATAGAAAGTCGTTATGATGCAGAATGTGCATACTTTGTTTATTCCATTGATGAAATGAATCACATTTTCTAAAAACTCGTGTTTTTTAAGAAATCACGTAAACCTTCTAGAAGATGTGATTTTAAAAAACGGGGGAAGTAAGCTTTTCTTATTTCCGGACGCATGCGCAAACTATAGAAAGTCATCATGATGTAGAACGTGCATACTTTGTTGATTCCATTAATGAAATAAATCACATTTTCTAAAAACTCGTGTTTTTTAAGAAATGACGTAAACCTTCTAGAAGCTGTGATATTAAAAAATGGGGGAAGTAAGCTTTTCTTATTTCCGGACGCATGCGCAAAGTTTAGAAAGTCGTTATGAAGTAGAATGTGCATACTTTGTTGATTCAATTTATGAAATAAATCACATTTTTTAAAAACTCGTGTTTTTTAGCAAATCACGTAAACCTTCTAGAAGCTGTGATTTTAAAAAACGGGGGAAGTAAGCTTTTCTTATTTCCGGACGCATGCGCAAACTATAGAAAGTCGTTATGATGTAGAACGTGCAAACTTTGTTGATTGCATTAATGAAATAAAACACATTTTCTAAAAACTCGTGTTTTTTAAGAAATGACGTAAACCTTCTAGAAGCTGTGATATTAAAAAATGGGGGAAGTAAGCTTTTCTTATTTCCGGACGCATGCGCAAACTATAGAAAGTCGTTATGACGTAGAATGTGCATACTTCGTTGATTCCATTTATGAAAATAATCACATTTTCTAAAAACTCGTGTTTTTTAAGAAATCACGTAAACCTTCTACAAGCTGTGATTTTAAAAAACGGGGGAAGTAAGCTTTTCATATTTCCGGATGCATGCGCAAACTATAGAAAGTCGTTATGAAGTAGAATGTGCATACTTTGTTGATTCAATTTATGAAATAAATCACATTTTCTAAAAACTCATGTTTTTTAAGAAATCACGTAAACCTTCTAGAAGCTGTGATTTTAAAAAACGGGGGAAGTAATCTTTTCTTATTTCCGGATGCATGTGCAAACTATAGAAAGTCGTTATGACGTAGTTTGTGCATACTTTGTTGATTCCATTTATGAAATAAATCATGTTTTCTAAAAACTCGTGTTTTTTAAGAAATCACGTAAAACTTCTAGAAGCTGTGATTTGAAAAAACGGGGGAAGTAAGCTTTTCTTATTTCCGGACGCATCCGCAAACTATAGAAAGTTGTTATGACGTAGAATGTGCATACTTTGTTGATTCAATTTATGAAATAAATCACGTTTTCCACAAATTCAAGTTTTTTAAGAAATCATGTAAACCTTCTAGAAGCTGTGATTTCAAAAAACGGAGGAAGTACGCTTTTCTTATTTCCGGACGCATGCGCAAACTATAGAAAGTTGTTATGACGTAGAATGTGCATACTTTGTTCATTCCATTTATTTAATAAATCACATTTTATAAAAGCTCATGTTTTTTGGGAAATCAGGTAAACCTTCTAGAAGCTGTGATTTTAAAAAACGGGGGAAGTAAGCTTTTCTTATTTCCGGAAGCATGCGCAAACTATGGAAAGTCGTTATGATGTATAACGTGCATACTTTGTTGATTCCATTTATGAAATAAATCACATTTTCTAAAAATTCGTGTTTTTTAGCAAATCATGTAAACCTTCTAGAATCTGTGATTTTAAAAAATCGGGGAAGTAAGATTTTCTTATTTACGGACGCATTCGCAAACTATAGAAAGTTGTTATGACTTAGAATGTGCATACTTTGTTGATTCCATTTATGAAATAAATCACATTTTCTAAAAATTCGTGTTTTTTAAGAAATCACGTAAACCTTCTAGAAGCTGTGATTTTAAAAAACGACGGAAGTAAGCTTTTGTTATTTCCGGACGCATCCGCAAACTATAGAAAGTTGTTATGACGTAGAATGTGCACAAATTGTTTATTCAATTTATGGAATAAATCACATTTTCTAAAAACTCGTGTTTTTTAAGAAATCACGTAAACCTTCTAGAAGCTGTGATTTTAAAAAATGGGGGAAGTAAGCTTTTGTTATTTCTTGACGCATGCGCAAACTATAGAAAGTCGTTATGACATAGAATTTGGATACTTTGTTGATTCCATTTATGAAATAAATTACATTTTCTAAAAACTCGTGTTTTTTAAGAAATCACGTAAGCCTTCCAGAAGCTGTGATTTTAAAAAACGGGGGAAGTAAGCTTTTCTTATTTCTGGACGCATGCGCAAACTATAGAAAGTCGTTATGACGTATAATGTGCATACTTTGTCGATTCTATTTATGAAATAAATCACATTTTCTAAAAACTCATGTTTTTTAAGAAATCACGTAAACCTTCTAGAAGCTGTGATTTTAAAAAACGACGGAAGTAAGCTTTTCTTATTTCCGGACGCATCCGCAAACTATAGAAAGTTCTTATGACGTAGAATGTGCATACTTTGTTTATTCAATATATGGAATAAATCACATTTTCTAAAAACTCGTGTTTTTTAACAAATCACGTAAATCTTCTAGAAGCTGTGATTTTAAAAAACGGGGGAAGTAAGCTTTTCTTATTTCCGGACGCATGCGCAAACTATAGAAAGTCGTTGTGACGTAGAATGTGCATACTTTGTTGATTCCATTTATGAAATAAATCACATTTTCTAAATACTCGTGTTTTTTCAGAAATCATGTAAACCTTCTAGAAGCTGTGATTTTATAAAACAGGGATGTAAGCTTGTCTTATTTCAGGACGCATGGGCAAACTATAGAAAGTCGTTATGACGTAGAATGTGCATACTTTGTTGATTCCATTTATGAAATAAATCACATTTTCTTAAAACTCGTGTTTATTAGGAAATAATGTAAACCTTCTAGAAGCTGTGATTTTAAAAAACGGGGGAAGTAAGCTTTTATTATTTCGGACGCATGCGTAAACTATAGAATGTGCATACTTTGTTGATTCCATTTATGAAATAAATAACATTTTCTAACAACTCGTGTTTTTTCGGAAATCATGTAAACCTTCTAGAAGCTGTGATTTTAAAAAACAGGGGAACTAAACATTTCTTATTTCCGGACCCATGCGCAAACTATAGAAAGTCATTATGACATAGAATTTGGATACTTTGTTGATTCCATTTATCAAATAAATCACATTTTCTAAAAACTCGTGTTTTTTAGGAAATCACGTAAACCTTCTAGAAGCTGTGATTTTAAAAAATGGGAGAAGTAAGCTTTTGTTATTTCCGGAAGCATGCGCAAACTATAGAAAGTCATTATGATGTAGAATGTGCATACTTTGTTGATTCCATTGATGAAATAAATCACATTTTCTAAAAACTCGTGTTTTTTAGGAAATCACGTAAACCTTTTAGAAGCTGTGATTTTAAAAAACGGGAGAAGTAAGCCTTTCTTATTTTCGGACGCATTCGCAAACTATAGAAAGTCGTTATGACGTAGAATGTGCATACTTTGTTGATTCCATTTATGAAATAAATAACATTTTCTAAAAACTCGTGTTTTTTAAGAAATCACGTAAACCTTCTAGAAGCTGTGATTTTAAAAAACGGGAGAAGTAAGCTTTTGTTATTTCCGGAAGCATGCGCAAACTATAGAAAGTCATTATGATGTAGAATGTGCATACTTTGTTGATTCCATTGATGAAATAAATCACATTTTCTAAAAACTCGTGTTTTTTAGGAAATCACGTAAACCTTTTAGAAGCTGTGATTTTAAAAAACGGGAGAAGTAAGCCTTTCTTATTTTCGGACGCATTCGCAAACTATAGAAAGTCGTTATGACGTAGAATGTGCATACTTTGTTGATTCCATTTATGAAATAAATAACATTTTCTAAAAACTCGTGTTTTTTAAGAAATCACGTAAACCTTCTAGAAGCTGTGATTTTAAAGAACGGGGGAAGTAAGCTTTTCTTATTTCCGGACGCATGCGCAAACTATAGAAAGTCGTTATGACCTGGAATGTGCATACTTTAATGATTCCATTTATGAAATAAATCACATTTTCTAAAATCTCGTGTTTTTTAAGAAATCATGTAAACCTTCTAGAAGCTGTGATTTGAAAAAAGAGGGTAAGTAAGCTTTTCTTATTTCCGGACGCATGCACAAACTATAGAAAGTCGTTAAGACGTATAATGTGCATACTTTGTTGATTCCATTTATGAAATAAATCACATTTCCTAAAAACTCGTGTTTTTTAGGAAATCATGTAAACCTGGTAGAAGCTGTGATTTTAAAAAATGGGGGAAGTAAGCTTTTCTTATTTCCAGGCGCATGCGAAAACTATAGAAAGTCTTTATGACGTATAATGTCCATACTCTGTGGATTCCATTTATGAAATAAATCACATTTTCTAAAAACTCGTGTTTTTTAAGAAATCACGTAAACCTTCTAGAAGCTGTGATTTGAAAAAACGGGAGAAGTAAGCTTTTCTTATTTCCGGATGCAATCGCAAACATTAGAAAGTCGTTATGACATAGAATGTGCATACTTTGTTGATTCCATTTATGAAATAAATCAAATTTTCTAAAAACTCCTGTTTTTTAAGAAATCACGTAAACCTTCTAGAAGCTGTGATTTGAAAAAACGGGGGAAGTAAGCTTTTCTTATTTCCGGACGCATGCGCCAACTATAGAAAGTCGTTATGACGTAGAATGTGGATACTTTGTTGATTCCATTTATGAAATAAATCACATTTTCTAAAGAGTCGTGTTTTTTAAGAAATCACGTAAACCTTCTAGAAGCTGTGATTTTAAAAAACGGGGCAAGTAAGCTTTTCTTATTTCTGGACGCATGCGCAAAATATAGAAAGTCGTTATGACGTAGAATGTGCATACTTTGTTGATTCCATTTATGAAATAAATCACATTTTCTAAAAACTCGTGTTTTTAAAGAAATCATGTAAACCTTCTAGAAGCTGTGATTTGAAAAAACGGGGGGAAGTAATCTTTTCTTATTGCCGGATGCGTTCGCAAACTATAGAAAGTCGTTATGACGTAGAATGTGTATACTTTGTTAATTCCATTTACGAAAGAAATCACATTTTCTAAAAACTCGTGTTTTTTAAGAAATCATGTAAACCTTCTAGAAGCCGTGATTTTAAAAAAATGGGGGAAGTAAGCTTTTCTTATTTCCGGACGCATGCGCAATCTATAGAAAGTCGTAATGATGTAGAATGTGCATACTTTGTTGATTCCATTTATGAAGTAAATCACATTTTCTAAAAATCGTGTTTTTTAAGAAAACATGTAAACCTTCTAGAAGCTGTGATTTAAAAAAATGGGGGAAGTAAGCTTTTCTTATTTACGGAAGCATGCGCAATCTATAGAAAGTCGTTATGACGTAGAATGTGCAGATTTTGTTGATTCCATTTATGAAATAAATCAAATTTTCTAAAAACTCATGTTTTTTAACAAATCATGTAAACCTTCGAGAAGCTGTGATTTTAAAAAACGGGGGAAGTAAGCTTTTCTTATTTCCGGACGCACGCGCAATCTATAGAAAGTCGTTATGACGTAGAATGTGCATACTTTGTTGATTTCATTTATGAAATAAATCACATTTTCTAAAAACTCGTGTTTTTTAACAAATCATGTAAACCTTCTAGAAGCTATGATTTTAAAAAACGGGCAAAGTAAGCTTTTCTTATTTCCAGATGCATGCGCAAAGTATAGAAAGTCGTTATGACGTAGAATGTGCATAGTTTATTGATTCCATTTATGAAATAAATAACATTTCCTAAAAACTTGTGTTTTTTAAGAAACTATGTAAACCTTCTAGAAGATGTCATTTTAAAAAACTGGGGAAGTAAGCTTTTCTTATTTTCGGACGCATGCACAAACTATAGAAAGTCGTTATGACGTAGAATGTGCATACTTCGTTGATTCCGTTTACGAAATAAATAAGATTTTCTAAATACTCGTGTTTTTTAAGAAATCATGTAAACCTTCTAGAAGCTGGGATTTTAAAAAACGGGGGAAGTAAGGGTTTCTTATTTGCGGACACATGCGCAAACTATAGAAAGTCGTTATGACGTAGAATGTGCATACTTTCTTGATTCCATTTATGAAATAAATCACATTTTCTAAAAACTCGTGTTTTTTAAGAAATCACGTAAACCTTCTAGAAGGTGTGATTTTAAAAAACAGGGGAAGTAAGCTTTTCTTATTTCCGGACGCATGTGCAAACTATAGAAAGACGTTATGACGTAGAATGTGCATACTTTGTTGATTCCATTTATGAAATAAATAAAATTTTCTAAAAAGTCGTGTTTTTTAAGAAATCATGTAAACCTTCTAGAAGCTGTGATTTTAAAAAACGGGGGAAGTAAGCGTTTCTTATTTCCGGACGCATGCGCAAACTATAGAAAGTCGTTATGACGTAGAATGTGCATACTTTGTTGATTCCATTTATGAAATAAGTCACATTTTCTAAAAACTTGTGTTTTTTAAGAAATCATGTAAACCTTCTAGAAGCTATGATTTTAAAAAACGGGGGAAGTAAGCTTTTCTTATTTCCGGACGGATGCGCAAACTGTAGAAAGATGTTATGATGTAGAATGTGCATACTTTGTTTATTCCATTTATGAAATAAATCACATTTTCTAAAAACTCGTGTTTTTTAAGAAATCATGTAAACCTTCTGGAAGCTGTGATTTAAAAAAATGGGGGAAGTAAGCTTTTCTTATTTCCGGACGCATGCGCAATCTATAGAAAGTTGTTATGACGTAGAATGTGCATACTTTGTTGATTCCATTTATGAAATAAATCACATTTTCTAAAAACTCGTGTTTTTTAAGAAATCATGTAAACCTTCTAGAAGCTGTGATTTTGAAAAACGGTCGAAGTAAGCTTTTCTTATTTCCGGACGGATGCGCAATCTATAGAAAGTCGTTATGACGTAGAATATGCATACTTTGTTGATTCAATTTTTTAAATAAATTACATTTTCTAAAAACTTGTATTTTTTAAGAAATCATGTAAACCTTCTAGAAGCTGTGATTTAAAGAAACGGGGGAAGTAAGCTTTTCTTATTTCCGGATGCATGCGCAATTTATAGAAAGTCGTTATGACGTAGAATGTGCATACTTTGTTGATTCCATTTATGAAATAAATCACATTTTCTAAAAACTCATGTTTTTTAACAAATCATGTAAACCTTGTAGAACCTGTGATTTTAAAAAACGGGGCAAGTAAGCTTTTCCTATTTCCGGACGCATGCGCAATCGATAGAAAGTCGTTATGACGTAGAATGTGCATACTTTGTTGATTCCATTTGTGAAATAAATCACATTTTCTAAAAACTCGTGTTTTTTAAGAAATCATGTAAACCTTCTAGAAGCCGTGATTTAAAAAAACGGTGGAAGTAAGCTTTTCTTATTTCCGGACGGATGCGCAATCTATAGAAAGTCATTATGATGTAGAAGGTGCATACTTTGTTGATTCCATTTTTTAAATAAATCACATTTTCTTAAAACTCCTGTTTTTTAACAAATCATGTAAACCTTCGAGAAGCTGCGATTTTAAAAAACGGGGGAAGTAAACTTTTCTTATATCCGGACGCATGCGCAATCTATAGAAAGTCGTTATGACATAGAATGTGCATACTTTGTTTATTACATTTATGAAATAAATCACATTTTCTAAAAACTCGTGTTTTTTAACAAATCATGTAAACCTTATAGAAGCTGTGATTTTAAAAAATGGTGGAAGTAAGCTTTTCTTATCTCCGGACAGATGCGCAATCTATAGAAAGTCGTTATGACGTAGAATGTGCATACTTTGTTGATTCCATTAATGAAATGAATCACATTTTCTAAAAACTCATGTTTTTTAAGAAATCATGTAAAGCTTCTAGAAGCTGTGATTTTAAAAAACAGGGGAAGTAAGCTTTTCCTATTTCCCGACGGATGCGCAATCTATAGAAAGTCGTTATGACGTAGAATGTGGATACTTTGTTGATCCCATTTTTGAAATAAATCACATTTTCTAAAAACCCGTGTTTTTTAACAAATCACGTAAACCTTCTAGAAGCTGTGATTTTAAAAAACGGCGGAGTTAAGCTTTTATTATTTCCGGATGCATGCGCAATCTACAGAAAGTCGTTATGACATAGAATGTGCATACTTTGTTGATTCCATTTACGAAATAAATCACATTTTCTAAAAACTCGTGTTTTTTAACAAATCATGTAAACATTCTAGATGCTATGATTTAAAGAAACGGGGGAAGTAAGCTTTTCTTATTTCCGGACGCATGCACAATCTATAGAAAGTCGTTATGACGTAGAATGTGCATACTTTGTTGATTCCATTTATGAAATAAATCACATTTTCTAAAAACTCGTGTTTTTTAAGAAATCATGTAAACCTTCTAGGAGCTGTGATTTAAAGAAACGGGGGAAGTAAGCTTTTCTTATTTCCGGATGCATGCGCAATTTATAGAAAGTCATTATGACGTAGAATGTGCATAGTTTGTTGATTCCATTTGTGAAATAAATCACATTTTCTAAAAGCTCGTGTTTTTTAAGAAATCATGTAAACCTTCTAGAAGCCGTGATTTTAAAAAAACGGGGGAAGTAAGCTTTTCTTATTTCCGGACGCATGCACAATCTATAGAAAGTTGTTATGACCTAGAATGTGCATACTTTGTTGATTCCATTTATGAAGTAAATCACATTTTCTAAAAAATCGTGTTTTTTAAGAAATCATGTAAACCTTCTAGAAGCTGTGATTTAAAAAAACGGGGGAAGTAAGCTTTTCTTATTTACGGAAGCATGCGCAATCTATAGAAAGTCGTTATGACGTAGAATGTGCATACTTTGTTCATTACATTTATGAAATAAATTACATTTTCCAAAAACTCGTGTTTTATAAGGAATCATGCAAACCTTCGAGAAGCTGTGATTTTGAAAAATGGTCGAAGTAAGCTTTTCTTATTTCCGGACGGATGCACAATCTATAGAAAGTCGTTATTACGTAGAATGTGCATACTTTGTTGATTCCATTTTTTTAATAGATCACATTTTCTACAAACTCGTGTTTTTTAACAAATCATGTAAACCTTCGAGAAGCTGTGATTTTAAAAAACGGGGGAAGTAAGCTTTTCTTATTTCCGGACGCATGCGCAATCTATAGAAAGTCGTTATGACATAGAATGTGCATACTTTGTTGATTCCATTTATGAAATAAATCACATTTTCTAAAAACTCGTGTTTTTTAACAAATCATGTAAACCTTCTAGAAGCTGTGATGCTAAAAAACAGGGAAAGTAAGCTTTTCTTATTTTCGGACGCATGCGCAATCTATAGAAAGTCGATATGATGTAGAATGTGCATACTTTGTTGATTCCATTTATGAAATAAATCAAATTTTCTAAAAACTCGTGTTTTTTAAGAAATCATGTAAACCTTCTAGAAGCTTTGATTTTTAAAAACGGGCAAAGTAAGCTTTTCTTATTTCCGGACGCATGCGCAAACTATAGAAAGTCGTTATGACGTAGAATGTGCATAGTTTGTTGATTCCAATTATGAAATAAATAACATTTCCTAAAACCTCGTGTTTTTTAAGAAACTATGTAAACCTTCTAGAAGCTGTGATTTT
The DNA here is from genome assembly GCA_027924585.1 of Larix kaempferi. Lineage (NCBI taxonomy): Eukaryota > Viridiplantae > Streptophyta > Pinopsida > Pinales > Pinaceae > Larix > Larix kaempferi. Next base: position 5,151,468 of record BSBM01001417.1, on the reverse strand, counting down.
AAAAAACGGGGGAAGTAACCTTTTCTTATTTTCGGACGCATGCACAAACTATAGAAAGTCGTTATCATGTACAATGTGCATACTTTGTAGATTCGATTTATGAAATAAATAGCATTTTCTAAAAACTCATTTTTTAAGAAATCATGTGGACCTTCTAGAAGCTGGGATTTTAAAAAACGGGGGAAGTAAGCGTTTCTTATTTCCGGACGCATGCGCAAACTATAGAAAGTCGTTATGACGTAGAATGTGCATACTTTGTTGATTCCATTTATGAAATAAATCACATTTTCTAAAAACTCGTGTTTTTTAAGAAATCACGTAAACCTTCTAGAAGCTGTGATTTTAAAAAACGGGGGAAGTAAGCTTTTCTTATTTTCGGAGCATGCGCAAACTATAGAAAGACGTTATGACGTAGAATGTGCATACTTTGTTGATACCATTTATGAAATAAATCACATATTCTAAAAACTCGTGTTTTTTAAGAAATCACGTAAACCTTCTAGAAGCTGTGATTTTAAAAAATGGGAGAAGTAAGCGTTTCTTATTTCCGGACGCATGCGCAAACTATAGAAAGTCATTATGACCTATAATGTGCATACATTGTTGATTCCATTTATGAAATAAATCACATTTTCTAAAAACACGTGTTTTTTAAGAAATCACGTAAACCTTCTAGAAGCTGTGATTTTAAAGAACGGGGCAAGTAAGCTTTTCTTATTTCCGGACGCATGCGCAAACTATAGAAAGTCGTTATGACCTGGAATGTGCATACTTTGTTGATTCCATTTATGAAATAAATCACATTTTCTAAAAACTCGTGTTTTTTAAGAAATCATGTAAACCTTCTAGAAGCTGTGATTTGAAAAAAGAGGGGAAGTAAGCTTTTCTTATTTCCGGACGCATGCACAAACTATAGAAAGTCGTTAAGACGTATAATGTGCATACTTTGTTGATTCCATTTATGAAATAAATGACATTTCCTAAAAACTCGTGTTTTTTAGGAAATCATGTAAACCTGGTAGAAGCTGTGATTTTAAAAAATGGGGGAAGTAAGCTTTTCTTATTTCTGGGCGCATGCGAAAACTATAGAAAGTCGTTATGACGTATAATGTCCATACTCTGTGGATTCCATTTATGAAATAAATCACATTTTCTAAAAACTCGTTTTTTTTAAGAAATCACGTAAGCCTTCTAGAAGCTGTGATTTGAAAAAACGGGAGAAGTAAGCTTTTCTTATTTCCTGATGCAATCGCAAACATTAGAAAGTCGTTATGACATAGAATGTGCATACTTTGTTGATTCCATTTATGAAATAAATCAAATTTTCTAAAAACTCATGTTTTTTAAGAAATCACGTAAACCTTCTAGAAGCTGTGATTTGAAAAAACGGGGGAAGTAAGCTTTTCTTATTTCCGGACGCATGCGCCAACTATAGAAAGTCGTTATGACGTAGAATGTGGATACTTTGTTGATTCCATTTATGAAATAAATCACATTTTCTAAAAAGTCGTGTTTTTTAAGAAATCACGTAAACCTTCTAGAAGCCGTGATTTTAAAAAACGGGGCAAGTAAGCTTTTCTTATTTCTGGACGCATGCGCAAAATATAGAAAGTCGTTATGACGTAGAATGTGCATACTTTGTTGATTCCATTTATGAAATAAATCACATTTTCTAAAAACTCGTGTTTTTTAGGAAATCATGTTAACCTTCTAGAAGCTGTGATTTTAAAAAACGGGGGAAGTAAGCTTTTCTTTTTTCCGGACACATGCAAAAACTTTAGAAAGTCGTTATGACGTAGAATGGGCATACTTTGTTGATTCCATTTATGAAATAAATCATATTTTCTAAAAACTCGTGTTTTTTAGGAAATCATGTAAACCTTCTAGAAGCTGTGATTTTAAAAAACGGGGGAAGTAAGCTTTTCTTATTTCCGGATGCATGCGCAAACTATAGAAAGTCGTTATGATGTAGAAAGTGCATACTTTGTTGATTCCATTGATGAAATAAATCACATTTTCTAAAAACTCATGTTTTTTAAGAAATCATGTAAATCTTCTAGAAGCTGTGATTTTAAAAAACGGGGGAAGTAATGTTTTCTTATTTTCGGACGCATGCGCAAACTATAGAAAGTCGTTATGATGCAGAATGTGCATACTTTGTTTATTCCATTGATGAAATGAATCACATTTTCTAAAAACTCGTGTTTTCTAAGAAATCACGTAAACCTTCTAGAAGATATGATTTTAAAAAACGAGGGAAGTAAGCTTTTCTTATTTCCGGACGCATGCGCAAACTATAGAAAGTCATCATGATGTAGAACGTGCATACTTTGTTGATTCCATTAATGAAATAAATCACATTTTCTAAAAACTCATGTTTTTTAAGAAATGACGTAAACCTTCTAGAAGCTGTGATATTAAAAAATGGGGGAAGTAAGCTTTTCTTATTTCCGGACGCATGCGCAAAGTTTAGAAAGTCGTTATGAAGTAGAATGTGCATACTTTGTTGATTCAATTTATGAAATAAATCACATATTTTAAAAACTCGTGTTTTTTAGCAAATCACGTAAACCTTCTAGAAGCTGTGATTTTAAAAAACGGGGGGAAGTAAGCTTTTCTTATTTCCGGACGCATGCGCAAACTATAGAAAGTCGTTATGATGTAGAACGTGCATACTTTGTTGATTGCATTAATGAAATAAAACACATTTTCTAAAAACTCGTGTTTTTTAAGAAATGACGTAAACCTTCTAGAAGCTGTGATATTAAAAAATGGGGGAAGTAAGCTTTTCTTATTTCCGGACGCATGCGCAAACTATAGAAAGTCGTTATGACGTAGAATGTGCATACTTCGTTGATTCCATTTATGAAAATAATCACATTTTCTAAAAACTCGTGTTTTTTAAGAAATCACGTAAACCTTCTAGAAGCTGTGATTTTAAAAAACGGGGGAAGTAAGCTTTTCCTATTTCCGGATGCATGCGCAAACTATAGAAAGTCGTTATGAAGTAGAATGTGCATACTTTGTTGATTCAATTTATGAAATAAATCACATTTTCTAAAAACTCATGTTTTTTAAGAAATCACGTAAACCTTCTAGAAGCTGTGATTTTAAAAAACGGGGGGAAGTAATCTTTTCTTATTTCCGGATGCATGTGCAAACTATAGAAAGTCGTTATGACGTAGTTTGTGCATACTTTGTTGATTCCATTTATGAAATAAATCATGTTTTCTAAAAACTCGAGTTTTTTAAGAAATCACGTAAACCTTCTAGAAGCTGTGATTTGAAAAAACGGGGGAAGTAAGCTTTTCTTATTTCCGGACGCATCCGCAAACTATAGAAAGTTGTTATGACGTAGAATGTGCATACTTTGTTGATTCAATTTATGAAATAAATCACGTTTTCCACAAATTCAAGTTTTTTAAGAAATCATGTAAACCTTCTAGAAGCTGTGATTTCAAAAAACGGAGGAAGTACGCTTTTCTTATTTCCGGACGCATGCGCAAACTATAGAAAGTCATTATGATGTATAACGTGCATACTTTGTTGATTCCATTTATGAAATAAATCACATTTTCTAAAAATTCGTGTATTTTAGCAAATCATGTAAACCTTCTAGAAGCTCTGATTTTAAAAAATTGGGGAAGTAAGATTTTCTTATTTACGGACGCATTCGCAAACTATAGAAAGTTGTTATGACGTAGAATGTGCATACTTTGTTGATTCCATTTATGAAATAAATCACATTTTCTAAAAATTCGTGTTTTTTAAGAAATCACGTAAACCTTCTAGAAGCTGTGATTTTAAAAAACGACGGAAGTAAGCTTTTCTTATTTCCGGACGCATCCGCAAACTATAGAAAGTTGTTATGACGTAGAATGTGCATAAATTGTTTATTCAATTTATGGAATAAATCACATTTTCTAAAAACTCGTGTTTTTTAAGAAATCACGTAAACCTTCTAGAAGCTGTGATTTTAAAAAACGGGGGAAGTAAGCTTTTGTTATTTCTGGACGCATGCGCAAACTATAGAAAGTCGTTATGACATAGAATTTGGATACTTTGTTGATTCCATTTATGAAATAAATTACATTTTCTAAAAACTCGTGTTTTTTAAGAAATCACGTAAGCCTTCCAGAAGCTGTGATTTTAAAAAACGGGGGAAGTAAGCTTTTCTTATTTCTGGACGCATGCGCAAACTATAGAAAGTCGTTATGACGTATAATGTGCATACTTTGTCGATTCTATTTATGAAATAAATCACATTTTCTAAAAACTCGTGTTTTTTAAGAAATCACGTAAACCTTCTAGAAGCTGTGATTTTAAAAAACGACGGAAGTAAGCTTTTCTTATTTCCGGACGCATCCGCAAACTATAGAAAGTCGTTATGACGTAGAATGTGCATACTTTGTCTATTCAATTTATGGAATAAATCACATTTTCTAAAAACTCGTGTTTTTTAACAAATCACGTAAACCTTCTAGAAGCTGTGATTTTAAAAAACGGGGGAAGTAAGCTTTTCTTATTTCCGGACGCATGCGAAAACTATAGAAAGTCGTTGTGACGTAGAATGTGCATACTTTGTTGATTCCATTTATGAAATAAATCACATTTTCTAAATACTCGTGTTTTTTGAGAAATCATGTAAACCTTCTAGAAGCTGTGATTTTAAAAAACAGGGATGTAAGCTTGTCTTATTTCAGGACGCATGGGCAAACTATAGAAAGTCGTTATGACGTAGAATGTGCATACTTTGTTGATTCCATTTATGAAATAAATCACATTTTCTTAAAACTCGTGTTTATTAGGAAATCATGTAAACCTTCTAGAAGCTGTGATTTTAAAAAACGGGGGAAGTAAGATTTTATTATTTCGGACGCATGAGTAAACTATAGAATGTGCATACTTTGTTGATTCAATTTATGAAATAAATAACATTTTCTAACAACTCGTGTTTTTTCGGAAATCATGTAAACCTTCTAGAAGCTGTGATTTTAAAAAACAGGGGAAGTAAACATTTCTTATTTCCAGACCCATGCGCAAACTATAGAAAGTCATTATGACATAGAATGTGGATACTTTGTTGATTCCATTTATCAAATAAATCACATTTTCTAAAAACTCGTGTTTTTTAGGAAATCACGTAAACCTTCTAGAAGCTGTGATTTTAAAAAACGGGAGAAGTAAGCTTTTGTTATTTCCGGAAGCATGCGCAAACTATAGAAAGTCATTATGATGTAGAATGTGCATACTTTGTTGATTCCATTGATGAAATAAATCACATTTTCTAAAAACTCGTGTTTTTTAGGAAATCACGTAAACCTTTTAGAAGCTGTGATTTTAAAAAACGGGAGAAGTAAGCCTTTCTTATTTTCGGACGCATTCGCAAACTATAGAAAGTCGTTATGACGTAGAATGTGCATACTTTGTTGATTCCATTTATGAAATAAATCACATTTTCTAAAAACTCGTGTTTTTTGAGAAATCATGTAAACCTTCTAGAAGCTGTGATTTTAAAAAACAGGGATGTAAGCTTGTCTTATTTCCGGACGCATGGGCAAACTAGAAGCTGAGTATTTTAGAAGCTGTGATTTTAAAAAACCGGGGAAGTAAGCTTTTCTTATTTCCGGACGCATGCGCAAACTATAGAAAGTCGTTGTGACGTAGAATGTGCATACTTTGTTGATTCCATTTATGAAATAAATCACATTTTCTAAATACTCGTGTTTTTTGAGAAATCATGTAAACCTTCTAGAAGCTGTGATTTTAAAAAACAGGGATGTAAGCTTGTCTTATTTCCGGACGCATGGGCAAACTATAGAAAGTCGTTATGACGTAGAATGTGCATACTTTGTTGATTCCATTTATGAAATAAATCACATTTTCTTAAAACTCGTGTTTTTTAGGAAATCATGTAAACCTTCTATAAGCTGTGATTTTAAAAAACGGGGAAAGTAAGCTTTTATTATTTCGGACGCATGCGTAAACTATAGAATGTGCATACTTTGTTGATTCCATTTATGAAATAAATAACATTTTCTAACAACTTGGGTTTTTTCCGAAATCATGTAAACCTTCTAGAAGCTGTGATTTTAAAAAACAGGGGAAGTAAACATTTCTTATTTCCGGACGCATGCGCAAACTATAGAAAGTCATTATGACATAGAATGTGGATACTTTGTTGATTCCATTTATCAAATAAATCACATTTTCTAAAAACTCGTGTTTTTTAGGAAATCACGTAAACCTTCTAGAAGCTGTGATTTTAAAAAACGGGAGAAGTAAGCTTTTCTTATTTCCGGAAGCATGCGCAAACTATAGAAAGTCATTATGATGTAGAATGTGCATACTTTGTTGATTCCATTGATGAAATAAATCACATTTTCTAAAAACTCGTGTTTTTTTAGAAATCATGTAAACCTTCTAGAAGATGTGATTTTAAAAAACTGGGGAAGTAAGCTTTTCTTATTTTTGGACGCATGCGCAAACTATAGAAATTCGTTATGACGTAGAATGTGCATACTTTGTTGATTCCATTTATGAAATAAATCACATTTTCTAAAAACTCTTGTTTTTTGAGAGATCACGTAAACCTTCTAGAAGCTGTGATTTTAAATAACGGGGGAAGTAAGCTTTTCTTATTTCCGGACACATGCACAAACTATAGAAAGTCGTTATGACATAGAATTTGCATACTTTGTTGATTCCATTTATGAAATAAATTACATTTTCTAATAACTCGTGTTTTTTAAGAAATCACGTAAACCTTCTAGAAGCTGTGATTTTAAAAAACAGGGGAAGTAAGCCTTTCTTATTTCCGGACGTATGCGAAAACTATAGAAAGTCGTTATGACGTAGAATGTGCATACTTTGTTGATTCCATTTATGAAATAAATCACATTTTCTAAAAACTCGTGTTTTTTGAGAGATCACGTAAATCTTCTAGAAGCTGTGATTTTAAAAAACGGGGGAAGTAAGCTTTTCTTATTTCCGCACGCATGCGCAAACTATAGAAAGTCGTTGTGACGTAGAATGTGCATACTTTGCTGATTCCATTTATCAAATAAATCACATTTTCTAAAAACTCGTGTTTTTTAGAAAATAACGTAAACCTTCTAGAAGCTGTGATTTTAAAAAACGGGGGGAAGTAAGCTTTTCTTATTTCCGTACGCATGCGCAAACTATAGAAAGTTGTTATGACGTAGAATGTGCATACTTTGTTGATTCCATTTATGAAATAAATCACATTTTCGAAAAACTCGTGTTTTTTTAGAAATCATGTAAACCTTCTAGAAGCTGTGATTTTAAAAAGCAGGGATGTAAGCTTGTCTTATTTCCGGACGCAGGGGCAAACTATAGAAAGTCGTTATGACATAGAATGTGCATACTTTGTTGATTCCATTTATGAAATAAATCACATTTTCCATAAACTCGTGTTTTTTAAGAAATCACGTAAACCTTCTAGAAGATGTGATTTTAAAAAATGGGGAAAGTAAGCTTTTCTTATTTCCGTACCCATGCGCAAACTATAGAAAGCTGTTAAGACGTAGAATGTGCATAATTTGTTGATTCCATTTATGAAATAAATAACATTTTCTCAAAACTCGTGTTTTTTAAGAAATCATGTAAACCTTCCAGAAGGTGTGATTTTAAAAAATGGGGAAAGTAAGCTTTTCTTATTTCCGTACGCATGCGCAAACTATAGAAATTCGTTATGACGTAGAATGTGCATACTTTGTTGATTCCATTTATTAAATAAATCACATTTTCTAAAAACTCGTGTTTTTTGAGAAATCATGTAAACCTTCTAGAAGCTGTGATTTTAAAAAACAGAGATGTAAGCTTGTATTATTTCCGGACGCATGGGAAAACTATAGAAAGTCGTTATGACGTAGAATGTGCATACTTTGTTGATTCCATTTATGAAATAAATCACATTTTCTGAAAACTCGTCTCTTTTAGGAAATCATGTAAACCTTCTAGAAGCTGTGATTTTAAAAAACAGGGGAAGTAAGCTTTTCTTATTTCCGGACTCATGCGCAAACTATAGAAAGGCATTATGACGTAGAATGTGCATAGTTTGTTGATTCCATTTATGAAAAAATAACATTTTCTAAAAACTCGTGTTTTTTCAGAAATCATGTAAACCTTCTAGAAGTTGTGATTTTAAAAAACGGGGGAAGTAAACATTTCTTATTTTCGGACGCATGCGCAAACTATAGAAAGTCCTTATGACATAGAATGTGGATACTTTGTTGATTCCATTTATGAAATAAATCACATTTTCTAAAAACTCATGTTTTTTAGGAAATCACGTAAACCTTCTAGAGGATGTGATTCTAAAAAATGGGAGAAGTAAGCGTTTCTTATTTCCGGACGCATGCGCAAACTATAGAAAGTCATTATGACCTAGAATGTGCATACTTTGTTGATTCCATTTATGAAATAAATAACATTTTCTCAAAACTCGTGTTTTTTAGGAAATCATGTAAACCTTCTAGAAGCTGTGATTTTAAAAAACGGGGGAAGTAAGCTTTTCTTATATCGAGACACATGGGAAAACTATAGAAAGTCATTGTGACGTAGAATGTGCATAATTTGTTGATTCCATTTATGAAATAAATCACATTTTCTAAAAACTCGTGTTTTTTAGGAAATCATGTAAACATTCCAGAAGCTGTGATTTTAAAAAACGAGGGAAGTAAGCTGTTCTTATTTCTGGAGGCATGCGAAAACTATAGAAAGTCATTATGACATAGAATGTGCATACTTTGTTGATTCCATTTATGAAATAAATCACATTTTCTAAAAATTCGTGTTTTTTAGGAAATCACGTAAACCTTCGAAATTCTGTGATTTTAAAAAACGGGGGAAGTAAGCTTTTCTTATTTCCGGACGCATGCGCAAACTATATAAAGTCGTTGTGACGCAGAATGTGCATACTTTGTTGATTCCATTTATGAAATAAATCACATTTTCTAAAAACTCGCGTTTTTTAGGAAATCACGTAAACCTTCTAGAAGCTGTGATTTTAAAAAACAAGGATGTAAGCTTGTCTTATTTCTGGACGCATGGGCAAACTATAGAAAGTCGTTATGAAATAGAATGTGCATACTTTGTTGATTCCATTTATGAAATAAATCACATTTTCCATAAACTCGTGTTTTTTAAGAAATCACGTAAACCTTCTAGAAGCTGTGATTTTAAAGAATGGGGGAAGTAAGCTTTTCTTATTTCCGGACGCATGCGCAAACTATAGAAAGTCGTTATGACGTAGAACGTGCATACTTTGTTGATTCCACTTATAAAATAAATCACATTTTCTAAAAACTCGTGTTTTTTAGGAAATCATGTAAACCTTCTAGAAGCTGTGATTTTAAAAAACGGGGGAAGGAAGCTTTTCTTATTTCTGGAGGCATGCGAAAACTATAGAAAGTCATTATGACATAGAATGTGCATACTTTGTTGATTTGATTTATGAAATAAATCACATTTTCTAAAAACTCGTGTTTTTTGAGAGATCACGTAAACCTTCTAGAAGCTGTGATTTTAAAAAACGGGGGAAGTAAGATTTTCTTATTTCTGGACGCATGCGCAAACTATAGAAAGTCGTTGTGACGTAGAATGTGCATACTTTGTTGATTCCATTTATGAAATAAATCACATTTTCTAAAAACTCGTGTTTTTTAGGAAATCACGTAAACTTTCTGGAAGCTGTGATTTTAAAAAACGGGAGAAGTAAGCTTTTCTTATTTTCGGACACATTCGCTAACTATAGAAAGTCGTTATGACGTAGAATGTGCATACTTTGTTTATTCCATTTATGAAATAAAACACATTTTCTAAAAACTCGTGTTTTTTAAGAAAGCATGTAAACCTTCTAGAAGCTGTGATTTTAAAAAACGAGGGAAGTAAGCTTTTGTTATTTCCGGACGCATGCGCAAACTATAGAAAGTCGTTATGACGTAGAATGTGCATACTTTGTTGATTCCATTTATGAAATAAATAACATTTTCTCAAAACTCATGTTTTTTAGGAAATCATGTAAACCTTCTAGAAGCTGTGATTTTAAAAAACGGGGGAAGTAAGCTTTTCTTATTTCGAGACACATTGGCAAACTATAGAAATTCTTTGTGACATAGAATGTGCATACTTTGTTGATAACATTTATGAAATAAATCACATTTTCTAAAAAATCGTGTTTTTTAGGAAATCATGTAAACCTTCTAGAAGCTGTGATTTAAAAAAACGGGGGAAGTAAGCTTTTCTTATTTCCGGACGCATGCGCAAACTATAGAAAGTCATTATGAAATAGAATGTGCATACTTTGTTGATTCGATTTATGAAATAAATCACATTTTCTAAAAACTCGTTTTTTTTAGGAAATCACAAAAACCTTCTCGAAGCTGTGATTTTAAAAAACAGGGGAAGTAAGCTTTTCATATTTCCGGACACATGCGCAAAGTATAGAAAGTCGTTATGACGTAGAATGTCCATACTTTGTTGATTCCATTTATGAAATAAATCACATTTTCTAAAAACTCGTGTTTTTTAAGAAATCACGTAAACCTTCTAGAAGCTGTGATTTTAAGAAACGGGGAAAGTAAGCTTTTCTTATTTCCGGACGCATCCACAAACTATAGAAAGTCGTTGTGACGCAGAATGTGCATACTTTGTTGATTCCATTTATGAAATAAATCACATTTTCTAAAAACTCTTGTTTTTTGAGAAATCATGTAAACCTTCTAGAAGCTGTGATTTTAAAAAACGGGGAAAGTAAGGTTTTCTTATTTCCGGACGCATTTGCAAACTATAGAAAGTCGTTATGACGTAGAATGTGCATAATTTGTTGATTCCATTTATGAAATAAATCACATTTTCCAAAAAATCTTGTTTTTTGAGAGATCACGTAAACCTTCTAGAAGATGTGATTTTAAAAAACGGGGAAGTAAGCTTTTCTTATTTCGAGACACATGGGAAAACTATACAAAGTCATTGTGATGTAGAACGTGCATACCTTGTTGATTCCATTTATGAAATAAATCACATTTTCTAAAAACTCCCGTTTTTTAGGAAATCATGTAAACCTTCCAGAAGCTGTGATTTTAAAAAACGGGGGGAAGTAAGCTTGTCTTATTTCCGGACGCATGGGCAAACTATAGAAAGTCGTTATGACATAGAATGTGCATACTTTGTATATTCCATTTATGAAATAAATCACATTTTCTAAAAACTCGTGTTTTTTAGGAAATCATGTAAACCTTCTCGAAGCTGTGATTTTAAAAAACGGGGGATGTAAGCTTTTCTTATTTCCGGACGCATGCGCAAACTATAGAAAGTCATTATGAAATAGAATGTGCATACTTTGTTGATTCGATTTATGAAATAAATCACATTTTCTCAAAACTCGTGGTTTTTAGGAAATCATGTAAACCTTCTAGAAGCTGTGATTTTAAAAAACGGGAGAAGTAAGCTTTTCTTATTTCCGGACGCATGCACAAAGTATAGAAAGTCATTATGATGTAGAATGTGCATACTTTGTTGATTCCATTTATGAAATAAATAACATTTTCTAAAAACTTGTGTTTTTTGAGAGATCACGTAAACCTTCTAGAAGCTGTGATTTTAAAAAATGGGGTAAGTAAGCTTTTCTAATTTCCGGGCACATGCGCAAACTATAGAAAGTCGTTGTGACGTAGAATGTGCAAACCTTCTAGAAGAATTGATTTTAAAAAATGGGAGAAGTAAGCTTTTCTTATTTCCGGACGCATGAGAAAACTATAGAAAGTCGTTATGACGTAGAATGTGCATACTTTGTTGATTCCATTTATGAAATAAATCACATTTTCTAAAAACTCATGTTTTTTGAGAGATCACGTAAACCTTCTAGAAGCTGTGATTTTAAAAAACGGGGGAAGTAAGCTTTTCTTATTTCCGGACACATGCGCAAACTATAGAAAGTCGTTGTGACGTAGAATGTGCATACATTATTGATTCCATTTATGAAATAAATCACATTTTCTAAAAACTCGTGTTTTTTAGGAAATCACGTAAACCTTCTAGAAGCTGTGACTTTAAAAAACGGGGGAAGTAAGCTTTTCTTATTTCTGGATGCATGCGCAAACTATAGAAAGTCGTTATGATGTAGAATGTGCATACTTTGTTGATTCCATTGATGAAATAAATCACATTTTCTAAAAACTCATGTTTTTTAAGAAATCACGAAAACCTTATAGAAGCTGTGATTTTAAAAAATGGGGAAAGTAAGCTTTTCTTATTTCCGTATGCATGCGCAAACTATAGAAAGTCGTTATGACGTAGAATGTGCATACTTTGTTGATTCCATTTATGAAATAAATCACATTTTCTAAAAACTCATGTGTTTTGAGAAATCATGTAAACCTTTTAGAAGCTGTGATTTTAAAAAACGGGGGAAGTAAGATTTTCTTATTTGGGGACGCCTGCGCAAACTATAGAAAGTCGTTGTGACGTAGAATGTGCATACTTTGTTGATTTCATTTATGAAATAAATAACATTTTCTAAAAACTCGTGTTTTTTCGGAAATCATGTAAACCTTCTAGAAGCTGTGATTTTAAAAAACGGGGGAAGTAAACATTTCTTATTTCCGGACGCATGCGCAAACTATAGAAAGTCATTATGACATAGAATGTGGATACTTTGTTGATAACATTTATGAAAGAAATCACATTTTCTAAAAACTCGTGTTTTTTGAGAAATCATGTAAACCTTCTAGAAGCTGTGATTTGAAAAAACAGGAATGTAAGCTTGTCTTATTTCCGGACGCATGGGCAAACTATAGAAAGTCGTTCTGACGTAGAATGTGCATACTTTGTTGATTCCATTTATGAAATAAATCACATTTTCTGAAAACTCGTGTTTTTTAGGAAATCATGTAAACCTTCTAGAAGCTGTGATTTTAAAAAACGGGGGAAGTAAGCTTTTCTTATTTCCGGACGCATGCGCAAACTATAGAAAGGCGTTATGACACAGAATGTGCATACTTTGTTGATTACATTTATGAAATAAATAACATTTTCTAAAAACTCGTGTTTTTTCAGAAATCATGTAAACCTTCTAGAGGCTGTGATTTTAAAAAACAGGGGAAGTAAACATTTCTTATTTCCGGACGCATGCGCAAACTATAGAAAGTCATTATGACATAGAATGTGGATACTTTGTTGATTCCATTTATGAAATAAATCACATTTTCTAAAAACTCGTGTTTTTTAGGAAATCACGTAAACCTTCTAGAAGCTGTGATTTTAAAAAACGGGAGAAGTAAGCTTTTCTTATTTCCGGACGCATGCGCAAACTATAGAAAGTCGTTATGACGTAGAATGTGCATACTTTGTTGATTCCATTGATGAAATAAATCACATTTTCTAAAAACTCGTGTTTTTTGAGAAATCATGTAAACCTTCTAGAAGATGTGATTTTAAAAAACTAGGGAAGTAAGCTTTTCTTATTTTCGGACGCATGCCCAAACTATAGAAAGTCGTTATGATGTAGAATGTGCATACTTTGTTGATTCCATTAATGAAAAAAATCACATTTTCTAAAAACTCGTGTTTTTTAAGAAAGCACATAAACCTTCTCGAAGCTGTGATTTTAAAAAACGGGGGGAAGTAAGCTTTTCTTATTTCCGGACGCATGCGCAAACTATAGAAAGCCGTTATGACGTAGAATGTGCATACTTTGTTGATTCCATTTATGAAATAAATAACATTTTCTCAAAACTCGTGTTTTTTAGGAAATCATGTAAACCTTCTAGAAGCTGTGATTTTAAAAAACGGGGGAAGTAAGCTTTTCTTATTTCGAGACACATGGGAAAACTATAGAAAGTCGTTGTGACGTAGAATGTGCTTACTTTGTTGATTCCATTTATGAAATAAATCACATTTTCTAAAAACTCGTGTTTTTTAGGAAATCATGTAAACCTTCCGGAAGCTGTGATTTTAAAAAACGGGGGAAGTAAGCTTTTTTTATTTCCGGACGCATGCGCAAACTATAGAAAGTTGTTATGACATAGAATGTGCATACTTTGTTGATTCCATTTATGAAATAAATGACATTTTCTAAAAAATCGTGTCTTCTAGGAAATTATGCAAACCTTCTAGAAGCTGTGATTTTAAAAAACGGGGGAAGTAAGCTTTTCTTATTTCCGGATGCATGTGCAAACTATAGAAAGTCATTATGAAATAAAATGTGCATACTTTGTTGATTCGATTTATGAAATAAATCACATTTTCTAAAAACTCGTGTTTTTTAGGAAATCACGTAAACCTTCTAGAAGATGTGATTTTAAAAAATGGGGGAAGTAAGCTTTTCTTATTTCCGGACGCATGCGCAAAGTATAGAAAGCCGTTATGACGTAGAATGTGCATACTTTGTTGATTCCATTTATGAAATAAATCACATTTTCTAAAAACTCGTCTTTTTTGAGAAATCATGTAAACCTTCTCGAAGCTGTGATTTTAAAAAATGGGGGAAGTAAGCTTTTCTTATTTCTGGACGTATGCGCAAACTATAGAAAGTCGTGATGACGTAGGATGTGCATACTTTGTTGATTCCATTTATGAAATAAATAACGTTTTCTCAAAACTCGTGTTTTTTAAGAAATCATGTAAACCTTCAAGAAGCTGTGATTTTAAAAAACGGTTGAAGTAAGCTTTTCTTATTTCTGGACGCATGGGAAAACTATAGAAAGTCATTATGACGTAGAATGTGCATACTTTGTTGATTCCATTTATGAAATAAATCACATTTTCTAAAAACTCGTGTTTTTTGAGAGATCACGTAAACCTTCTAGAAGCTGTGATTTTAAAAAATGGGGGAAGTATGCTTTTCTTATTTCCGGACGCATGCGCAATATATAGAAAGTCGTTGTGACGTAGAATGTGCATACTTTGTTGATTCCATTTATGAAATAAATCACATTTTCTAAAAACTCGTGTTTTTTAGGAAATCACGTAAGCCTACTAGAAGCTGTGATTTTAAAAAACGGGGGAACTAAGATTTTCTTATTTCTGGACGCATGCGCAAACTATAGAAAGTCGTTATGATGTAGAATGTGCATACATTGTTGATTCCATTGATGAAATAAATCACATTTTCTAAAAACTCGTGTTTTTTGAGAAATCATGTAAACCTTCTAGAAGATGTGATTTTAAAAAACGGGAGAAGTAAGATTTTCTTATTTTCGGACGCATTCGCAAACTATAGATAGTCGTTATGACATAGAATATGCATACTTTGTTGATTACATTTATGAAATAAATCACATTTACTAAAAACTTCTGTTTTTTAAGAAAGCACGTAAACCTTCTAGAAGCTGTGATTTTAAAAAATGGGGGAAGTGAGTTTTTCTTATTTCCGGACGCATCCGCAAACTATAGAAAGTCGTTATGATGAAGAATGTGCATACTTTGTTGATTCCATTTATGAAATAAATAACATTTTCTCAAAACTCGTGTTTTTTAGGAAATCATGTAAACCTTCTAGGAGCTGTGATTTTAAAAAACGGGGGAAGTAAGCTTTTCTTATTTCGAGACACATGCGAAAACTATAGAAAGTCGTTGTGACGTAGAATGTGCATACTTTGTTGATTCCATTTATGAAATAAATCACATTTTCTAAAAACTCATGTTTTTTAGGAAATCATGTAAACCTTTTAGAAGCTGTGATTTAAAAAAATGGGGGAAGTAAGCTTTTTTATTTCCGGACGCATGCGCAAAGTATAGAAAGTCGTTATGATGTAGAATGTGCATAATTTGTTGATTCCATTTATGAAATAAATCACATTTTCTAAAAACTCATGTGTTTTGAGAAATCATGTAAACCTTTTAGAAGCTATGATTTTAAAAAACGGGGGAACTAAGATTTTTTTATTTGCGAACGCATGCGCAAACTATAGAAAGTCGTTGTGACGTAGAATTTGCATACATTGTTGATTCCATTTATGAAATAAATCACATTTTCTAAAAACTCGTGTTTTTTAGGAAATCACGTAAACCTTCTAGAAGCTGTGATTTTAAAAAATGGGGGAAGTAAGCTTTTTTTATTTCTGGACACATGTGCAAACTATAGAAAGTCGTTATGATGTAGAATGTGCATACTTTGTTGATTCCATTTATGAAATAAATCACATTTTCTAAAAACTCGTGTTTTTTAAGAAATCACGTAAACCTTCTAGAAGCTGTGATTTTAAAAAACGGAGGAAGTAAGCTTTTCTTATTTCCGGACGCATGAGCAAACTATAGAAAGTCGTTGTGATGCAGAATGTGCATACTTTATTGATTCCATTTATGAAATAAATCACATTTTCTAAAAACTCGCGTTTTTTGAGAAATCATGTAAACCTTCTAGAAGCTGTGATTTTAAAAAACGGGAGAAGTAAGCTTTTCTTATTTCCGGACGCATGCGCAAACTATAGAAAGTCGTTATGACGTAGAATGTGCATACTTTGTTGATTCCATTTATGAAATAAATAACATTTTCTCAAAACTCGTGTTTTTTAAGAAATCATGTAAACCTTCTAGAAGTTGTGATTTTAAAAAACGGGGGAAGTAAGATTCTCTTATTTCTTGATGGATGCGAAAACTATAGAAAGTCGTTATGACGTAGAATGTGCATACTTTGTTGATTCCATTTATGAAATAAATCACTTTTTCCAAAAGCTCGGGTTTTTTGAGAGATCACGTAAACCTTCTAGAAGTTGTGATTTTAAAAAACGGGGGAAGTAAGCTTTTCTTATCTCCGGACGCATGCGCAAACTATAGAAAGTCGTTGTGACGTAGAATGTGCATACTTTGTTGATTCCATTTATGAAATAAATCACATTTTCTAAAAACTCGTGTTTTTTAGGAAATCAAGTAAACCTTCTAGAAGCTGTGATTTTAAAAAACGGGGAAGTAAGCTTTTCTTATTTCCCGACGCATGCGCAAACTATAGAAAGTTGTTATGACGTAGAATGTGCATACTTTGTTGATTCCATTGATGAAATAAATCACATTTTCTAAAAACTCGTGTTTTTTGAGAAATCATATAAACCTTCTAGAAGATGTGATTTTAAAAAACTGGGGAAGTAAGCTTTTCTTATTTTCGAACGCATACACAAACTATAGAAAGTCGTTATGACATAGAATGTGCATACTTTGTTGATTCCATTTACGAAATAAATCACATTTTCTAAAAACTCGTATTTTTTCGGAGATCACGTAAACCTTCTAGAAGCTGTGATTTTAAAAAACGGGGGAAGTAAAATTTTCTTATTTCCGAATGCATGCGCCAACTATAGAAGTTCGTTATGACGTAGAATGTGCATACTTTGTTGATTCCATTTATGAAATAAATAACATTTTCTCAAAACTCGTGCTTTTTAGGAAATCATGTAAACGTTCTAGAAGCTGTGATTTTAAAAAATGGGGACAGTAAGGTTTTCTTATTTCCGGACACATGGGCAAACTATAGAGAGTCGTTGTGACGTAGAATGTGCATACTTTGTTGATTCCATTTATGAAATAAATAACATTTTCTAAAAACTCGTGTTTTTTGAGAGATCACGTGAAACTTCTAGAAGCTGTGATTTTAAAAAATGGAGGAAGTAAACTTTTCTTATTTCCGGACGCATGCGCAAACTATAGAATGTCATTGTGACGTAGAATGTGCATACTTTGTTGATTCCATTTATGAAATAAATCACATTTTCTAAAAACTCGTGTTTTTTAGGAAATCACGTAAACGTTCTAGAAGCTGTGATTTTAAAAAACGGGGGAAGTAAGCTTTTCTTATTTCTGGACGCATGCGCAAACTATAGAAAGTCTTTATGATGTAGAATGTGCATGCTTTTTTGATTCCATTTATGAAATAAATCACATTTTCTAAAAACTCGTGTTTTTTAAGAAATCACCTAAACGTTCTAGAAGCTGTGATTTTAAAAAATGCGGAAAGTAAGCTTTTCTTGTTTCCGTACGCATGCGCAAACTATAGAAAGTCGTTATGATGTAGAATGTGCATACTTTGTTTATTCCATTTATGAAATAAATCACATATTCTAAAAACTCGTGTTTTTTGAGAAATCATGTAAACCTTCTAGTAGCTGTGATTTTAAAAAACAGGGATGTAACCTTATCTTATTTCCGGACGCATGGGAAAACTATAGAAAGTCGTTATGACGTAGAATGTGCATACTTTGTTGATTCCATTTATGAAATAAATCACATTTTCTGAAAACTCGTGTTTTTTAGGAAATTATGTAAACCTTCTAGAAGCTGTGATTTTAAAAAACGGGGGAAGTAAACATTTTTTATTTCCGGACGCATGCGCCAACTATAGAAATTCGTTATGACGTAGAATGTGCATGCTTTGTTGATTCCATTGATGAAATAAATCACATTTTCTAAAAACTCGTGTTTTTTGAGAAATCATGTAAACCTTCTAGAAGATGTGATTTTAAAAAACGGGAGAAGTAAGCTTTTCTTATTTTCGGACGCATGCGCAAACTATAGAAAGTCGTTATGACATAGAATGTGCATACTTTGTTGATTCCATTTATGAAATAAATCACATTTACTAAAAACTCGTGTTTTTTAAGAAAGCACGTAAACCTTCTAGAAGCTGTGATTTTAAAAAATGGGGGAAGTGAGCTTTTCTTATTTCCGGATGCATCCGCAAACTATAGAAAGTCGTTATGACGAAGAATGTGCATACTTTGTTGATTCCATTTATGAAATAAATAAAATTTTCTCAAAACTCATGTTTTTTAGGAAATCATGTAAACCTTCTAGAAGCTGTGATTTTAAAAAACGGGGGAAGTAAGCTTTTCTTATTTCGAGACACATGGGAAAACTATAGAAAGTCGTTTTGACGTAGAATGTGCATACTTTGTTGATTCCATTTATGAAATAAATCACATTTTCTAAAAACTCATGTTTTTTAGGAAATCATGTAAACCTTCCAGAAGCTGTGATTTTAAAAAACGGGGGAAGTAAGCTTTTCTTATTTCCGGACACATGCGAAAACTATAGAAAGTCATTATGAAATAGAATGTGCATACTTTCTTGATTCGATTTATGAAATAAATCATATTTTCTAAAAACTCGTGTTTTTTAGGAAATCACGTAAACCTTCTAGAAGCTGTGATTTTAAAAAATGGGGGAAGTAAGCTTTTCTTATTGCCGGACGCATGCGCAAAGTATAGAAAGTCGTTATGACGTAGAATGTGCATACTTTGTTGATTCCATTTATGAAATAAATCACATTTTCTAAAAACTCATGTGTTTTGAGAAATCATGTAAACCTTTTAGAAGCTATGATTTTAAAAAACGGGAGAAGTAAGATTTTCTTATTTGCGAACGCATGCGCAAACTATAGAAAGTCGTTGTGACATAGAATTTGCATACATTGTTGATTCCATTTATGAAATAAATCACATTTTCTAAAAATTCGTGTTTTTTAAGAAATTATGTAAACCTTCTAGAAGCTGTGATTTTAAAAAATAGGGGAAGTAAGTTTTTCTTATTTCCGGACGCATGTGGAAACTATAGAAAGTCGTTATGACGTAGAATGTGCATACTTTGTTGATTCCATTTATGAAATAAATCACATTTTCTAAAAACTCGTGTTTTTTAGGAAATCATGTAAACCTTCTAGAAGCTGTGATTTTAAAAAACGGGGGAAGTAAGCTTTTCTCATTTCCGGACGCATGCGCAAACTGTAGAAAATTGTTATGACGTAGAACGTGCATACTTTGTTGATTCCATTTATGAAATAAATCACATTTTCTAAAAACTCGTGTTTTTTAAGAAATCATGTCAACGTTCTAGAAGCTGTGATTTTAAAAAACGGGGGATCTAAGCTTTTCTTATTTACGGACACATGCACAAACTATAGAAAGTTGTTATGACGTAGAATGTGCATACTTTGTTGATTCCATTGATGAAATAAATCACATTTTCTAAAAGATCGTGCTTTTTAAAGAAATCACGTAAACCTTCTACAAGCTGTGATTTTAAAAAACGGGGGAAGTAAGCTTTTCTTATTTCCGGACGCATGCGCAAACTATAGAAAGTCGTTGTGACGTAGAATGTGCATAGTTTGTTGATTCCATTGATGAAATAAATCACATTTTCTAAAAACTCGTGTTTTTTAAGAAAGCACGTAAACCTTCTAGAAGATGTGATTTTAAAAAACGGGAGAAGTAAGCTTTTCTTATTTTCGGACGCATGCGTAAACTATAAAAAGTCGTTATGACATAGAATGTGCATACTTTGTTGATTCCATTTATGAAATAAATCACATTTATTAAAAACTCTTGTTTTTTAAGAAAGCACGTAAACCTTCTAGAAGATGTGATTTTAAAAAATGATGGAAGTGAGCTTTTCTTATTTCCGGATGCATCCGCAAACTATAGAAAGTCGTTATGACGAAGAATGTGCATACTTTGTTGATTCCATTTATGAAATAAATAACATTTTCTCAAAACTCGTGTTTTTTAGGAAATCATGTAAACCTTCTAGAAGCTGTGATTTTAAAAAACGGGGGAAGTAAGCTTTTCTTATTTCGAGACACATGGGAAAACTATAGAAAGTCGTTGTGACGTAGAATGTGCATACTTTGTTGATTCCATTTATGAAATAAATCACATTTTCTAAAAACTCGTGTTTTTTAAGAAATCACGTAAACCTTCTAGAAGCTGTGATTTTAAAAAACGGAGGAAGTAAGCTTTTCTTATTTCCGGACGCATGCGCAAACTACAGAAAGTCGTTGTGACACAGAATGTGCATACTTTGTTGATTCCATTTATGAAATAAATCACATTTTCTAAAAACTCGTGTTTTTTGAGAAATCATGTAAACCTTCTAGAAGCTGTGATTTTAAAAAACGGGAGAAGTAAGCTTTTCTTATTTCCGGACGCATGCGCAAAGTATAGAAAGTCGTTATGACGTAGAATGTGCATACTTTGTTGATTCCATTTATGAAATAAATAACGTTTTCTCAAAACTCGTGTTTTTTAAGAAATCATGTAAACCTTCTAGAAGTTGTGATTTTAAAAAACGGGGGAAGTAAGCTTCTCTTATTTCTTGATGCATGCGAAAACTATAGAAAGTCGTTATGACGTTGAATGTGCATACTTTGTTGATTCCATTTATGAAATAAATCACTTTTTCCAAAAGCTCGGGTTTTTTGAGAGATCACGTAAACCTTCTAGAAGCTGTGATTTTAAAAAACGGGGGAAGCAAGCTTTTCTTATCTCCGGACGCATGCGCAAACTATAGAAAGTCGTTGTGACGTAGAATGTGCATACTTTGTTGATTCCATTTATGAAATAAATCACATTTTCTAAAAACTCGTGTTTTTTAGGAAATCAAGTAAACCTTCTAGAAGCTGTGATTTTAAAAAACGGGGGAAGTAAGCTTTTCTTATTTCCGGACGCATGCGCAAACTATAGAAAGTTGTTATGACGTAGAATGTGCATACTTTGTTGATTCCATGGATGAAATAAATCACATTTTCTAAAAACTCTTGTTTTTTGAGAAATCATATAAACCTTCTAGAAGATGTGATTTTAAAAAACTGGGGAAGTAAGGTTTTCTTATTTTCAGACGCATACACAAACTATAGAAAGTCGTTATGACATAGAATGTGCATACTTTGTTGATTCCATTTACGAAATAAATCACATTTTCTAAAAACTCGTGCTTTTTCGGAGATCACGTAAACCTTCTAGAAGCTGTGATTTTAAAAAACGGGGGAAGTAAACTTTTCTTATTTCCGAATGCATGCGCCAACTATAGAAATTCGTTATTACGTAGAATGTGCATACTTTGTTGATTCCATTTATGAAATAAATAACATTTTCTCAAAACTCGTGCTTTTTAGGAAATCATGTAAACCTTCTAGAAGCTGTGATTTTAAAAAATGGGGGAAGTAAGGTTTTCTTATTTCCGGACACATGGGCAAACTATAGAGAGTCGTTGTGACGTAGAATGTGCATACTTTGTTGATTCCATTTATGAAATAAATAACATTTTCTAAAAACTCGTGTTTTGTGAGAGATCACGTGAAACTTCTAGAAGCTGTGATTTTAAAAAATGGAGGAAGTAAACTTTCCTTATTTCCGGACGCATGCGCAAACTATAGAAAGTCGTTGTGACGTAGAATGTGCATACTTTGTTGATTCCATTTATGAAATAAATCACATTTTCTAATCACTCGTGTTTTTTAGGAATTCACGTAAAACTTCTAGAAGTTGTGATTTTAAAAAACGGGGGAAGTAAGCTTTTCTTATTTCTGGACGCATGCACAAACATAGAAAGTCTTTATGATGTAGAATGTGCATACTTTGTTGATTCCGTTTATGAAATAAAACACATTTTCTAAAAATTCGTGTTTTTTTAAGAAATCATGTAAACCTTCTAGAAGCTGTGATTTTAAAAACCAGGGGAAGTAAGCTTTTCTTATTTCCGGACGCATGCGCAAACTATAAAAAGTCGTGATGACGTAGAATGTGCATACTTTGTTGATTCCGTTTATGAAATAAAACACATTTTCTAAAAACTCGTGTTTTTTAAGAAATCATGTAAACCTTCTGGAAGCTGTGATTTTAAAAAACGGGGGAAGTAAGCTTTTCTTATTTCCGGACGCATGCGCAAACTATAGAAAGTCGTTGTGACGTAGAATGTGCATACTTTGTTGATTCCATTTATGAAATAAATCACATTTTCTAATCACTCGTGTTTTTTAGGAAATCACGTAAACCTTCTAGAAGCTGTGATTTTAAAAAATGGGGGAAGTAAGCTTTTCTTATTTCTGGACGCATGCGCAAACTATAGAAAGTCTTTATGATGTAGAATGTGGATACTTTGTTGATTCCATTTATGAAATAAATCACATTTTCTAAAAACTCATGTTTTTTAAGAAATCACGTCAACCTTCTAGAAGCTGTGATTTTCAAAAATGGGGAAAGTAAGCTTTTCTTGTTTCCATATGCATGCGCAAACTATAGAAAGTCGTTATGACATAGAATGTGCATACTTTGTTGATTCCATTTATGAAATAAATCACATTTTCTAAAAACTCGTGTTTTTTGAGAAATCATGTAAACCTTCTAGAAGCTGTGATTTTAAAAAACAGGGATGTAAGC
Source organism: Larix kaempferi (assembly GCA_027924585.1). Classification (NCBI taxonomy): domain Eukaryota; kingdom Viridiplantae; phylum Streptophyta; class Pinopsida; order Pinales; family Pinaceae; genus Larix; species Larix kaempferi. Next base: position 5,128,303 of record BSBM01001417.1, on the reverse strand, counting down.
TTTTCTTGTTTCAGGATGCATGGGCAAACTATAGAAAGCCATTATGACGTAGAATGTTCATACTTTGTTGATTCCATTTATGAAATAAATCACATTTTCTTAAAACTCGTGTTTTTTAGGAAATCATGTAAACCTTCTAGAAGCTGTGATTTTAAAAAACGGGGGAAGTAAGCTTTTCTTATTTCCGGACGCATGCGCAAACTATAGAAAGGCATTATGACGTAGAATGTGCATACCTTGTTGATTCCATTTATGAAATAAATCACATTTTCTGAAAACTCATGTTTTTTAGGAAATCATGTAAACCTTCTAGAAGCAGTGATTTTAAAAAACGGGGGAAGTAAGCTTTTCTTATTTCCGGACGCATGCGCAAACTATAGAAAGGTGTTATGATGTAGAATGTGCATACTTTGTTGATTCCATTTATGAAATAAATAAAATTTTCTAAAAACTCGTGTTTTTTTGGAAATCATGTAAACCTTCTAGAAGCTGTGATTTTAAAAAATCGGGAAGTAAACATTTCTTATTTTCGGACGCATGCGAAAACTATAGAAAGTCATTAGGACATAGAATGTGGATACTTTGTTGATTCCATTTATGAAATAAATCACATTTTCTAAAAACTCGTGTTTTTTAGGAAATCACGTAAACCTTCTAGAAGCTGTGATTTTAAAAAACGGGGGAAGTAAGCTTTTCTCATTTCTAGACGCATGCGCAAACTATAGAAAGTCGTTATGATGTAGAATGTGCATACTTTGTTGATTCCATTTATGAAATAAATCACATTTTCTAAAAACTCGTGTTTTTTTAGAGATCACGCAAACCTTGTAGAAGCTGTGATATTAAAAAACGGGGGAAGTAAGCTTTTCTTATTTCCGGACGCATGCGCAAACTATAGAAAGTCGTTGTGACGTAGAATGTCCATACTTTGTTGATTCCATTTATGAAATAAATCACATTTTCTAAAATCTTGTGTTTTTTTAGAAATCATGGAAACCTTCTAGAAGCCGTGATTTTAAAAAACGGGGGAAGTAAGCTTTTATTATTTATGGAACCATGCGCAAACTATAGAAAGTCGTTATGATGTAGAATGTGCATACTTTGTTGATTTCATTTATGAAATAAATCACATTTTCTAAAAACTCGTGTTTTTTAAGAAATCACGTAAACCTTCTAGAAGCTGTGATTTAAAAAAAAGGGGAAAGTAAGCTTTTCTTATTTCTGTACGCATGCGGAAACTATAGAAAGTCGTTATGACGTAGAATGTGGATACTTTGTTGATTCCATTTATGGAATAAATCACATTTTCTAAAAAATCATGTTTTTTGAGAAATCATGTAAACCTTTTAGAAGCTGTGATTTTAAGAAACAGGGATGTAAGCTTTTCTTATTTCTGGACGCATGGGCAAACTATAGAAAGTCGTTATGACATAGAATGTGGATACTTTGTTGATTCCATTTATGAAATAAATCACATTTTCTAAAAACTCGTGTTTTTTAGGAAATCACGTAAACCTTCTAGAAGCTGTGATTTTAAAAAACGGGGGAAGTAAGCTTTTCTTATTTTCGAACGCATGTGCAAACTATAGAAAGGCGTTATGACGTAGAATGTGCATACGTTGTTGATTCCATTTATGAAATAAATCACATTTTCTAAAATCTCGTATTTTTTTAGAAATCATGTAAACCTTCTAGAAGCTGTGATTTAAAAAATGGGGGAAGTAAGATTTTCTTATTTCGGATGCATGCGCAAACTATAGAAAGTCGTTGTGACGTAGAATGTGCATACTTTGTTGATTCCATCAATGAAATAAATAAAATTTTCTAAAAACTCGTGTTTGTTAGGAAATCATGTAAACCTTATAGAAGCTGTGATTTTAAAAAACGGGGGAAGTAAGCTTTTCTTATTTCGAGACACATGGGAAAACTATAGCAAGTCGTTGTGACGTAGAATGTGCATACTTTGTTGATTCCATTTATGAAATAAATAACATTTTCTAAAAACTCGTGTTTTTTAGGAAATCATGTAAACCTTCCGGAAGTTGTGATTTTAAAAAACGGGGGAAGTAAGCTTTTCTTATTTCCGGACGCATGCAGAAACTATAGAAAGTTGTTATGACATAGAATGTGCATACTTTGTTGATTCCATTTATGAAATAAATCACATTTTCTAAAAAATCGTGTCTTTTAGGAAATCATGTAAACCTTCTAGAAGCTGTGATTTTAAAAAACGGGGGAAGTAAGCTTTTCTTATTTCCGGACGCATGCGCAAACTATAGAAAGTCGTTATCACGTAGAATGTGCATACTTTGTTGATTCCATTTATGAAATAAATCACATTTTCTAAAAACTCATGTTTTTGGAGAAATCATGTAAACCTTCTAGAAGCTGTGATTTTAAAAAACCGGGGAAGTAAGCTTTTCTTATTTACGGACGCATGCGCAAACTATAGAAAGTCATTATGAAATAGAATGTGCATACTATGTTGATTCCATTTATGAAATAAATCACATTTTCTAAAATCTTGTGTTTTTTTAGAAATCATGGAAACCTTCTAGAAGCTGTGATTTTAAAAAACGGGGGAAGTAAGCTTTTCTTATTTCGAGACACATGGGAAAACTATAGAAAGTCGTTGTGACGTAGAATGTGCATACTTTGTTGGTTCCATTTATGAAATTAATCACATTTTCTAAAAACTCGTGTTTTTTAAGAAATCATGTAAACCTTCCGGAAGCTGTGATTTTAAAAAACGGGGGAAGTAAGCTTTTCTTATTTACGGACGCATGCGCAAACTATAGAAAGTCATTATGAAATAGAATGTGCATACTGTGTTGATTCAATTTATGAAATAAATCACATTTTCTAAAAACTCGTGTTCTTTAGGAAATCACGTAAACCTTCTAGAAGATGTGATTTTAAAAAACGGGGGAAGTAAACTTTTCTAATTTCCGGACGCATGCGCAAAGTATAGAAAGTCGTTATGACGTAGAATGTGCATACTTTGTTGATTCCATTTATGAAATAAATCACATTTTCTAAAAACTCGTGTTTTTTAAGAAATCACGTAAACCTTCTAGAAGCTGTGATTTTAAAAAACGGGGGAAGTAAGCTTTTCTTATTTCCAGACGCATGCGCAAACTATAGAAAGTTGTTGTGATGCAGAATGTGCATACTTTGTTGATTCCATTTATGAAATAAATCACATTTTCTAAAAACTCGTCTTTTTTGAGAAATCATGTAAACCTTCTAGAAGCTGTGATTTTAAAAAACGGGGGAAGTAAGCTTTTCTTATTTCCGGAGGCATGCGCAAACTATAGAAAGTCGTTATGACGTAGGATGTGCATACTTTGTTGATTCCATTTATGAAATAAATAACGTTTTCTCAAAACTCGTGTTCTTTAGGAAATCACGTAAACCTTCTAGAAGCTGTGATTTTAAAAAATGGGGGAAGTAAGCTTTTCTTATTTCCGGACGCATGGGCAAACTATAGAAAGTCGTTATGATGTAGAATGTGCATACTTTGTTGATTCCATTTATTAAATAAATCACATTTTCTAAAAACTCGTGTTTTTTAAGAAATGACATAAACCTTCTAAAAGCTGTGATTTTAAAAACCGGAGGAAGTAAGCTTTTCTTATTTCCGGACGCATGCACAAACTATAGAAAGTCGTTATGACGTAGAATGTGCATACTTTGTTGATTCCATTTATGAAATAATCACATTTTCTAAAAACTCGTGTTTTTTAAGAAATCACGTAAAAATTCTAGAAGCTGTGATTTTAAAAAACGAGGGAAGTAAGATTTTCTTATTTGTGGACGCATGCCAAAACTATAGAAAGTCGTTGTGACGTAGAATGTGCATACTTTGTTGATTCCATTTATGAAATAAATCACATTTTCTAAAAACTCGTTTTTTTTAAGAAATCACGTAAACCTTCTAGAAGCTGTGATTTTGAAAAACGGGGGAAGTAAGATTTTCTTATTTGCGGACGCATGCGCAAACTATAGAAAGTCGTTGTGACGTAGAATGTGCATACTTTGTTGATTCCATTGATGAAATAAATCACATTTTATAAAAACTCATGTTTTTTAGGAAATCATGTAAACCTTCTAGAAGCTGTGATTTTAAAAACTGGCGGAAGTAAGTTTTTCTTATTTCCGGACGCATGCACAAACTATAGAAAGTCATTATGACGTAGAATGTGCATACTTTGTTGATTCCATTTATGTAATAAATCACATTTTCTAAAAACTCATGTTTTTTGAGAAATCATGTAAACCTTCTAGAAGCTGTGATTTTAAAAAAATGGGGAAGTAAGCTTTTCTTATTTCCGGACGAATGGGCAACCTATAGAAAGTCGTTATGATGTAGAATGTCCATACTTTGTTGATTCCATTTTTGAAATAAATCACATTTTCTAAAAACTTGTGTTTTTTGAGAAATCATGTAAACCTTCTAGAAGCTGTGATTTTCAAAAATGGGGGAAGTAAGCTTTTCTTATTTCCGGACACATGCGCAAACTAGAGAAAGTCATTTTGACGTAGAATGTGCATACTTTGTTGATTCCATTTATGATATAAATCACATTTTCTAAAAACTCGTGTTTTTTGAGAAATCATGTAAACCTTCTAGAAGCTGTGATTTTAAAAAACGGGGGAAGTAAGCTTTTCTTATTTCCGGACGCATGCGCAAAGTATAGGAAGTCGTTATGACGTAGAACGTGCATACTTTGTTGTTTCCATTTATGAAATAAATCACATTTTCTAAAAACTCCTGTTTTTTAAGAAATCACGTAAACCTTCTAGAAGCTGTGATTTTAAAAACCGGGGGAAGTAAGCTTTTCTTATTTTCGGACACATGCGCAAACAATAGAAAGTCGTTATGATGTAGAATGTGATTCTTTGTTGATTCCATTTATGAAATAAATCACGTTTTATAAAAACACGTGTTTTTTAAGAAATCACGTAAACCTTCTAGAAGCTGTGATTTTAAAAACCGGGGGAAGTAAGCTTTTCTTATTTCCGGACGCATGGGCAAACTATAGACAGTCATTGTGACGTAGAATGTGCATACTTTGTTGATTCCATTTATGAAATAAATCACATTTTCTGAAAACTCGTGTTTTTTAGGAAATCATGTAAACCTTGTAGAAGCTGTGATTTTAAAAAATGGGGGAAGTAAGCTTTTTTTTATTTCCGGACGCATGCGCAAAATATAGAAAGTCGTTATGACGTATAATGTGCATACTTTGTTGATTCCATTTATGAAATAAATCACATTTTCTAAAAACTCGTGTTTTTTAAGAAATCACGTAAACCTTCTAGAAGCTGTGATTTTAAAAACCGGGGGAAGTAAGCTTTTGTTATTTTCGGACGCATGCGCAAACAATAGAAAGTTGTTATGATGTAGAATATGCATACTTTGTTGATTCCATTTATGAAATAAATCACATTTTCTGAGAACTCATGTTTTTTAAGAAATCACGTAAACCTTCTAGAAGCTGTGATTTTAAAAAATGGGGGAAGTAAGCTTTTCTTATTTCCGGGCGCATGCGCAAGCTATAGAAAGTCATTATGACGTATAATGTGCATATTTTGTTGATTCCATTTATGAAATAAATCACATTTTTTAAAACCTCGTGTTTTTTAAGAAATCACGTAAACCTTCTAGAAGCTATGATTTTAAAAAATGGGTGAAGTAAGCTTTTCTTATTTTCGGACGCATGGGCAAACTATAGGAAGTCGTTATGACGTAAAATGTGCATACTTTATTGATTCCATTTATGAAATAAATCACATTTTCTTAAAACTCGTGTTTTTTAGGAAATCGTTTAAACCTTCTAGAAGCTGTGATTTTAAAAAAAAGGGGGATGTAAGCTTTTCTTATTTCCGGACGCATTTGCAAACTATAGAAAGTCGTTATGACGTAGAATGTGCATACCTTGTTGATTCCATTTATGAAATAAATCACATTTTCTAAAAACTCGTGTTTTTTATGAAATCATGTAAACCTTCTAGAAGCTGTTATTTTAAAAAACGGGGGAAGTAAGCTTTTCGTATTTCCGGACGCATGCGCAAACTATAGAAACTTGTTATGACGTAGAATGTGCATACTTTGTTGATTCCATTTTTGAAATAAATCACATTTTCTAAAAACTCGGGTTTTTTAGGAAATCACGTAAACCTTCCAGAAGCTGTGATTTTAAAAAACGGGGGAAGTAAGCTTTTCTTATTTCCGGACACATGCGCAAACTATATAAAGTCGTTATGACGTAGAATGTGCATACTTTGTTGATTCCATTTATGAAATAAATCACATTTTCTCAAAACTCGTGTTTTTTGAGAAATCATGTAAGCCATCTAGAAGTTGTGATTTTAAAAAACAGGGGGTGTAAGATTTTCTTATTTCCGGACGCATGGGCAAACTATAGAAAGTCGTTATGATGTAGAATGTGCATACTTTGTTGATTCCATTTATGAAATAAATCACATTTTCTTAAAACTCGTGTTTTTTAAGAAATCATGTAAACCTTCTAGAAGACGTGATTTTAAAAAACGGGGGAAGTAAGCTTTTCTTATTTCCGGACGCATGCGCAAACTAAAGAAATTCGTTGTGACGTTGAATGTGCATACTTTGTTGATTTCCATTTATGAAATAAATCACATTTTCTAAAAACTCGTGTTTTTAGAGAAATCATGTAGACCTTCTAGCAGCTGTGATTTTAAAAAATGGGTGAAGTAAGCTTTTCTTATTTCCAGACGCATGCGCAAACTATAGAAAGTCGTTATGACGTAGAATGTGGATACTTTGTTGATTCCATTTATGAAATAAATCACATTTTCTGAAAACTCGTGTTTTTTAGGAAATCATGTAAACCTTCTAGAACGTGTGATTTTAAAAAATGGGGAATGTAAGATTTTCTTATTTCTGGACGCATGGGAAAACTATAGAAAGTCGTTATGACGTAGAATGTGCATACTTTGTTGATTCCATTTATGAAATAAATCACATTTTCCGAAAACTCGTGTTTTTTAGGAATTCATGTAAACCTTCTAGAAGCTGTGATTGTAAAAAACGGGGGAAGAAAGCTTTTGTTATTTCCAGACGCATGCGCAAACTATAGAAAGTCGTTATGACGTAGAATGAGCATACTTTGTTGATTCTATTTATGAAATAAATCACATTTTCTAAAAACTCGTGTTTTTTACGAAATCATGTAAACCTTCTAGAAGCTTTGATTTTAAAAAACGGGGGAAGTAAGCTTTTCTTATGTCCGGACGCATGAGCAAACTATAGAAAGTCGCTATGATGTAGAATTTGCATACTTTGTTAATTCCGTTTATGAAATAAATCACATTTTATGAAAACTTGTGTTTTTAAGGAAATCATGTAAACCTTCTAGAAGTTGTGATTTTAAAAAACGGGGGAAGTAAGCTTTTTTTTTTTTTCCGGACGCATACGAAAACTATAGAAAGTCATTATGACGGAGAATGTGCAAACTTTGTTGATTCCATTTATAAAATAAATCACATTTTCTGAAAACTCGTGTTTTTTAAGAAATCACGTAAACCTTCTAGAAGCTGTGATTTTAAAAAACGGGGGAAAGTAAGAATTTCTTATTTCCGGGTGCATGCACAAACTATAGAAAGTCGTTATAACGTAGAATTTGCATACTTTGTTGAATCCATTTATGAAATAAATCTTTTTTTCTAAAAACTCGTGTTTTTTAAGAAATCACGTAAACCTTCTAGAAGCTGTGATTTTAAAAAACGAGGAAAGTAAGAATTTCTTATTTCCGGGTGCATGCACAAACTATAGAAGGTCGTTATGATGTAGAATGTGCATACTTTGTTTATTCCATTTATGAAATAAATCACATTTTCTAAAAACTCGTGGTTTTTGAGAAATCGTATAAACCTTCTAGAAGCAGTGATTTTAAAAAATGGGGGAAGTAAGCTTTTCTAATTTCCGGACGCATGGGCAAACTATAGAAAGTCGTTATGACGTAGAATGTGCATAATTTGTTGATTCCATTTATGAAATAAATCACATTTTCTGAAAACTCGTGTTTTTTAGGAAATCCTGTAAACCTTCTAGAAGCTGTGATTTTAAAAAACGGGGGAAGTAAGATTTTCTTATTTCCGGACGCATGCGCAAACTATAGAAAGTCGTCATTACATAGAATGTTCATACTTTGTTGATTCCATTTATGAAATAAATCACATTTTCTAAAAAATCGTGTTTTTTAGGAAATCATGTAAACCTTCTAGAAGCTGTCATTTTAAAAAACGGTAGAAGTAAGCTTTTGTTATTTCCAGACGCATGCACAAACTATAGAAAGTCGTTATGACGTAGAATGTGCATACTTTATTGATTCCATTTATGAAATAAATCACATTTTCTAAAAACTCGTGTTTTTTGAGAAATCATGTAAACCTTCTAGAAGCTTTGATTTTAAAAAACGCGGGAAGTAAGCTTTTCTTATTTTCGGACACATGCGCAAACTATAGAAAGTCGTTATGACGAAGAATGTGCATACTTTGTTGATTAAATTTGTGAAGTAAATGACATTTTCTAAAAACTCGTGTTTTTTAAGAAATCATGTAAACCTTCTAGAAGCTGTGATTTGAAAAAACAGGGGAAGTAAGCTTTTCTTATTTCCGGATGCATGCGCAAACTACAGAAAGTCGTTATGACGTAGAATGTGCATACTTTGTTGATTCCATTTATGAAATAAATCACATTTTCTAAAAACTCGTGTTTTTTAAGAAATCATGTAAACCTTCTAGAAGCTGTGATTTTAAAAAACGGGGGAAGTAAGCTTTTCAAATTTCCGGATGCATGCGCAAACTATAGAAAGTCGTTATGACATAGAATGTGCATACTTTGTTAATTTGATTTATGAAATAAATCAGATTTTCTAAAACTCGTGTTTTTTGAGAAATCATGTAAACCTTCTAGAAGCTGTGATTTTAAAAAACGAGGGAAGTAAGCTTTTCTTAGTTCCGGACGCATGGGAAAACTATAGAAAGTCGTTATGACGTAGAATTTGCATACTTTGTTGATTCCATTTATGAAATAAATCACATTTTCTGAAAAATCGTGTTTTTTAGGAAATCATGTAAACCTTCTAGAAGCTGTGATTTGAAAAAATGGGGGAAGTAAGCTTTTCTTATTTCCACACGCATGCGCAAACTTTAGAAAGTCATTATGATGTAAAATGTGCATACTTTGATGATTCCATTTATGAAATAAATCACATATTCTAAAAACTCGTGGTTTTTGAGAAATCATGTAAACCTTCTAGAAGCTGTGATTTTAGAAAACGGGGCAAGTAAGCTTTTCTTATTTCCGGACGCATGCGCAAACTATAGAAACTCCTTATGACGTAGAATGTGCATACTTTGTTGATTTCATTTATGAAATAAATCTCATTTTCTAAAAACTCGTGTTTTTTGAGAAATCATGTAAACCTTCTAGAAGCTGTGATTTTAAAAAACGGGGGAATTAACCGTTTCTTATTTCCGGACGCATGGGCAAACTATAGAAAGTCGTTATGACATAGAATGTGCATACTTTTTTGATTCCATTTATGAAATAAATCCCATTTTCTTAAAACTCGTGTTTTGTAGGAAATCATGTAAACCTTCTAGAAGCTGTCATTTTAAAAAATGGGGGAAGTAAGCTTTTCTTCTTTCCGGACGCTATGCGCAGACTATGGAAAGTCGTTATGACGTAGAATGTCCATACTTTGTTGATTCCATTTATGAAATAAATCACATTCTCTAAAAACTTGTGCTTTTTAGTAAATCATGTAAACCTTCTAGAAGCTGTGATTTTAAAAAACGGGGGAAGTAAGCTTTTCTTATTTCTGGACGCATGCGCAAACTATAGAAAGTTGTTATGACGTAGAATGTGCATACTTTGTTGATTCCATTTATCAAATAAATCACATTTTCCGAAAACTCGTGTTTTTTAGGAAATCATGTAAACCTGCTAGAAGCTGTGATTTTAAAAAACGGGGGATGTAAGATTTTCTTATTTCCGGACGCATGGGCAAACTATAGAAATTCGTTATGACGTAGAATGTGCAAACTTTGTTGATTCCATTTATGAAATAAATCACATTTTCCGAAAACTCTTGTTTTTTAGGAAATCATGTAAACCTTCTAGAAGCTATGATTTTAAAAAATAGGGTAAGTAAGCTTTTCTTATTTTCGGACGCATGCGCAAACTACAGAAACTCATTATGACGTAGAATGTGCATACTTTGTTGATTCCATTTATGAAATTAAACACATTTTCTAAAAAGTTGTGTTTTTTTAGAAATCATGTAAACCTTCTAGAAGCTGTGATTTTAAAGAACGGGGGAAGTAAGCTTTTGTTATTTCTGGACGCATGCGCAAACTATAGAAAATCGTTATGACGTAGAATGTGCATACTTTGTTGCTTCCATTTATGAAATAAATCACATTTTCTAAAAATTCGTGTTTTTTAAGAAATCACGTAAACCTTCTAGAAGCTGTGATTTTAAAAAAAGGGGGAAGTAAGCTTTTTTTATTTCTGGATGTATGCGCAAACTATAGAAAGTCGTTATGACGTAGAATGTTCATACTTTGTTGATTCCGTTTATGAAATAAATCACATATTCTAAAAACTCATGTTTCTTGAGAAATCATGTAAACCTTCTAGAAGCTGTGATTTTAAAAAACGGGGGAAGTAAGCTTTTATTATTTCCGGATGCATGCGCAAACTATAGAAACTAGTTATGACGTAGAATGTGAATACTTTGTTGATTCCATTAATGAAATAAATAACATTTTCTAAATACTTGTGTTTTTTTAGAAATCTTGTAAACCTTCTAGAAGCTGTGATTTCAAAAAACGAGGGAAGCAAGCTTTTCTTATTTCCGGACGCATGGGAAAACTATAGAAAGTCGTTATGACGTAGAATGTGCATACTTTGTTGATTCCGTTTATGAAATAAATCACATTTTCTGAAAACTCCTGTTTTTTAGAAAATCATGTAAACCTTCTAGAAGCTGTGATTTGAAAAAACGGGGGGAAGTAAGCTTTTCTTATTTCCAAACGCATGCAGAAACTATAGAAATTCATTATGACGTAGAAAATGCATACTTTGTTGATTCCATTTATGAAATAAATCACATATTCTAAAAACTTGTGGTTTTTGAGAAATCATGTAAACCTTCCAGAAGCTGTGATTTTAAAAAATGGGGGAAGTAAGCTTTTTCTTATTTCCGGATGCATGCGCAAACTATAGAAACTCGTTATGACGTAGAATGTGCATACTTTGTTGATTCCATTTATGAAATAAATCTCATTTTCTAAAAACTCGTGTTTTTTGAGAAATCATGTAAACGTTCTAGAAGATGTGATTTTAAAAAACGGGGGAAGTAATCGTCTCTTATTTTCGGACGCATGGGCAAACTATAGAAAGTCGTTATGACGTAGAATGTGCATACTTTGTTGATTCCATTTATGAAATAAATCCCATTTTCTTAAAACTCGTGTTTTGTAGGAAATCATGTAAACCTTCTAGAAGCTGTGATTTTAAAAAACGGTGGAAGTAAGCTTTTCTTATTTCCGGACGCATGCGCAGACTATAGAAAGTCGTTATGACGTAGATTGTGCATACTTTGTTGATTCCATTTATGAAATAAATCACATTTTCTAAAAACTCGTGTTTTTTAGGATATCATGTAAACCTTCTAGAAGCTGTGATTTTAAAAAACGGGGGAAGTAAGCTTTTCTTATTTCCGGACGCATGCGCAAACTATAGAAAGTCGTTATGATGTAGAATGTGCATAGTTTGTTGATTCCATTTATGAAATAAATCACATTTTCCGAAAACTCGTGTTTTTTAGGAAATCATGTAAACCTTCTAGAAGCTGTGATTTTAAAAAACAGGGGAAGTAAGCTTTTCTTATTTTCGGACGCATGCGCAAACTATAGAAAGTCGTTATGACGTAGAATGTGCATACTTTGTTGATTCCATTTATGAAATAAATCACATTTTCTAAAAACTCGTGTCTTTTACGAAATCATGTAAACCTTCTAGAAACTGTGATTTTAAAAACCGGGGGAAGTAAGCTTTTCTTATTTCCGCACGCATGGGCAAACTATAGAAAGTCGTTAGGATGTAGAATGTGCATACTTTTTTTATTCCATTTATGAAATAAATCACATTTTCTGAAAACTCGTGTTTTTTAGGAAATCATGTAAACGTTCGAGAAGCTGTGATTTTAAAAAACGGGGGGAAGTAAGCTTTTCTTATTTCCGGACGCATGCGCAAACCATAGAAAGTCGTTATGATGAACAATGTGCATACTTTGTTGATTAAATTTATGAAATAAATGACATTTTCTAAAAACTCGTGTTTTTTAAGAAATCATGTAAACCTTCTAGAAGCTGTGATTTGAAAAAACGTGGGAAGTAAGCTTTTCTTATTTCCGGATGCATGCGCAAACTATATAAAGTCGTTATGACGTAGAATGTGCATACTTTGTTGATTCAATTTATGAAATAAATCACATTTTCTAAAAACTCGTGTTTTTTAAGAAATCATGTAAACCTTCAAGAAGCTGTGATTTTCAAAAACGGGGGAAGTAAGCTTTTCTTATTTCCGGACGCATGCGCAAACTATAGAAAGTCGTTATGACATAGAATGTGCATACTTTGTTAATTTTATTTATGAAATAAATCAGATTTTCTAAAAACTCGTGTTTTTTGAGAAATCATGTAAACCTTCTAGAAGCTGTGATTTTAAAAAACGGGGGAAGTAAGCTTTTCTTATTTACGGACGCATGCCCAAATTATAGAAAGTTGTTATGACGTAGAATGTGCATACTTTGTTGATTCCATTGATGAAATAAATCACATTTTCTAAAAACTCGTGTTTTTTAACAAATCACGTAAACCTTCTAGAAGCTGTGATTTTAAAAAAAGGGGGAAGTAAGCTTTTCCTTTTCCGGATGTATGCGCAAACTATAGAAAGTCATTATGACGTAGGATGTTCATACTTTGTTGATTCTGTTTATGAAATAAATCACAAATTCTAAAAACCCGTGTTTTTTGAGAAATCATGTAAACCTTCTAGAAGTTGTGATTTTAAAAAACGGGGGAAGTAAGCTTTTATTATTTCTGGATGCATGCGCAAACTATAGAAACTAGTTATGACGTATAATGTGCATACTTTGTTGATTCCATTTATGAAATAAATCACATTTTCTAAAAACTCGTGTTTTTTGAGAAATCATCTAAACCTTCTAGAAGCTGTGATTTTAAAAAACGAGGGAAGTAAGATTTTCTTATTTCCGGACGCATGGGCAAACTATAGAAAGTCGTTATGACGTAGAATGTGCATACTTTCTTGATTCCATTTATGAAATAAATCACATTTTCTGACAACTCATTTTTTTTAGGAAATCATGTAAACCTTCTAGAAGCTGTGATTTTAAAAAACGGGGTAAGTAAGCTTTTCTTAGTTCCGGACGCATGCACAAACTATAGAAAGTCGTTATGATGTAGAATATGCATACTTTGTTGTTTCAATTGATCAAATAAATCACATTTTCTAAAAACTCGTGTTTTTTAGGAAATCATGTAAACCTTCTAGAAGCTGTGATTTGAAAAAACGGGGGAAGTAAGCTTTTCTTATTTCCACACGCATGCGCAAACTATAGAAACTCGTTATGACATAGAATGTGCATACTTTGTTGATTCCATTTATGAAATAAATCTCATTTTCTAAAAACTCGTGTTTTTTGAGCAATCATGTAAACCTTCTAGAAGCTGTGATTTTAAAAAATGTGGGAAGTAAGCTTTTCTTATTTCCGGACGCATGGTCAAACTATAGAAATTCGTTATGATGTAGAATGTGCATACTTTGTTGATTCCATTTATGAAATAAATCACATTTTCTGAAAACTCGTGTGTTTTAGGAAATCATGTAAACCTTCTAGAAGCTGTGATTTGAAAAAACGGGGGAAGTTAGCTTTTATTATTTCCGGACGCATGCGCAAACTATAGAAAGTCGTTATGACATAGAATGTGCATACTTTGTTGTTTCTATTGATGAAATAAATCACATTTTCTAAAAACACGTGTGTTTTAAGAAATCATGTAAACCTTCTAGAACCTGTGATTTTAAAAAATGGGGGAAGTAAGCTTTTGTTATTTCCGGACGCATGCGCAAACTATAGAAAGTCGTTATGACGTAGAATGTGCATACTTTGTTGATTCCATTTATGAAATAAATCACATTTTCTAAAAACTCATGTTTTTTGAGAAATCATGTAAACCTTCTAGAAGCTGTGATTTTAAAAAACAGGGGAAGTAAGCTTTTCTTATTTCTGGACACATGGGAAAACTATAGAATGTTGTTATGACATAGAATGTGCATAATTTGTTGATTCCATTTATGAAATAAATCACATTTTCCGAAAACTTGTGTTTTTTAGGAAATCATGTAAACCTTCTAGAAGCTGTGATTTTAAAAAACGGGGGAAGTAAGCTTTTCTTATTTCCGGACGCATGCGCAGACTATAGAAAGTCGTTATGACGTAGAATGTGCATACTATGTTGATTCCATGTATGAAATAAATCACATTTTCCGAAAACTCGTGTTTTTTAGGAAATCATGTAAACCTTCTAGAAGCTGTGATTTTAAAAAACGGGGGAAGTAAGCTTTTCTTATTTCCGTACCCATGCGCAAACTATAGAAAGTCGTTATGACGTAGAATGTGCATACTTTGTTGATTTCATTTATGAAATAAATCACATTTTCCGAAAACTTGTGTTTTTTAGGAAATCATGTAAACCTTCTAGAAGATGAGATTTTAAAAAACGGGGAATGTAAGATTTTCTTATTTCTGGACGCATGGGCAAACTATAGAAAGTCGTTATGACGTAGAATGTGCATACTTTGTTGATTCCATTTATGAAATAAATCACATTTTCCGAAAACTCGTGTTTTTTAGGAATTCATGTAAACCTTCTAGAAGCTGTGATTTTAAAAAACAGGGGAAGTAAGCTTTTCTTATTTTCGGACGCATGCGCAAACTATAGTAAGTCGTTATGACGTAGAATGTGCATACTTTGTTGATTCCATTGGTGAAATAAATCACATTTTCTAAAAACTCGTGTCTTTTACCAAATCATGTAAACCTTCTAGAAACTGTGATTTTAAAAACCGGGGGAAGTAAGCTTTTCTTATTTCCGCACGCATGGGCAAACTATAGAAAGTCGTTATGATGTAGAATGTGCATACTTTTTTTGATTCCATTTATGAAATAAATCACATTTTCTGAAAACTCGTGTTTTTTAGGAAATCATGTAAACGTTCAAGAAGCTGTGATTTTAAAAAACGGGGAAAGTAAGCTTTTCTTATTTCCGGACGCATGCGCAAACAATAGAAAGTCGTTATGACGAAGAATGTGCATACTTTGTTGATTAAATTTGTGAAGTAAATGACATTTTCTAAAAACTCGTGTTTTTTAAGAAATCATGTAAACCTTCTAGAAGCTGTGATTTGAAAAAACAGGGGAAGTAAGCTTTTCTTATTTCCGGATGCATGCGCAAACTACAGAAAGTCGTTATGACGTAGAATGTGCATACTTTGTTGATTCCATTTATGAAATAAATCACATTTTCTAAAAACTCGTGTTTTTTAAGAAATCATGTAAACCTTCTAGAAGCTGTGATTTTAAAAAACGGGGGAAGTAAGCTTTTCAAATTTCCGGATGCATGCGCAAACTATAGAAAGTCGTTATGACATAGAATGTGCATACTTTGTTAATTTGATTTATGAAATAAATCAGATTTTCTAAAACTCGTGTTTTTTGAGAAATCATGTAAACCTTCTAGAAGCTGTGATTTTAAAAAACGAGGGAAGTAAGCTTTTCTTAGTTCCGGACGCATGGGAAAACTATAGAAAGTCGTTATGACGTAGAATTTGCATACTTTGTTGATTCCATTTATGAAATAAATCACATTTTCTGAAAAATCGTGTTTTTTAGGAAATCATGTAAACCTTCTAGAAGCTGTGATTTGAAAAAATGGGGGAAGTAAGCTTTTCTTATTTCCACACGCATGCGCAAACTTTAGAAAGTCATTATGATGTAAAATGTGCATACTTTGATGATTCCATTTATGAAATAAATCACATATTCTAAAAACTCGTGGTTTTTGAGAAATCATGTAAACCTTCTAGAAGCTGTGATTTTAGAAAACGGGGCAAGTAAGCTTTTCTTATTTCCGGACGCATGCGCAAACTATAGAAACTCCTTATGACGTAGAATGTGCATACTTTGTTGATTTCATTTATGAAATAAATCTCATTTTCTAAAAACTCGTGTTTTTTGAGAAATCATGTAAACCTTCTAGAAGCTGTGATTTTAAAAAACGGGGGAATTAACCGTTTCTTATTTCCGGACGCATGGGCAAACTATAGAAAGTCGTTATGACATAGAATGTGCATACTTTTTTGATTCCATTTATGAAATAAATCCCATTTTCTTAAAACTCGTGTTTTGTAGGAAATCATGTAAACCTTCTAGAAGCTGTCATTTTAAAAAATGGGGGAAGTAAGCTTTTCTTCTTTCCGGACGCATGCGCAGACTATGGAAAGTCGTTATGACGTAGAATGTCCATACTTTGTTGATTCCATTTATGAAATAAATCACATTCTCTAAAAACTTGTGCTTTTTAGTAAATCATGTAAACCTTCTAGAAGCTGTGATTTTAAAAAACGGGGGAAGTAAGCTTTTCTTATTTCTGGACGCATGCGCAAACTATAGAAAGTTGTTATGACGTAGAATGTGCATACTTTGTTGATTCCATTTATCAAATAAATCACATTTTCCGAAAACTCGTGTTTTTTAGGAAATCATGTAAACCTGCTAGAAGCTGTGATTTTAAAAAACGGGGGATGTAAGATTTTCTTATTTCCGGACGCATGGGCAAACTATAGAAATTCGTTATGACGTAGAATGTGCAAACTTTGTTGATTCCATTTATGAAATAAATCACATTTTCCGAAAACTCTTGTTTTTTAGGAAATCATGTAAACCTTCTAGAAGCTATGATTTTAAAAAATAGGGTAAGTAAGCTTTTCTTATTTTCGGACGCATGCGCAAACTACAGAAACTCATTATGACGTAGAATGTGCATACTTTGTTGATTCCATTTATGAAATTAAACACATTTTCTAAAAAGTTGTGTTTTTTTAGAAATCATGTAAACCTTCTAGAAGCTGTGATTTTAAAGAACGGGGGAAGTAAGCTTTTGTTATTTCTGGACGCATGCGCAAACTATAGAAAATCGTTATGACGTAGAATGTGCATACTTTGTTGCTTCCATTTATGAAATAAATCACATTTTCTAAAAATTCGTGTTTTTTAAGAAATCACGTAAACCTTCTAGAAGCTGTGATTTTAAAAAAAGGGGGAAGTAAGCTTTTTTTATTTCTGGATGTATGCGCAAACTATAGAAAGTCGTTATGACGTAGAATGTTCATACTTTGTTGATTCCGTTTATGAAATAAATCACATATTCTAAAAACTCATGTTTCTTGAGAAATCATGTAAACCTTCTAGAAGCTGTGATTTTAAAAAACGGGGGAAGTAAGCTTTTATTATTTCCGGATGCATGCGCAAACTATAGAAACTAGTTATGACGTAGAATGTGAATACTTTGTTGATTCCATTAATGAAATAAATAACATTTTCTAAATACTTGTGTTTTTTTAGAAATCTTGTAAACCTTCTAGAAGCTGTGATTTCAAAAAACGAGGGAAGCAAGCTTTTCTTATTTCCGGACGCATGGGAAAACTATAGAAAGTCGTTATGACGTAGAATGTGCATACTTTGTTGATTCCGTTTATGAAATAAATCACATTTTCTGAAAACTCCTGTTTTTTAGAAAATCATGTAAACCTTCTAGAAGCTGTGATTTGAAAAAACGGGGGAAGTAAGCTTTTCTTATTTCCAAACGCATGCAGAAACTATAGAAATTCATTATGACGTAGAAAATGCATACTTTGTTGATTCCATTTATGAAATAAATCACATATTCTAAAAACTTGTGGTTTTTGAGAAATCATGTAAACCTTCCAGAAGCTGTGATTTTAAAAAATGGGGGAAGTAAGCTTTTTCTTATTTCCGGATGCATGCGCAAACTATAGAAACTCGTTATGACGTAGAATGTGCATACTTTGTTGATTCCATTTATGAAATAAATCTCATTTTCTAAAAACTCGTGTTTTTTGAGAAATCATGTAAACGTTCTAGAAGATGTGATTTTAAAAAACGGGGGAAGTAATCGTCTCTTATTTTCGGACGCATGGGCAAACTATAGAAAGTCGTTATGACGTAGAATGTGCATACTTTGTTGATTCCATTTATGAAATAAATCCCATTTTCTTAAAACTCGTGTTTTGTAGGAAATCATGTAAACCTTCTAGAAGCTGTGATTTTAAAAAACGGTGGAAGTAAGCTTTTCTTATTTCCGGACGCATGCGCAGACTATAGAAAGTCGTTATGACGTAGATTGTGCATACTTTGTTGATTCCATTTATGAAATAAATCACATTTTCTAAAAACTCGTGTTTTTTAGGATATCATGTAAACCTTCTAGAAGCTGTGATTTTAAAAAACGGGGGAAGTAAGCTTTTCTTATTTCCGGACGCATGCGCAAACTATAGAAAGTCGTTATGATGTAGAATGTGCATAGTTTGTTGATTCCATTTATGAAATAAATCACATTTTCCGAAAACTCGTGTTTTTTAGGAAATCATGTAAACCTTCTAGAAGCTGTGATTTTAAAAAACAGGGGAAGTAAGCTTTTCTTATTTTCGGACGCATGCGCAAACTATAGAAAGTCGTTATGACGTAGAATGTGCATACTTTGTTGATTCCATTTATGAAATAAATCACATTTTCTAAAAACTCGTGTCTTTTACGAAATCATGTAAACCTTCTAGAAACTGTGATTTTAAAAACCGGGGGAAGTAAGCTTTTCTTATTTCCGCACGCATGGGCAAACTATAGAAAGTCGTTAGGATGTAGAATGTGCATACTTTTTTTATTCCATTTATGAAATAAATCACATTTTCTGAAAACTCGTGTTTTTTAGGAAATCATGTAAACGTTCGAGAAGCTGTGATTTTAAAAAACGGGGGAAGTAAGCTTTTCTTATTTCCGGACGCATGCGCAAACCATAGAAAGTCGTTATGATGAACAATGTGCATACTTTGTTGATTAAATTTATGAAATAAATGACATTTTCTAAAAACTCGTGTTTTTTAAGAAATCATGTAAACCTTCTAGAAGCTGTGATTTGAAAAAACGTGGGAAGTAAGCTTTTCTTATTTCCGGATGCATGCGCAAACTATATAAAGTCGTTATGACGTAGAATGTGCATACTTTGTTGATTCAATTTATGAAATAAATCACATTTTCTAAAAACTCGTGTTTTTTAAGAAATCATGTAAACCTTCAAGAAGCTGTGATTTTCAAAAACGGGGGAAGTAAGCTTTTCTTATTTCCGGACGCATGCGCAAACTATAGAAAGTCGTTATGACATAGAATGTGCATACTTTGTTAATTTTATTTATGAAATAAATCAGATTTTCTAAAAACTCGTGTTTTTTGAGAAATCATGTAAACCTTCTAGAAGCTGTGATTTTAAAAAACGGGGGAAGTAAGCTTTTCTTATTTACGGACGCATGCCCAAATTATAGAAAGTTGTTATGACGTAGAATGTGCATACTTTGTTGATTCCATTGATGAAATAAATCACATTTTCTAAAAACTCGTGTTTTTTAACAAATCACGTAAACCTTCTAGAAGCTGTGATTTTAAAAAAAGGGGGAAGTAAGCTTTTCCTTTTCCGGATGTATGCGCAAACTATAGAAAGTCATTATGACGTAGGATGTTCATACTTTGTTGATTCTGTTTATGAAATAAATCACAAATTCTAAAAACCCGTGTTTTTTGAGAAATCATGTAAACCTTCTAGAAGTTGTGATTTTAAAAAACGGGGGAAGTAAGCTTTTATTATTTCTGGATGCATGCGCAAACTATAGAAACTAGTTATGACGTATAATGTGCATACTTTGTTGATTCCATTTATGAAATAAATCACATTTTCTAAAAACTCGTGTTTTTTGAGAAATCATCTAAACCTTCTAGAAGCTGTGATTTTAAAAAACGAGGGAAGTAAGATTTTCTTATTTCCGGACGCATGGGCAAACTATAGAAAGTCGTTATGACGTAGAATGTGCATACTTTCTTGATTCCATTTATGAAATAAATCACATTTTCTGACAACTCATTTTTTTTAGGAAATCATGTAAACCTTCTAGAAGCTGTGATTTTAAAAAACGGGGTAAGTAAGCTTTTCTTAGTTCCGGACGCATGCACAAACTATAGAAAGTCGTTATGATGTAGAATATGCATACTTTGTTGTTTCAATTGATCAAATAAATCACATTTTCTAAAAACTCGTGTTTTTTAGGAAATCATGTAAACCTTCTAGAAGCTGTGATTTGAAAAAACGGGGGAAGTAAGCTTTTCTTATTTCCACACGCATGCGCAAACTATAGAAACTCGTTATGACATAGAATGTGCATACTTTGTTGATTCCATTTATGAAATAAATCTCATTTTCTAAAAACTCGTGTTTTTTGAGCAATCATGTAAACCTTCTAGAAGCTGTGATTTTAAAAAATGTGGGAAGTAAGCTTTTCTTATTTCCGGACGCATGGTCAAACTATAGAAATTCGTTATGATGTAGAATGTGCATACTTTGTTGATTCCATTTATGAAATAAATCACATTTTCTGAAAACTCGTGTGTTTTAGGAAATCATGTAAACCTTCTAGAAGCTGTGATTTGAAAAAACGGGGGAAGTTAGCTTTTATTATTTCCGGACGCATGCGCAAACTATAGAAAGTCGTTATGACATAGAATGTGCATACTTTGTTGTTTCTATTGATGAAATAAATCACATTTTCTAAAAACACGTGTGTTTTAAGAAATCATGTAAACCTTCTAGAACCTGTGATTTTAAAAAATGGGGGAAGTAAGCTTTTGTTATTTCCGGACGCATGCGCAAACTATAGAAAGTCGTTATGACGTAGAATGTGCATACTTTGTTGATTCCATTTATGAAATAAATCACATTTTCTAAAAACTCATGTTTTTTGAGAAATCATGTAAACCTTCTAGAAGCTGTGATTTTAAAAAACAGGGGAAGTAAGCTTTTCTTATTTCTGGACACATGGGAAAACTATAGAATGTTGTTATGACATAGAATGTGCATAATTTGTTGATTCCATTTATGAAATAAATCACATTTTCCGAAAACTTGTGTTTTTTAGGAAATCATGTAAACCTTCTAGAAGCTGTGATTTTAAAAAACGGGGGAAGTAAGCTTTTCTTATTTCCGGACGCATGCGCAGACTATAGAAAGTCGTTATGACGTAGAATGTGCATACTATGTTGATTCCATGTATGAAATAAATCACATTTTCCGAAAACTCGTGTTTTTTAGGAAATCATGTAAACCTTCTAGAAGCTGTGATTTTAAAAAACGGGGGAAGTAAGCTTTTCTTATTTCCGTACCCATGCGCAAACTATAGAAAGTCGTTATGACGTAGAATGTGCATACTTTGTTGATTTCATTTATGAAATAAATCACATTTTCCGAAAACTTGTGTTTTTTAGGAAATCATGTAAACCTTCTAGAAGATGAGATTTTAAAAAACGGGGAATGTAAGATTTTCTTATTTCTGGACGCATGGGCAAACTATAGAAAGTCGTTATGACGTAGAATGTGCATACTTTGTTGATTCCATTTATGAAATAAATCACATTTTCCGAAAACTCGTGTTTTTTAGGAATTCATGTAAACCTTCTAGAAGCTGTGATTTTAAAAAACAGGGGAAGTAAGCTTTTCTTATTTTCGGACGCATGCGCAAACTATAGTAAGTCGTTATGACGTAGAATGTGCATACTTTGTTGATTCCATTGGTGAAATAAATCACATTTTCTAAAAACTCGTGTCTTTTACCAAATCATGTAAACCTTCTAGAAACTGTGATTTTAAAAACCGGGGGAAGTAAGCTTTTCTTATTTCCGCACGCATGGGCAAACTATAGAAAGTCGTTATGATGTAGAATGTGCATACTTTTTTTGATTCCATTTATGAAATAAATCACATTTTCTGAAAACTCGTGTTTTTTAGGAAATCATGTAAACGTTCAAGAAGCTGTGATTTTAAAAAACGGGGAAAGTAAGCTTTTCTTATTTCCGGACGCATGCGCAAACAATAGAAAGTCGTTATGACGAAGAATGTGCATACTTTGTTGATTAAATTTATGAAATAAATGACATTTTCTAAAAACTCGTGTTTTTTAAGAAATCATGTAAACCTTCTAGAAGCCGTGATTTGAAAAAACGTGGGAAGTAAGCTTTTCTTATTTCCGGATGCATGCGCAAACTATAGAAAGTCGTTATGACGTAGAATGTGCATACTTTGTTGATTCCATTTATGAAATAAATCACATTTTCTAAAAACTCGTGTTTTTTAAGAAATCATGTAAACCTTCTAGAAGTTGTGATTTTCAAAAACGGGGGAAGTAAGCTTTTCTTATTTCCGGACGCATGCGCAAACTATAGAAAGTCGTTATGACATAGAATGTGCATACTTTGTTAATTTGATTTATGAAATAAATCGGATTTTCTAAAAACTCGTGTTTTTTGAGAAATCATGTAAAACTTCTAAAAGCTATGATTTTAAAAAACGGGGGAAGTAAGCTTTTCTTATTTCCGGACGCATGCCCAAACTATAGAAAGTTGTTATGACGTAGAATGTGCATACTTTGTTGATTCCATTGATGAAATAAATCATATTTTCTAAAAACTCATGTTTTTGAAGAAATCATGTAAACCTTCTAGAAGCTGTGATTTTAAAAAACGAGGGAAGTAAGATTTTGTTATTTCTGGACGCATGCGCAAACTATAGAAAATCGTTATGACGTAGAATGTGCATACTTTGTTGATTCCATTTATGAAATAAATCACATTTTCTAAAAACTCGTGTTTTTTAACAAATCACGTAAATCTTCTAGAAGCTGTGATTTTAAAAAAAGGGGGAAGTAAGCTTTTCTTTTTCCGCATGTATGCGCAAACTATAGCAAGTCGTTATGATGTAGGATGTTCATACTTTGTTGATTCCGTTTATGAAATAAATCACATATTCTAAAACCCCGTTTTTTTTGAGAAATCATGTAAACCTTCTAGAAGCTGTGATTTTAAAAAACGGGGGAAGTAAGCTCTTATTATTTCCGGATGCATGCGCAAACTATAGAAACTAGTTATGACGTAGAATGTGCATACTTTGTTGATTCCATTTATGAAATAAATCACATTTTCTAAAAACTCGTGTTTTTTGAGAAATCATGTAAACCTTCTAGAAGCTGTGATTTTAAAAAACGAGGGAAGTAAGCTTTTCTTATTTCCGGACGCATGGGCAAACTATAGAAAATCGTTATGACGTAGAATGTGCATACTTTCTTGATTCCATTTATGAAATAAATCACATTTTCTGACAACTCGTTTTTTTTAGGAAATCATGTAAACCTTCTAGAAGCTGTGATTGGAAAAAACGGGGTAGGTAAGCTTTTCTTATTTCCGGACGCATGCGCAAACTATAGAAAGTCGTTATGATGTAGAATGTGCATACTTTGTTGTTTCAATTGATGAAATAAATCACATTTTCTAAAGACTCGTGTTTTTTGTGAAATCATGTAAACCTTCTAGACGCTGTGGTTTTAAAAAACGGCGGATGTAAGCTTTTGTTATTTCCGAACGTATGGGTAAACTATAGGAAGTCGTTATGACGTAGAATGTGCATACTTTGTTGATTCCATTTATGAAATAAATCACATTTTCTAAAAAACTCATGTTTTTTAGGAAATCATGTAAACCTTCTAGAAGCTGTGATTTGAAAAAACGGGGGAAGTAAGCTTTTCTTATTTCCACACGCATGCGCAAACTATAGAAAGTCGTTATGACGTAGAATGTGCATAATTTGTTGATTCCATTTTTGAAATAAATCACATATTCTAAAAACTCGTGGTTTTTGAGAAATCATGTAAACCTTCTAGAAGCTGTGATTTTAAAAAACGGGGGAAGTAACCCTAAAAAACAGGGGAAGTAAGCTTTTCTTATTTCCGGATGCATGCGCAAACTATAGAAACTCGTTATGACATAGAATGTGCATACTTTGTTGATTCCATTTATGAAATAAATCTCATTTTCTAAAAACTCGTGTTTTTTGCGCAATCATGTAAACCTTCTAGAAGCTGTGATTTTAAAAAATGGGGGAAGTAAGCTTTTCTTATTTCCGAATGCATGGTCAAACTATAGAAAGTCGTTATGACGTAGAATGTGCATACTTTGTTGATTCTATTTATGAAATAAATCCCATTTTCTGAAAACTCGTGTGTTTTAGGAAATCATGTAAACCTTCTAAAAGCTGTGATTTTAAAAAATGGGGGAAGTTAGCTTGTATTATTTCCGGACGCATGCGCAAACTATAGAAAGTCGTTATGACATAGAATGTGCATACTTTGTTGTTTCTATTGATGAAATAAATCACATTTTCTAAAAACTCGTGTGTTTTAAGAAATCATGTAAACCTTCTAGAACCTGTGATTTTAAAAAACGGGGGAAGTAAGCTTTTGTTATTTCCGGACGCATGTGCAAACTATAGAAAGTCGTTATGACGTAGAATGTGCATACTTTGTTGATTCCATTTATGAAATAAATCACATTTTCTAAAAACTCATGTTTTTGAGAAATCATGTAAACCTTCTAGAAGCTGTGATTTTAAAAAACAGGGGAAGTAAGCTTTTCTTATTTCTGGACACATGGGCAAACTATAGAATGTTGTTATGACATAGAATGTGCATAATTTGTTGATTCCATTTATGAAATAAATCACATTTTCCGAAAACTCGTGTTTTTTAGGAAATCATGTAAACCTTCTAGAAGCTGTGATTTTAAAAAACATGGGAAGTAAGCTTTTCTTATTTCCGTACGCATGCACAAACTATAGAAAGTCATTATGATGTAGAATGTGCATACTTTGTTGATTTCATTTATGAAATAAATCACATTTTCTAAAAACTCGTGTTTTTTGAGAAATCATGTAAACCTTCTAGAAGCTATGATTTTAAAAAACGGGGGAATTAAGCTTTTCTTATTTCTGGACGCATGGGCAAACTATAGAAATTCGTTATGACGTAGAATATGCATACTTTGTTCATTCCATTTATGAAATAAATCACATTTTCTGAAAAGTCGTGTTTTTTAGGAAATCGTGTAAAACTTCTAGAAGCTGTGATTTTAAAAAACGGTGGAAGTAAGCTTTTCTTATTTCCGGACGCATGTGCAAACTATAGAAAGTCGTTATTGTTGAATATTTTAACTTCTAAGAATATTATATTTGTATATTATTTATTCCGGAGATGTTCCATACCTCCGATGTGATTATACTATGAATTCGTAGATGTTTATTCCTCCGAATTGGTTGTGGTAACTAGGGTTATTAGACCCACCATGTGGGGGTCGGCCCAATGGTCAAATACGAGCCTACATGTACTTGTGTAAAATACATGTCAGTGTAGTGTATAAATAGAGGAGGTATGTTCCTCATTTGACACACTCACACACTTGAGAGAGGCGCACTTGTGGAGGAGAGGTCTGCTATGGTGGAGGAGGAGATCATGTCTTTGGTTTGCATCTTTGTATATTGCTGGTCATCTATATTGAGGAAGCTTTACTAGGTTTTCTACCCCATGAGGGTTTCCCAGGATAAATCTGTGTCTCTTGTGTTTATGCTATGCTTGTTGTTTCTTCAGTGATCTTGTATATGCTACTATTGTGAAATGGAATGTAATGCTGCTATTTTCTTTCTTCGCATATTAAATCTTAACATGGTATCAGAGCTAAACTGAAGGAAGGCAAGGTATGGCACTTACGACACTTGCTTTACTTACGACAATTTGAAGGTTAGGGTTTTCTATAGTAAAAACCAGTCATCGTGGAACTTTCGCTATAAATCCATTTTGGCGAAGGTTCAGGATCTGAAACCTTTACAGGTCGTAGATAACATATTCAGGTATCTTGTGCCCAAAGGGAACCCTCAGATTCATTGTACTTTGTAAGTTATGATCATTACAAGTTAGGGTTTCTGCCTCTTCCAGATCTCAGTCAAAATCAGGTGACCTAGGAAAAAAGGCCATAACTTGGTCTAGGAAGCTCCAAATGAAATTTCATAAATAGTGACAGGTAGTACACAGACTGTACTATCTCAAAAAACGTTTTCAGAGGTTGAAGCTGAACCAGTGAGACGTGGCACGCCGTACAAGTTCGCTCTCCTGTTTTATCCAATAAACAGGTCACGTTACGACACTTGGCATAACTCTCTCTCAGAGAGTACAATTGAGGTCAGACCTGTCAGGATGGAAACATAACAGAGCGAGATATCTTAGAAAAAGTTTTTAGAGGCCGAAGTTCAAACAGTGACACATGGCACGCCGTACAATTTCGCTCTCTTGTATTATCCCATAAACAGGTCACGTAGCGACACTTGGCATAACTCTCTCTCAGAAAATCTAATTGAGGTTAGACCTGTCAGGATGGAAAGATGACAAGTCAGGCTACTGCAAAAAAATTTTTCAGACCATGTGGAGTGAAAATTTCAAAGTTATAACAGAAACAATCAGGTACATATTTCTGTCAAAACAGAATTATTTTCGGAGCACCTTTATTCATGGCTTCTGGAATTTAGGTTTTCGGAGAAAGTTAGAATTTTTGGAATCGAAGTCCACAGCTGAATGCTACTCAGGAAAATTGAAATTTAGAGACCAAGATCGAACTTTTGGTTGGGTAGAAGACTGGGCTTGATCAAACCCTAGTTCGGGTTCCTGTCCAGAAGATCCAGAAGTTTCGAAGGCAATTTTGAGGGGTCAAATTTTGGAGATTTCAAAAATTGAAGAATGCTAGTTTGATCAACTCAGCAAGACACATTCTTCCATCCATTCAGAAGTGTGAAAGTCAAAGATTGAATTTTTAGGGTTTCTCTAGCAAACCCTAATCAAGCTCCAGATCAAGTTTCAGGGGGAGTTGAGGCTAAGGCCTTACATAAGAAGACTACAAAAAGTCTCGACAGGTATGACTTAAGGAGGTTCAGGTATGCCTTAAAATCTGATTCTTGATTAAGTTCATAATGTGTTTGTCTTCATGTTATTTATTAGTACAATCTTGATTAATGTTATTAATTGTCTTATCACCCTAGTAACAATATGAATGCATGTGAATGATCGAAGACATTCATTGATTAGGGCTATATGATTGTACTTATGCATTATGGTGTTGTGTGAGGTTGATGTTGTCTGCTAACAAGATACAGGTACATCACAAAAGACAAATCAAGTTCCATGACCATGACAACATGAAGACAAAGACTCACGAGGTATGTATGACTTTGTTATATTATGTTTAACCTATGAGACATGCGGGTTCTAGCTCAGGATCTCTAAATCATTGAAGAGATTGTTTAGGTATGTTGTACATAACTAAGCAGGTATACTAATCCAGGTATGTTTTCCTATGTCATGTTAGAATCTTACCTTCTGTTAGGATCCCTTATGTAAGTATACTTGGCATGATTGGTTAGTAATCAAGGGTTTATGCATATTATGTCTCTTATCTTGGTTGATGATTTAACTAACTAGATCAAACAAGAATATGCATGAGTAAAAGAAGACTTCCTTGAAACCCTGAATACTAATGATCATGACTGTACATATTCAAGATTATTTAGAATTAGAATGTTTTGATAATATTATGTATGTTTGTGTATGAGATCATGAGGATGACACTAGTGTACACTTGAGCATGCACAGTGGTACAGAATGAATAGAAGTTCAGAAGACATACAGAAGATCAAGGGGGAGGCAACCACACAAACATAAAAGATAAGTATTTGAGTTGTTATTAGAAATAGTAAATGATATTACTTGTATGCATATTTGTATTCCTAGTGTAAACATTCATAAAGCATTGAACAGTATACTACTAATATGCATATGATTGGTAAGTTGGATAAACATTCCATTGTTGCTTGTCTAGAATGAAACCTCTTTGCTGACATGCTGAGAGCTGTGCACACTCTCGATAGTATGTTCTTGTAGAGATGGAAGGCATCTAGATAGCCACTATATGCATACAGGATATGGGAAAGTGTTGTGCCAAAGTATTGGTCAAAATAGTTGCATAACTATGTAAATGATATCTTTATGCATAATAGGTTATCATGTCAATATGATTTGATGATTATGAAGTATTACTAATCATGTACTTAATTTTGATTTGTAGGAAAGATCATGATGAATGATGAATGATGAACAAGCGATGGATGTTCAACAAAAGATTTACAAATCAAACACACTATAGAAAGCTTATGGTTAAGAGATTCTCTTAGAAAGAGGAAGAGAATCATGATGAGATGTTTTGCTCCAAGGGACTAGATAAGACCAATCTCTTAATGATGTAATTAAAGAACAAGTATGAATCAGGTTCTGTATGGGTACCCAGGATCGGTAGTCAATTGATGAGCTTAATGATCATCATGGGTGATGTTGATCTCAACCTTTGCTACAAGGTTGAATATGGCTTCTATACACATATGACATGGATGCAAGAAAGAACTCACCATAGAGTTCGAATGATTTTGAGTCTCATATTAGTAGACCCATCTGACGAGAGATGGCACAGATAGATATGTAGAAGATCACTCAATGCAGAGTGTGAATAATGGACAATTGACAACTTCATGACAAAGCTTGGGATTTACCAGAAGTAAAGCTGTTCCTAACCTTTACCTTAAGGTTGTGGATGATGAACCTATCATACCATTATTGTATGACGATGATCTCTTTCTGACAAGGAATGAGAAACAGGTCATGAAAATGGCTGCAGAAATGAAAATGAAAGATCTCGGATTAATGCACTACTTCTTAGGTCTAGAAGTATGGCAAGATCCAAAAGGAATCTTTTAAATCAAGGTAAGTATGCTGTAAAGTTTCTAAAGAGATTTGATATGTTGGAGTATAAAGCCATGGCCACTCCCATGGACTCCAACTTGAAGTTATTAGTTAATGACTCATCGTATTTAGTGGACCTAACCCTATATAGACAAATCATTGGGTCATACTAGGCCAGATATATGCTTTGCTGTAAATACCCTAAGTCAGTATCTAGTAGAACTTAGAAAGGTTCACTTAATAGCTGCAAAGCATGTAGTGAGGTAACTAAAAGGTACATTAGATTTTGGTCTATATTATCTTGGAGGTCATGAAATCCGGTT
Organism: Larix kaempferi; assembly: GCA_027924585.1. Classification (NCBI taxonomy): domain Eukaryota; kingdom Viridiplantae; phylum Streptophyta; class Pinopsida; order Pinales; family Pinaceae; genus Larix; species Larix kaempferi. Next base: position 5,098,843 of record BSBM01001417.1, on the reverse strand, counting down.
ACTTGGTTACTCAGATTCTGATTGGGAAAGAAGTGTCTCAGACAAAAAGAGTACATCAGGTGGATGTTATGGTCTTGGATCTGCCATGATCTCATGGTTTAGCAAGAAACAATCTAGTGTGGCCCTCAGTACTGCTGAAGGAGAATATATAGCTGCCTGTTAGACCAGCTGTGAAGCAGTATGGCTTCGGAAACTATTATCTGGATTGTTTGACTTAGAAATGGATCCCACTGTGATTATGTGTGATATTCAAAGCTGCATTAAGATGACTGAAAATCCTGTGTTCCACGATAAGTCAAAACACATTGAGATCCAATACTTCTATATACGAGATATGGTGCAGAGGGGAGCTATCAAGCTCGAGTATATAAGCACTGAGGATCAGATTGTTGATATCTTGACTAAACCTCTGTCTCGAGTAAAGTTTGAATACTTTCGAGACAAGCTTGGTGTAGTTCAAAAGGACCCTCCTCGAAAGGGGGAGTAGTATAGTATCTGATAACAAGTCTGCCTCATCAATGATGAGGTTACCTATTTAATGCACTTAGTTACTTAGAATTATTTAGATTTAGGACTCTTATATTTTTACTCTTGATGATAGATGTATTAGTGAGAATACATGCTTTTGATGATAGATGTTATGAATGAGGATACATGTTTTGCTATACATGTTTTGTTATACATGTTTTGATGATGAGTATACATGTTTTGCTATACATGTTTTGATGATAAGGATACATGTTTTGTTATACATGTTTTGATGATGAGGATACATGTTTTGTTATACATGTTTTGATGATGAGGATACATGTTTTGATGATGAGGATACATGATTGACACATGTCTAGAATGAAGTTCTTGGTGAACATGTGAGGGGATTGGATCATCCCTGGACTTCAGTCTGAAAGAAGAGCCATAGACGTATGTCTTCGAGAATGAAGTTCTTGGTGAACATGTGAGGGGATTGGATCATCCCTGGACTTCAGTCCGAAAGAAGAACTGTAGACGTATGTCTTCGAGAATGAAGTTCTTGGTGAACATGTGAGGGGATTGGATCATCCTTGGACTTCAGTCCGAAAGAAGAGCCGTAGACGTATGTCTTCGAGAATGAAGTTCTTGGTGAACATGTGAGGGGATTGGATCATCCCTGGACTTCAGTCCGAAAGAAGATCCGTAGACATATGTCTTCGAGAATGAATTTCTTGGTGAACATGTGATTGGATTGGATCGTCCCTGGACTTCGGTTCAAAAGGTACATGATAGGATTGGATCATCCCTGGACTTCGGTTCAAAAGGTACATGGTAGGACTGGATCGTCCCTGGACTTCGGTTCAAAAGGTACATGATAGGACTGGATCGTCCTTGGACTTCGGTTCAAAAGGTACATGATAGGACTGGACCTTGGTTCAAAAGGCACATGATAGGACTAGATCGTCCCTGGACCTCGGTTCAAAATGTAGATGACAAATCCTAGAATTGTTCTAGGTTACATCCAGCATGAAACAGGGCTGGCTCTATAGATGTGATACATCCAGCATGAAACAGGGTTGGCTCTGTAGTTGTGATACATCTAGCATGAAACAGGGCTAGCTCTGTAGATGTGATACATCCAGCATGAAACAGGGCTGGCTCTGTAGATGTGATACATCCAGCATGAAATAGGGCTGGCTCTGTAGATGTGATACATCCAGCATGAAACAGGGCTGGCTCTGTAGATGTGATACATCCAGCATGAAACAGGGCTGGCTCTGTGGACATGACACATCCAGTATGAAAGAGGACTGGCTCTGTGGCGGTAATTCCTAGATCTGATCTAGGTCACATCCAGTATGAAAAAGGACTGGCACTGTGGTTGGGATTAGATCGTCCCTAGACATGAGACTTGTCTTAAAGAGATAAGGATTCATCATCCTAGAACTTGATCTGGATTGTATCATCCATGGACCTATGTCCTAAAGAGAGCAGGATTGATCATCCTGTAACCTGATCGTGTGATGGCGATGCTGATGATCATGTGATGACGATGTTGATCGTGTGATGGCGATGCTGATGATCGTGTGATGACGATGCTGATGATCGTGTTATGACGATGCTGATCGTGTGATGGCGATGCTGATGATCGTGTGATGACGATGTTGATTGTGTGATGGCGATGCTGATGATCGTGTGATGATGATGCTGATGATCGTGTGATGACGATGCTGATCGTGTGATGGCGGTGCTGATGATCGTGTGATGACGATGCTGATGATCGTGTGATGACGATGCTAATGATTGTGTGATGACGACGCTGATGATCGATGCTGATGATCATGTGATGACGATGCTAATCGTGTGATGGCGATGCTGATGATTGTGTGATGACGATGCTGATGATCGTGTGATGACGATGCTGATGATGACGATGCTGATGATGATGATGCTGATGATGACGATGCTGATGATCGAGTGATGTCAATGTTCCAGTAACTAGTTGAGTTACTGATGATGATGAACTGAAGAAAGCATCCGATGATATATAGATGTATCATGTATGATGTATGACTCATTGCTCCTGCGGATGTTGTTATAATATCCTTCTCGTTAAGGGGGAGTGTTGAATATTGTAACTTCTAAGAATATTATATTTGTATATTATTTATTCCGGAGATGTTCCATACCTCCGATGTGATTATACTATGAATCCGGAGATGTTTATTCCTCCGATTTGGTTGTGGTAACTAGGGTTATTAGACCTACCATGTGGGGGTCGGCCCAGTCAGTTATAATAGGGTATTTAACCTAATGGTTCAATACGAGCCTACATGTACTTGTGTAAAATACATGTTAGTGTAGTGTATAAATAGAGGAGGTATGTTCCTCATTTGACACACTCACACACTTGAGAGAGGCGCACTTGTGGAGGAGAGGTCTGCTATGGTGGAGGAGGAGATCATGTCTTTGGTATGCATCTTTGTATATTGCTGGTCATCTATATTGAGGAAGCTTTACTGGGTTTTCTACCCCATGACGGTTGCCCAGGATAAATCTGTGTCTCTTGTGTTTATGCTATGCTTGTTGTTTCTTCAGTGACCCTGTATATGCTATTATTGTGAAATGGAATGTAATGCTGCTATTTTCTGTCTTAGAATATTAAATCTTAACAGTTATGACGTAGAATGTGCATACTTTGTTGATTTTATTTATGAAATAAATCACATTTTCTAAAAACTCGTATTTTTTACGAAATCATGTAAACCTTCTAGAAGCCGTGATTTTAAAAAATGGGGGAAGTAAGCTTTTGTTATTTCCGGACGCATGCACAAACTATAGAAAGTCGTTATGACGTAGAATGTGCATACTTTGTTGATTCCATTTATGAAATAAATCACATTTTCTAAAAACTCGTGTTTTTTGAGAAATCATGTAAACCTTCTAGAAACTGTGATTTTAAAAAATGGGGGATGTAAGCTTTTCTTATTTCCGAACGCATGGGAAAATTATAGAAATTTATTATGACGTGGAATGTGCATACTTTGTTGATTCCATTTATGAAATAAATCACATTTTCTGAAAACTCGTGTTTTTTAGGAAATCATGTAAACCTTCTAGAAGCTGTGATTTTGAAAAACGGGGGAAATAAGCTTTTCTTATTTCCGAACGCATGCGTAAACTATAGAAAATCGTTATGACGTAGAATGTGCATACTTTGTTGATTCCATTTATGAAATAAATCACATTTTCTAAAAATTCATGTTTTTTGAGAAATCATGTAAACCTTCTAGAAGCTGTGATTTTAAAAAACGGGGAAGTAAGCTTTTCTTATTTCCGGACGCATGGGCAAACTATAGAAAGTCGTTATGATGTAGAATGTGCATACTTTGTTGATTCCATTTATGAAATAAATAACATTTTCTGAAAACTCGTGTTTTCTAGGAAATCATGTAAACCTTCTAGAAGCTGTGATTTTAAAAAATGGGGGAAGTAAGCTTTTCTTATTTCCGGACGCATGTGCAAACTATAAAAAGTCGTTATGACGTAGAATGTGCATACTTTGTTGATTCCATTTAAGAAATACATCACATTTTCTAAAAACTTGTGTTTTTTGAGAACTCATGTAAACCCTCAAGAAGCTGTGATTTTAAAAAACATGGGAAGTAAGTTTTCTTATTTCCGGACGCATGGGCAAACTATAGAAAGTCATTATGACGTAGAATGTGCATACTTTGTTGATTCCATATATGAAATAAATCACATTTTCTGAAAACTCGTGTTTTTTACGAAATCATGTAAACCTTTTAGAAGCTGTGATTTTAAAAAACGGGGGAAGTAAGCTTTTCTTATTTCCGGACGCATGTGCAAACTATAGAAAGGTGTTATGACGTAGAATGTGCATACTTTGTTGATTCCATTTATGAAATAAATCACATTTTCTAAAAACTCATGTTTTTTGAGAAATCATGTAAACCTTCTAGAAGCTGTGATTTTAAAAAACGGGGGAAGTAAGTTTTTCTTAATTCCGGACGCATGCGCAAACTATAGAAAGTCGTTATGACATAGAATGTGCATACTTTGTTGATTCCATTTATGAAATAAATCACATTTTCTGAAAACTCGTGTTTTTTAGGAAATCGTGTAAACCTTCTAGAAGCTGTGATTTTGAAAAACGGGGGGAAGTAATCTTTTCTTATTTTCGGACGCATGGGCAAACTATAGAAAGTCGTTATGATGTAGAATGTGTATACTTTGTTGATTCCATTTATGAAATAAATAACATTTTCTGAAAACTCGTGTTTTCTAGGAAATCATGTAAACCTTCTAGAAGCTGTGATTTTAAAAAATGGGGGAAGTAAGCTTTTCTTATTTCCGGACGCATGTGCAAACTATAAAAAGTCGTTATGACGTAGAATGTGCATACTTTGTTGATTCCATTTAAGAAATACATCACATTTTCTAAAAACTTGTGTTTTTTGAGAACTCATGTAAACCCTCAAGAAGCTGTGATTTTAAAAAACAGGGGAAGTAAGTTTTCTTATTTCCGGACGCATGGGCAAACTATAGAAAGTCATTATGACGTAGAATGTGCATACTTTGTTGATTCCATATATGAAATAAATCACATTTTCTGAAAACTCGTGTTTTTTACGAAATCATGTAAACCTTTTAGAAGCTGTGATTTTAAAAAACGGGGGAAGTAAGCTTTTCTTATTTCCGGACGCATGTGCAAACTATAGAAAGGTGTTATGACGTAGAATGTGCATACTTTGTTGATTCCATTTATGAAATAAATCACATTTTCTAAAAACTCATGTTTTTTGAGAAATCATGTAAACCTTCTAGAAGCTGTGATTTTAAAAAACGGGGGAAGTAAGTTTTTCTTATTTCCGGACGCATGCGCAAACTATAGAAAGTCGTTATGACATAGAATGTGCATAATTTGTTGATTCCATTTATGAAATAAATCACATTTTCTGAAAACTCGTGTTTTTTAGGAAATCGTGTAAACCTTCTAGAAGCTGTGATTTTGAAAAACGGGGGAAGTAATCTTTTCTTATTTTCGGACGCATGCGCAAACTATAAAAACTCGTTATGACGTAGAAAGTGCATACTTTGTTGATTATAATTATGAAATAAATCAATTTTCTAAAAACTCGTGTTTTTTGAGAAATCATGTAAACGTTATAGAAGCTGTGATTTTAAAAAACGGGGGAAGTAAGCTTTTCTTATTTCCGGACGCATGGGAAAACTATAGAAAGTCGTTATGACGTAGAATGTGCATACTTTGTTGATTCCATTTATGAAATAAACCACATTTTTTGAAAACTCGTGTTTTGTAGGAAATCATGTAAACATTCTAGAAGCTGTGATTTTAAAAAACGGGGGAAGTAAGCTTTTCTTTTTTCCAGACGCATGCGCAAACTATAGAAAGCCGTTATGACGTAGAATGTGCATACTTTGTTGATTCCATTTAAGAAATAAATCACATTTTCTAAAAACTCGTGTTTTTTGAGAAATCATGTAAACCTTCTAGAAGCTGTGATTTTAAAAAACGGGGGAAGTAAGTTTTTCTTATTTCCGGACGCATGCGCAAACTTTAGAAAGTCGTTATGATGTAGAACGTGCATAGTTTGTTGATTCCATTTATGAAATAAACTGCATTTTCTAAAAACTCGTGTTTTTTGAGAACTCATGTAAACCTTCTAGAAGCCGTGATTTTAAAAAACGGGGGAAGTAACCTTTTCTTATTTCCGAACGCATGGGCAGACTATAGAAAGTCCTTATGACATAGAATGTGCATACTTTGTTGATTCCATTTATGAAATAAATGACATTTTCTGAAAACTCGTGTTTTTTAGGAAATCATGTAAACCTTCTAGAAGTTGTGATTTTAGACAACGGAGGAAGTAAGCTTTTCTTATTTCCGGACACATGCACAAACTATAGAAATTCATTATGACGTAGAATGTGCATACTTTGTTGATTCCATTGATGAAATAAATCACATTTTCTAAAACTCGTGTTTTTTAAGAAATCATGTAAACCTTCCAGAAGTTGTGATTTTAAAAATTGGCGAAGTAAGCTTTTGTTATTTCCAGACGCATGCGCAAACTATAGAAAATCGTTATGACGTAGAATGTGCATACTTTGTTGATTCCGTTTATGAAATAAATCACATTTTCTAAAAACTCGTGTTTTTTATGAAATCATGTAAACCTTCTAGAAGCTATGATTTGAAAAAATGGGGGAAGTAAGCTTTTCTTATTTCCGCACGCATGTGCAAACTATAGAAAGTCATTATGACGTTGAATGTGCATACTTTGTTGATTCCATTTATGAAATAAATGACATTTTCTAAAAACTCGTGTTTTTTGACAAATCATGTAAACCTTCTAGAAGCTGTGATTTTAAAAAACAGGGGAAGTAAGCATTTCTTATTTCCGGACGCATGCGCATACTATAGAAAGTCGTTATGATGTAGAACGTGCATACTTTGTTGATTCCATTTATGAAATAAATCACATTTTCTAAAAACTCGTGTTTTTTTAGGAAATCATGTAAACCTTCTAGAAGCTGCGATTTTCAAAAATGGGGGAAGTAAACTTTTCTTATTTCCGGACGCATGTGCAAACTATAGAAAGTCGTTATGACGTCGAATGTACATACTTTGTTGATTCCATTTATGAAATAAATCACATTTTCTAAAAACTCGTGTTTTTCAGGAAATCATGTAAACCTTCTAGAAGCTGTGATTTTAAAAAATGGGGGAATCAAGCTTTTCTTATTTCCGGACGCATGTGCAAACTATAGAAAGTCGTTATGACGTAGAATGTGCATACTTTGTTGATTCCATTTATGAAATAAATCACATTTTCTAAAAACTCGTGTTTTTTGAGAAATTATGTAAACCTTCCAGAAGCTGTGATTTTAAAAAACGGGGGAAGTAAGCTTTTCTTATTTCCGGACGCATGTGCAAACTATAGAAAGTCGTTATGACCTAGAATATGCATACTTTGTTGATTTCATTTATGAAATAAATCACATTTTCTAAAAACTCGTGTTTTTTAGGAAATCATGAAACCTTCAAGAAGCTGTGAATTTGAAAAAATGGGGGAAGTAAGCTTTTCTTATTTCCGCACGCATGCACAAACTATAGAAAGTCGTTATGACGTAGAATGTGCATACTTTGTTGATTCCATTTATGAAATAAATCACATTTTCTAAAACTCGTGTTTTTTAAGAAATCATGTAAACCTTCTAGAAGTTGTGATTTTAAAAAACGGGCGAAGTAAGCTTTTGTTATTTCCGGACGCATTCGCAAACTATAGAAAATCATTATGACGTAGAATGTGCATACTTTGTTGATTCCAGTTACGAAATAAATCACATTTTCTAAAAACTCGTGTTTTTTAAGAAATCATGTAAACGTTCTAGAAGCTGTGATTTGAAAAAATGGGGGAAGTAAGCTTTTCTTATTTCCCGACACATGCGCAAACTATAGAAAGTCGTTATGACGTAGAATGTGCATACTTTGTTGATTCCATTTATGAAATAAATCACATTTTCTAAAAACTCGTGTTTTTTAAGAAATCACGTAAACCTTCTAGAAGCTGTGATTTTAAAAAACGGGGGAAGTAAGCTTTTCTTATTTCCGGACGCATGCGCAAACATTAGAAAGTCGTTATGACGTAGAATGTGCATACTTTGTTGATTTCATTTATGAAATAAATCACATTTTCTAAAAACTCGTGTTTTTTAGGAACTCATGTAAACCTTCTAGAAGCTGTGATTTTGAAAAAATGGGGGAAGTAAGCTTTTCTTATTTCTGCACGCATGCGCAAACTATAGAAAGTCGTTATGACGTAGAATGTGCATACTTTGTTGATTCCATTTATGAAATAAATCACATTTTTTAAAAACTCCTGTTTTTTAAGAAATCATGTAAACGTTATAGAAGTTCTGATTTGAAAAAATGGGGGAAGTAAGCTTTTCTTATTTCCGGACGGATGCGCAAACTATAGAAAGTCGTTATGATATAGAATGTGCATACTTTGTTGATTCCATTTATGAAATAAATCACATTTTCTAAAAACTCGTGTTTTTTAAGAAATCACGAAAACCTTCTAGAAGCTGTGATTTTAAAAAACGGGGGAAGTAAGCTTTTCTTATTTCAGGACGCATGCACAAACATTAGAAAGTCGTTATGACCGAGAATGTGCATACTTTGTTGATTTCATTTATGAAATAAATCACATTTTCTAAAAACTCGTGTTTTTTAGGAAATCATGTAAACCTTCTAGAAACTGTGATTTTGAAAAAACGGGGGAAGTAAGCTTTTCTTATTTCCGCACGCATGCGCAAACTATAGAAAGTCGTTATGACGTAGAATGTGCATACTTTGTTGATTCCATTTATGAAATAAATCACATTTTCTAAAACTCGTGTTTTTTAAGAAATCATGTAAACCTTCTAGAAGTTGTGATTTTAAAAAACGGGCGAAGTAAGCTTTTGTTATTTCCGGACGCATGCACAAACTATAGAAAATCGTTATGACGAAGGATGTGCATACTTTGTTGATTCCATTTATGAAATAAATCACATTTTCTAAAAACTAATGTTTTTTAAGAAATCATGTAAACGTTCTAGAAGTTGTGATTTGAAAAAATGGGGGAAGTAAGCTTTTCTTATTTCCGGACGCATGCGCAAACTATAGAAAGTCGTTATCACGTAGAATGGGCATACTTTGTTGAATCCATTTATGAAATAAATCACATTTTCTAAAAACTCATGTTTTTTAAGAAATCATGTAAACCTTCTAGAAGCTGTTATTTTAAAAAACGGGGAAGTAAGCTTTTGTTATTTCCGCACGCATGCGCATACTATAGAAAGTCGTTATGACGTAGAATGTGCATACTTTGTTCATTCCATTTATGAAATAAATCACATTTTCTAAAAACTCATGTTTTTTAAGAAATCACGTAAACCTTCTAGAAGTTGTGATTTTAAAAAATGGGGGAAGTCAGCTTTTGTTATTTCCGGACGCATGCGCAAACTATAGAAATTCGTTATGATGTAGAATGTGCATACTTTGTTGATTCCATTTATGAAATAAATCACATTTTCTAAAAACTCGTGTTTTTTGAGAAATCATGTAAACCTTCTAGAAGCTGTGATTTTGAAAAACGGGGGGAAGTAAGGTTTTCTTATTTCTGGACGCGTGCACAAACTATAGAAAGTCGTTATCACGTAGAATGTGCATACTTTGTTGAATCCATTTATCAAATAAATCACATTTTGTAAAAACTCGCGTTTTTTGAGAAATCATGTAAACCTTCTAGAAGCTATGATTTTACAAAACGGGGGAAGTAAGCTTTTCTTATTTCCGGACGCATGGGAAAATTATAGAAAGTCGTTATGACGTAGAATGTGCATACTTCTTTGATTCAATTTATTAAATAAATCACATTTTCTGAAAACTCATGTTTTTTGAGAAATCATGTAAACCTTCTAGAAGCTGTGATTTTAAAAAACGGGGGAAGTAAGCTTTTCTTATTTCCGGATGCATGGGAAAACTATAGAATGTCATTATGACGTAGAATGTGCATACTTTGTTGATTCCATTTATGAAATAAATCACATTTTTTGAAAACTCGTGTTTTTTACGAAATCATGTAAACCTTCTAGAAGCTGTGATTTTAAAAAACGGGGGAAGTACGCTTTTATTATTTCTGGACGCATGCGCAAACTATAGAAAGTCGTTATGACGTAGAATGTGCATACTTTGTTGATTCCATTTATGAAATAAATCACATTTTCTAAAAACTCATGTTTTTTAAGAAATCACATAAACCTTCTAGAAGTTGTGATTTTAAAAAACGGGGGGAATTAAGCTTTTCTTATTTCCGGACGCATGGGAAAACTATAGAAAGTCGTTATGACGTAGAATATGCATACTTTGTTGGTTCCATTTATGAAATAATTCACATTTTCTGAAAACTCGTGTTTTTTGAGAAATCATGTAAACCTTCTAGAAGCTGTGATTTTAAAAATGGGGGAAGTAAACTTTTCTTATTTCCTGACGCAAGGGCAAACTATAGAAAGTCATTATGACGTAGAATGTGCATACTTTGTTGATTCCATTTATGAAATAAATCACATTTTCTAAAACTCGTGTTTTTTAAGAAATCATGTAAACCTTCTAGAAGTTGTGATTTTAAAAAACGGGCGAAGTAAGCTTTTGTTATTTCTGGACGCATGCGCAAACTATAGAAAATCGTTATGACGTAGGATGTGCATACTTTGTTGATTCCATTTATGAAATAAATCACAATTTCTAAAAACTCGTGTTTTTTAAGAAATCATGTAAACGTTCTAGAAGCTGTGATTTGAAAAAATGGGGGAAGTAAGCTTTTCTTATTTCCGGACGCATGCGCAAACTATAGAAAGTCGTTATGACGTAGAATGTGCATACTTTGTTGATTCCATTTATGAAATAAATCACATTTTCTAAAAACTCATGTTTTTTAAGAAATCACCTAAACCTTCTAGAAGCTGTTATTTTAAAAAACGGAGGAAGTAAGCTTTTGTTATTTCCGCACGCATGCGCAAACTATAGAAAGTCGTTATGACGTAGAATGTGCATACTTTGTTGATTCCATTTATGAAATAAATCACATTTTCTAAAAACTCATGTTTTTTAAGAAATCACGTAAACCTTCTAGAAGTTGTGATTTTAAAAAACGGGGGAAGTCAGCTTTTGTTATTTCCGGACGCATGCGCAAACTATAGAAATTCGTTATGACGTAGAATGTGCATACTTTGTTGATTCCATTTATGAAATAAATCACATTTTCTGAAAACTCATGTTTTTTACGAAATCATCTAAACCTTCTAGAAGCTATGATTTTAAAAAACGGGGGAATGAAGCTTTTCTTATTTCCGGACGCATGGGCAAACTATAGAAAGTCGTTATGACGTAGAATGTGCATACTTTGTTGATTCCATTTATGAAATAAATCACATTTTCCTAAAACTCGTGTTTTTTATGAAATCATGTAAAACTTCTAGAAGTTGTGATTTTAAAAAACGGGGCAAGTAAGCTTTTCTTATTTCCGCACGCATGCGCAAACTATATAAAGTCGTTATGACATAGAATGTGCATACTTTGTTGATTCCATTTAAGAAATAAATCATATTTTCTAAAAACTCGTGTTTTTTGAGAAATCATGTAAACCTTCTAGAAGCTGTGATTTTAAAAAACTGGGGAAGTAAGCTTTTCTTATTTCCGGATGCATGGGCAAACTATAGAAAGTCATTATGACGTAGAATGTGCATACTTTGTTGATTCCATTGATGAAATAAATCACATTTTCTGAAAACTCATGTTTTTTACGAAATCGTGTAAACCTTCTAGAAGCTGTGATTTTAAAAAAAGGGGAAAGTAAGCTTTTATTATTTCCGGACGCATGCGCAAACTATAGAAAGTCGTTATGACGTAGAATGTGCATACTTTGTTGATTCCATTTATGAAATAAATCAGATTTTCTAAAAACTCATGTTTTTTAAGAAATCACGTAAACCTTCTAGAAGTTGTGATATTAAAAAATGGGGGAAGTAAGATTTTGTCATTTCCGGAAGCATACACAAACTATAGAAAGTCGTTATAACGTAGAATGTGCATACTTTGTTGATTCCATTTATGAAATAAATCACATTTTCTAAAAACTTGTGTTTTTTAGGAAATCATGTAAACCTTCTAGAAGCTGTGATTTTAAAAAACGGGGGAAGTAAGCTTTTCTTATTTCCGAACATATGCACAAACTATAGAAAGTCGTTATGTCGTAGAATGTGCATACTTTGTTGATTCCATTTATGAAATAAATCACATTTTCTAAAAACTCGTGTTTTTTGAGAAATCACGTAAACCTTCTTGAAGCTGTGATTTTAAAAAACGAGGGAAGTAAGCTTTTCGTATTTCCGGATGCATGCGCAAACTATAGAAAGTCATTATGACGTAGAATGTGCATACTTTGTTGGTTAAATTTATGAAATAAATCACATTTTCTAAAAACTCGTGTTTTTTAAGAAATCACGTAAACCTTCTAGAAGTTGTGATTTGAAAAAATGGGGGAAGTAAGCTTTTGTTATTTCCGCACGCATGCGCAAACTATAGAAAGTCGTTATGACGTAGAATGTGCATACTTTATTGATTCCATTTATGAAATAAATCACATTTTCTAAAAACTCATGTTTTTTAAGAAATCACGTAAACCTTCTAGAAGCTGTGATTTTAAAAAACGGGGGAAGTAAGCTTTTCTTATTTCCAGACGCATGCAAAAACTTTAGAAAGTCTTTATGACGTAGAATCTGCATACTTTGTTGATTCCTTTTATGAAATAAATCACATTTTCTAAAAACTCGTGTTTTTAGAGAAATCATGTCAACCTTCTCGAAGCTGTGATTTTAAATAACGGGGGAAGTAAGCTTTTCTTATTTTCGGACACATGCACAAAATATAGAAACTCGTTATGACGTAGAATGTGCATACTTTGTTGATTCAAATTTTGAAATAAATCACATTTTCTATAAACTCGTGTTTCTTAGGAAATCATGTAAACCTTCTAGAAACTGTGATTTTAAAAAACGGGGGAAGTAAGCTTTTCTTATTTCCGGAGGCATGCGCAAACTTTAGAAAGTCGTTATGACGTAGAATGTGCATACTTTTCTGATTCCATTTATGAAATAAATCACATTTTCTAAAAACTCGTGTTTTTTAGGAAATCACGTAAACCTTCTAGAAGCTGTGATTTTAAAAAACGAGGGAAGTAAACTTTTCTTATATCCGGACGCATGCGCATACTATAGAAAGTCGTTATGACGTAGAACGTGCATACTTTGTTGATTCCATTTACGAAATAAATCACATTTTGTAAAAACTCGTGTTTTTTAGGAAATCATGTAAACCTTCTAGAAGCTGTGATTTTAAAAAACGGGGGAAGTAAGCTTTTCTTATTTCCGGACGCATGTGCAAACTGTAGAAAGTCGTTATGATGTAGAATGTGCATACTTTGTTGATTCCATTTATGAAATAAATCACATTTTCTAAAACCGGGTGTTTTTTAGGAAATCATGTAAACCTTCTAGAAGCTATGATTTTAAAAAACGGGGGAATTAAGCTTTTCTTATTTCCGGACGCTTGGGCAAACTATAGAAAGTGGTTAAGACGTAGAATGTGCATACTTTGTTGATTCCATTTATGAAATAAATCACATTTTCTAAAAACGGGTGTTTTTTAAGAAATCATGTAAACCTTCTAGAAGCTGTGATTTTCAAAAACGGGGCAAGTAAGCTTTTCTTATTTCCGGACGCATGCGCAAACTATAGAAAGTCGTTATGATCTAGAATATGAATACTTTGTTGATTCCATTTATGAAATAAATCCCATTTTCTAAAAAGTTGCGTTTTTTAGGAAATCATGTAAACCTTCTAGAAGCGGTGATTTGAAAAAATGGGGGAAGTAAGGTTTTCTTTTTTCCCGACGCATGCACAAACTATAGAAAGTCATTTTGACGTAGAATGTGCATACTTTTTTATTTCCATTTCTGAAATAAATCACATTTTCTAAAAACTCGTGTTTTTCGAGAAATCATATAAACCTTCTAGAAGCTGTGATTTTAAAAAACAGGGGAAGTAAGCTTTTGTTATTTCCCGACGCATGCGCAAACTATAGAAAGTCCTTATGACATAGAATGTACATACTTTGTTGATACCATTTATGAAATAAATCATATTTTATAAAAACTCATGTTTTTTAGGAAATGATGTAAACATTCTAGAAGCTGTGATCTTAAAAAACGGGGGAAGTAAGCTTTTCTTATTTCCGGAAGCATACACAAACTATGGAAAGTCGTTATAACGTAGAACATGCAGACTTCATTTATTCCATTGATGAAATAAATCACATTTTCTAAAAACTCGTGTTTTTTAGGAAATAATGTAAACCTTCTAAAAGCTGTGATTTTAAGAAACGGGGGAATCAAGTTTTTCTTATTTCCGGAAGCATGCGCAAACTATAGAAAGCCGTTATAACGTAGAATGTGCATACTTTGTTGAATTCATTTATGAAATAAATCACATTTTCTTAAAACTCATATTTTTTAGGAAATCATGTAAACCTTTTACAAACTATGATTTTAAAAAACGGGGGAAGTAAGCTTTTCTTATTTCCGGATGCATGCGCAAACTCTAGAAAGTCGTTATGACGTAGAACGTGCATACTTTCTTGATTCCATTTACGAAATAAATGACATTTTCTAAAAACTCGTGCTTTCTAGGAAATCATGTAGACCTTCTAGAAGCTGTGATTTTAAAAAACGGGGGAAGTAAGCTTTTCTTATTTCCGGATGCATGCGCAAACTATAGAAAGTCGTTATGACATAGAATGTGCATACTTTGTTGATTTCATTTATGAAATAAATCAGATTTTCTAAAAACTCGTGTTTTTTAGGAAATCACGTAAACCTTTTAGAAGCTATGATTTGAAAAAACGGGGGAAGTAAGCGTTTCTTATTTCCGGACGCATACGCAGAAGATAGAAAGTCATTATGACGTAGAATGTACATACTTTTATGATTCCATTTATGAAATAAATCACATTTTTAAAAACTCGTGTTTTTTGAGAAATCATGTAAACCATCTAGAAGCTGTGATTTTAAAAAATGGGGGAAGTAAGCTTTTCTTATTTCCAGACGCATGCGCAAACTATAGAAAGTCGTTATGACGTAGAACATGCATACTTTGTTGATTCCATTTATGAAATAAATCACATTTTCTAAAAACTCGTGTTTTTTAGGAAATCATGTAAACCTTCTACAAGCTGTGATTTGAAAAAACGGGGGAAGTAAGCGTTTCTTATTCCCGGACGCATGCGCAAACTATAGAAAGTCGTTATGACGTAGAATGTGCATACTTTGTTGATTCCATTTATGAAATAAATAACATTTTCTAAAAACTCGTGTTTTTTAAGAAATCACGTAAACCTTCTAAAAGCTGTGATTTTAAAAAACGGGGGAAGTAAGCGTTTCTTAATTCCGGACGCATGCGCAAACTATAGAAAGTCGTTATGACGTACAATGTGCATACTTTGTTGATTCCATTTATGAAATAAATCACATTTTCTAAAAACTCGTGTTTTTTAAGAAATCATGTAAACCTTCTAGAAGCTGTGATTTTAAAAAACAGGGGAAGTAAGATTTTCTTATTTCCGGACGCATGCGCAAACTATAAGAAGTCGTTATGACGTAGAATGTGCATACTTTGTAGATTCCATTTATGAAATAAATCACATTTCTAAAAGCTTGTGTTTTTTAGGAAATCATCTAAACCTTCTGGACGCATGCACAAACTATAGAAAGTCATTATGATGTAGAATGTGCATACTTTGTTGATTCCATTTATGAAATAAATCACATTTTCTACAAACTCGTGTTTTTTAAGAAATCACATAAAACTTCTAGAAGCTGTGATTTGAAAAAACGGGGGAAGTAAGCTTTTCCTATTTCCGAACGCATACGCAAACTATAGAAAGTCGTTATGACGTAGTATGTGCATACTTTGTTGATTTCATTTATAAATTGAATGACATTTTCTAAAAACTCGTGTTTTTTATGAAATCATGTAAACCTTCTAGAAGCTATGATTTCAAAAAATGGGGGAAGTAAGCTTTTCTTATTTTCGGATGCATGCGCAAACTATAAGAAGTCGTTATGATGTAGAATGTGCATACTTTGTTGATTCCATTTATGAAATAAATCACATTTTCTAAAAACTCGTGTTTTTTAGGAAATCAAGTAAACCTTTTAGAAGCTATCATTTTAAAAAACGGTGGAAGTAAGCTTTTCTTATTTCTGGACGCATGCACAAACTATAGAAAGTCGTTATGACGTAGAATGTGCATAGTTTGTTGATTCCATTTATTAAATAAATCACATTTTCTAAAAACTCGTGTTTTTTAGGAAATCATGTAAACCTTCTAGAAGCTGTGATTTGAAAAAATGGGGGAAGTAAGCTTTTCTTATTTCCGGACGCATGCGGAAACTATAGAAAGTCGTTATGACGTAGAATATGCATACTTTGTTGATTCTATTTATGAAATAAATCACATTTTCCAAAAACTTGTGTTTTTAAGGAAATCACGTAAACCTTCTACAAGCTTTGATTTTAAAAAACGAGGGGAAGTAAGCTTTTCTTATTTCCGGACACATGCACAAACTATAGAAAGTCGTTATGATGTAGAATGTGCATACTTTGTTGATTCCATTGATGAAATAAATCACATTTTCTTAAAACTCGTGTTTTTTAAGAAATCATGTAAACCTTCTAGAAGCTGTGATTTTAAAAAACGGTTGAAGTAAGCTTTTATTATTTCTGGACACATGCGCAAACTATAGAAAGTCGTTATGACGTATAATGTGCATACTTTGTTGATTCCATTTATCAAATAAATCACATTTTCTAAAAATTCATGTTTTTTAAGAAATCATGTAAACCTTCTAGAAGCTGTGATTTGAAAAAACGGGGGAAGTAAGCTTTTGTTATTTCCGGACGCATGCACAAACTATAGAAATTCATTATGACGTAGAATGTGTATACTTTGTTGATTCTATTTATGAAATAAATCACATTTTCTAAAAACTCGTGTTTTTTAAGAAATCATGTAAACCTTCTACAAGCTATGATTTCAAAAAACGGGGGAAGTAAGCTTTTCTTATTTCTAGACGCATGCGCAAACTATAGAAAGTCGTTATGACATAGAATGTGCATACTTTGTTGATTCCATTTATGAAATAAATAGCATTTTCTAAAAACTCGTGTTTTTTAAGAAATCACGTAAACCTTCTAGAAGCTGTGATTTTGAAAAACGGGCGAAGTAAGTTTCTCTTATTTCCAGACGCATGTGCAAACTATAGAAAGATGTTATGACGTAGAATGTGCATACTTTGTTGAATGCATTTATGAAATAAATCACATTTTCTAAAAACTCGTGTTTTTTAAGAAATCATGTAAACCTTCTAGAAGCTGTGATTTGAAAAAATAGGGGAAGTAAGCTTTTCTTATTTCTGGACGCATGCGCAAACTATAGAAAGTCGTTATGACGTAGAATGTGCATACTTTGTTGATTCTATTGATGAAACAAATCACATTTTCTAAAAACTCGTGTTTTTTAAGAAATCACCTAAACCTTCTAGAAGCTGTGATTTCAAAAAAACGGGGGGAGGTAAGCTTTTCTTATTACCGGACGCATGCGCAAACTATAGAAAGTCGTTATGATGTAGAATGTGCATAGTTTGTTGATTCCATTTATGAAATAAATCACATTTTCTACAAACTCGTGTTTTTTAAGAAATCACATAAACCTTCTAGAAGCTGTGATTTGATAAAACGGGGGAAGTGAGCTTTTCCTATTTCCGGACGCATGCGCAAACTATAGAAAGTCGTTATGACGTAAAATGTGCATACTTTGTTGATTCCATTTATGAAATAAATCTCATTTTCTAAAAACTCGTGTTTTTTAGGAAATCACGTAAACCTTCTAGATGCTGTGATTTTAAAAAACGGGGGAAGTAAGCTTTTCTTATTTCCGGACGCATGAGCAAACTTTAGAAAGTCGTTATGATGTAGAATGTGCATACTTTGTTGATTCCATTTATGAAATAAATCACATTTTCTAAAAACTCGTGTTTTTTAGGAATCGTGTAAACCTTCTAGAAGTTGTGATTTTAAAAATGGGGGAACTAAGCTTTTCTTATTTCCGAAAGCATGCGCAAACCATACAAAGTCCTTATGACGTAGAATGTGTAGACATTGTTTATTCCATTTATGAAATAAATCACATTTTCTAAAAACTCGTGTTTTTTAGGAAATCATGTAAACCTTCTAGAAGCTATCATTTTAAAAATGGGGGAAGTAAGCTTTTCTTATTTCTGGACGCATCCGCAAACTATGGAAAGTCGTTATGACCTAGAATGTGCATAGTTTGTTGATTCCATTTACTAAATAAATCACATTTTCTAAAAACTCATGTTTTTTAAGAAATCATGTAAACCTTCTAGAAGCTGTGATTTGAAAAAATGGGGGAAGTAAGCTTTTCTTATTTCCGGACCCATGCGCAAACTATAGAAAGTCATTATGACATAGAATGTGCATACTTTGTTGATTCCATTTATGAAATAAATCACATTTTCTAAAAACGAATGTTTTTTAGGAAATCACGTAAACCTTCTAGAAGCTTTGATTTTAAAAAATGGGGGGAAGTAAGGTTTTCTTATTTCCGGACGCATGCGCAAACTATAGAAAGTCGTTATGATGTAGAATGTGCATACTTTGTTGATTCCATTTATGAAATAAATCACATTTTCTAAAAACTAGTGTTTTTTAAGAAATCACGTAAACCTTCTAAAAGCTGTGATTTGAAAAAATGGGGGAAGTAAGCTTTTCTTATTTCCGGACCCATGCGCAAACTATAGAAAGTCGTTCTGATGTAGAATGTGCATACTTTGTTGATTCCATTTATGAAATAAATCACATTTTCTAAAAACTCGTGTTTTTTAGGAAATCACGTAAACCTTCTCGAAGCTTTGATTTTAAAAAATGGGGGGAAGTAAGCTTTTCTTATTTCCGGACGCATGCACGAACTATAGAAAGTCGTTATGATGTAGAATGTGCATACTTTGTTGATTCCATTGATGAAATAAATCACATTTTCTAAAAACTCGTGTTTTTTAAGAAATCATGTAAACCTTCTAGAAGCTATGATTTGAAAAAACAGGGGAAGTAGGCTTTTCTTATTTTTGGACGCATGCGCAAACTATAGAAAGTCATTATGACGTAGAATGTGCATACTTTGTTGATTCTATTGATGAAACAAATCACATTTTCTAAAAACTCGTGTTTTTTAAGAAATCACCTAAACCTTCTAGAAGCTGTGATTTCAAAAAAACGGGGGGAGGTAAGCTTTTCTTATTACCGGGCGCATGCACAAACTATAGAAAGTCGTTATGCTATAGAATGTGCATACTTTGTTGATTCCATTTATGAAATAAATCACATTTTCTACAAACTCGTGTTTTTTAAGAAATCACATAAACCTTCTAGAAGCTGTGATTTGATAAAACGGGGGAAGTGAGCTTTTCCTACTTTCGGACGCATGCGCAAACTATAGAAAGTCGTTACGACGTAGAATGTGCATACTTTGTTGATTCGATTTATGAAATAAATCTCATTTTCTAAAAACTCCTGTTTTTTAAGAAATCACGTAAACCTTCTAGAAGCTGTGATTTTCTAAAATGGGGGAAGTAAGCTTTTCTTATTTCCGGACGCATGTGCAAACTTTAGAAAGTCGGTATGACGTAGAATGTGCATACTTTGTTTATTCCATTTATGAAATAAATCACATTTTCTAAAAACTCGTGTTTTTTAGGAATCATGTAAACCTTCTAGAAGCTGTGATTTGAAAAAATGGGGGAAGTAAGCTTTTCTTATTTCCGGAAGCATGTGCAAACTATAGAAAGTCCTTATGATGTAGAATGTGCAAACTTTGTTTATTCCATTTATGAAATAAATCACATTTTCTAAAAACTCGTGTTTTTTAGGAAATCATGTAAACCTTCTAGAAGCTGTGATTTTAAAGACGGGGGAAGTAAGCTTTTCTTATTTCTGGACGCATGCACAACCTATAGAAAGTTGTTATGACGTAGAATGTGGATAGTATGTTGATTCCATTTATTAAATAAATCAAATTTTCTAAAAACTCATGTTTTTTAAGAAATCATGTAAACCTTCTAGAAGCTGTGATTTGAAAAAATGGGGGAAGTAAGCGTTTCTTATTTCCGGACCCATGCGCAAACTATAGAAAGTCGTTATGACGTTGAATGTGCATACTTTGTTGATTCTATTTATGAAATAAATCACATTTTCTAAAAACTCGTGTTTTTTAGGAAATCACATAAACCTTCTAGAAGCTTTGATTTTAAAAAATGGGGGGAAGTAAGCTTTTCTTATTTCCGGACGCATGCGCAAACTATAGAAAGTCATTATGACGTAGAATGTGCATACTTTGTTGATTCCATTTATGAAATAAATCACATTTTCTAAAAATTCGTGTTTTTTAAGAAATCACGTAAACCTTGTAAAAGCTGTGATTTTAAAAAATGTGGGAAGTAAGCTTTTCGTATTTCCGAACGCATGCGCAAACTATAGAAGGTCGTTATGACGTACAATGTGCATACTTTGTTGATTCCATTTATGAAATAAATCACATTTTCTAAAAATTCATGTTTTTTAAGAAATAAGGTAAACCTTCTCGGAGCTGTGATTTGAAAAAACGGGGGAAGTAAGCTTTTCTTATTTCCGGACACATGCGCAAACTATAGAAAGTCGTTATGATGTAGAATGTGCATACTTTGTAGATTCCATTTATGAAATAAATCACATTTTCTAATAACTGGTGTTTTTTAAGAAATCATGTAAACCTTCTAGAAGCTGTGATTTGAAAAGACGGGGGAAGTAAGCTTTTGTTATTTCCAGATGCTTGCTAAAACTATAGAAATTCATTATGACATAGAATGTGGATACTTTGTTGATTCTATTTATGAAATAAATCACATTTTCTAAAAACTCATGGTTTTTAAGAAATCACGTAAACCTTCTAGAAGCTGTGATTTTAAAAAATGGGGGGAAGTAAGTTTTTCTTATTTCCGGACGCATGCGCAAACTATAGAAAGTCGTTATGATGTAGAATGTGCATACTTTGTTGATTCCATTTATGAAGTAAATCACATTTTCTAAAAACTCGTGTTTTTTAAGAAATCACGTAAACCTTCTAGAAGCTGTGATTTGAAAAAACGGGGGAAGTAAGCTTTTCTTATTTCTGGACGCATGGGCAAACTATAGAAAGTCGTTATGACGTAGAATGTGCATACTTTGTTGATTCCAAGTTGTGATTTGAAAAAACGGGGGAAGTAAGCTTTTCTTATTACCGGATGCATGGGAAAACTATAGAAAGTCGTTATAACGTACAATGTGCATACTTTGTTGATTCCATTTATGAAATAAATCACATTTTCTAAAAACTCGTATTTTTTAAGAAATCATGTCAACCTTCTAGAAGCTGTGATTTGAAAAAACGGGGGAAGTAAGATTTTCTTATTTCCGAACGCATGCGCAAACTATAGAAAGTCGTTATGACGTAGAATGTCCATACTTTGTAGATTCCATTTATGAAATAAATCACATTTTCTAAAAACTGGTGTTTTTTGAGAAATCATGTAAACCTTCTCGAAGTTGTGATTTGAAAAAATGGGGGAAGTAAGCTTTTCTTATTTTCGGACGCATGCGCAAACTATAAGAAGTCGTTATTGTTGAGATATTGTAACTTCAAAGAATATTATAATTGTACTTTATTATTCCGGAGATGTTTCATTCCTCCGTAAAGATCTTATTGTATATCCGGAGATGTTTATTCCTCCGTCAGAATGTGGTAACTTGGGTTATTAGACTTCCCTAGTGGAGGTCGGCCCTTTATGTGTTATGTGGGTCAAAGGGTTATTAGACCACCCTAGAGGGGTCGGCCCAGTTAGTTGTAGTGGGGTATTTAACCCATTGGTTAAATACGAGCCTACGTGTACTTGTGTAAAATACATGTCAGTGTAGTGTATAAATAGAGGAGGTATGTTTCTCATTTGATACACTCACTCATTCAAGGGAGGCGCACTTGTGGAGGAGAGGTCTGCTATGGTGGAGAAGGAGATCATGTCTTTGGTTTGCATCTTTGTATATTGCTGGTCATCTATATTGAGGAAGCTTTACTGGGTTTTCTACCCCATGAGGGTTTCCCAGGATAAATCTGTGTCTCTTGTGTTTATGCTATGCTTGTTGTTTCTTCAGTGATCCTGTATATGCTATAATTGTGAAATGGAATGTAATGCTACTATTTTCTGTCTTAGCATATTGAATTTTAACATGGTATAAGAGCTAACCTGAAGGAAGACAAGGTATGGCACTAAAGACACTTGCTTTACTTACGACAATTTGAAGGTTAGGGTTTTACATAGCAAAAACCAGTCATCGTAGCAATTTCGCTATAAATACGTTTTGGCGAAGTTTTAGGATCTGAAATTGTTACAGGACGAAGCTAAAATCTCCAGGTACCTTGTGTCCAAAGAACAACCTCTAATTCATTGTACTTTGTGATTTATGATCTGTACAATATAGGGTTTCTGCCTCTTCCAGATCTGAGTCAAAATCAGGTGACCTTGGGAAAAAGGTCATAAATTGGGCTAGGAAGCTCCAAATGAAATTTCGTGAAACGTGACAGGTAGTACACAGACTGTACTATCTCAGAAAACGTTTTCAGATGCCGAAGTTGAACCAGTGACACGTGGCACTCAGTACAAGTTCGCTCTCCTGTATTATCCCATAAACAGGTCACGTTGCGACACTTGGCATAACTCTCTCTTTGAGAATCCAATTGAGGTCAGACCTGTCAGGATGGAAAGATAACAGGCCGAGCTATCTCAGAAAACGTTTTCAGAGGCCGAAGGTCAAACAGTGACACGTGGCACACCGTACAAGTTCGCTCTCTTGTATTTTCCCAAAACAGGTCACGTTGCGACATTTGGCATAACTCTCTCTTTGAACATCCAATTGAGGTCAGACCTGTCAGGATGGAAAGCTAACAGGTCATACTATTTCAGAAAACGTTTTCAGACCCTGGGGATCAAAAATTTCGTAGTTACACCAGAAACAATCAGGTACATATTTCTGTCAAAACAGAATTATTTTTTTTGGTACCTTCATTCATGGCTTCCGGAATTTAGGGCTTTGAAGAAAGTTGGAATTTTTGTAATCGGAGACCACGGCTGGATGATACTCATCAAAATAGAAATTTAGAGACCAAGATCAGAATTTTTGGTTGGGCAGAAGGCCGGGCTTGATTAGACCCTAGTTCGGGACTTTGATCAGAAAAGTGGAAAATTAGGGCTTCTGTAAAAATGAGAATTTTTGAAATCTGTGACCACGGCTGGAAGCTCCTCAGAAAATTAGAAGCTTAGAGCTTTGGATCATACATTTTGGTTGGGTAGAAGAGTGGGCTTCATCAAACCCCAGTCCAGGGTCACGTCCAGTGAATCCGGAAGTTTCAAAGATAATTTTGAGGGGTCAAACTTTGGAGATTTCAAAACTGAAGTATGCTAGTTTGATTAGCTCAGCAAGTCACATCCTTCCATCCATTCAGAAGTGTGAAAGTCAAAGATTGAATTTTTAGGGTTTCGCTAGCAAACACTAATCAAGCTCCAGATCAAGTTTCAGGGGGAGTTGAGGCTAAGGCCTTACATAAGAAGACTACAAAAAGTCTCGACAGGTATGACTCAAGGAGGTCCAGGTATGCCTTGAAATCTGATTCTTGATTAAGTTCATAATGTCTTTGTCTTCATGTTAGTTATTAGTACAATCTTGATTAATGTTATTAATTGTCTTATCACCCTAGTAACAATATGAATGCATGTGAATGATTAAAGACATTCATTGATTAGGACTATATGATTGTACTTATGCATTATGGTGTTGTGTGAAGTTGATGTTGTCTGCTAACAAGACACAGGTACATTACAAAAGA
Organism: Larix kaempferi; assembly: GCA_027924585.1. NCBI lineage: Eukaryota > Viridiplantae > Streptophyta > Pinopsida > Pinales > Pinaceae > Larix > Larix kaempferi. The sequence continues at coordinate 5,074,695 of BSBM01001417.1, read as the reverse complement.
CAAATCAAGTTCCATGACCATGACAACATGAAGACAAAGACTCACGAGGTATGTATGACTTTGTTCTATTTAACCTATGAGACATGCAGGTTCTAGCTCAAGATCTCTAAATCATTGAAGAGATTGTTTATGAATGTTGTACATAACTAAGCAGGTATACTAATCCAGGTATGTTTTTCTATGTCATGTTAGAATCTTACCTTGTGTAAGTATACTTGGTATGATTGGTTAGTAATCAAGGGTTTATGCATATTATGTCTCTTATCTTAGTTGATGATTTAACTAACTAGATCAAACAAGAATATGCATGAGTAAAAGAAGACTTCCTTGAAACCCTGAATACTAATGATCATGACTGTACATATTCAAGATTATTTAGAATTAGAATGTTTTGATTGAGAATATACTAATGAATGTATGTTTGTGTATGAGATCATGAGGATGACACTAGTGTACACTTGAGCATGCACAGAGGTTCAGAATAAATAGAAGTTCAGAAGACATATAGAAGATCAAGCAGGAGGCAACCACACAAACATAAAAGATAAGTATTTGAGTTGTTATTTGAAATAGTAATAATATTGCCTATAATAGGTTGTATGCATATTTGTATTCCCATAATATATAATGCTGAGTGTAAACATTCATAGAGCATTGAACAGTATACTACTAATGTGCATATGATTGACAAGTTGGACAAACATTCCATTGTTGCTTGTCTAGAATGAAACCTCTTTGCTGACATGCCGAGAGCTGTGCACACTCTCGATAGTATGTTCTGGTAGAGATGGAAGGCATCTAGATAGCCACTGTATGCATACAGGATATGGGAAAGTGTTGTGCCAAAGTATTGGTCAAGATAGTTGCATAACTATGTAAATGATATCTGTATGCATAATAGGTTATCATGTCAATATGATTTGATGATTATGAAGTATTACTAATCATGTACCTAATTTTGATTTGTAGGAAAAATCATGATGAATGATGAACAAGCGATGGATGTTCAACAAAAGGATTTACAAATCAAACACACTATAGAAAGCTTATGGTTAAGAGATTCTCTTAGAAAGAGGAAGAGAATCATGATGAGATGTTTTGACCATTCTCTTAATAATGTAATCAGGTTCTGTATGGGTTCCCAGGATCGGTAGTCAATTGATGAGCTTAATGATCATCATGGGTGATGTGGATCTCAACCCTTGCTACAAGGTTTAATATGGCTTCTATACACATATGACATGGATGCAAGAAGGAACTCACCATAGAGTTCGAATGACTTTGAGGCTCATTTTAGCAGACCCATCTGACGAGAGATGGCACAGGTAGATATGCAGAAGATCACTCAATGCAGAGTGTGAATAATGGACAATTGATAGCTTCATGACAAAGCTTGGGCTTTACCAGAAGTAAAGCTGATCCTAACCTTTACCTAAAGGTTGTGGAGTATGCTGTGAAGTTTCTAAAAAGGAATCTTTTAAATCAAGGTAAGTATGCTGTGAAGTTTCTAAAAAGATTTTATATGTTGGAGTATAAAGCCATGGCCACTCCCATGGACTCCAACTTGAAGTTATTAGTTAATGACTCATCGTATTTAGTGGACCTAACCCTATATAGACAAATCATTGGGCCAATGATGTATTTAACAAATACTAGGCTAGATATATGCTTTGTTGTAAATACCGTAAGTCAGTAACTAGTAGAACCTAGAAAGGTTCACTTAATGGCTACAAAGCATGTAGTGAGGTACCTAAAATGTACTTTAGATTTTGGTCTATATAATCTTGGAGGTCATGAACTCCGTTTACTTGGTTACTCAAATTCTGATTGGGCAGGAAGTGTCTCAGACAGAAAGAGTACTTTAGGTGGATGTTATAGTCTTGAATCTACCATGATCTCATGGTTTAGCAAGAAACAATCTAGTGTGGCTCTCAGTACTACTGAAACAGAATATATAGCTATCTGCTCTGCCAGCTGTGAAGCAGTGTGGTTTCAGAAGCTATTATATGGAGTGTTTGACTTAGAAATGGATTCCACTGTGATTATGTGTGACAATCAAAGATGCATCAAGATGATAGGAAATCTTGTATTCCATGATAAGTCAAAACACATTGAGATCCAATACTTTTATATTCGAGATATGGTGCAGAAAGGAGCTATCAAGCTAGAGTATATAAGCACTGAGGATCAAATTGCTGATATCTTGACCAAGCCTCTGTCTCGAGTAAAGTTTGAACACTTCCGAGACAAGCTTGGTGTAGTTCAGAAGAACCCTCCTCGAAAGGGGGAGTAGCACAGTATGAGACAGACAAGCCTATCTCATCAATGATGAGGTTACTTATTTTTCTTTGCACTTACTCACCTAGAATTATTTAGATTTAGGACTCTTATATTCTTTATTTTTATGATTAGATGTATACATACTTTTGATGATAGATGTATACATGCTAGATGCTTTTGATGATGATTAGATGTATACATACTTTTGATGATAGATGTATACATGCTTTTGATGTTAGATGCTTTTGATGATTAGATGTATACATACTTTTGATGATAAATGTATACATGCTTTTGATGTTAGATGCTTTTGATGATTAAATGTATACATACTTTTGATGATAGATGTATACACGTTTTGATGATGATGATACATGTTGTGGTTATACATGTTTTTAATGTTGATGATACATGTTGTGGTTATACATGTTTTGATATTGATGATACATGTTGTGGTGATACATGTTATGATGATGAGGATACATGTTCTTGATGAATATGTGAGAGGATTGGATCATCCCTGGACTTTCAGTCCTAAAGAGAGCCGTAGACATGAGGTCTCCGAGAATGAAGTCCTTAGTGGACAGTTGAGGGGATTGGATCATCCCTGGACTTTCAGTCCTAAAGAGAGCCGTAGACGTGAGGTCTCCGAGAATGAAGTCCTTAGTGGACAGTTGAGGGGATTGGATCATCCCTGGACTTTCAGTCCTAAAGAGAGCCGTAGACATGAGGTCTCCGAGAATGAAGTCCTTAGTGGACAGTTGAGGGGATTGGATCATCCCTGGACTTTCAGTCCTAAAGAGAGCCGTAGACATATGTCTTCGAGAATGAAGGGATTGGGATGATTCCTGGACTTCAGTCCGAAAGAAGAGCCGTAGACGTATGTCTTCGATAATGAAGGGATTGGGATCATCCCTGGACTTTCAGTCCTAAAGAGAGCCGTAGACGTATGTCTTCGAGAATGAAGGGATTGGGATCATTCCTGGACTTCAGTCCGAAAGAAGAGCCGTAGACGTATGTCTTCGATAATGAAGGGATTGGGATCATTCCTGGACTTCAGTCCGAAAGAAGAGCCATAGACGTATGTCTTCGATAATGAAGGGATTGGGATCATCCCTGGACTTTCAGTCCTAAAGAGAGCCGTAGACATATGTCTTCGAGAATGAAGGGATTGGGATCATTCCTGGACTTCAGTCCGAAAGAAGAGCCGTAGACGTATGTCTTCGAGAATGAAGGGATTGGATCATTCCTGGACTTCAGTCCGAAAGAAGAGCCATAGACGTATGTCTTCGAGAATGAAGGGATTGGATCATTCCTGGACTTCAGTCCGAAAGAAGAGCCATAGACGTATGTCTTCGAGAATGAAGGGATTGGATCATTCCTGGACTTCAGTCAGAAAGAAGAGCCGTAGACGTATGTCTTCGAGAAAGAAGGGATTGGATCATTCCTGGACTTCAGTCCGAAAGAAGAGCCGTAGACGTATGTCTTCGAGAATGAAGGGATTGGATCATTCCTGGACTTCAGTCCGAAAGAAGAGCCGTAGACGTATGTCTTCGAGAAAGAAGGGATTGGATCGTCCCTGGACTTCGGTTCAAAATGTACATGACTGGTTTACATCATCCTTTGATGATGCTGATGATCGTGGGATGACGATGCTGATGACGATGCTGATGATCATGTGATGACGATGATGATGATCGTGTGATGACGATGATGATGATCGTGTGATGACGATGCTTATGATCGTGTGATGACGATGTTGATGATCGTGTGATGACGATGCTGATGATCGTGTGATGACGATGCTGATGATCGTGTGATGACGATGCTGATGATCGTGTGATGACGATGCTGATGATCGTGTGATGACAATGCTGATGATCGTGTGATGACGATGATGATGATCGTGTGATGACGATGATGATGATCGTGTGATGACGATGCTGATAATCGTGTGATGACGATGCTGATGATCGTGTGATGATGATGCTGATGATCGTGTGATGACAATGCTGATGATCGTGTGATGACGATGTTGATGATCGTGTGATGACGATGCTGATGATCGTGTGACGATGATGATGATGATCGTGTGATGACGATGTTGATGATCGTATGACGATGTTAATGTTCCAGTATTAAAGATGTTCCAGTAACTGCTTGAGTTACTGATGATGTTGAGAAAGCTTCCAGTGATTTATAGATGTATCATGTATGATGTTGATGACTCCTTGCTCGTGCAGATGCTGTTATAATATCCTTCTCGTTAAGGGGGAGTGTTGAGATATTGTAACTTCAAAGAATATTATAATTGTACTTTATTATTCCGGAGATGTTTCATTCCTCCGTAAAGATCTTATTGTATATCCGGAGATGTTTATTCCTCCGTCAGAATGTGGTAACTTGGGTTATTAGACTTCCCTAGTGGAGGTCGGCCCTTTATGTGTTATGTGGGTCAAAGGGTTATTAGACCACCCTAGAGGGGTCGGCCCAGTTAGTTGTAGTGGGGTATTTAACCCATTGGTTAAATACGAGCCTACGTGTACTTGTGTAAAATACATGTCAGTGTAGTGTATAAATAGAGGAGGTATGTTCCTCATTTGATACACTCACTCATTCAAGGGAGGCACACTTGTGGAGGAGAGGTCTGCTATGGTGGAGAAGGAGATCATGTCTTTGGTTTGCATCTTTGTATATTGCTGGTCATCTATATTGAGGAAGCTTTACTGGGTTTTCTACCCCATGAGGGTTTCCCAGGATAAATCTGTGTCTCTTGTGTTTATGCTATGCTTGTTGTTTCTTCAGTGATCCTGTATATGCTATAATTGTGAAATGGAATGTAATGTTGCTATTTTCTGTCTTAGCATATTGAATTTTAACAGTTATGACGTAGAATGTGCATACTTTGTTGATACCATTTATGAAATAAATCACATTTTCTAAAAACTCGTGCATTTTAAGAAATCATGTCAACCTTCTAGAAGCTGTGATTTTAAAAAACGGGGGAAGTAAGCTTTTCTTATTTTCGGACACATGCGAAAACTATAAGAAGTCGTTATGACGTAGAATGTGCATACTTTGAGGATTCCATTTATGAAATAAATCACATTTTCTAAAAACTCGTGCTTTTTAAGAAATCATGTCAACCTTCTAGAAGCTGTGATTTTAAAAAACGGGGGAAGTAAGCTTTTCTTATTTCCGGACGCATGCACAAACTATTGAAAGTCGTTATGACTTAGAATGTGCATATTTTGTTGATTCCATTTATGAAATAAATCACATTTTCTAAAAACTCGTGTATTTTGAGAAATCATGTAAACCTTCTAGAAGCTGTGATTTTAAAAAACGGGGGAAGTAAGCTTTTCTTATTTTCGGACGCATGCGCAAACTATAGAAAGCCATTATGACGTAGAATGTTCATACTTTGTTGATTCCATTTATGAAATAAATCACATTTTCTAAAAACTCATGTTTTTTAGGAAATCATGTAAACCTTCTAGAAGCTGTGATTTTAAAAAACGGGGGAAGTAAGCTTTTCTTATTTCCAGATGCATGGGCAAACTATAGAAAGTCGTTATGACGTAGAATGTGCATAACTTTTGATTCCATTAATTATATAAATGATATTTTCTAAAAACTCTTGTTTTTTAGGAAATCATGTAAACCTTCTAGAAGCTGTGATTTTAAAAAACGGGGGAAGTAAGCTTTTCTTATTTCCGGACGCATGCGCAAACTATAGAAATTCCTTATGATGTAGAATGTGCATACTTTGTGGACTCCATTTATGAAATAAATCACATTTTCTAAAAACTCTTGTTTTTTGAGAAATCACATAAACCTTCTAGAAGCTGTGATTTTAAAAAACGGGGGAAGTAAGCTTTTCTTATTTCCGGATACATGCGCAAACTATAGAAAGTGGTTATGACGTAGAATGTGCATACTTTGTTGATTCCATTTATGAAATAAATCACATTTTCTAAAAACTCGTGTATTTTGAGAAATCATGTAAACCTTCTAGAAGTTGTGATTTTAAAAAATGGGGGAAGTAAGCTTTTCTTATTTCCGGACGCATGCGCAAACTATAGAAAATCGTTATGACGTAGAATGTGCATACTTTGTTGATTCCATTTATGAAATAAATCACATTTTCTAAAAACTCGTCTTTTTTAAGAAATCACGTAAACCTTCTAGAAGCTATGATTCGAAAAAAACGGCTGAAGTAAGCTTTTCTTATTTCCGGACACATGCGCAAACATTAGAAAGTTGTTATGACGTAGAATGTGTATACTTTGTAGATTCCATTTATGAAATAAATCACATTTTCTAAAAACTCGTGTTTTTTAGGAAATCATGTAAACCTTCTAGAATCTATGATTTGAAAAAACGGGGGAAGTAAGCGTTTCTTATTTCCAGACGCATCCGCAAACTATATAAATTCATTATGACGTAGAACGTGCATACTTTGTTGATTCCATTTATGAAATAAATCACATTTTCTAAAAACTCGTCTTTTTTAGGAAATCATGTAAACCTTCTAGAAGCTGTGATTTTAAAAAATGGGGGAAGTAGGCTTTTCTTATTTTCGGACGCATGCGCAAACTATAAGAAGTCGTTATGACGTAGAATGTGCATACTTTGTTGATTCCATTTATGAAATAAATCACATTTTCTAAAAACTCGTGTTTTTTAAGAAATCATGTAAACCTTCTAGAAGCCGTGATTTTAAAAAACGAGGGAAGTAAGCTTATCTTATTTCCGAACGCATGCGCAAACTATACAAAGTCGTTATGACGTAGAATGTGCATAGTTTGTTGATTCCATTTATGAAATAAATGACATTTTCTAAAAACTCGTGTTTTTTAAGAAATGATGTAAACCTTCTAGAAGCTGTGATTTTAAAAAACGGGGGAAGTAAGCTTTTCTTATTTCCGGACAGATGCACAAACTATAGGAAGTCGTTATGACGTAGAATGTGCATACTTTGTAGATTCCATTTATGAAATAAATCACATTTTCTAAAAACTCGTGTTTTTTAAGAAATCATGTAAACCTTCTAGAAGCTGTGATTTGAAAAAACGGGGGAAGTAAGCGTTTCTGATTTCCGGACGCATGCGCAAACATTAGAAAGTCGTTATGACGTAGAATGTGCATACTTTGTGGATTCCATTTATGAAATAAATCACATTTTCTAAAAACTCATGTTTTTTAGGAAATCATGTAAACCTTCTAGAAGCCGTGATTTTAAAAAATGGGGGAAGTAAGCTTTTCTTATTTACGGATGCATGTGCAAACTATAGAAAGTTGTTATGACGTAGAATGTGCATACTTTGTTGATTCCATTTATGAAATAAATTACATTTTCTAAAAACTCGTGTTTTGTAAGAAATCATGTAAACCTTCTAGAAGCTATGATTTTAAAAAATGGGGGAAGTAAGCTTTTCTTAGTTTCGGATGCATGCGCAAACTATAAGAAGTCGTTATGATGTAGAATGTGCATACTTTGTTGATTCCATTTATGAAATAAATCACATTTTCTAAAAACTCGTGTTTTTTAAGAAATCATTTAAACCTTCTAGAAGCTGTGATTTTAAAAAAGAGGGAAGTAAGCTTTTCTTATTTCCGGACGCATGCGCAAAACATATAAAGTCGTTATGACGTAGAAGGTGCATAGTTTGTTGATAGCATTTATGAAATAAATAACATTTTCTAAAAACTCATGTTTTTTAAGAAATGATGTAAACCTTCTAGAAGTTGTGATTTTAAAAAACGAGGGAAGTAAGCTTTTCTTATTTCCGGACGCATGCACAAACTATAGAAAGTCGTTATGACGTAGAATGTGCATACTTTGTTCATTCCATTTATGAATTAATCACATTTTCTAAAAACTCATGTTTTTTAGGAAATCATGTAAACCTTCTAGAAGCTGTGATTTTAAAAAACGGGGGAAGTAAGCTTTTCTTATTTCCGGACGCATGCACAAACTATAAGAAGTCGTTATGACATAGAATGTGCATACTTTGTTGATTCCATTTATGAAATAAATCACATTTTCTAAAAACTCATGTTTTTTAAGAAATCATGTAAACCTTCTAGAAGCCGTGATTTTAAAAAACGAGGGAAGTAAGCTTTTCTTATTTCCGGACGCATGCGCAAACTATAGGTAGTCGTTATGACGTAGAATGTGCATACTTTGTTGATTCCATTTACGAAATAAATCAAATTTTCTAAAAACTCGTGTTTTTTAAGAAATCATGTAAACCTTCTAGAAGCTATGATTTTAAAAAACGGGGGAGGTAAGCGTTTCTTATTTGCGGACGCATGCGCAAACTATAGAAAGTCGTTCTGACGTAGAATGTGTATACTTTGTAGATTCCATTTATGAAATAAATCACATTTTCTAAAAACTCGTGTTTTTTAGGAAATCATGTAAACCTTCTAGAATCTATGATTTGAAAAAATGGGGGAAGTAAGCGTTTCTTATTTCCAGACGCATGCGCAAACTATAGAAATTCGTTATGACGTAGAACGTGCATACTTTGTTGATTCCATTTATGAAACAAATCACATTTTCTAAAAACTCATCTTTTTTAGGAAATCATGTAAACCTTCTAGAAGCTGTGATTTTAAAAAACGAGGGAAGTAAGTTTTTCTTAATTCCGGACGCATGTGGAAACTATAGAAAGTCGTTATGATGTAGAATGTGCATAGTTTGTTGATTCCAATTATGAAATAAATAACATTTTCTAAAAACTCATGTTTTTTAAGAAATGATGTAAACCTTCTAGAAGCTGTGATTTTAAAAAACGAGGGAAGTAAGCTTTTCTTATTTCCAGACGCATGCACAAACTATAGAAAGTCGTTATGACGTAGAATGTGCATGCTTTGTTGATTCCATATTTGAAATAAATCACATTTTCTAAAAACTCATGTTTTTTAAGAAATCACGTAAACCTTCTAGAAGCTGTGATTTTAAAAAACAGTGGAAGTAAGCTTTTCTTATTTCCGGACACATGCGCAAACTATAGAAAGTCGTTATGACGTAGAATGTTCATACTTTGTTGATTCCATTTATGAAATAAATCATATTTTCTAAAAACTCGTGTTTTTTAAGAAATCATGTCAACCTTCTAGAAGCTGTGATTTTAAAAAACGGGGGAAGTAAGCTTTTCTTAGTTTCGGATGCATGCGCAAACTATAAGAAGTCGTTATGATGTAGAATGTGCATACTTTGTAGAATCCATTTATGAAATAAAACACATTTTCTAAAAACTCGTGTTTTTTAAGAAATCATGTAAACCTTCTAGAGGCTGTGATTTTAAAAAATGGGGGAAGTAAGCTTTTCTTATTTCCGGACGCATGCGCATACTATAGAAAGTCGTTATGACGTAGAATGTGCATACTTTGTTGATTCCATTTATGAAATAAATCACATTTTCTAAAAACTCGTGTTTTTTAGGAAATCATGTAAACCTTCTAGAAGCTGTGATTTGAAAAAACGGGGGAAGTAAGCGTTTCTTATTCCCGGACGCATGCGCAAACTATAGAAAGTCGTTATGACGTAGAATGTGCATACTTTGTTGATTCCATTTATGAAATAAATAACATTTTCTAAAAACTCGTGTTTTTTAAGAAATCACGTAAACCTTCTAAAAGTTGTGATTTTAAAAAACGGGGGAAGTAAGCGTTTCTTATTTCCGGACGCATGCGCAAACTATAGAAAGTCGTTATGACGTAGAATGTGCATACTTTGTTGATTCCATTTATGAAATAAATCGTATTTTCTAAAAACTCGTGTTTTTTAAGAAATCATGTAAGCCTTCTAGAAGCTGTGATTTTAAAAAACGGGGGAAGTAAGCGTTTCTTATTTGCGGACGCATGTGCAAACTATAGAAAGTCGTTCTGACGTAGAATGTGCATACTTTGTTGATTCCATTTTTGAAATAAATCACATTTTCTAAAAACTCGTGTTTTTTAAGAAATCACATAAACCTTCTACAAGCTGTGATTTTAAAAAATGGGGGAAGTAAGCTTTTCTTATTTCCGGATGCATGCGCAAACTATAGAAAGTCGTTATGACGTAGAATGTGCATACTTTGTTGTTTCCATTTATGAAATAAATCACATTTTCTAAAAACTCGTGTTTTTTAGGAAATCATGTAAACCTTCTAGAAGTTGTGATTTTTAAAAACAGGGGAAGTAAGCATATCTTATTTCTCGAAGCATGCGCAAACTATAGAAAGTCGTTATGACGTAGAATGTGCATACTTTGTTGATTCCATTTCTGAAATAAATCACATTTTCTAAACGCTTGTGTTTTTTAGAAAATCATCTAAACCTTCTAGAAGCTGTGATTTTAAAAAACGAGGGAAGTAAGCTTTTCTTATTTCCGGACGCATGCGCAAACTATAGAAAGTCGTTATGACGTAGAATGTGCATACTTTGTTGATTCCATTTATGAAATAAATCACTTTTTCTAAAAACTCGTGTTTTTTATGAAATCATGTAAACCTTCTAGAAGCTGTGATTTTAAAAAACGGGGGAAGTAAGCTTCTCTTATTTTCGGACGCACGCGAAAACTATAAGAATTCGTTATGATGTAGAATGTGCATACTTTGCTGATTCCATTGATGAAATAAATCACATTTTCTAAAAACTCGTGTTTTTTAGGAAATCATGTAAACCTTCTAGAAGCTGTGATTTTAAGAAACGGGGGAAGCAAGCGTTTCTTATTTCCAGACGCATGCAGAAACTATAGAAAGTTGTTATGATGTAGAATGTGCATACTTTGTAGATTCCATTTATGAAATAAATCACATTTTCTAAAAACTCATGTTTTTTAGGAAATCATGTAAACCTTCTAGAAGCTGTGATTTGAAAAAATGGGGGTAGTAAGCGTTTCTTATTTCCGGACGCATGCACAAAATATAGAAAGTCGTTATGACTTAGAATTTGCATACTTTGTTGATTCCATTTATGAAATAAATCACATTTTCTAAAAACTCCTGTTTTTTAGGAAATCTTGTAAACCTTCTAGAAGCTGTGATTTTAAAAAACGGGGGAAGTAAGCTTTTCTTATTTTCGGACGCATGTGCAAACTATAGAAATTCGTTATGATGTAGAATGTGCATACTTTGTTGATTCCATTTATGAATTAAATCATATTTTCTAAAAAATCGTGTTTTTTAAGAAATCATGTAAACCTTATAGAAGCTGTGATTTTAAAAAACGGGGGAAGTAAGCGTTTCTTCTTTCCGGACGCATGCGTAAACTATAGAAATTCGTTATGACGTATGATGTGCATACTTTGTTGATTTCATTTATGAAATAAATCACATTTTCTAAAAACTCGTGTTTTTTAAGAAATCACGTAAACCTTCTAGAAGCTGTGATTTGAAAAAACGAGGGAAGTAATCTTTTGTTATTTTTGGACGCATGAGCAAACTATAGAAAGTCGTTATGACGCAGAATGTGTATACTCTGTTGATTCCATTTATGAAATAAATTACATTTTCTAAAAACTCATGTTTTTTAAGAAATCATGTAAACCTTCTCGAAGATGTGATTTAAAAAAACGGGGGAAGTAAGCTTTTCTTATTTTTGGACGCATGCGCAAACTATAGAAAGTCGTTATGACGTAGAATGTGCATACTTTGTTGATTCCATTGATGAAATAAATCACATTTTCTAAAAACTGGTGTTTTTTAAGAAATCATGTAAACCTTCTAGAAGTTGTGATTTGAAAAAACGGGGCAAGTAAGCTTTTCTTATTTTTGGACGCATGCGCAAACTATAGAATGTCGTTATTACGTAGAATGTGCATACTTTGCTGATTCCATTGATGAAATAAATCACATTTTCTAAAAACTCGTGTTTTTTAAGAAATCACGTAAACCTTCTAGAAGCTGTGATTTTAAAAAATGGGGGGGAAGTAAGCTTTTCTTAATTCCGGATGCATGCGCAAACTATAGAAATTCGTTATCACGTAGAATGTGCATACTTTGTTGATTCCATTTATGAAATAAATCACATTTTCTAAAAACTCATGTTTTTTAAGAAATCATGTCAACCTTCTAGAAGCTGTGATTTTAAAAAACGGGGGAAGTAAGCTTTTCTTATTGCCGGACGCATGCGCAAACTATTGAAAGTCGTTATGACGTAGAATGTGCATATTTTGTTGATTCGATTTATGAAATAAATCACATTTTCTAAAAACTCGTGTATTTTGAGAAATCCTCTAAACCTTCTAGAAGCTGTGATTTTAAAAAATGGGGGAAGTAAGCTTTTCTTATTTCCAGACGCATGGGCAACTATAGAAAGTCATTATGACGTAGAACGTGCATACTTTGTTGATTCCATCTATGAAATAAATCACATATTCTAAAAACTCGTGTTTTTTAAGATATCACGTAAACCTTCTAGAAGCTGTGATTTTAAAAAACGAGGGAAGTAAGCTTCTCTTATTTCCGGACGCATGCGCAAACTATAGAAAGTCGTTATGACGTAGAACGTGCATACTTTGTTGATTCCACTTATAAAATAAATCACATTTTCTAAAAACTCGTGTTTTTTAGGAAATCATGTAAACCTTCTAGAAGCTGTGATTTTAAAAAACGGAGGAAGTAAGCTTTTCTTAATTCCGGACGCATGTGCAAACTATAGAAATTCGTTATAACGTAGAATGTGCATACTTTGTTGATTCCATTTATGAAATAAATCACATTTTCTAAAAAGTCATGTTATTTAAGAAATCATGTCAACCTTCTAGAAGCTTTGATTTTAAAAAATGGGGGAAGTAAGATTTTCTTATTTCCGGACACATGCGCAAACTATTGAAAGTCGTTAGGATGTAGAAAGTGCATTTTCTTATTTCTAAAAACTCGTGTATTTTGAGAAATCATGTAAACCTTCTAGAAGCTGTGATTTTAAAAAAGGGGGGAATTAAGCTTTTCTTATTTTCCGACGCATGCGCAAACTATAGAAAGTCGTTATGATGTAGAATGTTCATACTTTTTTTATTCCATTTATGAAATAAATCACATTTTCTAAAAACTCGTGTTTTTTTGGAAATCATGTAAACCTTCTAGAAGCTGTGATTTTAAAAAATGGGGGAAGCAAGCTTTTTTTATTTCCAGACGCATGGGCAAACTATAGAAAGTCATTATGACGTAGAATGTGCATACTTTGTTGATTCCATTAATGAAATAAATCACATTTTCTAAAAACTCGTGTTTTTTAGGAAATCATCTTAAGCTTCTAGAAGCTGTGATTTTAAAAAACGGGGGAAGTAAGCTTTTCTTATTTCCGGACGCATGCGCAAACTATAGAAAGTTGTTATGACGTAGAATGTGCATACTTTGTTGATTCCTTTAATGAAATAAATCACATTTTCTAAAAACTCGTGTTTTCTAGGAAATCATCTAAACATTCTAGAAGTTGTGATTTTAAAAAATGGGGGAAGTAAGCTTTTCTTATTTCCGGACGCATCCGCAAACTATAGAAATTCGTTATGACGTAGAATGTGCATACTTTGTGGATTCCATTTATGAAATAAATCACATTTTCTAAAAACTCTTGTTTTTTTTTTAAATCATGTAAACCTTCTAGAAGCTGTGATTTTAAAAAACGGGGGAAGTAAGCTTTTCTTATTTCTGGATGCATGCGCAAACTATAGAAAGTCGTTATGACATAGAATGTGCATACTTTGTTGATTCCATTTATGAAATAAATCACATTTTCTAAAAACTCGTGTTTTTTAAGAAATCACGTAAACCTTTTAGAAGATGTGATTTTAAAAAACGGGGGAAGTAAGCCTTTTTATTTCCGGACGCGTGCGCAAACTATAGAAAGTCGTTATGCTGTAGAATGTGCATACTTTGTTGATTCCATTTATGAAATAAATCACATTTTCTAAAAACTCGTGTATTTTGAGAAATCATGTAAACCTTCTAGAAGCTGTGATTTTAAAAGACGGGGGAAGTAAGCTTTTCTTATTTCCGGACACATGTGCAAACTATAGAAAGTCGTTATGGCGTAGAATGTGTATTATTGTTGATTCCATTTATGAAATAAATCCCATTTTCTAAAAACTCTTGTTTTTTTAGAAATCACGTAAACCTTCTAGAAGCTGTGATTTAAAAAAACGGGGGAAGTAAGCGTTTCTTATTTCCGGACGCATGCGCAAACTATAGAAATTCGTTATGACGTAGAATGTGCATACTTTTTTTTATTCCATTTATGAAATAAATCACATTTTCTAAAAACTCGTCGTGTTTTTTAAGAAATCACGTAAACCTTCTAGAAGTTGTGATATTAAAAAACGGGGGAAGTAAGCTTTTCTTATTTCCGGACACATGCGCAAACTATAGAAAGTCGTTATGATGTAGAATGTGCATACTTTGTTGGTTCCATTTATGAAATAAATCACATTTTCTAAAAACTAGTGTTTTTTAAGAAATCACGTAAACCTTTTAGAAGCTGTGATTTTAAAAAACAGTGGAAGTAAGCTTTTCTTATTTCCGGACGCTTGCGCAATCTATAGAAAGTCGTTATGACATAGAATGTGCATACTTTGTTGATTCCATTTATGAAATAAATCACATTTTCTAAAAACTCGTGTTTTTTAAGAAATGATGTAAACCATCTAGAAGCTGTGTTTTTAAAAAACGGGGGAAGTAAGCTTTTCTTATTTTCGGACGCATGCGCAAACATTAGAAAGTCGTTATGACGTAGAATGTGCATACTTTGTTGATTCCATTTATGAAATAAATCACATTTTCTAAAAACTCGTGTTTTTTAGGAAATCATGTAAACCTTCTAGAAGGTCTGATTTGAAAAAATGGGGGAAGTAAGCGTTTCTTATTTCCGGATGCATGCGCAAACTATAGAAAGTCATTATGACGTAGAATGTGCATACTTTGTTGATTCCATTTATGAAATAAATCACGTTTTCTAAAAACTCGTCTTTTTTAAGAAATCACGTAAACCTTCTAGAAGATGTGATTTGAAAAAATGGGGGAAGTAAGCTTTTCTTATTTCTGGACGCATGCGCAAACTATAGAAAGTCGTTATGACATAGAATGTGCATACTTTGTTGATTCCATTTATGAAATAAATCACATTTTCTAAAAACTCGTGTTTTTTAGGAAATCATGTAAACCTTATAGAAGTTGTGATTTTAAAAAACAGGCGAAATAAGCATATCTTATTTCTCGAAGCATGCGCAAACTATAGAAAGTCGTTATGACGTAGAACGTGCATACTTTGTTGATTCCATTTCTGAAATAAATCACATTCTCTAAAAGCTTGTGTTTTTTAGAAAATCATCTAAATCTTCTAGAAGCTGTGATTTTAAAAAACGGGGGAAGTAAGCTTTTCTTATTTCCGGACGCATGCGCAACCTATAGAAAGTCGTTATGACGTAGAATGTGCATACTTTGTTGATTCCATTTATGAAATAAATCACATTTTTTAAAAACTCGTGTTTTTTAGGAAATCATGTAAACCTTCTAGAAGCTGTGATTTTAAAAAATGGGGGAAGTAAGCTTTTCTTATTTTCGGACGCATGTGAAAACTATAAGAAGTCGTTATCACGTAGAATGTGCATACTATGTTGATTCCATTTATGAAAGAAATCAAATTTTCTAAAAACTCGTGTTTTTTAAGAAATCATGTAAACCTTCTAGAAGCTGTGATTTTAAAAAACATGGGAAGTAAGCTTTTCTTATTTCCGGACGCATTCAAAAACTATAGAAAGTCGTTATGACATAGAATGTGCATACTTTGTAGATTCCATTTAGGAAATAAATCACATTTTCTAAAAACTCGTGTTTTTTAGGAAATCATGTAAACCTTCTAGAAGCTGTGATTTGAAAAAATGGGGGAAGTAAGCGTTTCTTATTTGCAGACGCACGCACAAACTATAGAAAGTCGTTATGATGTAGAATGTGCATACTTTGTTGATTCCATTTATGAAATAAATAACATTTTCTAAAAACTCATGTTTTTTAAGAAATCATGTAAACCTTCTAGAAGCTGTGATTTTAAAAAACGGGGGAAGTAATCGTTTCTTTTTTCCGGACGCATGCGCAAACTATAGAAAGTCGTTATGACGTAGAATGTGCATAATTTGTTGATTCCATTTATGAAATAAATCACATTTTCTAAAAACTCGTGTTTTTTAGGAAATCATGTAAACCTTCTAGAAGCCGTGATTTTAAAAAATGGGGGAAGTAAGCTTTTCTTATTTCCGGACGCATGCGCAAACTATAGAAAGTCGTTATGACGTAAAATGTGCATATTTTGTTGATTCCATTTATGAAATAAATCACATTTTCTAAAAACTCGTGGTTTTTAAGGAATCACGTAAACGTTCTAGAAGCTGTGATTTTAAAAAAGGAGGGAAGTAAGCTTTTCTTATTTCCGGACGCATGCGCAATGTATATAAAGTCGTTATGACGTAGAATGTGCATACTTTGTTGATTCCATTTATGAAATAAATCACATTTTCTAAAAACTCGTCATTTTTAGGAAATCATGTAAACCTTCTAGAAGCTGTGATTTTAAAAAACGGAGGAAGTAAGCTTTTCTTAATTCCGGACGCATGCGCAAACTATAGAAATTCGTTATCATGTAGAATGTGCATACTTTGTTGATTCCATTTATGAAATAAATCACATTTTCTAAAAACTCATGTTTTTTAAGAAATCATGTCAACCTTCTAGAAGCTGTGATTTTAAAAAATGGGGGAAGTAAGCTTTTCTTATTTCCGGACGCATGCGCAAACTATTGAAATTCGTTATGACATAGAATGTGAATACTTTGTTGATTCCATTTATGAAATAAATAACATTTTCTAAAAACTCGTGTTTTTTAAGAAATCATGTAAGCCTTCTAGAAGCTGTGATTTTAAAAAACGGGGGAAGTAAGCGTTTCTTATTTCCGGACGCATGCGCAAACTATAGAAAGTCGTTCTGACGTAGAATGTGCATACTTTCTTGATTCCATTTATGAAATAAATCACATTTTCTAAAAACTCGTGTTTTTTAAGAAATCACGTAAACCTTCTAGAAGCTGTGATTTTAAAAAATGGGGGAAGTAAACTTTTCTTATTTCCGGACGCATGCGCAAACTATAGAAAGTCGTTATTACGTAGAATGTGCATACTTTGTTGATTCCATTTATGAAATAAATCACATTTTGTAAAAACTCATGTTTTTTAGGAAATCATGTAAACCTTCTAGAAGTTGTGATTTTAAAAAACAGGGGAAATAAGCATATCTTATTTCTCGAAGCGTGCGGAAACTATAGAAAGTCGTTATGACGTAGATCGTGCATACTTTGTTGATTCCATTTCTGAAATAAATCACATTCTCCAAAAGCTTGTGTTTTTTAGAAAATCATCTAAATCTTCTAGAAGCCGTGATTTTAAAAAACGGGGGAAGTAAGCTTTTCTTATTTCCGAACGCATGCGCAAACTATAGAAAGTCGTTATGACGTAGAATGTGCATACTTTGTTGATTCCATTTATGAAATAAATCATATTTTCTAAAAACTCGTGTTTTTTAGGAAATCATGTAAATCTTCTAGAAGCTGTGATTTTAAAAAATGGGGGAAGTAAGCTTTTCTTATTTTCGGACACATGCGAAAACTATAAGAATTCGTTATGACATAGAATGTTCATACTTTGTTGATTCCATTTATGAAATAAATCACATTTTCTAAAAACTCGTCATTTTTAGGAAATCATGTAAACCTTCTAGAAGCTGTGATTTTAAAAAACGGAGGAAGTAAGCTTTTCTTAATTCCGGACGCATGCGCAAACTATAGAAATTCGTGATCATGTAGAATGTGCATACTTTGTTGATTCCATTTATGAAATAAATCACATTTTCTAAAAACTCATGTTTTTTAAGAAATCATGTCAACCTTCTAGAAGCCGTGATTTTAAAAAATGGGGGAAGTAAGCTTTTCTTATTTCCGGACGCATGCGCAAACTATTGAAAGTCGTTATGACAATACTTTGTTGATTCCATTTATGAAATAAATAACATTTTCTAAAAACTCGTGTTTTTTAAGAAATCATGTAAGCCTTCTAGAAGCTGTGATTTTAAAAAACGGGGGAAGTAATCTTTTCTTATTTCCGGACGCATGCGCAAACTATAGAAAGTCATTCTGACGTAGAATGTGCATACTTTCTTGATTCCATTTATGAAATAAATCACATTTTCTAAAAACTCGTGTTTTTTAAGAAATCACGTAAACCTTCTAGAAGCTGTGATTTTAAAAAATGGGGGAAGTAAGATTTTCTTATTTCCGGACGCATGCGCAAACTATAGAAAGTCGTTATGACGTAGAATGTGCATACTTTGTTGATTCCATTTATGAAATAAATCACATTTTGTAAAAACTCGTGTTTTTTAGGAAATCATGTAAACCTTCTAGAAGTTGTGATTTTAAAAAACAGGGGAAATAAGCATATCTTATTTCTCGAAGCGTGCGCAAACTATAGAATGTCGTTATGACGTAGAACGTGCATACTTTGTTGATTCCATTTCTGAAATAAATCACATTCTCCAAAAGCTTGTGTTTTTTAGAAAATCATCTAAATCTTCTAGAAGCTGTGATTTTAAAAAACGGGGGAAGTAAGCTTTTCTTATTTCCGAACGCATGCGCAAACTATAGAAAGTCGTTATGACGTAGAATGTGCATACTTTGTTGATTCCATTTATGAAATAAATCACATTTTCTAAAAACTCGTGTTTTTTAGGAAATCATATAAATCTTCTAGAAGCTGTGATTTTAAAAAATGGGGGAAGTAACCTTTTCTTATTTTCGGACACATGCGAAAACTATAAGAAGTCGTTATGACGTAGAATGTGCATACTTTGTTGATTCCATTTATGAAATAAATCACATTTTCTAAAAACTCGTGTTTTTTAAGAAATCTTGTAAACCTTCTAGAAGCTGTGATTTTAAAAAACGAGGGAGGTAAGTTTTTCTTATTTCCGGACGCATGCGCAAACTATAGAAAGTCGTTATGACATAGAATGTGCATAGTTTGTTGATTCCATTTATGAAATAAATAACATTTCAGAAAAAATCATGTTTTTGAAGAAATGATGTAAACCTTCTAGAACCTGTGATTTTAAAAAACGGGGGAAGTAAGCTTTTCTTATTTCCAGACGCATGCACAAACTATAGAAAGTCGTTATGATGTAGAATATGCATACTTTGTAGATTCCATTTATGAAATAAATCACATTTTCTAAAAACTCGTGTTTTTTAGGAAATCATGTAAACCTTCTAGAAGCTGTGATTTGAAAACACGGGGGTAGTAAGCGTTTCTTATTTCCGGACGCATGCAAGAAATATAGAAAGTCGTTATGACATAGAATGTTCATACTTTGTTGATTCCATTTATGAAATAAATCACATCTTCTAAAAACTCATGTTTTTTAGGAAATCATGTAAACCTTCTAGAAGCTGTGATTTTAAAAAATGGGGGAAGTAAGCTTTTCTTATTTTCGGACGCATGCACAAACCATAGAAAGTCGTTATGACGTAGAATGTGCATACTTTGTTGATTCCATTTATGAAATAAATCACATTTTCTAAAAACTCGTGTTTTTAAGAAATCACGTCAACCTTCTAGAATTTGTGATTTAAAAAACAAGGGAAGTAAGCTTTTGTTATTTTCGGACGCATGCTCAAATTATAGAAATTCATTATGACGTAGAATGTGCACACTTTGTTGCTTCTATTTATGAAATAAACCACATTTCCTAAAAACTAGTGTTTTTTAGGAAATCATGTAACCCTTCTAGAATCTGTGATTTTAAAAAACGGGGGAAGTAAGCTTTTCTTATTTTCGGATGCATGTGAAAAATATAAGAAGTCATTATGACGTAGGATGTGCATACTTTGTTGTTTCCATTTAAGAAATAAATCACATGTTCTAAAAACTCGTGTTTTTTAGGAATTCATGTAAACCTTCTAGAAGATGTGATTTGAAAAAATGGGGGAAGTAAGGTTTTCTTATTTCCGGTCGCATGCGCAAACTATAGAAAGTCGTTATGACGTAGAATGTGCATACTTTGTTGATTCCATTTATGAAATAAATCATATTTTCTAAAAACTCATGTTTTTAAAGAAATCATGTAAACCTTCTAGAAGCTATGATTTGAAAAAATCGGGGAAGTAAGGTTTTCTTATTTTCGGACGTATGCGAAAACTATAGAAAGTCGTTATGACATAGAATGTGCATACTTTGTTGATTCCTTTTATGAAATAAATCATATTTTCTAAAAACTCGTGTTTTTTTGGAAATCATCTAAACATTTTAGATGCTGTGATTTTAAAAAACGCGGGAAGTAAGCTTTTCTTATTTCCGGACGCATGCGCAAACTATAGAAAGTTGTTATGATGTAGAATGTGAATAATTTGTGGATTCATTTATGAAATAAATCACCTTTTTTAAAAATTCGTGTTTTTTGAGAAATCATGTAAACCTTCTCGAAGCTGTGATTTTAAAAAACGGGTGAAGTAAGCTTTTCTTATTTCCGGACGCATGTGTAAACTATAGAAAGTCATTATGACGTAGAATGTGCATACTTTGTTGATTCCATTTATGAAATAAATTGCCTTTCCTAAAAACTCGTGTTTTTTAGGAAATGATGTCAACCTTCTAGAAGATGTGATTTTAAAAAACGAGGGAAGTAAGCTTTTCTTATTTTGGGAAGCATGCACAAACTATAGAAAGTCGTTATGACGTAGAATGTGCATACTTTGTTGATTCCATTTAAGAAATAAATCACATTTTCTAAAAACTCGTGTTTTTTAAGAAATCATGTAAACCTTCTAGAAGCTGTGATTTGAAAAAACGGGGGAAGTAATCTTTTCTTATTTCCAGACGCATGCGCAAACTATAGAAAGTCGTTATGATGTAGAATGTGAATACTTTGTTGATTGTATTTATGAAGTAAATCACATTTTCTAAAAACTCGTGTTTTTTAAGAAATCACGTAAACCTTCTAGAAGTTGTGATTTTAAAAAACGGGGGGAAGTAAGCTTTTCTTATTTCTGGATGCATGCACAAACTATAGAAAGTCGTTATGATGTAGAATGTGCATAGTTTGTTGATTCCATTGATGAAATAAATCACATTTTCTACAAACTCGTGTTTTTTAAGAAATCACGTAAACCTTCTAGAAGCTGTGATTTGAAAAAGCGGGGGAAGTAAGCTTTTCCTATTTACCGACGCATGCGCAAACTATAGAAAGTCGTTATGACGTAGAATGTGCATACTTTGTTGATCCCAATTATTAAATAATTCACACTTTCTAAAAACTCCTGTTTTTTAAGAAATCACGTAAACCTTCTAGAAGCTGTGATTTGAAAAAACGGGGGAAGTAAGCTTTTCTTATTTCCGGATGCATGCGCAAACTATAGAAAGTCGTTATGACGTATAATGTGCATACTTTGTTGATTCCATTTATGAAATAAATCACATTTTCTAAAAACTTGTGTTTTTTAAGAAATCATGTAAACCTTCTCGAAGCTGTGATTTGAAAAAACGGGGGAAGTAAGCTTTGAACTATTTCTGGACGCATGCGCAAAGTATAGAAAGTTGTTATGACGTAGAATGTGCATACTTTGTTGATTCCATATATGAAATAAATCACATTTTCTAAAAACTCGTGTTTTTTAAGAAATCATGTCAACCTTCTAGAAGCCGTGACTTGAAAAAACGGAAGAAGTAAGCTTTTCTTATTTCCGAACGCATGCGCAAACTATAGAAAGTCGTTATGACGTAGCATGTGCATACTCTGTTGATTCCATTTACGAAATAAATAACATTTTCTAAAAACTCGTGTTTTTTAAGAAATGATGTAAACCTTCTAGAAGCTGTGATTTAAAAAAATGGGGGAAGTAAGCTTTTCTTATTTTTGGATGCATGCGCAAACTATAGAAAGTCGTTATGACGTAGAATGTGCATACTTTGTTGATTCCATTAATGAAATAAATCACATTTTCTGAAAACTCGTGTTTTTTAAGAAATCACGTAAACCTTCTAGAAGCTGTGATTTTAAAAAACGGGGGGGAAGTTAGCTTTTCTTATTTCCGGACGCATACGCAAACTATAGAAAGTCATTACGACGTAGAATATGCATACTTTGTTGATTCCATTTATGAAATAAATCACATTTTCTAAAAACTCGTGTTTTTTAAGAAATCATGTCAACCCTCTAGAATCTGTGATTTTAAAAAACAGGGGAAGTAAGCTTTTCTTATTTCCGGACGAATGCGAAAACTATAGAAAGTCGGTATTACGTAGAATGTTCATACTTTGTTGATTTCATTTATGAAATAAATCACATTTTCTAAAAACACATGTTGTTTAAGAAATCAAGTAAACCTTCTAGAAGCCGTGATTTGAAAAAACGGGAGAAGTAAGCTTTTCTTATTTTCGGACGCATGCGCAAACTATAATAAGTCGTTATGACGTAGAATGTCATACTCTGTTGATTCCATTTATGAAATAAATAACATTTTCTAAAAACTCTAGTTTTTTAAGAAATCATGTAAACCTTCTAGAAGCTGTTATTTAAAAAAACGGGGGAAGTAAGCTTTTCTTATTTTCGGACGCATGCACAAACTATAGAAAGTCCTTATGACGTAGAATGTGCATACTTTGCTGATTCAATTGATGAAATAAATCACATTTTCTGAAAACTCGTGTTTTTTAAGAAATCACATAAACCTTCTAGAAGCTGTGATTTTAAAAATCGGGGGGGAAGTTAGCTTTTGTTATTTCCTGACGCATGCGCAAACTATACAAAGTCATTATGACGTAGAATGTGCATACTTTGTTAATTCCATTTATGAAATAAATCACATTTTCTAAAAACTCGTGTTGTTTAAGAAATCAAGTAAACCTTCTAGAAGCTTTGATTTGAAAAAACGGGAGAAGTAAGCTTTTCTTATTTTTGGACGCATGCGCAAACTATAGAAAGTCGTTATGACGTAGAATGTGCATACTCTTTTGATTCCATTTACGAAATAAATAACATTTTCTAAAAACTCTAGTTTTTTAAGAAATCATGTAAACCTTCTAGAAGCTGTGATTTAAAAAAACGGGGGAAGTAAGCTTTTCTTATTTTCGGACGCATGCACAAACTATATAAAGTCCTTATGACGTAGAATGTCCATACTTTGTTGATTCAATTGATGAAATAAATCACATTTTCTGAAAACTCGTGTTTTTTAAGAAATCATGTAAACGTTCTTGAAGCTGTGATTTGAAAAAACAGGGGGAGTAAGCGTTTCTTATTTCCGGACGCATGCACAAACTATAGAAAGTCGTTATGACGTAGAATGTGCATACTTTGTTGATTCCATTTATGAAATAAATAACATTTTCTAAAAACTCATGTTTTTTAAGAAATCATGTAAACCTTCTAGAAGCTGTGATTTTAAAAAATGGGAGAAGTAAGCGTTTCTTATTTCCGGACACATGCGCAAACTATAGAAATTCGTTATGACGTAGAATGTGCATACTTTTTTGTTTCCATTTATGAAATAAATCACATTTTCTAAAAACTCGTGTTTTTTAAGAAATCACGTAAACTTTCTAGAAGCTGTGATTTTAAAAAACGAGGGAAGTAAGCTTTTCTTATTTCTGGACGCATGCGCAAACTATAGAAAGTCATTATGACGTTTAATGTGCATACTTTGTTGATTCCATTTATGAAATAAATCACATTTTCTAAAAACTCGTGTTTTATAAGAAATCATGTCAACCTTCTAGAAGCTGTGATTTTAAAAAACGGGGGAAGTAAACTTTTCTTATTTCCAGACGCATGCGCAAACTATAGAAAGTCGTTATGACGTAGAATGTGCATACTTTGTTGATTCCATTTATGAAATAAATCACATTTTCTAAAAACTCATGTTTTTTAAGAAATCATGTAAACCTTCTAGAAGCTGTCATCTGAAAAAATAGGGGAAGTAAGCATATCTTATTTCTCGAAGCATGCGCAAACTATAGAAAGACGTTATAACGTAGAATGTGCATACTTTGTTGATTCCATTTATGAAATAAATCACATTTTCAAAAAACTCGTGTTTTTTAAGAAATCATGTCAACCTTCTAGAAGCCGTGATTTTAAAAAATGGGGGAAGTAAGCTTTTCTTATTTCCGGACGCATGCACAAACTATAGAAAGTCGTTATGATGTAGAATGTGCATACTTTGTTGATTCCATTTATGAAATAAATCACATTTTCTAAAAACTCGTGTTTTTTAAGAAACCATGTAAACCTTCTAGAAGCTGTGATTTCAAAAAACGGGCGAAGTAATCTTTTCTTATTTCCAGACGCATGCGTAAACTATAGAAAGTCGTTATGACATAGAATGTGCATACTTTGTTGATTCTATTTATGAAGTAAATCACATTTTCTAAAAACTCGTGTTTTTTAAGAAATCACGTAAACCTTCTAGAAGCTGTGATTTTAAAAAACGGGGGGAAGTAAGCTTTTCTTATTTCCGGACGCATGCACAAACTATAGAAAGTCGTTATGATGTAGAATGTGCATACTTTGTTGATTCCATTGATGAAATAAATCAAATTTTCTACAAACTCATGTTTTTTAAGAAATCACGTAAACCTTCTCGAAGCTGTGATTTGAAAAAACGGGGGAAGTAAGCTTTTCCTGTTTCCAGATGCATGCGCAAACTATAGAAAGTCATTATGACGTAGAATGTGCATACTTTGTTGATTCCATTTATTAAATAAATCACATTTTCTAAAAACTTGTGTTTTTTAAGAAATCACGTAAACCTTCTAGAAGCTGTGATTTGAAAAAATGGGGGAAGTAAGATTTTCTTATTTCCGGATGCATGCGCAAACTATAGAAAGTCGTTATGACGTACAATGTGCATACTTTGTTGATTCCATTTATGAAATAAATCACATTTTCTAAAAACTCGAGTTTTTTAAGAAATCATGTAAACCTTCTAGAAGCTGTGATTTGAAAAAATGGGGGAAGTAAGCTTTTCTTATTTCCGGACGCATGCGCAAACTATAGAAAGTCGTTATGACGTAGAATGTGCATACTTTGTTGATTCCATTTATGAAATAAATCACATTTTCTAAAAACTCGTGTTTTTTAAGAAATCATGTAAACCTTCTAGAAGCTGTGATTTTAAAAAACAGGTTGAAGTAAGCTTTTCTTATTTCCGGACGCATGCACAAACTATAGAAAGTCGTTATGATGTAGAATGTGCATACTTTGTTTATTCCATTGATGAAATAAATCAAATTTTCTACAAACTCATGTTTTTTAAGAAATCACGTAAACCTTCTCGAAGCTGTGATTTGAAAAAACGGGGGAAGTAAGCTTTTCCTATTTCCAGATGCATGCGCAAACTATAGAAATTCATTATGACGTAGAATGTGCATACTTTGTTGATTCCATTTATTAAATAAATCATATTTTCTAAAAACTTGTGTTTTTTAGGAAGTCACGTAAACCTTCTAGAAGCTGTGATTTGAAAAAACGAGGGAAGTAAGCTTTTCTTATTTCCGGATGCATGCCCAAACTATAGAAAGCCGTTATGACGTATAATATGCATACTTTGTTGATTCCATTTATGAAATAAATCACATTTTCTAAAAACTCGTGTTTTTTAAGAAATCATGTAAACCTTCTCGAAGCTGTGATTTGAAAAAACAGTGGAAGTAAGCTTTTCTTATTTCTGGACCCATGCGCAAAATTTTGAAAGTCGTTATGACATAGAATGTGCATACTTTGTTGATTGCATTTATGAAATAAATCAGATTTTCTAAAAACTAGTGTTTTTTAGGAAATCATGTAAACCTTCTAGAAGCCGTGATTTGAAAAACCGGGGGAAGTAAGCTTTTCTTATTTTCGGACGCATGCCCAAATTATAAAAATTCATTATGACGTAGAATGTGCATACTTTGTTGATTCTATTTATGAAATAAATCACATTTTCTAAAAACTCATGTTTTTTAAGAAATCATGTAAACCTTCTCGAAGCTGTGATTTGAAAAAACAGTGGAAGTAAGCTTTTCTTATTTCTGGACGCATGCGCAAACTATAGAAAGTCGTTATGATCTAGAATGTGCATACTTTGTTGATTCCATTGATGAAATAAATCACATTTTCTAAAAACTCGTGGTTTTTAAGAAATCATGTCAACCTTCTAGAAGTTGTGATTTGAAAAAATGGGGGAAGTAAGCTTTTCTTATTTCCGGACGCATCCGCAAACTATAGAAAGTCGTTATTACGTAGAATGTGAATACTTTGTTGATTCATTTATGAAATAAATCACCTTTCTTAAAAACTCGTGTTTTTTGAGAAATCATGTAAACCTTCTCGAAGCTGTGATTTTAAAAAACGGGGGAAGTAAGCTTTTCTTATTTCGGGGCGCATGCGCAAACTATAGAAATTTGTTATGACGTAGAATATGAATACTTTGTTGATTCATTTATGAAATAAATCACCTTTTTTAAAAACTTGTGTTTTTTGAGAAATCATGTAAACCTTCTCGAAGCTGTGATTTTAAAAAATGGGTGAAGTAAGCTTATCTTATTTCCG
Organism: Larix kaempferi; assembly: GCA_027924585.1. Lineage (NCBI taxonomy): Eukaryota > Viridiplantae > Streptophyta > Pinopsida > Pinales > Pinaceae > Larix > Larix kaempferi. The sequence goes on along the minus strand of BSBM01001417.1, from coordinate 5,047,795 downwards.
GATGCATGCGCAAACTATAGAAAGTCATTATGACGTAGAATGTGCATACTTTGTTGATTCCATTTAAGAAATAAATCACATTTCCTAAAAACTCATGTTTTTTAGGTAATCATGTGAACCTTCTAGAACCTATGATTTGAAAAAACGGGGGAAGTAAGCTTTTCTTATTTCTGGACGCATGCGCAAACATTAGAAAGTCTTTATGACGTAGAATGTGCATGCTTTGTAGATTCCATTTATGAAATAAATCACATTTTCTAAAAACTCGTGTTTTTTTGGAAATGATGTAAACCTTCTAGGAGCTCTGATTTGAAAAAACGGGGGAAGTAAGCGTTTCTTATTTCCGGACGCATGCACAAACTATAGAAAGTCGTTATGACATAGAATTTGCATACTTTGTTGATTCCATTTATGAAATAAATAAAATTTTCTAAAAACTCGTGTTTTTTAAGAAATCATGTAAACGTTCTAGAAGCTGTGATTTAAAAAAACGGGGGAAGTAAGCTTTTCTTATTTCCGGACGCACACGCAAACTATAGAAAGTCGTTCTGACGTAGAATGTGCATACTTTGTTTATTCCATTTATGAAATAAATCACATTTTCTAAAAACTCGTGTTTTTTAAGAAATCACGTAAACCTTCTAGAAGCTGTGATTTTAAAAAATGGGGGAAGTAAGCTTTTCTTATTTCCGGACGCATGCGCAAACTATAGAAAGTCGTTATGACGTAGAATGTGCATACTTTCTTGATTCCACTTATGAAATAAATCACATTTTCTAAAAACTCGTGTTTTTTAAGAAATCACCTAAACCTTCTAGAAGTTGTGATATGAAAAAACGGGGGAAGTAAGCTTTTCTTATTTCTGGACGCATGCGCAAACATTAGAAAGTCGTTATGACGTAGAATGTGCATACTTTCTTGATTCCATTTATGAAATAAATCACATTTTCTAAAAACTGGTGTTTTTAAGGAAATCATGTAAACCTTCCAGAAGTTGTGATTTTAAAAAACGGGGGAAGTAAGCATATCTTATTTCTGGAAGTATGCACAAACTATAGAAACTCGTTATGACGTAGAACATGCATAGTTTGTTGATTCCATTTCTGAAATAAATCACATTTTCTAAAAGCTTGTGTTTTTTAGAAAATCATCTAAACCTTCTAGAAGCTGTGATTTTAAAAAACGGGGGAAGTAAGCTTTTCTTATTTCCGGACGCATGCGCAAACTATAGAAAGTCGTTATGACGTAGAATGTGCATACTTTGTTGATTCCATTTATGAAATAAATCACATTTTCTAAAAACTCGTGTTTTTTAGGAAATCATGTAAACCTTCTAGAAGCTGTGATTTTAAAAAATGGGGGAAGTAAGCATATCTTATTTCTGGAAGTATGCGCAAACTATAGAAATTTGTGATGACGTAGAACGTGCATACTTTGTTGATTCCATTTCTAAAATAAATCACATTTTCTAAAAGCTTGTGTTTTTTAGAAAATCATGTAAACCTTCTAGAAGCTGTGATTTTAAAAAATGGGGGAAGTAAGCTTTTTTATTTCCGGACGAATGCGCAAACTATAGAAAGTCGTAATGACGTAGAATGTGCATACTTTGTTGATTCCATTTATGAAAGAAATCACATTTTCTAAAAGGTCGTGTTTTTTAAGAAATCATGTAAAACTTCTAGAAGCTGTGATTTTAAAAAACGGGCGGAAGTAAGCTTTTTTATTTCTGGACGAATGCGCAAACTATAGAAAGTCATTATTACGTAGAATGTTAATACTTTGTTGATTCCATTTATGAAATAAATCACATTTTCTAAAAACTTGTGTTTTTAAGAAATCGTGTAAACCTTCTAGAAGCTGTGATTTTAAAAAACGATGGGAAGTAAGCTTTTCTTATTTCCGGACGAATGCGCAAACTATAGAAAGTCGTTATTACGTAGAATGTTCATACTTTGTTGATTCCATTTATGAAATAAATAACATTTTCTAAAAACTCGTGTTTTTTAAGAAATCATGTAAACATTCTAGAAGCTGTGATTTTAAAAAACGGGCGGAAGTAAGCTTTTTTATTTCCGGACGAATGCGGAAACTATAGAAAGTCGTTATGACGTAGAATGTGCATACTTTTTCGATACCATTGATGAAAGAAATCACATTTTCTAAAAAGTCATGTTTTTTAAGAAATCATGTAAACCTTCTAGAAGCTGTGATTTTAAAAAACAGGCAGAAGTAAGCTCCTTTATTTCCGGACGAATGCGCAAGCTATAGAAAGTCGTTATTATGTAGAATGTTCATACTTTGTTGATTCCATTGATGAAATAAATCACATTTTCTAAAAACTCGTGTTTTTTAGGAAATCATGTAAACCTTCTAGAAGCTGTGATTTTAAAAATCGACGGGAAGTAAGCTTTTCTTATTTCCGGACGCATTCACAAACTATAGAAAGTCATTATGACGTAGAATGTGCATAAATTGTTGATTCCATTTATGAAAGAAATCACATTTTCAAAAAAGTCATGTTTTTTAAGAAATCATGTAAACCTTCTAGAAGCCGTGATTTTAAAAAACGGGCGGAAGTAAGCTTTTCTTATTTCCGGACGAATGTGCAAACTATCGAAATTCGTTATTACGTAGAATGTTCATACTTTGTTTATTCCATTTATGAAATAAATCACATTTTCCAAAAACTCGTGTTTTTTAAGAAATCATGTAAACCTTCTAGAAGCTGTGATTTTAAAAAACGGGCGGAAGTAAGCTTTTTTATTTCCGGACGAATGTGCAAACTATAGAAAGTCGTTATTACGTATAATGTTCATACTTTGTTGCTTCCATTTATGAAATAAATCACATTTTCTAAAAACTCGTGTTTTTTAAGAAAGCATGTAAACCTTCTAGAAGCTGTGATTTTAAAAAACGATGGGAAGTAAGCTTTTCTTATTTCCGGATGCATTCGCAAGCTATAGAAATTCGTTATGACGTAAAATGTGAATACTTTGTCAATTCCATTTATGAAAGAAATCACATTTTCTAAAAAGTCATGTTTTTTAAGAAATCATGTGAACCTTCTAGAAGCTCTGATTTCAAAAAACCGGCGGAAGTAAGCTTTTTTATTTCCGGATGAATATTCAAACTATAGAAAGTCGTTACTATGTAGAATGTTCATACTTTGCTGATTCCATTTATGAAATAAATCACATTTTCTAAAAACCCGTGTTTTTTAAGAAATCATGTAAACCTTCTAGAATCTGTGATTTTAAAAAACGGGCGGAAGTAAGCTTTTTTATTTCCGGACGAATGCGCAAACTATAGAAAGTTGTTATTACGTAGAATGTTCATACTTTGTTGCTTCCATTTATGAAATAAATCACATTTTCTAAAAACTCGTGTTTTTTAAGAAATCCTGTAAACCTTCTAGAAGCTGTGATTTTAAAAAATGATGGGAAATAAGCTTTTCTTATTTCCGGATGCATTCGCAAGCTATAGAAAGTCGTTATGACGTAGAATGTGCATACTTTGTTGATTCCATTTATGAAAGAAATCACATTTTCTAAAAAGTCGTCTTTTTAAGAAATCATGTAAACCTTCTAGAAGCTGTGATTTTAAAAAACGGGCGGAAGTAAGATTTTTTATTTCCGGACGAATGCGAAACCTATAGAAATTCGTTATTCGTATAATGTTCATACTTTTTTGATTCCATTATTTAAATAAATCACATTTTCTAAAAACTCATGTTTTTTAAGAAATCATGTAAACCTTCTAGAAGCTGTGATTTTAAAAAATGGAACGAAGTAAGCTTTTCTTATTTCCGGACGAATGCACAAACTATAGAAATTCGTTATTACGTAGAGTGTTCATACTTTTTTGATTCCATTTATGAAAGAAATCACATTTTCTAAAAACTCATTTTTTTTAAGAAATCATGTAAACCTTCTAGAAGCTGTGATTTTAAAAAATGGGCAGAAGTAAGCTTTTTTATTTCCGGACGAATGCGCAAGCTATAGAAAGTAGTTATTATGTAGAATGTTCATACTTTGCTGATTCCATTTATGAAATAAATCTCATTTTCTAAAAACTCGCGTTTTTTAGGAAATCATGTAAACCTTCTAGAAGCTGTGATTTTAAAAATCGACGGGAAGTAAGCTTTTCTTATTTACGGATGCATTTGCAAACTATAAAAAGTCATTATGACGTAGAATGTGCATACTTTGTTGATTCCATTTATGAAAGAAATCATGTTTTCTAAAAACTCGTGCTTTTTAAGAAATCATGTAAACCTTCTAGAAGCTGTGATTTTAAAAAACGGGCGGAAGTAAGCTTTTCTTATTTCTGGACGAATGCGCAAACTATAGAAAGTCGTTATTACGTAGAATGTTCATACTTTGTTGATTCCATTTATGAAATAAATCACATTTTCTAAAAACTCGTGTTTTTTAGGAAATCATGTAAACATTCTAGAAGCTGTGATTTTAAAAAACGGGCAGAAGTAAGCTTTACTTATTTCCAAACGAATGCACAAACTATAGAAATTCGTTATTACGTAGAATGTGCATACTTTGTTGATTCCATTTATGAAAGAAATCACATTTTCTAAAAACTCATGTTTTTTTAGAAATCATGTAAACCTTCTAGAAGCTGTGATTTTAAAAAACAGGCGGAAGTAAGCTTTTTTATTTCTGGACGAATGGGAAAACTATAGAAATTCGTATTGACGTAGAATGTGCATACTTTGTTGATTCCATTTATGAAAGAAATCACATTTTCTAAAAGGTCGTGTTTTTTAAGAAATCATCTAAACCTTCTAGAAGCTGTGATTTTGAAAAACGGGCGGAAGTAAGCCTTTCTTATTTCCGGATGAATGCGCAATCTATAGAAAGTCGTTATTACGTAGGATGTTCATACTTTGCTGACTGCATTTATGAAATAAATCACATTTTCTAAAAACTCGTGTTTTTTAAGAAATCATGTAAACCTTCTAGAAGCTGTGATTTTAAAATACGGGAGGAAGTAAGCTTTTTTATTTCCAGACGAATGCGCAAACTATAGAAAGTCGTAATGACGTAGAATGTGCATACTTTGTTGATTCCATTTATGAAAGAAATCACATTTTCTAAAAGGTCGTGTTCTTTAAGAAATCATGTAAACCTTCTAGAAGCTGTGATTTTAAAAAACGGGCGGAAGTAAGCTTTTTTATTTCCGGACGAATGCGCAAACTATAGAAATTCGTATTGACGTAGAATGTGCATACTTTGTTGATTCCATTTATGAAAGAAATAACATTTTCTAAAAGGTCGTGTTTTTTAAGAAATCATGTAAACCTTCTAGAAGCCGTGATTTTGAAAAACGGGCGGAAGTAAGCCTTTCTTATTTCCGGATGAATGCGCAAACTATGGAAAGTCCTTATTATGTAGGATGTTCATACTTTGCTGATTGCATTTATGAAATAAATCACATTTTCTAAAAACTCGTGTTTTTTAAGAAATCATGTAAACCTTCTAGAAGCTGTGATTTTAAAATACGGGCGGAAGTAAGCTTTTTTATTTCCAGACGAATGCGCAAACTATAGAAAGTCGTAATGACGTAGAATGTGCATACTTTGTTGATTCCATTTATGAAAGAAATCACATTTTCTAAAAGGTCGTGTTCTTTAAGAAATCATGTAATCCTTTTAGAAGCTGTGATTTTAAAAAACGGGCGGAAGTAAGCTTTTCTTATTTCCGGACGAATGCGCAAACTATAGAAAGTCGTTATCACGTAGAATGTTCATACTTTGTTGATTCCATTTATGAAATAAATCACATTTTCTAAAAACTCATTTTTTTAAGAAATCATGTAAACCTTCTAGAAGCTGTGATTTTAAAAATCAATCAGAAGTAAGCTTTTCTTATTTCCGGACGCATTCGCAAACTATAGAAAGTCATTATGACGTAGAATGTGCATACATTGTTGATTCAATTGATGAAAGAAATCACATTTTCTAAAAGCTCGTGTTTTTTAAGAAATCATGTAAACCTTCTAGAAGCAGGGATTTTAAAAAACGGGCGGAATTAAGCTTTTTTATTTCCGGACGAATGCGCAAACTATAGAAAGTCGTTATTACATAGAATGTTCATACTTTGTTGATTCCATTGATGAAATAAATCACATTTTCCAAAAACTCGTGTTTTTAAAGAAATCATGTAAACATTCTAGAAGCTGTGATTTTGAAAAACGGGCGGAAGTAAGCTTTTCTTATTTCTGGATGAATGCGCAAACTATAGAAAGTCGTTATTACGTAAAATGTTCATACTTTGTTGATTCCATTTATGAAATAAATCACATTTTCTAAAAACTCGTGCTTTTTAAGAAATCTTGTAAACCTTGTATAAGCCGTGATTTTAAAAAACGATGGGAAGTAAGCTTTTCTTATTTCCGGACGAATGCGCAAACTATAGAAAGTCGGTATTATGTAGAATGTTCATACTTTGTTGATTCCATTTATGAAATAAATCACATTTTCTAAAAACTCGTGTTTTTTAAGAAATCATGTAAACATTCTAGAAGCTGTGATTTAAAAAAACGGGGGGAAGTAATCTTTTCTTATTTCCGGATGCGTTCGCAAACTATAGAAAGGCGTTATGATGTAGAACGTGCATACTTTATTGATCCCATTTATGAAAGAAATCATGTTTTCTAAAAACTCTTGTTTTTTAAGAAATCATGTAAACCTTCTAGAAGTTGTGATTTTAAAAAACGGGTAGAAGTAAGCTTTTCTTATTTCCGGACGAATGCGCAAACTATAGAAAGTCATTATTACGTAGAATGTTCATACTTTGTTGATTCCATTTATGAAATAAATCACATTTCCTAAAAACTCGTGTTTTTTAGGAAATCATGTAAACCTTCTAGAAGCTGTGACTTTAAAAAATGGGCGGAAGTAAGCTTTTCTTATTTCCGGACAAATGTGCAAACTATAGAAAGTCGTTATTACATAGAATGTTCATACTTTGTTGATTCCATTTATTAAATGAATCACATTTTCTAAAAACTCGTGTTTTTTAAGAAATCTTGTAAACCTTGTATAAGCCATGATTTTAAAAAACGATGGGAAGTAAGCTTTTCTTATTTCCGGACGAATGCGCAAACTATAGAAAGTCGGTATTATGTAGAATGTTCATACTTTGTTGATTCCATTTATGAAATAAATCACATTTTCTAAAAACTCGTGTTTTTTAAGAAATCATGTAAACATTCTAGAAGCTGTGATTTAAAAAAACGGGGGGAAGTAATCTTTTCTTATTTCCGGATGCGTTCGCAAACTATAGAAAGGCGTTATGATGTAGAACGTGCATACTTTATTGATCCCATTTATGAAAGAAATCATGTTTTCTAAAAACTCTTGTTTTTTAAGAAATCATGTAAACCTTCTAGAAGTTGTGATTTTAAAAAACGGGTAGAAGTAAGCTTTTCTTATTTCCGGACGAATGCGCAAACTATAGAAAGTCATTATTACGTAGAATGTTCATACTTTGTTGATTCCATTTATGAAATAAATCACATTTCCTAAAAACTCGTGTTTTTTAGGAAATCATGTAAACCTTCTAGAAGCTGTGACTTTAAAAAATGGGCGGAAGTAAGCTTTTCTTATTTCCGGACAAATGTGCAAACTATAGAAAGTCGTTATTACGTAGAATGTTCATACTTTGTTGATTCCATTTATGAAATAAATCACATTTTCTAAAAACTCGTGCTTTTTAAGAAATCTTGTAAACCTTGTATAAGCCGTGATTTTAAAAAACGATGGGAAGTAAGCTTTTCTTATTTCCGGACGAATGCGCAAACTATAGAAAGTCGGTATTATGTAGAATGTTCATACTTTGTTGATTCCATTTATGAAATAAATCACATTTTCTAAAAACTCGTGTTTTTTAAGAAATCATGTAAACATTCTAGAAGCTGTGATTTAAAAAAACGGGGGGAAGTAATCTTTTCTTATTTCCGGATGCGTTCGCAAACTATAGAAAGGCGTTATGATGTAGAACGTGCATACTTTATTGATCCCATTTATGAAAGAAATCATGTTTTCTAAAAACTCTTGTTTTTTAAGAAATCATTTAAACCTTCTAGAAGTTGTGATTTTAAAAAACGGGTAGAAGTAAGCTTTTCTTATTTCCGGACGAATGCGCAAACTATAGAAAGTCATTATTACGTAGAATGTTCATACTTTGTTGATTCCATTTATGAAATAAATCACATTTACTAAAAACTCGTGTTTTTTAGGAAATCATGTAAACCTTCTAGAAGCTGTGACTTTAAAAAATGGGCGGAAGTAAGCTTTTCTTATTTCCGGACAAATGTGCAAACTATAGAAAGTCGTTATTACGTAGAATGTTCATACTTTGTTGATTCCATTTATTAAATAAATCACATTTTCTAAAAACTCGTGTTTTTTAAGAAATCATGTAAACCTTCTAGAAGTTGTGATTTTAAAAAATGATGGGAAGTAAGCTTTTCTTATTTCCGGACGCATTCGCAAACTATATATAGTCGTTATGACGTAGAATGCGCATACTTTGTTTATTCCATTTTTGAAAAAGATCACATTTTCTAAAAGGTCGTGTTTTTAAAGAAATCATGTAAACCTTCTAGAAGCTGTGATTTTAAAAAACGTGCGGAAGTAAGCTTTTCTTATTTCCAGACGAATGCGCAAACTATAGAAATTCGTTATTACATAGAATGTGCATACTTTGTTGATTCCATTTATGAAGGAAATCACATTTTCTAAAAAGTCGTGTTTTTTAAGAAATCATGTAAACCTTCTAGAAGCTGTGTTTTTAAAAAACGGGCGGAAGTAAGCTTTTCTTATTTCCGGAGGAATGCGCAAACTATAGAAATTCGTTGTTACGTAGAATGTTCATACTTTTTTTATTCCATTTATGAAACAAATCACATTTTCTAAAAACTCGTGTTTTTTAAGAAATCATGTAAACCTTCTAGAAGTTGTGATTTTAAAAAACGATGGGAAGTAAGCTTTTCTTATTTCCGGATGCATTCGCAAACTATAGAAAGTCGTTATGATGTAGAATGTGCATACTTTGTTGATTCCATTTATGAAAAAAATCACATTTTCTAAAAGGTTGTGTTTTTTAAGAAATCATGTAAACCTTCTAGAAGCTGTGATTTTAAAAAACGGGCGGAAGTAAGCCTTTTTATATCGGACGAATGCGCAAACTATAGAAAGTCGTTATTACATAGAATGTTCATACTTTGTTGATCTCATTTATGAAATAAATCACATTTTCTAAAAACTTGTGTTTTTTAAGAAATCATGTAAACCTTCTAGAAGTTGTGATTTTAAAAGTCGATGGGAATTAAGCTTTTCTTATTTCCGGACGCATTCGCAAACTATAGAAATTCATTATGATGTAGAATGTGCATGATGTAGAATGTGCATACTTTCTTGATTCCATTTATGAAAGAAATCACATTTTCTAAAAAGCCGTTTTTTTTAAGAAAGCATGTAAATGTTTTAGAAGCTGTGATTTTAAAAAACGGGGGAAGTAAGCTTTTCTTATTTCCGGACGAATGCGCAAACTATAGAAAGTCGTTATTATGTAGAATGTTCATACTTTGTTGATTCCATTTATGAAATAAATCACATTTTGTAAAAACTCGTGTTTTTTAAGAAATCATGTAAACCTTCTAGAAGCTGTGATTTTAAAAAACGGGCGGAAGTAAGCTTTTTTATTTCCGAACGAATGTGCAAACTATAGAAAGTCATCGTTACGTAGAATGTTCATACTTTGTTGATTCCATTTATTAAATAAATCACATTTTCGAAAAACGCATGTTTTTTAAGAAATCATGTAAACCTTCTAGAAGCTGTGATTTTAAAAAACGATCGGAAGTAAGCTTTTCTTATTTCCGGACGAATGCAGAAACTATAGAAAGTTGTCATTACGTAGAATGTTCATATTTTGTTGATTCCATTTATGAAATAAATCACATTTTCTAAAAACTCTTGTTTTTTAGGAAATCATGTAAACCTTCTAGAAGCTGTGATTTTAAAAAATGGTCGGAAGTAAGCTTTTCTTATTTCCGGTCAAATGCGCAAAGTATAGAAAGTCGTTATTACGTAGAATGTTCACACTTTGTTGATTCCATTTATTAAATAAATCACATTTTCTAAAAACTCGTGTTTTTTAAGAAATCATGTAAACCTTCTAGAAGTTGTGATTTTAAAAAATGATGGGAAGTAAGCTTTTCTTATTTCCAGACGCATTCGCAAACTATATATAGTCGTTATGACGTAGAATGCACATACTTTGTTGATTCCATTTATGAAAAAAATCACATTTTCTAAAAGGTCGTGTTTTTCAAGAAATCATGTAAACCTTCTAGAAGCTGTGATTTTAAAAAATGTGAGGAAGTAAGCTTTTCTTATTTCCGGACAAATGCGCAAACTATAGAAATTCGTTATTACGTAGAATGTGCATACTTTGTTGATTCCATTTATGAAGGAAATCACATTTTCTAAAAAGTCGTGTTTTTTAAGAAATCATGTAAACCTTCTAGAAGCTGTGATTTTAAAAAACGGGCGGAAGTAAGCTTTTCTTATTTCCAGAGGAATGTGCAAACTATAGAAATTCGTTATTACGTAGAATGTTCATACTTTTTTGATTCCATTTATGAAACAAATAACATTTTCTAAAAACTCGTGTTTTTTAAGAAATCATGTAAACCTTCTAGAAGTTGTGATTTTAAAAAACGATGGGAAGTAAGCTTTTCTTATTTCCGGACGCATTCGCAAACTATAGAAAGTCGTTATTACGTAGAATGTGCATACTTTGTTGATTCCATTTATGAAAAAAATCACATTTTCTAAAAGGTCGTGTTTTTTAAGAAATCATGTAAACCTTCTAGAAGCTGTGATTTTAAGAAACAGGCAGAAGTAAGCTTTTCTTATTTCCGGACAAATGCGCAAACTATAGAAAGTCCTTATTACGTATAATGTTCATACTTTGTTGATTCCATTTATGAAATAACTAACATTTTCTAAAAACTCATGTTTTTTAAGAAATCATGTAAACCTTCTAGAAGCTGTGATTTTAAAAAACGGGCGGAAGTAAGCTTTTCTTATTTCTGGACGAATGCGAAAACTATGGAAAGTCGTTATTACATAGAATGTTCCTACTTTGTTGATTCCATTTATGAAACAAATCACATTTTCTAAAAACTAGTGTTTTTTAAGAAATCATATAAACCTTCTAGAACTTGTGAGTTTAAAAAACGATGGGACGTAAGCTTTTCATATTTCCGGATGCATTCGCAAACTATAGAAAGTCATTATTACGTAGAATGTGCATACTTTGTTGAATCCATTTATGAAAAAAATCACATTTTCTAAAAGGTCGTGTTTTTTAAGAAATCATGTAAACCTTCTAGAAGCTGTGATTTTAAAAAACGGGCGGAGGTAAGCTTTTCTTATTTCCGGACAAATGAAAAAACTATAGAAAGTCGTTATTATGTAGAATGTTCATACTTTGTTGATTCCATTTATGAAATAAATCACATTTTCTAAAAACTCATGTTTTGTAAGAAACATGTAAACATTCTAGAAGCTGTGATTTTAAAAAACGGGCGGAAGTAAGCTTTTTTATTTCCGGACGAATGCGCAAACTATAGAAAGTCGTTATGATGTATAATGTGCATACTTTGTCCATTCAATTTATGAAGCAAATCACATTTTCTATATAGTCATGTTTTTTAAGAAATCATGTAAACCTTCTAGAAGCTGTGATTTTAAAAAACGGGCGGAAGTAAGCTTTTTTATTTCCGGACGAATGCGCAAACTATAGAAAGTAGATATTGCATAGAATGCTCATACTTTGTTCATTCCATTTATGAAAGAAATCACATTTTCTAAAAACTCCTGTTTTTTAAGAAATCATGTAAACCTTCTTGAAGCTGTGATTTTAAAAAACTGGCGGAAGTAAGCTTTTCTTATTTCCGGACGAATGCGCAAACTATAGAAATTCATTATTACGTAGAATGTTCATACTTTTTTTATTCCATTTATGAAAGAAATCACATTTTCTAAAAACTCATGTTTTTTAAGAAATCATATAAACCTTCTAGAAGCTGTGATTTTAAAAAACGGGCGGAAGTAAGCTTTTTTATTTCCAGACGAATGCGCAAACTATAGAAATTCATTATTACGTAGAATGTTCATACTTTGTTGATTGTATTTATGAAAGAAATCTCATTGTCTAAAAACTCGTATTTTTTAAGAAATCATGTAAACCTTCTAGAAGCTGTGATTTTAAAAAACGGGCGGAAGTAAGCTTTTCTTATTTCCGGACGAATGCGCAAACTATAGAAATTCGTTATTACGTAGAATGTTCATACTTTTTTGATTCCATTTATGAAAGAAATGAGATTTTCTAAAAGCTCATGTTTTTTAACAAATCATGTAAACCTTCTAGAAGCTGTGATTTTAAAAACCTGGCGGAAGTAAGCCTTTTTATATCGGACGAATGCGCAAACTATAGAAATTCGTTATTACATAGAATGTTCATACTTTGTTGATCTCATTTATGAAATAAACCACATTTTCTAAAAACTTGTGTTTTTTAAGAAATCATGTAAACCTTCTAGAAGCTGTGATTTTAAAAATCGATGGGAAGTAAGCTTTTCTTATTTCCGGACGCATTCGCAAACTATAGAAAGTCGTTATGATGTAGAATGTGCATACTTTGTTGATTCCATTTATGAAAGAAATCACATTTTCTAAAAAGCCGTTTTTTTTAAGAAATCATGTAAATGTTTTAGAAGCTGTGATTTTAAAAAACGGGGGGAAGTAAGCTTTTCTTATTTCCGGACGATGCGCAAACTATAGAAAGTCGTTATTACGTAGAATGTTCATACTTTGTTGATTCCATTTATGTAATAAATCAAATTTTGTAAAAACTCATGTTTTTTAAGAAATCATGTAAACCATCTAGAAGCTGTGATTTTAAAAAACGGGCGGAAGTAAGCTTTTTTATTTCCGGACGAACGTGCAAACTATAGAAAGTCGTTGTTACGTAGAATGTTAATACTTTGTTGATTCCATTTATGGAATAAATCACATTTTCTAAAAACGCGTGTTTTTTAAGAAATCATGTAAACCTTCTAGAAGCTGTGATTTTAAAAAACGATGGGAAGTAAGCTTTTCTTATTTCCGGACGAATGCATAAACTATAGAAAGTTTTCATTACGTAGAATGTTCATACTTTGTTGATTCCATTTATGAAATAAATCACATTTTCTAAAAATTCGTGTTTTTTAAGAAATCTGTAAACCTTCTAGAAGCTGTGATTTTAAAAAACGGGCGGAAGTAAGCTTTTCTTATTTCCGGACAAATGCGCAAACTATAGAAAGTCGTTATTACGTAGAAAGTTTATACTTTGTTGATTCCATTTATGAAAGAAATCACATTTTCTAAAAACTCGTGTTTTTTAAGAAATCATGTAAACCTTCTAGAAGCTGTGATTTTAAAAAACGGGTCGAAGTAAGCTTTTCTTATTTCCGGACGAATGCGCAAACTATAGAAATTCATTATTACGTATAATGTGCATATTTTGTTGATTCCATTTATGAAAGAAATCACATTTTCTAAAAAGTAGTGTTTTTTAAGAAATCATGTAAACCTTCTAGAAGCTGTGATTTTAAAAAACGGGTGGAAGTAAGATTTTCCTATCTCTGGACGAATACACAAGCTATAGAAAGTCATTATTACGTAGAATGTTCATATTTTGTTGATTCCATTTATGAAATAAATCACATTTTCTAAAAACTCGTGTTTTTTAAGAAATCATGTAAACCTTCTAGAAGCTGTGATTTTAAAAAACGGGCGGAAGTAAGCTTTTTCATTTCGGACGAATGCGCAATCTATAGAAAGTCGTTATTACTTAGAATGTTCATACTTTGTTGATTCCATTTATGAAATAAATCACATTTTCTAAAAACTCGTGTTTTTTAAGAAATCATGTAAACCTTCTAGAAGCTGTGATTTTAAAAATCGATGGGAAGTAAGCTTTTCTTATTTCCGGACGCATTCGCAAACTATAGAAAGTCGTTATGATGTAGAATGTGCATACTTTGTTGATTCCATTTATGAAAGAAATCACATTTTCTAAAAGGTCGTGTTTTTTAAGAAATCATGTAAACCTTCTAGAAGCTGTGATTTTAAAAAATGGGCGGAAGTAAGCTTTTCTTATTTCCGGACGAATGCGTAAACTATAGAAAGTCGTTATTACGTAGAATTTCCATACTTTGTTGATTCCATTTATGAAATAAATCACATTTCCTAAAAACTCGTGTTTTTTAAGAAATCATGTAATTCTTCTAGAAGCTGTGATTTAAAAAAACGGGGGGAAGTAAGTTTTTCTTAATTCCGGACGAATGCGCAAACTATAGAAAGTCATTATTACGTAGAATGTTCATACTTTGTTGATTCCATTTATGAAATAAATCACATTTTCTAAAAACTCATGTTTTTTAAGAAATCATGTAAACCTTCTAGAAGCTGTGATTTTAAAAAACGATGGGTAGAAAGCTTTTTTTGTTTCCGGATGAATGCGCAAACTATCGAAATTCGTTATTACGTAGAATGTTCATACTTTGTTGATTTCATTTATGAAAGAAATCACATTTTCTAAAAAGTCATGTTTTTTAAGAAATCATGTAAACCTTCTAGAAGCTGTGATTATAAAAAACGGGCGGAAGTAATGTTTTTTATTTCCGGACGAATGCGCAAACTATAGAAATTCGTTATTATGTAGAATTTTCATACTTTGTTGATTCCATTTATGAAAGAAATCATATTTTCTAAAAACTCGTGTTTTTTAAGAAATCATGTAAACCTTCTAGAAGCTGTGATTTTAAAAAACGGGTGGAAGTAAGCTTTTCTTATTTACGGGCGAATGCGCAAACTATAGAAATTCGTTATTACATAGAATGTGCATACTTTTTTTATGCCATTTATGAAAGAAATCACATTTTCTGAAAAGTCGTATTTTTTAAGAAATCATGTAACCCTTCTAGAAGCTGTGATTTTAAAAAACAGGCGAAAGTAAGCTCTTCTTATTTCCGGACGAATACGCAAACTATAGAAAGTCGTTATTACGTAGAATGTTCATACTTTGTTGATTCCATTTATGAAAGAAATCACATTTTCTAAAAAATCTTGTTTTTTAAGAAATCATGTAAACCTTCTAGAAGTTGTGATTTTAAAAAACGGGCGGAAGTAAGCTTTTCTTATTTCCGGACGAAAGCGCAAACTATAGAAATTCGTTATTACATAGAATGTGCATACTTTGCTGATTCCATTTATGAAATAAATCACATTTTCTAAAAATTCATGTTTTTTAAGAAATCATGTAAACCTTCTAGAAGCTGTGATTTTAAAAAACGATGGGTAGTAAGCTTTTCTTGTTTCCGGACGAATGCGCAAACTATAGAAATTTGTTATTACGTAGAATGTTCATACTTTGTTGATTCCATTTATGAAATAAATCACATTTTCTAAAAATTCGTGTTTTTTAAGAAATCATGTAAACCTTTTAGAACCTGTGATTTTAAAAAACGGGCGGAAGTAAGCTTTTCTTATTTCCGGACGAATGCGCAAACTATAGAAATTCGTTATTACGTAGAATGTTCATACTTTTTTGATTCCATTTTTGAAAGAATTCACATTTTCTAGAAACTCGTGTTTTTTAAGAAATCATGTAAACATTCTAGAAGCTATGATTTTAAAAAACGGGCGGAAGTAAGCTTTTCTTATTTCAGGACGAATGCGAAAACTATAGAAAGGCGTTATTACGTAGAATGTTCATACTTTGTTGATTCCATTTATGAAACAAATCACATTTTCTAAAATATCATGTTTTTTAAGAAATCATGTAAACCATCTTGAAGCTGTGATTTTAAAAAACGGGCGGAAGTAAGCTTTTCTTATTTCCGGACGAATGCGCAAAGTATAGAAATTCTTTATTACGTAGAATGTTCATACTTTGTTGATTCCATTTATGAAATAAATCACATTTTCTAAAATCTCATGTTTTTTAAGAAATCATGTAAACCTTCTGGAAGCTGTGATTTTAAAAAACGATGGGAAGTAAGATTTTCTTAGTTCCGGACGCATTCGCAAACTATAGAAAGTCGTTATGATGTAGAATGTGCATACTTTGTTGATTCCATTAATGAAATTAATCACATTTTCTAAAAAGTTGTGTTTTTTAAGAAATCATGTAAATCTTCTAGAAGCTGTGATTTTAAACAACAGGCGGAAGTAAGCTTTTCTTATTTCCAGACGAATGCGCAAACTATAGAAAGTCCTTATTACATAGAATGTTCATACTTTGTTGATTCCATTTATGAAATAAATCACATTTTCTAAAAAGTCATATTTTTTAAGAAATCATGTAAACCTTCTAGAAGCTGTGATTTTAAAAACCGGGCGGAAGTAAGCTTTTTTATTTCCGGACGAATGCACAAACAATAGAAAGTCATTATTACATAGAATGTTCATACTTTGTTGATTCCATTTATGAAAGAAATCACATTTTCTAAAAACTTGTGTTTTTTAAGAAATCATGTAAACCTTCTAGAAGCTGTGATTTTAAAAATCGATGGGAAGTAAGCTTTTCTTATTTCCGTACGCATTCGCAAACTATAGAAAGTCGTTATGACGTAGAATGTGCATACTTTGTTGATTCCATTTATGAAAGAAATCACATTTTCTAAAAAGTCGTGTTTTTTAAGAAATCATGTAAACCTTCTAGAAGCTGTGATTTTAAAAACGGGCGGAAATAAGGTTTTCTTATTTCCGGACGAACGCACAAAATATAGAAAGTCGTTATTACTTAGAATGTTCATACTTTTTTGATTTCATTTATGAAATAAATAAGATTTTCTAAAAAACTGATGTTTTTTAAGAAATCATGTAAACCTTCTAGAAGCTATGATTTTAAAAAACGGGCGGAAGTAAGCTTTTCTTATTTCCGGATGAATGTGCAAACTATAGAAAGTTGTTATTACATAGAATTTTCATACTTTGATTATTCCATTTATGAAATAAATCACGTTTTCTAAAAACTCGTGTTTTTTAAGAAATCATTTTAACTTTATAGAAGCTGTGATTTTAAAAAAGGGGCGGAAGTAAGCTTTTTTTATTTCCGGACGAATGCGCAAACTATAGAAATTCGTTATTACGTAGAATGTTCATACTTTTTTTATTCCATTTATGAAAGAAATCACATTTTCTAAAAACTTGTGTTTTTCAAGAAATCATGTAAACCTTCTAGAAGCTGTGATTTTAAAAAACGGGCGAAAGTAAGCTTTTCTTATTTCTGGACGAATGCGCAAGCTATAGAAAGTCGTTATTTCGTAGAATGTTCATACTTTGTTGATTCCATTTATGAAAGAAATCACATTTTCTAAAAACTCGCGTTTTTTAAGAAATCATGTAAACCTTCTAAAAGCTGTGATTTTAAAAAACGATGGGAAGTAAGCTTTTCTTATTCCCGGATGCATTCGCAAACTATAGAAAGTTGTTATGACGTAGAATGTGCATACTTTGTCGATTCCATTTATGAAAGAAATCACATTTTTTAAAAATTCATGTTTTTTAAGAAATCATGTAAACCTTCTAGAAGCTGTGATTTTAAAAAACGGCCGTAAGTAAACTTTTTTATTTCCGTTCAAATGCGCAAACTATAGAAAGTCGTTATTACGTAGAATGTGCATACTTTGTAAATTCAATTTATGAAAGAAATCACATTTTCTAAAAACTCGTGTTTTTTAAGAAATCATGTAAACCTTCTAGAAGCTGTGATTTTAAAAAACGAGCGGAAGTAAGCTTTTCTTATTTCCGGACGAATGCGCAAACTATAGAAAGTTGTTATTATGTAGAATGTCCATACTTTGTTGATTCCATTTATGAAATAAATCACATTTTCTAAAAACTCGTGTTTTTTAAGAAATCATGTAAACCTCCTAGAAGCTGTGATTTAAAAAAACAGGGGAAAGTAAGTTTTTCTTAATTCCGGACGAATGCGCAAACTATAGAAAGTCATTATTACGTAGAATGTTCATACTTTGTTGATTCCATTGATTAAATAAATCACATTTTGTAAAAACTCATGTTTTTTAAGAAATCATGTAAACCTTCTAGAAGCTGTGATTTTAAAAAACGGGCGGAAGTAAGCTTTTTTATTTCCGGACGAATGCGTAAACTATAGAAAGTCGTTGTTACGTAGAATGTTCATACTTTGTTAATTCCATTTATGAAATAAATCGCATTTTCTAAAAACGCGTTTTTTTTAAGAAATCATGTAAACCTTCTAGAAGCTGTGATTTTAAAAAACGATGGGAAGTAAGCTTTTCTTATTTCCAGACGAATGCATAAACTATAGAAACTCGTTATTACGTAGAATGTTCATACTTTGTTGATTCCATTTATGAAATAAATCACATTTTCTAAAAACTCGTGTTTTTTAAGAAATCATGTAAACCTTGTAGACGCTGTGATTTAAAAAAATGGGGGGAAGTAATCTTTTCTTATTTCCGGATGCATTCGCAAACTATAGAAAGTCGTTATGACGTAGAATGTGCATACTTTTTTTATTCCATTTATGAAATAAATCACATTTTATAAAAACTCGTGTTTTTTAGGAAATCATGTAAACCTTCTAGAAGCTGTGATTTTAAAAAACGGGCGGAAGTAAGCTTTTCTTATTTCCAGACGAATGCGAAAACTATAGAAAGTCGTTATTACGTAGAATGTTCATACTTTGTTGATTCCATTTATGAAACAAATCACATTTTCTAAAAATTCATGTTTTTTAAGAAATCATGTAAACCTTCTAGAAGCTGTGATTTTAAAAAATGGGCGGAAGTAAGCTTTTCTTATTTCCGGACGAATGCGCAAACTATAGAAAGTCGTTATTATGTAGAATGTTCATACTTTGTTGATTCCATTTATGAAATAAATCACATTTTCTAAAAACTCATGTTTTTTAAGAAATCATGTAAACCTTCTAGAAGCTGTGATTTTAAAAAACGATGGGAAGTAAGCTTTTCTTATTTCCGGACGCATTCGCAAACTATAGAAAGTCGTCATGACGTAGAATGTGTGTTCGGGTACACAGGGTACTACCAAAGGAACGAACACCAAGAGAAACCACTTCACACAAATAGATCACAGATCAACACACCGATGTTTTGACATGGTTTAAACCCTCTTGAGGGAAGCACTACACGGCCCCGGCCAAATAGCTTCTACGGGACAATTTATTATGCAAAGAAAGAAAGTTACAAATGAGCTTCTCATAATCGATCAACTAAAAAATGACCCTCCATGCTCTTTAAATAGAGATCATGGACCAATCGGGTGTCAAGCCACGGATCAAGGTTAGGTTTGATCTAAGAGAAGTTGAGCCGTTGGATCACTCTATGTCGGAAACATATCATGACTGTCGGATTAAGTATTTACAAATGCATACTAATGCATTCTAAAGAAACACACTATCCCTAACGGATATATTACACAAGTTGATCTTAACTAACTCCTAAGTGTCTAAATATCCTAACATCCCCCCTTAAGAACAACTTGGGATAGGATTGAAGGATTTACAAAAGTGACACTATTAGGAGAAGGAAGGAGGCATTAGAGCCTATCCCCCCTTAATGACAAGTTCCTAAACTCCTAACATAGATCGAAGTTTACAAAACTTCGCTTCTGTAAGAGACATGGTGAAGATGTCTGCAACTTGATCATCTGTAGGGAAAAAGAGCACTTCAAGAACACGATCATGAACAAGATTTCTGATTAAGTGCATATGTAGCTCAATGTGTTTGCTGCGTTGATGTAGAACTAGATCTTTGGCAAGCTTGATGGCGCTTTGATTGTCGTACCAAAGTGGAGTAGGTTGCTGCTGCTCGAATCCAAACTCTGAAAGGATATGTCAAAGCCATAAAGCTTCCTGACTGGCATTAACTGCTGCTTGATATTCCGCCTCTGCTGAATAAAGAGAAAGAGCTTGTTGTTTCTTACAAGCCCAAGTAATAGGTCCAGATCCCAGACTGAAAACATAACCTGCAGTAGACTTTCGATCATCAGGATCGCCGGCCCAATCTGAATCAGTGAAACCAACCAACAAAGGTTTCCCCCCTATACTATAATGAATCCCAAACTGAACTGTACCTCGAATATATCGAAGTATTCTTTTAGCTGCTTTCCAGTGACTTTCATGAGGTGTCTGCATATAATGGGCAACTCGTCCAACGGCAAAGGAAAGGTCAGGACGGGAATGAGTCAACTATAAGAGACTACCAACAAGCTGACGATACAAGGTGGCATCGACTTCAGGTGAAGTACAAGTGGCAGAAAGTTTGACTCCAGACTGGAAGGGAGAAGGGGCTAGTGTACAATATTCCATGTGAAAGCGACGAAGAAGGTCACAAGCATACTTAGACTGAGAAATAAATATTCCTTCTTTGGTTTGTAGGACTTGGAGACCAAGAAAATAATGCAAATGTCCTAAGTCTGACATTTCAAAATTTTGTTTAAGACTAGATTTCACATGGGTTATAAGCTTAGGGTCACTACCAGTAAGAATAAGGTCATCAACATATAGAACAAGTATGATGAGATGGTTTCCTACTTTCTTGGTATAGACGTTGGGGTCAGAATGGCATCTAGAAAAACCAGTGTCAAGGAGAAAGTTATCCATTTTGGCATACCAAGCTCTAGGAGCTTGCTTAAGGCCATATAAGGATTTCTTAAGGCGGCAAACAAGGATAGAGTTATTTTGAACATATCCAAGAGGTTGTTCCATGTAAATTTCCTCCTGTAAATCACCATGCAAGAAGGCATACTTGACATCCATTTGATGGACTTCCCAGTTGTGTAAGGCTGCAAGGGAAAGAACAAGGCGGATGGAGTTCATTTTTGCGACAGGAGCAAAGGTTTCATTATAGTCAATCCCTTCAACTTGGGAAAAACCTTTGGCAACTAACCTTGCCTTAAGTCTTTCAACACTTCCATCTGATGCATACTTAGTTCTGTAGACGCATTTACATCTGACAAGTTTTCTTCCTTTTGGAAGAGGTACAAGATCCCAAGTATCGTTCACCATTAAGGAACGATATTCTTCATCCATGGCTGCATCCCAATCTAGATTCCCTGAAGCTTCTGCAAAAGTTTCTGGATCATGATTCTCGGAAACTTGAGCCAAAAGAGAAGAGACTCGCTGAAATTGAGAACGTGTTCGACGTTGATCTCTAGGATCATCGGCAAGATCACCAGCTGCTTCACATGTTGAACGGACTCATCGAGGAAGCACTTGTGTTGGTGCAATTGGAGGAACATGAGCAGGCGGAGGTGGATTTTCATCCTCGCTGTCATCATCAGAAACTGGAGTTGGAAACCTGTCAAGGAAGTTGGAAGAAGAAGAAGAAGCCACAAACGTCGAATCAGGCTTGCAGGCCAAAGATGGCACAATCGCCGAGTTAGGCTCGTAGGCCAAGATATTTTCATCAAATTTAACATCTCTTCTAATGATTACATCATGAGAATGTGGTTGAAGAAGTCTATAACCTTTTACATCTTCAGAATATCCAACAAATATGCACTTTTCACTTTTAGGCTGCAATGCTTTCCATTTTTCATCCGGAATGTGAGCCCATGCTTCACTACCAAACACACGGAAGTGACTTACATCAGGTTTAGTTTTACTCCATGCTTCTTCCGGTGTTATACCTTGTAATGCTTTAGTGGGGGTGCGATTAACTATGTAATTTGCACAATTAATGTCTTCAGCCCAAAATTGAAGACTTAGTCCCTTAGATTGGATCATACAATTAGCCATTTCTTTTAAAGTGCGGTTCTTCCGCTCAGCTACACCATTTTGTTGTGGTGTATATGGAACAGTGTGCTGTTGTTGGATGCCTTGTTCAGTGCAGAAAGTAGTGAATTGTTTGTTAACATATTCTCCTCCATTGTCAGATCTTAACTTAATAATTTGATGACCAGATTGTTTTTCAACAAGGGCCTTGTAGGCCAAGAACATATTAAATACTTCGCTCTTAAATTTTAGGAAATAAACCCAAGTGCGTCTGGTGTAATCATCAATGAAAGTTAAGAAATATTTGAAACCAAAAAAGGAAGCAGATGGAAGAGGACCACACAAGTCACTATGCACAAGCTCCAAGGGAACTGAGGCATGCCAAGAGGCACGTTTGTCAAAACTGTCCCGATGATGTTTTCCGAGTACACAACCGGAGCAAAAACCATCTCTGCAAGATAGCATCGGAAGACCCGTCACCATATTTTCTTTACATAGTTGTTGCAATGAGCGATAATTTAAGTGACCAAATCGCTCATGCCAAAGTTTGCTCAAGTTATCACTATGAGCAACAAAAACTGAAGGGAAAGGTGATGACCCAAAGTTGTTAAACTTGTACAACCCGGTAATATCATCAACAATTCCGGTAGCTAGGACCTGTTGAGGATCTTTAAAATCCTTGATTACAACTTGGTGAGGTGTAAAGGTCACAGTTTTACCTTCACCAGAATGAGTGATCTGATAGACTGATAACAAATTGCAGGAAATTCTTGGAACACATAGTACATCACTAAAATGACCATTATCTACTGGAACTGTTCCAGCTCCTACAACACTTAGAGATCTATCATCACCAACAAATATTTGTTTGGTGTTACATTCATGCATAGTAGAAAAGATGGCTTGATCCTTAGCCATATGATAAGATGCTCCAGAATCAATGAGCCATTCATTTGAAGTAGAAGAAGAAGATGCATTATAAGAATAACCAGAAGCACAAAGTGCATGTCCATGAGAGGCAGATTCTGAAGGTGAATCTAGGCTGATGTGGTGCTTCTTCATTGCTGCTTCCAACACTGCCATCTTCTTGAAACACTTAGATTCATCATGATTATCTTTCCCGTAATAGTTGCAATGACGCTCAGTCTTCTTGCCTTTTGGCTTGGATCCTTTGTCATTTTTTAAAGAAGGAGCTGACTGAGAGGGTTTTGGACCCTTGTTTTTATTATTGCGAAAATTTTGTTTCTTGGGAGGCTTGGACTTTTCTTTCTGTTGGGACAATAAGGCTTTCCCAGATGTATCTGCATTGTTGATTATTCCAAGATGAATGAGTTTATCTTGTTCCCTAATCAAGGAATCACAAAGGATTCAAGACTAGGCTCTTGATAGCTAGCTGCATTCAAGGATGCTTTCATGGAGTAAAATGTAGATACAAAAATAGAATATGCAGGTCCAAGTTTGGAAAGAATATGATAAATGCATTGTTTGTCTTCCCTCTCAATCTTACATTCTGCACATAAGAGTTTAAGAGTTTTGTACTTAGATAAATAATCTTGAATGAATGAAAAGTCACTTGGATTTAAAGAGATCAACTCATTTTCGAGTTGGTGAACTCGAATTTCATTGTGTTTACTAAACACAGATTCCAACTTGTCCCAAGTAGTATTAGGTTCATCAATTCCAGATATGTGGAATCGCAAATCAGTAGAGATTGACATCCCAATCAATCCACGAGATTCATCACATCTATTTGCCCATTTTATTTTCTTATCATCATCAGTGGGTTCTTTTTCTTTCCCTGTGGTAATTCTGAAAAGTCCCCTACTTCGTAGAACATCCTCCATACGAGATTTCCATGAGAAATAGTTGGAGCTATTAAGTAGAATATCACAATGGGCAGCCATATTTGTAAATTAATGGCTATAAAAATAGAAAACAATAGTCTAGATGTGAAGAGATCGAAAAAATAGGCGGTTTAAAAAAAAACGGCACTGAAAACTGACTTTGTATGATGAAGTTATGCTTGAACAAAGAAACCGTTGAAGATGTCCCCAATAGTGACGTGGCAGCTAGAGAATGTCCAGCAAAAAAAAGAACCCCCTTAACGGATATATTAAACAAGTTGATCTTAACTAACTCCTAAGTGTCTAAATATCCTAACAATGTGCATACTTCGTTGATTCCATTGATGAAAGAAATCACATTTTCTAAAAAGTCATGTTTTTTAAGAAATCATGTAAACCTTCTAGAAGCTGTGATTTTAAAAAACGGGCGGAAGTAAGCTTTTTTATTTCCGGACGAATGCGCAAACTATAGAAATTCGTTATGACGTAGAATGTGCATACTTTGTCGATTCCATTTATGAAAGAAATCACATTTTCTAAAAAGTGATGTTTTTTAAGAAATCATGTAAACCTTCTAGAAGCTGTGATTTTAAAAAACGGGCGGAAGTAAGCTTTTTTATTTCCGGACGAATGCGCAAACTATAGAAAGTCGTTATTACATAGAATGTTCATACTTTGTTGATTCCATTTATGAAAGAAATCACATTTTCTAAAAACTCGTGTTTTTTAAGAAATCATGTAAACCTTCTAGAAGTTGTGATTTTAAAAAACGGGCGGAAGTAAGCTTTTCTTATTTCCGGACAAATGCGTAAACTATAGAAATTCGTTATTACGTAGAATGCGCATACTTTGTTGATTCCATTTATGAAAGAAATCACATTTTCTAAAAAGTCCTGTTTTTTAAGAAATCATGTAAACCTTCTAGAAGCTGTGATTTAAAAAAACGGGCGGAAGTAAGCTTTTCTTATTTCTGGACGAATGCGCAAACTATAGAAAGTCGTTATTACGTAGAATGTTCATAATTTGTTGATTCCATTTATGAAATAAATCACATTTTCTAAAAACTTGTGTTTTTTAAGAAATCATGTAAACCATCTAGAAGCTGTGATTTTAAAAAACGGGCGGAAGTAAGCTTTTCTTATTTCCGGACGAATGCGCAAACTATAGAAATTCGTTATTACGTAGAATGTTCATACTTTTTTTATTCCATTTATGAAAGAAATCACATTTTCTAAAAACTCGTGTTTTTTAAGAAATCATGTAAACCTTCTAGAAGCTGTGATTTTAAAAAACGGGCGGAAGTAAGCTTTTCTTATTTCCGGACGAATGCGAAAACTATAGAAATTCGTTATTACGTATAATGTTCATACTTTGTTGATTCCATTTATGAAACAAATCACATTTTCTAAAAATTCGTGTTTTTTAAGAAATCATGTAAACCGTCTTGAAGCTGTGATTTTAAAAAACGGGCGGAAGTAAGATTTTCTTATTTCCGGATGAATGCGCAAACTATAGAAATTCGTTATTACATAGAATGTTCATACTTTGTTGATTCCATTTATGAAATAAATCACATTTTATAAAAACTAGTGTTTTTTAGGAAATCATGTAAACCTTCTAGAAGCTGTGATTTTAAAAAACGATGGGAAGTAAGCTTTTCTTATTTCCGGACGCATTCGCAAACTATAGAAAGTCGTTATTACGTAGAATGTTCATACTTTGTTGATTCCATTTATGAAATAAATCACATTTTCTAAAAACTCGTGTTTTTTAAGAAATCATGTAAACCTTCTACAAGCTATGATTTTAAAAAATGGGCGGAAGTAAGCTTTTTTATTTCCGGAAGAATGCGCAAACTATAGAAAGTCGTTATTACGTAGAAGGTTCATACTTTGTTGATTCCATTTATGAAATAAATCACATTTTCTAAAAACTCGTGTTTTTTAAGAAATCATGTAAACCTTCTAGAAGCCTTGATTTTAAAAATCGATGGGAAGTAAGCTTTTCTTATTTATGGACGCATTCGCAAACTATAGAAAGTTGTTATGACATAGAATGTGCATACTTTGTTGATTCCATTTATGAAAGAAATCACATTTTCTAAAAACTCGTGTTTTTTAAGAAATCATGTAAACCTTCTAGAAGCTGTGATTTTAAAAAATGGGCGGAAATAAGCTTTTCTTATTTCCGGGCGAATGCGCAAACTATAGAAAGTCGTTATTACGTAGAATGTTCATACTTTGTTGATTCCATTTTGTTGGTTTGGTTTTGCAACCAAGCTTAGTGCTATGGGCACCTACTAACTAGTAGCAGCAGTTTCAATAGAAATAAATAACAATAAACTAAATCTAAACTAAACTAAACTAGCATGTGCATCTTTGAATTAAAAAACAAGAACAAGAAAGATAAAAAATAATTTTTTTATTGACAATGGGGGCAAGCAAGTGCTTGCAATAACAATACCTCCAAGTGATGAAGGTTATTGAGTAGCTCCAATGGTGAGCAGCTCCAGTCTCCGATGGGTCCTTTCTCCAAGGTTGCTACAATGGCCAAAACTCAAGGGAGATTTTCGCAGCATGAGGATAGGAATATGGATGGATCTGAAATGAGGAGCCCCTACCACCTTTTTATAGGTTTTGGTGGTGGGGAATACCATTTGTGGTTTTGTGTAAAGCAATGGTATTGACCAACATGGTTTAGGTACTTTTCCCTCCTTTTTCCTTTTTTGAATAAAATTAATATTTTTATTCCCTTTTTAATATTTTGGGAATTTTGGACCCTTTTTAAGGGTTGTTTATGTTTTTTAGGAAAAATAATCTTTTTAAGTGGGAAAAGGGGTGTACTAAGGTCTTTTGGTGACCTTTTGTTGGCTTGAGAGGCTCAGATGGTGGAAAAAGTGGACAAATGGGTCATGTGAATAAGGGAATGAGCTAGTGAGCACTTTTTGGGTGTTAACAGATTGCCCCCTGATGTGTGAGGGTAGGAGCTCATCGTATGGCCGATAGACATCGTAGTTCTTTTGTCTTTTTTCTGGGGTTTTGGGGAGGAGAAAAGACCGATTGGACACTGGATACGCGACCCTTGGAAGTTGCAAAAAATAAACAAATATTACATGGACTCAATATGAATGAGGAATAATCTCTAATGATGGACGAGGCGGGCATACCCATGCTCATATCAAGACATATACATAAAAATTAGTCCCAAGAAGGGGGATCTAATACATAAAAAATATACTGGTACATCATAATGGTCCTGAGGGGACATGATTTTGGGATGTACTCATGATCATGGCATGACTGATCTCAATAACTGATACACTGGAATGATTGTTGAACTGCTGAAACTGAAGGTGTCCAACATCTGTAGGGACTCAAAAAGTGTGAGTCATCTCTGAGAATTAATGTAACTGTATACTCAAGGGAGTATAAAACTGGTGTACATCTGAATACTGTCGCCATGCGCAGCCCGGATATCTATAGAAAAAGTGTAACTAGTTGTATCCATAGGTAGACTCTCAAATGTGGAGGAGTCGGATGGTATCCGGGGTCTTCGACTAATAAGTGAACGAACCAATGCCCTGTGCGAGTCTCAACGATGCGATCAAGGTGTTGAAGTCGAGCATGTGAGAAGCAACCATTTGGAGAAGCACTGAGGACTCTTCTCGAAATGATTCGTAGGCACTCATCATAAATGGTGATGAGTCCAAGACACAGGGACCTCTAGGTCTATCCAATGGAATAAATTTGGTTGTCGTCGACAAAGGGAGACTAGCAACTAACAAGGCAATGATGTTTCCTTGATAGGAGCGTGAGGTGTAGAACTGAAGTGTGGTAGTACTGATGGTAGGACTGACATACTTGTGGGGGTGGGAAGTAACTGGGGTCATATAGTGGGTAGACTTAAACTTCCTTTGTTCAGAGCATGATGACATGGTTGACCTGGCAGCTTAGGGAACTGACTTATAGGTGTGAGGATCATAGATTTTAGGGACTGAAGGGTATGTACTGACTCTGGGGGGGGTCAAGCTGACGGGTGCTGTCTAGGGATTCTCAGGGTGACATTTTGCAGAATACTTTGAACAAAGGCGACCAAATGGGGAAGCTGCCATATGAGTAGACGTGATCTGTTGTGGCACCGAGAAGCATTATTGGGTCCTTCTTCGTAGTTTTAATGAGCTCCAAGAAGGTATAAAAGTGTGGTCTGAAATGGTACTATCCCGTGGATGTGTGAGCCCAGGACTGTTCGTGCTCATTAGTGCTTTCATTTTTTAAGGAGTCTGAAAATGATAAGAAGACTCTGCAGTGGTTATGACTACTGTCCTATTGGTTTTACGAGCCCAGGATGGTGATTGCTCGTGGTCACTTTCATGTTTAGAGAGTCTGAAAGCGGTAAGGGGACTCCATTGGTGTTTCTTTTTTGTAAGTTTAGTCTCCAAGGCCCGAAAAAGCATAAAATGATGCAGATGGAGAACTCTTCTAGCTGATGTGACTAGAGTATACCTTTTTCGTAATTAGTCTACAAGGTCCAGAAAAGGGGTAAACTTATACCAGGTAGATGCCCTTTCAGATACGTTTAGCGAGCATGAAAGGAAGAAAGGTTGATCGGCGATCTTTTCATTGTTTTAGGAGTCAGAAAAGAGCTTAATAGAAACTCCCTAAATGCCTTTTTCGTAAAAAGGATTGCTCGGCCTGAAAAATGGGTAAACTTATACCGAACAAAAAGGGATTGATTATAGCGAGAAAAGGTCTCAAGCATCATCATGAGTGCGAAAAAATGAATCTAGTGACATAAAGATTGTCAAAAAGGGGGTTGCGGCCGTTGTGGCATGCAAACCGAGGCAATGAGAGGGAATTTTGAAAAAAGGTGGCCGAAAAGTTTGGGTGTGAGAGCGAGAAATGATCTCAAGCATCATCACAAGCGCGGGAAACTGAATCCGGTGATATAAGACTCGCTAGAAATGGATGACGACCGATGTGGTATGCAAACCGAGGCGACGAGGGGGCATGGAAAAAATGCCCTAAAAATCTGGAGGTGAGAGCGAGAAATGATCTCAAGCATCATCATGAGTGCGGAAAACTGAATCCGGCGATATAAGGCATGTCAAAAACGGAGAACGACGGATGTGGCACGCAAACCAAGGTGACGAGGGGGGCATGGGAAAAATGCCAGAAAAATCTAGGCGTGAGAGCGAGAAATGATCTCAAGCATCATCACGAGCGTGGAAAACTGAATCCGACAATATAAAGACTTGCTAAAAATGGACCACGGCCGATGTGGCACGCAAACCGAGGTAACAAGGGTATGAAAAAATGGTCAAAAAATGGAGCTGGTGAAAATTGGACAAGGAAAGAATTGTCATGAAGGTCTCCAAAGGACGGTAGTGTCTATGCGGCTTACTATGGGTAAAATCGTTTGAGGTACAACCCGTTGCATGAATTGCGGAGGGGGTTACCTTCTGAATCGGTCAGAATGTATGCCCCCTGTCTGAGGCAAGTGTGTATAATATATGGGCCTTGCCACATGGACACAAAATTTCCTTTCCCGGTTTTGTCATGAGCCTGATCATAAGCGAGGACAAGGTCCCCTTCGGAAAAATTTCTTGGGTGGACATGTCTATCATAATTCAATTTGGATCGGTTCTTGGCTGCTTCCATGCTTTGAAGGGTTGTGCGTCGATCTTCATCGGCCTGCTCCAGGAGTAGTAAGTGTTGTTAAATTGGGGCAGTGTCCGGTAAGAGTTCAACGACCATATGTAGGGTTGGAATCTGGCACTCAATGGGGAGGACAGATTCGACACCGTGAACTAAGTGGAAAGGGGTAAAACCGGTGGCGGTTTTAGTCAATGTGCGGTATGCCCATAGTGCCGGGAAGAGCATGTGGTGCCAATTTGACTTGTGTTTGTCTATAGTGCGCTGGAGGATGGTTTTCAAAATTTTGTTTATTGCTTCGACTTGGCCATTTCCTTGGGGGTAGTAGGTAGAGGAGAAATGGTGTTCAAATTTCAGTAAGGTGGATAGTTCTTTCCAGACGGCGTCTTCGAAGTGAGAGCCATGGTCTGATACAAGTTGCTTTGGCACTCCAAAACGTGCGATAACATGGTTGAGAAAGAATCGTGCAGCGGTTTCGGCTGTGCAATTGTAAGTTGGCATTGCCTCCGCCCACTTGGTAAAATAATCGACGGCCACAATAATATGTTTGTGACCGCTGGTTGACGTGGGATTGCAATCAAGGAAGTCAATGGCCCATTTGCAGAATGGTTTGGCAGTAACGACTGGATGAAGGGGGGCGGGTGCGGTTCTTTCTTTAGGGGCAAAAAGTTGACAATTTTGGCAATGTTTGACTGCGGTGATGCAATCAGTAAATAATGACGGCCAAAAGTAACCTGCACGAATGATCTTTTGGGCGGTGGCCATGCCGGAGAAATGGCCTCTACAGGCACCGTTATGACAATCATTGAGGACTTGTTATGCCTCACTATGGGATAGGCAACGTCGTAGAATAGTATCAACGCCTCGTCGATAAAGTACATCCCCTAACAAGAGGTATCGGGGGGCGTGGTGACGTATACGACGGCGTCCGTCATGATTGATGTGGGGTCGAAATTTCTACGTGCGGAGGTAAACTAGGATGTCACCGTACCATGGGTCGTCAGACGAAATAATGAAGATGTGATCGTCAATCAGATCCATTTGGATAGCGGGTGATGACGAAGAGGATGGGAGGTCAGTGATCAGATGGGAAAGCGAGAGGGATTTTGTGCTCTTGGGAGTTTTGAAAGTGAGGTCATATTCCTGGAGGATAATGACCCATTTAGCAACACGGCCTTGTAGGAGCCACCAGTTTAGGAGATAGACCATAGGGTTGGAGTCGACGACGACCGTGGTATGACCGAGCAGAATGTAGTGTCGTAATTTTTGGACGGAAAAGACTACAGCTAGGGCTAATATTTCCTCGTATGGGTAACGTAGGGGTGGGCCAGACAAGGTCTGGCTGACATAATAAATGACATGTTCTTGGTGAGAGGCATCTTCCTGGACCAAGACTCTGGACACGGCATGTTCAGATGCCGAGACGTAAAGGGTGAAGTCCTGAGAGAAATCCGGAGGGGAGATCAAGGGGGCTTGTGTGAGAGCTTTCTTGAGGGCTTCAAATGCCGTGTCTGCTTTCTCATCCCAAACAAAGGGTATGTGGGTGTGAAGTAGGCGTAATAATCCGTGAACTTTGGTGGCGTAATCAGGTACGAAGCGACGAAGGAAATTGGATCGCCCCTGCAAACTCTGGAGTTGCCGAAGCGTTCGCGGAGAGGGAAGGTCTAAGATGGATTTGACTTTTAGGGGATCAACAGTGATTCCATCCTGGGAAACAATGAAACCCAACAACCGGCCTGCAGGAACGCAAAAGACACACTTGTGTGGGTTCAAGCGGATTTTATATTTGCGACAACGGAGGAATACTTGCCGAAGGTCGTTTAGGTGGTCTGATCGTTTCCAGGAACGAGCTATAAGGTCATCAAGATAGACCAGCAGGATATGGACCAAGTCATGAAAACAATAGGTCATGGCCTGCTAGAAGGTGGCACCAGCATTTTTGAGGCCGAAAGGCATGACACGATAGGCAAAGGTGCCCCATGGGGTAGTAAAGGCAGTCTTATACTGATCCTCCTTACGAATCTGAATCTGGTTGTATCCGGAAAAACCGTCCATGAAGGATAGGACTTCATGTTCCGCCCATGCATCAATGAGTTGGTCAATGAATGGCGTGGGGAAACTGTCTTTGGGATAGGCACAGTTTAAATCACGAAAGTCAGTACATACTCTAAGGGTGCCTTGTTTTTTGTTGACGGGAACGGGGTTTGAAACCCATGTCGTATAAGGAATAGGATAAATGAATCCTACTTCGTGAAGTTTCTCGACCTCGGCTTTAAAAGCGGGGAGCTTGGAAGGATGAATGGGCTGCTGTTTATGACGAACGGGGGGGACATGAGGCCATGTGTCAATTTGGTGCTCTATAATGGCGGGGTCAAGACCAGGCATTTCGGTATAGGACCAGGCAAAGATATCACAGAATTCTTGAAAAAAAAATTTGTATGCCTGAGTTTCCACTTGAGTGCAGGATGCACCCAGCGAGATGAGTTCAGGTTTTCTAGGTGTGGTGGAAATATCAATTTGTATAATGGGGGAAATGTTTGACATGTTCCCTTCTTTGAAGGCATCTGGTGCTGGGATGGGGTCCTTGAGCCAATCGACCTTAGTGGGTATGAAATATTTCGATTCGACCAATAGCTGATCAGATGTGGTGGATGTAGGCTCCTCTAGAAGGAAGTATGAGCGATGATGCATATCGTCCCATGGGTAGTCGGGTGCAGTGAGCGTTTCGAAAATTTGCTCATCAGTACGGAAGTAGTCAGACCATAAATCAAGGGGTTCTGGTTTGAAAGTGGTCGTCGAAGAGATCATATAGATGGTGTTAATCTCTTCGGATGAGGATGATGCGGGAGGGTATATCTTCTCGATAGTAGGGGGTGCCGTCTCAAGGTCCAAATTGTTCATCTCGTAGAGAGCTGCTCTGTAATCTGGGATGTCAGGGAAGTGATGTGAGTAGTGGCCGTAAATACCGCATATCGCACATGGGTGGTTGGTACACAGTGATTTATCACGAGGTATGGGGTTTGGATCGAGTTTGACCACCGGGATGTTGGGGTCGTCGTCTAACATTTGCATGTGTTCCTGTAATGCAGGTAACTGTGGACACTGATGGGTTGGATGGCCTAACTCATCACACAACAAGCATTTTGGAGGAGCAAGAAATACGGGGGGAGGTTTAACGGCCTTGGGTGGGGGTACCGCAGATTATGGTTGTGGGCCTCTGCCCCCAGTGGGTCTGATGAGTGGAGGGGGATTCGTCGATGACGAAGGAGTAGTGATACCGGGAGGTGGTTGGGTAGAAGTAACAATGGGTTGCACCGGTTGCAGGATGACATTTGGTGTCGGCGGGGGAATGGGAGGCGTTATATACCACACAGGTAATCGCAATGTTAAACCGGGGAGACTAAGGGTCGCCATAACCGGGGCGCTTACTACACCTGAAGGAGGAAATAGAAAGGGGATTTTGTGGATGGGTGTAACACCGATGTGACTAGGGACCAATGGTGGTTTAGGGAACAAGGGTGGTTGATTACCGGGTTGTTGTGTATTCTATGAAAGAGTACAGAGGTTCGCGACGTGGGTCTCTGGTGACAGTGGTGGAATGGACTGGAATGTAGAGGTCATCGGCGCCTTGGAGTAAAGTCCGGGTCCTACTGAGGAAATGAATGAGGTAGTTGCACCACAAACAGGTTGTTCAACCATGGGGAGAACATTTTCATGTGTGGCGGGGGCCTTGGGATCGTAGTAGGTGAGTTGGTCGACCTTGACCACGCGTCCCTCATGGGGGAACTGCATGGTATGAAAAAAGGATGAGGCGACCGCCCGCATGGCATACATGTAGCTGTGACTAAGTAAGAGGTTATAGTCGAGTTGGGCATTGATGACCTCAATGTCAATGAGGACGGTTTTACCCGTGAGCTGGACGGGCACATTAGCTAAGAGACCTTGGGGTTGAGCCGAACGACCGTCGTAGGCTCGTAATGCAGTGGTGGACTACTGGAGAGTAGGGGATCCCAACTTCTGGCAAACGAATGTGGACATGATGCATGTAGAGGCCCCTTCATCGATAATGCACCGATGGATGACAAGATTCCGAACAGAAACGAAAACTTGGAATGCTAAAGAGGAAGGCAGGCATGGTTCAGACTGGTCTGAATCGAATGCGATCAACTGTGAATCATTGGGGTCAATGGTGCCAATGGAAGAGAGCAAAGTCTTGCACTGCAAAGGACAGTTTTTCAAAACTTCTAAAGTAGACATGGCTGCAGGAGACTGGGCTAAGTCGTCGACAATGTTGTAATTCGACGCAGCGTGAGCATTGGGATTACTGTTGATGCGACGAAGTGGGAAGCTAAGTGCTTTGGAAGCGCTATCAAGTGGAGCCGAAGGTATACGTAACGTTTGATATGTGGGATTAACGTTAGTGTTCTTGTCGGTGGGAGGGGCTCCTGAAGTGGAGCCATATTGGTTCCGACGGGTTTGGAGGTTGGCATTGGCAGTTGACATCATCAACAAATGGTGAGTACCTGAATCAAACATGGGTTGATGAGGGGATGCATAAGTGATCTATTGTGGTGGCACGTTTCCCTGAGGGGGAGCTAATGGCTGAGTGTTCACTACACCCTGGTTTGGAAAGGGGTTTGCATCATCAAAGGTTGATGTTGAGGTGGTGGAGGATTAGGTGGTGGCTGAAGAGCCGCTTGCCCTTGATGATGGGCATCGTCGGTCCAGAGTTGCCGAGCTTGCTCCAAATGTGGGAAAGAATGCGTGTAATGACCATAGACCCCGCAGATAGAACAAGGGTGGTTTGTTCTGAGGTTATTATTTCTAGGCTGCTTGGGATTCCGATCCATATTGTGGTTGGGAGGAGCAGCATTGTTATTTTGTGGAGGATTGGGAGGTGGAGGACCTTGCTGATGTTGTTGGTTATTACCGCGGTTACGACCTCTACCACGGTTCTGTTGCACACCTTGGTTGCGCTGGTTGTTTTGGTTCTGGGGCTGGTTGTGCTGTGTGTACACTTTCCCTTGAGCAGTGGGAGGATTTTAGTTCGCGGCAGGTGTGGGAGCAGGTTGTGGTGGATAATAACCCTATGGGGTTGGAGGTGGTCTAGTTACCTGCTGGGGTTGTTGGTAACCCTGAGCTATTGGAGGTGTTGGGTTAGCTGCCACATCTTGTTGTGGGTAATACATTGGTTGAGGTGCAGCTGGGAGAGCGTATGCAGGTGGTGCATGACCAAAGCACTGAGGTGGACATGAAGGTCCATGGGTATGGTGGTGATGTGCCATGGGAGAATATGAGCATACGACCAATGATGCCATCAGCGGCATGGGATGCCCCCGTCACATCACGTTGGGATGACTCGCCCTGAGGGGCGTCTGGTATAATGGTATACAGATAACCCGACTGGGCGTAAATGAGATCAAACTGTTGGGCTTTGAGGATGGCCTCTTCTTCAGACTGGGGTCTTTCAGATGCCACATCCATCGCAATGAGAGGGAGAACGGATTTTAGAAACCAATCTAGGAAGACACGGTCGTCTAACTTGATTTTGCAGAGGCTTCGGCATCGACGCCACTCATGAATGTGGTCAGTGATGTGGGTGGCTGTGTTCTGTCTGCACAATAGTAGGATCTCGACGCCCGCATCATAGCGGATAGGTAACTGAAAGAACTACAGGAAGGTCGAGGAAAGGGAGGTAAAGGTGGCATGCATACCATGGGGCCGCTCGATATACCAGTTAACTACAGATCCAGTGAATGTGCACTCTAATAGACGGAGGCGGATAGAGTCATCCACTATGGAGTTGGAGGCGGACAGAGTTGTAAAACTTCTAGAAGCTGTGATTTAAAAAAATGGGGGGAAGTAAGTTTTTCTTAATTCCGAACGAATGCGCAAACTATAGAAAGTAGTTATTACGTAGAATGTTCATACTTTGTTGATTCCATTTATGAAATAAATCACATTTTCTAAAAACTTGTGTTTTTTAAGAAATCATGTAAACCTTCTAGAAGCTGTGATTTTAAAAAACGGGCGGAAGTAAGCTTTTCTTATTTCCGGACGAATGCGAAAACTATAGAAAGTCGTTATTACGTAGAATGTTCATACTTTGTTGATTCCATTTATGAAACAAATCACATTTTCTAAAAATTCGTGTTTTTTAAGAAATCATGTAAACCTTCTAGAAGCTGTGATTTTAAAAAACGGGCAGAAGTAAGATTTTCTTATTTCCGGACAAATGCGCAAACTATAGAAAGTAGTTATTACATAGAATTTTCATACTTTGTTGATTCCATTTATGAAAGAAATCACATTTTCTAAAAACTCGTGTTTTTTAAGAAATCATATAAACCTTCTAGAAGCTGTGATTTTAAAAAACCGGCGGAAGTAAGCTTTTCTTCTTTCCGGACTAATGCGCAAACTATAGAAATTTGTTATTACGTAGAATGTTCATACTTATTTTATTCCATTTATGAAAGAAATCAAATTTTCTAAAAACTCGTGTTTTTTAAGAAATCATGTAAACCTTCTAGAAGCTGTGATTTTAAAAAACGAGCGGAAGTAAGCTTTTTTATTTCCGGAGGAATGCGCAAACTATAGAAAGTCGTTATTACGTAGAATGTTCATGCTTTGTTGATTCCAATTATGAAATAAATAACATTTTCTAAAAACTCGTGTTTTTTAAGAAATCATGTAAACCTTCTAGAAGCTGTGATTTTAAAAATCGATGGGAAGTAAGCTTTTCTTATTTCCACACGCATTCACAAACTATAGGAAGTCATTATGACGTAGAATGTGCATACTTTGCTGATTCCATTTATGAAAGAAATCACATTTTCTAAAAAGTCATGTTTTTTAAGAAATCCTGTAAACCTTCTAGAAGCTGTGATTTTAAAAAACGGGCAGAAGTAGGCTTTTCTTATTTCTGGACGAATGCGCAAACTATAGAAAGTCGTTATTACGTAGAATGTTCATACTTTGTTGATTCCAATTATGAAATAAATCAGATTTTCTAAAAACTCATGTTTTTTAAGAAATCATGTAAACCTTCTAGAAGCTGTGATTTTGAAAAACGGGCGGAAGTAAGCTTTTTTATTTCCGGACGAATGCGAAAACTATAGAAAGTCGTTATTACGTAGAATGTTCATAATTTGTTGATTCCATTTATGAAAGAAATCACATTTTCTAAAAAGTCATGTTTTTAAAGAAATCATGTAAACCTTCTAGAAGCTGTGATTTTAAAAAACGGGCGGAGTAAGATTTTCTTATTTCCGGACGAATGCGAAACCTATAGAAATTCGTTATTCGTATAATGTTCATACTTTTTTTATTCCATTATTTAAATAAATCACATTTTCTAAAAACTCATGTTTTTAAGAAATCATGTAAACCTTCTAGAATCTATGAGTTCAAAAAACGCGTGGAAGTAAGCTTTTCTTATTTCCGGACGAATGCGCAAACTATAGAAATTCGTTATTATGTAGAATGTTCATACTTTGTTGATTCCATTTATGAAATAAATAACACATTTTCTAAAAACTTGTGTTTTTTAAGAAATCATGTAAACCTTCTAGAAGCTATGATTTTAAAAAATGGGGGGAAGTAATCTTTTCTTATTTCCGGATGCATTCACAAACTATAGAAAGTCGTTATGACATAGAATGTGCATACTTTGTTGATTCCATTTATGAAAGAAATCACATTTTCTAAAAACTCGTGTTTTTTAAGAAATCATGTAAACCTTCTAGAAGCTGTGATTTTAAAAAACGGGTGGAAGTAAGCTTTTCTTATTTCCGGACGAATGCGCAAACTATAGAAATTCGTTATTACGTAGAATGTTAATACTTTTTTTATTCCATTTATGAAAGAAATCACATTTTCTAAAAACTCGTGTTTTTCAAGAAATCATATAAACCTTCTAGAAGCTGTGATTTTAAAAAACGGGCAGAAGTAAGCTTTTTTATTTGGGAAGAATGCGCAAACTATAGAAAGTCATTATTACGTAGAATGTTCATACTTTGTTGATTCCATTTAAAAAAGAAATCACATTTTCTAAAAACTCGTGTTTTTTAAGAAATCATGTAAACCTTCTGGAAGCTGTGATTTAAAAAAACGGGGGGAAGTAATCTTTTCTTATTTCCGGATGCATTCGCAAACTATAGAAAGTCGTTATGACGTAGAATGTGCATACTTTGTTGATTCCATTTATCAAAGAAATCACATTTTCTAAAAACTCTTGTTTTTTAGGAAATCATGTAAACATTCTAGAATCTGTAATTTTAAAAAACGGGCGGAAGTAAGCTTTTCTTATTTCCGGACGAATGCGCAAACTATAGAAAGTCGTTATTACGTAGAATGTTCATAATTTGCTGATTCCATTAATGAAATAAATCACATTTTCTACAAACTCATGTTTTTAAAAAATCATGTAAACCTTCTAGAAGCTGTGATTTTAAAAAACGGGCGGAAGTAAGCTTTTTTATTTCCAGACGAATGCGAAAACTATAGAAAGTCGTTATTACGTAGAATGTTCATAATTTGTTGATTCCATTTACGAAAGAAATCACATTTTCTAAAAAGTCATGTTTTTAAAGAAATCATGTAAACCTTCTAGAAGCTGTAATTTTAAAAAATGGGCGGAAGTAAGATTTTCTTATTTCCGGACGAATGTGAAACCTATAGAAATTCGTTATTCGTATAATGTTCATACTTTTTTTATTCCATATTTTAAAGAAATCACATTTTCTAAAAACTCATGTTTTTTAAGAAATCATGTAAACCTTCTAGAAGCTATGAGTTCAAAAAATGCGTGGAAGTAAGCTTTTCTTATTTCCGGACGAATGCGCAAACTATAGAAATTCGTTATTATGTAGAATGTTCATACTTTGTTGATTCCATTTATGAAATAAATAACACATTTTCTAAAAACTTGTGTTTTTTAAGAAATCATATAAACCTTCTAGAAGCTGTGATTTTAAAAAACGGGGGGAAGTAATCTTTTCTTATATCCGGATGCATTTGCAAACTATAGAAAGTCGTTATGACGTAGAATGTGCATACTTTGTTGACTCCATTTATGAAATAAATCACATTTTCTAAAAACTCGGGTTTTTTAAGAAATCATGTAAACCTTCTCGGAGCTGTGATTTTAAAAAACGGGCGGAAGTAAGCTTTTCTTATTTCCGGACAAATGCGCAAACTATAGAAAGTCATTATTACGTAGAATGTTCATACTTTGTTGATTCCATTTATGAAATAAATCATATTTTCTAAAATCTCATGTTTTTTAAGAAATCATTTTAACCTTCTAGAAGCTGTGATTTTAAAAAACGGGCGGAAGTAAGCTTTTCTTATTTCCGAACGAATGCGCAAACTATAGAAATTCGTTATTACGTAGAATGTTCATACTTTTTTGATTAAATTTATGAAAGAAATCACATTTTCTAAAAACTCGTGTTTTTTAAGAAATCATTTAAACCTTCTAGAAGCCGTGATTTTAAAAAACGAGCGAAAGTAAGCTTTTCTTATTTCCGGACGAATGCGCAAACTATAGAAAGTCGTTATTTCGTAGAATGTTCATAGTTTGTTGATTCCATTTATGAAAGAAATCACATTTTCTAAAAACTCGTGTTTTTTAAGAAATCATGTAAACCTTCTAGAAGCTATGATTTTAAAAAACGATGGGAAGTAAGCTTTTCTTATGTCCGGACACATTCGCAAACTATAGAAAGTCGTTATGACGTAGAATGTGCATACTTTATCGATTCGATTTATGAAAGAAATCACATTTTCTAAAAAGTCATATTTTTTAAGAAATCATGTAAACCTTCTAGAAGCTGTGATTTTAAAAAACAGGCAGAAGTAAGCTTTTTTATTTCCGGTCGAATGCGCAAACTATAGAAAGTCGTTATTACGTAGAATGTTCATACTTTGTTGATTCCATTTATGAAATCAATCATATTTTCTAAAAACTCGTGTTTTTTAAGAAATCATGTAAACCTTCTAGAAGCTGTGATTTTAAAAAATGGGCGGAAGTAAGCTTTTCTTATTTCCGGACGAATGTGAAACCTATAGAAATTCGTTATTCGTATAATGTTCATACTTTTTTTATTCCATTATTTAAAGAAATCACATTTTCTAAAAACTCATGTTTTTTAAGAAATCATGTAAACCTTCTAGAAGCTATGAGTTCAAAAAACGCGTGGAAGTAAGCTTTTCTTATTTCCGGACGAATGCGCAAACTATAGAAATTCGTTATTATGTAGAATGTTCATACTTTGTTGATTCCATTTATGAAATAAATAACACATTTTCTAAAAACTTGTGTTTTTTAAGAAATCATGTAAACCTTCTAGAAGCTGTGATTTTAAAAAACGGGGGGAAGTAATCTTTTCTTATTTCCGGATGCATTTGCAAACTATAGAAAGTCGTTATGACGTAGAATGTGCATACTTTTTTGATTCCATTTATGAAATAAAACACAATTTTCTAGAAACTCGTGTTTTTTAAGAAATCATGTAAACCTTCTAGAAGCTGTGATTTTAAAAAACGGGCAGAAGTAAGCTTTTCTTATTTCTGCACAAATGCGCAAACTATAGAAAGTCGTTATTACGTAGAATGTTCATACTTTGTTGATTCCATTTATGAAATAAATCACATTTTCTAAAAACTCGTGTTTTTAAAGAAATAATTTTAACCTTCTAGAAGCTGTGATTTTAAAAAACGGGCGGAAGTAAGATTTTCTTATTTCCGGACAAATGCGCA
This sequence comes from Larix kaempferi, assembly GCA_027924585.1. Classification (NCBI taxonomy): domain Eukaryota; kingdom Viridiplantae; phylum Streptophyta; class Pinopsida; order Pinales; family Pinaceae; genus Larix; species Larix kaempferi. The sequence continues at coordinate 5,007,673 of BSBM01001417.1, read as the reverse complement.
AACTATAGAAATTCGTTATTACGTAGAATGTTCATACTTTTTTGATTACATTTATGAAAGAAATCACATTTCCTAAAAACTCGTGTTTTTTAAGAAATCATGTAAACCTTCTAGATGCTGTGATTTTAAAAAACGAGCGAAAGTAAGCTTTTCTTATTTCCGGACGAATGCACAAACTATAGAAAGTTGTTATTTCGTAGAATGTTCATACTTTGTTGATTCCATTTATGAAAGAAATCACATTTTCTAAAAACTCGTGTTTTTTAAGAAATCATGTAAACCTTCTAGAAGCTATGATTTTAAAAAACGATGGGAAGTAAGCTTTTCTTATTTCCGGACGCATTCGCAAACTATAGAAAGTCGTTATGATGTAGAATGTGCATACTTTGTCGATTCCATTTATGAAAGAAATAACATTTTCTAAAAAGTCATGTTTTTTAAGAAATCATGTAAACCTTCTAGAAGCTGTGATTTTAAAAAACGGGCAGAAGTAAGCTTTTTTATTTCCGGTCGAATGCGCAAACTATAGAAAGTCATTATTACGTAGAATGTTCATACTTTGTTGATTCCATTTATGAAAGAAATCACATTTTCCAAAAACTCGTGTTTTTTAAGAAATCATGTAAACCTTCTAGAAGCTGTGATTTTAAAAAACGGGCGAAAGTAAGCTTTTCTTATTTCCGGACGAATGCGCAAACTATATAAATTCGTTATTACGTAGAATGTTCATACTTTTTTGATTCCATTTATGAAAGAAATCACATTTTCTAAAAACTCGTGTTTTTTTAAGAAATCATGTAAACCTTCTAGAAGCTGTGATTTTAAAAAACGGGCAGAAGTAAGCTTTTTTATTTCCGGACAAATGCGTAAACTGTAGAAAGTCGTTATGATGTAGAATGTTCATACTTTGTTGATTCCATTTATGAAATAAATCACATTTTCTAAAAACTCGTGGTTTTTAAGAAATCATGTAAACTTTCTAGAAGCTGTGATTCTAAAAAACGATGGGAAGTAAGATTTTCTTATTTCCGGATGCATTCGCAAACTATAGAAAGTCGTTATGACCTAGAATGTGCATACTTTTTCGATTCCATTTATCAAAGAAATCACATTTTCTAAAAGGTCATGTTTTTTAAGAAATCATGTAAACCTTCTAGAAGCTGTCATTTTAAAAAACGGGCGGAAGTAAGCTTTTTTATTTCCGGACGAATGCGCAAACTATAAAAAGTTGTTATTACGTAGAATGTTCATACTTTGTTGATTCCATTTATGAAATAAATCACACTTTCTAAAAACTCGTGTTTTTTAAGAAAGCATGTAAACCTTCTAGAAGCTGTGATTTTAAAAAATGGGGGGAAGTAATCTTTTCTTATTTCCGGATGCATTCGCAAACTATAGAAAGTCGTTATGATGTAGAATGTGCATACTTTGTTGATTCCATTTATGAAAGAAATCACATTGTCTAAAAACTCTTGTTTTTTAAGAAATCATGCAAAACCTTCTAGAAGCTGTGATTTTAAAAAACGGGCGGAAATAAGCTTTTCTTATTTCCGGACGAATGCGCAAACTATAGAAAGTCGTTATTACGTTGAATGTTGATACATTGTTGATTCCATTTATGAAATAAATCACATTTTCTAAACACACTTGTTTTTTAAGAAATCATCTTAACCTTCTAGAAGCTGTGATTTTAAAAAAGGGGCGGAAGTAAGCTTTTCCTATTTCCGGACAAATGCGAAAACTATAGAAATTCGTTATTACGTAGAATGTTCATACTTTTTTTATTCCATTTATGAAAGAAATCACATTTTCTAAAAACTCATGTTTTTTAAGAAATCATGTAAACCTTCTAGAAGTTGTGATTTTAAAAAACGGGCGGAAGTAAGCTTTTCTTATTTCCGGATGAATGCGGAAACTAAAGAAAGTCATTATTTCCTAGAATGTGCATACTTTGTTGATTCCATTTACGAAAGAAATCACATTTTCTAAAAACTCGTGTTTTTTAAGAAATCATGTAATCCTTCTACAAGCTGTGATTTAAAAAAACGGACGGAAGTAAGCTTTTCTTATTCCCGGACAAATGTGCAAACTATAGAAAGTCGTTATTACGTAGAATGTTCATACTTTGTTGATTCCATTTAGGAAAGAAATCATAGTTTCTAAAAACTCGTGTTTTTAAATAAATCATGTAAACCTTCTAGAAGCTGTGATTTTAAAAAACGGGCGGAAGTAAGCTTTTTTATTTCCGGACGAATGCACAAACTATAGAAAGTCGTTATTACGTAGAATGTTCATACTTTGCTGATTCCATTTATGAAATAAATCACATTTTGTAAAAACTCATGTTTTTTAAGAAATCATGTAAACCTTCTAGAAGCTGTGATTTAAAAAAACGGGGGGAAGTAATATTTTCTTATTTCCCGTTGCATTCGCAAACTATAGAAAGTCGTTATGACGTAGAATGTTCATACTTTTTTGATTCCATTATTTAAAGAAATCACATTTTCTAAAAACTCATGTTTTTTAAGAAATCATGTAAACCTTCTAGAAGCTGTGATTTTAAAAAACTCGTGGAAGTAAGCTTTTCTTATTTCCTGACGAATGCGCAAACTATAGAAATTCTTTATTACGTAGAATGTTCATACTTTGTTGATTCCATTTATGAAATAAATAACACATTTTCTAAAAAGTCTTGTTTTTTAAGAAATCATGTAAACCTTCTAGAAGCTGTGATTTAAAAAAACGGGGGGAAGTAATCTTTTCTTATTTACGGATGCATTCGCAAACTATAGAAAGTCGTTATGACGTAGAATGTTCATAGTTTTTTGATTCCATTTATGGAATAAATGACATTTTCTAAAAACTCATGTTTTTTAAGAAATCATGTAAACCTTCTAGAAGCTGTGATTTTAAAAAACGGGCGGAAGTAAGCTTTTCTTATTTCCGGATGAATGTGAAAAACTATAGAAACTCATTATTACATAGAATGTTCGTAATTTGTTGATTCCATTTATGAAATAAATCACATTTTATAAAAACTCGTGTTTTTTAAGAAATCATGTAAACCTTCTAGAAGCTGTGATTTTAAAAAACGGGCGGAAGTAAGCTTTTTTATTTCCGGACGAATGCGCAAACTATAGAAAGTCGTTATTACGTCGAATGTTCATACTTTGTTGATTCCATTTATGAAATAAATCACACTTTCTAAAAACTCGTGTTTTTTAAGAAAGCATGTAAACCTTCTAGAAGCTGTGATTTTAAAAAATGGGGGGAAGTAATCTTTTCTTATTTCCGGATGCATTCGCAAACTATAGAAAGTCGTTATGATGTAGAATGTGCATACTTTGTTGATTCCATTTATGAAAGAAATCACATTGTCTAAAAACTCTTGTTTTTTAAGAAATCATGCAAAACCTTCTAGAAGCTGTGATTTTTAAAAACGGGCGGAAATAAGCTTTTCTTATTTCCGGACGAATGCGCAAACTATAGAAAGTCGTTATTACGTTGAATGTTGATACATTGTTGATTCCATTTATGAAATAAATCACATTTTCTAAAAACACTTTTTTTTTAAGAAATCATCTTAACCTTCTAGAAGCTGTGATTTTAAAAAAGGGGCGGAAGTAAGCTTTTCCTATTTCCGGACAAATGCGCAAACTATAGAAATTCGTTATTACGTACAATGTTCATACTTTTTTTATTCCATTTATGAAAGAAATCACATTTTCTAAAAACTCATGTTTTTTAAGAAATCATGTAAACCTTCTAGAAGTTGTGATTTTAAAAAACGGGCGGAAGTAAGCTTTTCTTATTTCCGGACGCATTCGCAAACTATAGAAAGTTGTTATTACAAAGAATGTTCATACTTTGTTGATTCCATTTGTGAAAGAAATCACATTTTCTAAAAACTTATGTTTTTTAAGAAATCATGTAAACCTTCTAGAAGCTGTGATTTTAAAAAACGGTGGAAGTAAGCTTTTCTTATTTCCGAACGCATGCGCAAACTATAGAAATTCGTTATTACGTAGAATGTTCATACTTTGTTGATTCCATTTATGAAATAAATAACTCATTTTCTAAAAAGTCGTATTTTTTAAGAAATCATGTAAACCTTCTAGAAGCTGTGATTTAAAAAAACGGGGGGAAGTAATCTTTTCTTATTTCCGGATGCATTCGCAAACTATAGAAAGTCGTTATGACGTAGAATATGCATACTTTGTTGATTCCATTTAAGAAAGAAATCACATTTTCTAAAAACTCGTGTTTTTAAGAAATCATGTAATCCTTCTAGAAGCTGTGATTTTAAAAAATAGGCGGACGTAAGCATTTCTTATTTTCGGATGAATGCGCAAACTATAGAAAGTTGTTATTACGTAGAATGTTCATACTTTGTTGATTCCATTTATGAAAGAAATCACATTTTCTAAAAACTCGTGTTTTTGAAGAAATCATGTAAACCTTCTAGAAGCTGTGATTTTGAAAAACGGGCGGAAGTAAGCTTTTTTATTTCCGGACAAATGCGTAAACTGTAGAAAGTCGTTATGATGTAGAATGTTCATACTTTGTTGATTCCATTTATGAAATAAATCACATTTTCTAAAAACTCGTGGTTTTTAAGAAATCATGTAAACTTTCTAGAAGCTGTGATTCTAAAAAACGATGGGAAGTAAGATTTTCTTATTTCCGGATGCATTCGCAAACTATAGAAAGTCGTTATGACGTAGAATGTGCATACTTTTTCGATTCCATTTATCAAAGAAATCACATTTTCTAAAAGGTCATGTTTTTTAAGAAATCATGTAAACCTTCTAGAAGCTGTCATTTTAAAAAACGGGCGGAAGTAAGCTTTTTTATTTCCGGACGAATGCGCAAACTATAAAAAGTCGTTATTACATAGAATGTTCATACTTTGTTGATTCCATTTATGAAAGAAATCACATTTTCTAAAATCTCGTGTTTTTTAAGAAATCATGTAAACCTTCTAGAAGTTGTGATTTAAAAAAACGGGCGGAACTAAGCCTTTTTATTTCGGACAAATGCACAAACTATAGAAAGTCGTTATTACGTAGAATGTTCATAATTTGTTGATTTCATTTATGAAATAAATCACATTTTGTGAAAACTCGTGTTTTTTAAGAAATCATGTAAACCTTCTAGACGATGTGATTTAAAAAAACGGGGGGAAGTAAGTTTTTCTTAATTTCGGACGAATGCGCAAAATATAGAAAGTCGTTATTACGTAGAATGTTCATACTTTGTGGAATCCATTTATGAAATAAATCACATTTTCTATAAACTCGAGTTTTTTAAGACATCATGTAAACCTTCTAGAAGCTGTGATTTTTAAAATCGATGGGAAGTAAGCTTTTCTTATTTCCGAACGCATTCGCAAACTATAGAAATTCGTTATGACGTAGAATGTGAATACTTTTTTGATTCCATTTATGAAAGAAATGACATTTTCTAAAAAGTCGTGTTTTTTAAGAAATCATGTAAACCTTCTAGAAGCTGTGATTTTAAAAAATGGGCGGAAGTAAGCTTTTCCTATTTCTGGACGAATGCGCAAACTATAGAAAGTCGTTATTATGTAGAATGTTTATACTTTCTTGATTCCATTTATGAAAGAAATCACATTTTCTAAAAACTCGTGTTTTTTAAGAAATCATGTAAACCTTCTAAAAGCTGTGATTTTAAAAAATGGGAGGAAGTTAGCTTTTTTATTTACGGACGAATGCGCAAACTATAGAAAGTCGTTATTACGTAGAATGGTCGTACTTTGTTGATTCCATTTATGAAATAAATCACATTTTCTAAAAACTCGTGTTTTTTAAGAAATCATGTAAACCTTCTAGAAGCTGTGATTTTAAAAAACGGGAGGAAGTATGGTTTTTTTATTTCCGGACGAATGCGCAAACTATAGAAAGTGGTTATGACATAGAATGTGCATACTTTGTCGATTCCATTTATGAAAGAAATCACATTTTCTAAAAATTCGTGTTTTTTAAGAAATCATGTAAACCATCTAGAAGCTGTGATTTTAAAAAACGGGCGGAAGTAAGCTTTTCTTATTTCCGGACGAATGCGCAAACTATAGAAAGTCGTTATTACGTAGAATATTCATACTTAGTTGATTCCATTTATGAAATAAATCACATTTTCAAAAAACTAGAGTTTTTCAAGAAATCATGTAAACCTTCTAAAAGCTGTGATTTAAAAAAACGGGGGGAAGTAAGTTTTTCTTAGTTCCGGACGAATGCACAAACTATAGAAAGTCGTTATTATGTAGAATGTTCATACTTTGTTGATTCCATTTATGAAATAAATCACATTTTCCAAAAACTCGTGTTTTTAAAGAAATCATGTAAACCTTCTAGAAGCTGTGATTTGAAAAAACGGGGGGAAGTAATCTTTTCTTATTTCCGGATGCGTTCGCAAACTATAGAAAGTCGTTATGACGTAGAATGTGTATACTTTGTTAATTCCATTTACGAAAGAAATCACATTTTCTAAAAACTCGTGTTTTTTAAGAAATCATGTAATCCTTCTAGAAGGTGTGATTTTAAAAAACGGGCGGAAGTAAGTTTTTCTTAATTTCGGACGAATGCGCAAACTATAGAAAGTCGTTATTACGTAGAATGTTTATACTTTGTTGATTCCATTTATGAAATAAATCACATTTTCTAAGAACTCGAGTTTTTTAAGAAATCATGTAAACCTTCTAGAAGCTGTGATTTTTAAAATCGATGGGAAGTAAGCTTTTCTTATTTCCGAACGCATTCGCAAACTATAGAAAGTCGTTATGACGTAGAATGTGCATACTTTGTTGATTCCATTTATGAAAGAAATGACATTTTCTAAAAAGTCATGTTTTTTAAGAAATCATGTAAACCTTCTAGAAGCTGTGATTTTAAAAAACGGGCGGAAGTAAGCTTTTCTTATTTCCGGACGAATGCGCAAACTATAGAAAGACGTTATTACGTAGAATGTTCATACTTTGTTGATTCCATTTATGAAAGAAATCACATTTACTAAAAAGTCGTGTTTTTTCAGAAATCATGTAAACCTTCTAGAAGCCGTGATTTGAAAAAATGGGCGGAAGTAAGCTTTTCTTATTTCCCGAAGAATGCGCAAACTATAGAAAGTCTTTATTACATAGAATGTTCATACTTTGTTGATTCCATTTATGAAATAAATCACATTTTCTAAAAACTCGTGTTTTTTAAGAAATCATTTAAACCTTCTAGAAGCTGTGATTTAGAAAAACGGGGGGAAGTAAGTTTTTCTTAATTCCGGACGAATGCGCAAACTAAAGAAAGTCGTTATTACGTATAATGTTCATACTTTGTTGATTCCATTTATGTAATAAATCACATTTTCTAAAAACTCGTGTTTTTTAAGAAATCGTGTAAACCTTCTAGAAGCTGGGATTTAAGAAAACGGGGGGAAGTAATCTTTTCTTATTTCCCGATGCATTTGCAAACTATAGAAAGTCGTTATGACATAGAATGTGCATACTTTGTTGATTCCATTTATGAAAGAAATCACATTTTCTAAAAAGTCATGTTTTTTAAGAAATCATGTAAACCTTGTAGAAGTTGTGATTTTAAAAAACCGGTGGAAGTAAGCTTTTCTTATTTTCGGACGAATGCGCAAACTATGGAAACTCGTAATTGCGTAGAATGTTCATACTTTGTTGATTCCATTTATGAAATAAATCACATTTTCTAAAAACTCATGTTTTTTAAGAAATCATGTAAACCTTCTAGAAGCTGTGATTTTAAAAAATGATAGGAAGTAAGCTTTTCTTATTTCTGGACGCATTCGTAAACTATAGAAAGTCGTTATGACGTAGAATGTGCATATTTTGTCGATTCCATTTATGAAAGAAATCACATTTTCTAAAATGTCATGTTTTTTAAGAAATCATGTAAACCTTCAAGAAGCTGTGATTTTAACAAACGGGCGGAATTAAGCTTTTTTATTTTCGGACGAATGCACAAACTATAGAAAGTCGTTATTACGTGGAATGTTCATACTTTGTTGATTCCATTTATGAAAGAAATCACATTTTCTAAAAACTCGTGTTTTTTAAGAAATCATGTAAACCTTCTAGAAGCTGTGATTTTAAAAAATGAGCGAAAGTAAGCTTTTCTTATTTCAGGACGAATGCGCAAACTATAGAAAGTCGGGATTACATAGAATGTTCATACTTTGTTGTTTCCATTTATGAAATAAATCACATTTTCTAAAAACTCATGTTTTTAAAGAAATCATGTAAACCTTCTAGAAGCTGTGATTTTAAAAAACGTGTGGAAGTAAGCTTTTCTTATTTCCAGACGAATGTGCAAACTATAGAAAGTCGTTATTACGTAGAATGTTCATACTTTTTTTATTCCATTTATGAAATAAATCACATTTTCTAAAAATTCATATTTTTAAAGAAATCATGTAAACCTTCTAGAAGCTCTGATTTTAAAAAACGGGCGAAAGTAAGCTTTTCTTATTTCCGGACGAATGCGCAAACTATAGAAATTCGTTATTACGTAGAATGTTCATACTTTGTTGGTTCCATTGATGAAATTAATAACACATTTTCTAAAAAGTCGTGTTTTTTAGGAAATCATGTAAACCTTCTAGGAGTTGTGATTTAAAAAAACGGGGGGAAGTAATCTTTTCTTATTTCCGGATGCATACGGAAACTATAGAAATTCGTTAAGACGTAGAATGTGCATACTTTTTTGATTCCATTTATGAAAGAATCTACATTTTCTAAAAACTCATGTTTTTTAAGAAATCATGTAAAACTTCTAGAAGCGGTGATTTAAAAAAACGGGTGGATATAATATTTTCTTATTTCATGATGCATTCGCAAACTATAGAAAGTCATTATGACATAGATTGTGCATACTTTGTTGATTCCATTTATGAAAGAAATCACATTTTCTAAAAACTTGTGTTTTTTAAGAAATCATGTAAACCTTCTAGAAGCTGTGATTTTAAAAAACGATGGGAAGTAAGCTTTTCTTATTTCTGGACGCATTCGCAAACTATAGAAACTCATTATTACGTAGAATGTTCATACTTTGTTGATTCCATTTATGTAATAAAAAACATTTTCTAAAAACTTGTGTTTTTTAAGAAATCATGTAAACCTTCTAGAAGCTGTGATTTTAAAAAACGGGTAGAAGTAAGCTTTTCTTATTTCCGGACAAATGCGCAAACTATAGAAAGTCATTATTAAGTAGAATGTTCATACTTTGTTGATTCCATTTATGAAATAAATCACATTTTCTAAAAACTTGTATTTTTTAAGAAATCATGTAAACCTTCTACAAGCTGTGATTTTAAAAAACGATGGGAGGTAAGCTTTTCTTATTTCCGGATGCATTCACAAACTATAGAAAGTCGTTATGACGTAGAATGTGCATACTTTGTCCATTCAATTTATGAAAGAAATCACATTTTCTAAAAAGTCATGCTTTTTAAGAAATCATGTAAACCTTCTAGAAGCTGTGATTTTAATAAACGGGCGGAAGTAAGCTTTTTTATTTCCGGACGAATTCGTAAACTATAGAAAGCCGTTATTACGTAGAATGTTCATACTTTGTTGGTTCCATTTATTAAATAAATAACACATTTTCTAAAAACTCATGTTTTTTAAGAAATCATGTAAACCTTCTAGAAGTTGTGATTTAAAAAAACGGGGGGAAGTAATCTTTTCTTTTTACCGGATGCATTCGCAAACTATAGAAAGTCGTTAAGACGTAGAATGTGCATACTTTGTTGATTCCATTTATGAAAGAAATCACATTTTCTAAAAACTCATGTTTTTTAATAAATCATGTAAACCTTCTAGAAGCTGTGATTTTAAAAAACGATGGGAAGTAAGCTTTTCTTATTTCCGGACGCATTCGCAAACTATAGAAAGTCGTTATGACATAGAATGTGCATACTTTGTTGATTCCATTTATGAAAGAAATCACTTTTTCTAAAAAGTCTTGTTTTTTAAGAAATCATGTAAACCTTCTAGAAGCTGTGATTTTAGAAAACGTGCGGAAGTAAGCTTTTCTTATTTCCGGACGCATGCGCAAAATATAGAAAGTCGTTATTAAGTAGAATGTTCATAGTTTGTTGATTCCATTTATGAAATAAATCACATTTTCTAAAAACTCGTGTTGTTAAAGAAACCATGTAAACCTTCTAGAAGCTGTGATTTAAAAAAACGGGGGGAAGTAATCTTTTCTTATTTCCCGATGCATTCCCAAACTATAGAAAGTCGTTATGATGTAGATTTTGCATACTTTGATGATTCCATTTATGAAAGAAATTATATTTTCTAAAAACTCGTGTTTTTTAAGAAATCATGTAGACCTTCTAGAAGCTGTGATTTTAAAAAACGATGGGAAGTAAGCTCTTCTTATTTCCGGATGCATTCGCAAACTATAGAAAGTCGTTATTACGTAGAATGTTCATACTTTTTTGATTCAATTTAAGAAAAAAATCACATTTTGTAAAAACTCGTGTTTTTTAAGAAATCCTGTAAAGCTTCTAGAAGCTATGATTTTAAAAAACGGGCGGAAGTAAGCTTTTTTATTTCGGACGAATGTGCAAACTAGAGAAAGTCGTTATTACATAGACTGTTCATACTTTGTTGATTAAATTTATGAAATAAATCACATTTTGTAAAAACTCAAGTTTTTTAAGAAATCGTGTAAACCTTCTAGAAGCTGTGATTTTTAAAATTGATGGGAAGTAAGCTTTTCTTATTTCCGAACGCATTCGCAAACTATAGAAAGTCGTTATGACGTAGAATGTGCATACTTTGTTGATTCCATTTACGAAATAAATCACATTTTCTAAAAACTCGTGTTTTTTAGGAAATCATGTAATCCTTCTAGAAGCTGTGATTTTAAAAAACGGGCGGAAGTAAGCTTTTCTTATTTCCGGACGAATGCGCAAACTATATAAAATCGTTATTAAGTAGAATCTTCATATTAAAAAGTCGTGTTTTTTACGAAATCATGTAAACCTTCTAGAAGCTGTGATTTTAAAAAATGGGTAGAAGTAAACTTTTCTTATTTCCGGACGAATGCACAGACTATAGAAAGTCGTTATTACGTAGAATGTTCATACTTTGTTGATTCCACTTATGAAATAAATGACATTTTCTAAAAGCTCGTGTTTTTTAAGAAATCATGTAAACCTTGTAGAAGCTGTGATTTTAAAAAACGGGAGGAAGTAAGCTTTTTTATTTCCGGACGAATGTGCAAACTATAGAAAGTCGTTATGACATAGAATGTGGATACTTTGTCGATTCCATTTATGTAAGAAATCACATTTTCTAAAAAGTCGTGGATTTTAAGAAATCATGTAAACCATCTAGAAGCTGTGATTTTAAAAAACGGGCGGAAGTAAGCTTTTCTTATTTCCGGACGAATGCGCAAACTATAGAAAGTCGTTATTACGTAGAATATTCATACTTTGTTGATTCCATTTATGAAATAAATCACATTTTCTAAAAACTCAAGTTTTTTAAGAAATCATGTAAACCTTCTAAAAGCTGTGATTTAAAAAAACGGGGGGACGTAAGTTTTTCTTAATTCCGGACGAATGCGCAAACTATAGAAAGTCGTTATTATGTAGAATGTTCATACTTTGTTGATTCCATTTATGAAATAAATCACATTTTCTAAAAACTCGTGTTTTTTAAGAAATCATGAAAACCTTCTAGAAGCTGTGATTTGAAAAAACGGGGGGAAGTAATCTTTTCTTATTTCCGGATGCATTCTAAAACGATAGAAAGTCGTTATGACATAGAATGTGCATACTTTGTTGATTCCATTTACGAAAGTAATCACATTTTCTAAAAACTCGTGTTTTTTAAGAAATCATGTAATCCTTCTAGAAGCTGTGATATTAAAAAACGGGCGGAAGTACGCTTTTCTTATTTCCGGATGAATGCGCAAACTATAGAAAGTCTTTATTACGTAGAATGTTCATACTTTGTCGATTCCATTTATGAAAGAAATCACATTTTCTAAAAAGTCATGTTTTTTAAGAAATCATGTAAACCTTCTAGGAGCCGTGATTTAAAAAAACGGGTGGAAGTAAGCTTTTTTATTTCCGGACGAATGCGCAAACTATAGAAAGTCGTTATTGCATAGAATGTTCATACTTTGTTGATTCCATTTATGAAAGAAATCACATTTTCTAAAAACTCGTGTTTTTTAAGAAATCATGTAAACCTTCTAGAAGCTGTGATTTGAAAAAACGGGCGGAAGTAAGCTTTTCTTATTTCCGGACGAATGCGCAAACTATAGAAAGTCATTATTACTTAGAATGTTCATACTTTGTTGATTCCATTTATGAAATAAATCAAATTTTCTAAAAACTCGTGTTTTTTAAGAAATCATATAAACCTTCTGGAAGCTGTGATTTTAAAAATCGATGGGAAGTAAGCTTTTCTTATTTCCGGATGCATTCGCAAACTATAGAAAGTTGTTATGACATAGAATGTGCATACTTTGTTGATTCCATCTATGAAAGAAATCACATTTTCCAAAAAGTCTTGTTTTTTATGAAATCATGTAAACTTTCTAGAAGCTGTGATTTTAAAAAACAGGCGGAAGTAAGCTTTTCTTATTTCCGGACGAATGCGCAAACTATAGAAAGTCGTTATTACATAGAAATTTCATACTTTGTTGACTCCATTTATGAAATAAATCACATTTTCTAAAAGCTCGTGTTTTTTAAGAAATCATGTAAACCTTCTAGAAGCTGTGATTTTAAAAAACGGGTGGAAGTAAGCTTTTCTTATTTACCGATGCATTCCCAAACTATAGAAAGTCGTTATGACGTAGATTGTCCATACTTTTTTGATTCCATTTATGAAAGAAACCACATTTTCTAAAATGTCTTGTTTTTACGAAATCATGTAAACCTTCTAGAAGCTGTGATTTTAAAAAACGGGTGGAAGTAAGCTTTTCTTATTTCCGGACGAATGCACAAACTATAGAAAGTCTTTATTACGTAGAATGTTCATACTTTGTTGATTCCATTTATGAAACAAATCACATTTTCTAAAAAGTCCTATTTTTTAAGAAATCATATAAACCTTCTAGAAGCTGTGATTTTAAAAAACTGGCGGAAGTAAGCTTTTCTTATTTCTGGACGAATGCGCAAACTATAGAAACTCGTTATTACATAGAATGTTCATACTTTGTTGACTCCATTTATGAAATAAATCACATTTTCTAAAAACTTGTGTTTTTTAAGAAATCATGTAAACCTTCTAGAAGCTGTGATTTTAAAAAACGGGAGGAAGTAAGCTTTTTTATTTCGGTACGAATGCGCAAACTATAGAAAGTCGTTATTAGGTAGAATGTTCATACTTTGTTGATTCCATTTATGAAAGAAATGACATTTTCTAAAAAGTCATGTTTTTTAAGAAATCATGTAAACCTTCTGGAAGCTGTGATTTGAAAAAACGGGCGGAAGTAAGCTTTTCTTATTTCCGAACGAATGCGCAAACTATAGAAAGTCGTTATTACGTAGAATGTTCATACTTTGTTGATTCCATTTATGAAAGAAATCACATTTACTAAAAAGTCATGTTTTTTCAGAAATCATGTAAACCTTTTAGAAGCTGTGATTTTAAAAAACTGGCGGAAGTAAGCTTTTCTTATTTCCGGACGAATGCGCAAACTATAGAAACTCGTTATTACATAGAATGTTCATACTTTGTTGACTCCATTTATGAAATAAATCACATTTTCTAAAAACTTGTGTTTTTTAAGAAATCATGTAAACCTTCTAGAAGCTGTGATTTTAAAAAACGGGAGGAAGTAAGCTTTTTTATTTCCGTACGAATGCGCAAACTATAGAAAGTCGTTATTAGGTAGAATGTTCATACTTTGTTGATTCAATTTATGAAATAAATCACATTTTCTAAAAACTCGTGTTTTTTAAGAAATCATGTAAACCTTCTAGAAGCTGTGATTTTGAAAAACGATGCGAAGTAAGCTTTTCTTATTTCCGGACGCATTCACAAACTATAGAAAGTCGTTATGACGTAGAATGTGCATACTTTGTCGATTCCATTTATGAAAGAAATCACATTTTATAAAAAGTCATGTTTTTTAAGAAATCATGTAAACCTTCTAGAAGCTGTGATTTTAACAAACGGGCGGAAGTAAGCTTTTTTATTTCCGGACGAATGCACCAACTATAGAAAGTCGTTTTTACGTAGAATGTTCATACTTTGTTGATTCCATTTATGAAAGAAATCACATTTTATAAAAACTCATGTTTTTTAACAAATCATGTAAACCTTCTAGAAGCTGTGATTTTAAAAAATGGGAGGAAGTTAGCTTTTCTTATTTCCGGACGAATGTGCAAACTATAGAAAGTCGTTATTACGTAGAATGTTCATACTTTGTTGATTCCAATTATGAAATAAATCACATTTTCTAAAAACTCGTGTTTTTTAGGAAATCATGTAAACCTTCTAGAAGCTGTGATTTAAAAAAACAGGGGGAAGTAATCTTTTCTTATTTCCCGATGCATTCGCAAACTATAGAAAGTCATTATTACGTAGATTGTGCATACTTTGTTGATTCCATTTATGAAAGAAATCACATTTTCTAAAAACTCGTGTTTTTTAAGAAATCATGTAAACCTTCTAGAAGCTGTGATTTTAAAAGACGGGCGGAAGTAAGGTTTTCTTATTTCCGGATGAATGCGCAAACTATAGAAACTCGTTATTACGTAGAATGTTCATACTTTGTTGATTCCATTTAGGAAATAAATCACATTTTCTAAAAACTTGTGTTTTTAAAAAAATCATGTACCCTTCTAGAAGCTGTGATTTTAAAAAACGGGCGGAAGTAAGCTTTTTTATTTCCGGACGAATGCGCAAACTATAGAAAGTTGTTATTACGTAGAATGTTCATACTTTGTTTATTCCTTTTATGAAATAAGTCACATTTTCTAAAAACTCGTGTTTTTTAAGAAATCATGTAAACCTTGTAGAAGCTGTGATTTTAAAAAATGATGGGAAGTAAGCTTTTCTTATTTTCGGACGCATTCGCAAACTATAGAAAGTTGTTATGATGTAGAATGTGCATACTTTGTTGATTCCATTTATGAAGGAAATCACATTTTCTAAAAAGTTGTGTTTTTTAAGAAATCATGTAAACCTTCTAGAAGCTGTGATTTTAAAAAACCGGCGGAAGTAAACTTTTCTTATTTCCGGACAAGTGCGCAAACTATAGAAAGTCGTTATTACGTAGAATGTTCATACTTTGTTAATTCGATTTATGAAATAAATCAAAATTTCCAAAAATTCATGTTTTTTAAGAAATCATGTAAACCTTCTAGAAGCTGTGATTTAAAAAAACAGGGGGAAGCAATCTTTTCTTATTTCCAGATGCATTCGCAAACTATAGAAAGTCGTTATGACGTAGAATGTGCATACTTTGTTGATTCCATTTATGAAACAAATCACATTTTCTAAAAGCTCGTGTTTTTTAAGAAATCATGTAAACCTTCTAGAAGCTGTGATTTTAAAAACGGGCGGAAGTAAGCTTTTTTATTTCCGGAAGAATTTGCAAACTATAGAAAGTCGTTATTACGTAGAATGTTCATACTTTGTTGATTCTATTTATCAAATAAATCACATTTTCTAAAACCTCATGTTTTTTAAAAAATCATATAAATATTCTAGAAGCTGTGATTTTAAAAAACGATGGGAAGTAAGCTTTTCTTATTTCTGGACGCATTCACAAACTATAGAAAGTCGTTATGACGTAGAATGTGCATACTTTGTCGATTCCATTTATGAAAGAAATCACATTTTCTAAAAACTCATGTTTTTTAAGAAATCATGTAAACCTTCTAGAAGCTGTGATTTTAAAAAACGGGCAGAAGTAAGTTTTTCTTAATTCCGGACGAATGCGCAAACTATAGAAAGTCGTTATTACGTAGAATGTCCATACTTTGTTGATTCCCTTTATGAAATAAATCACATTTTCTAAAAACTCCTGTTTTTTAAGAAATCATATAATCCTTCTAGAAACTGTGATTTTAAAAAATGGGCAGAAGTAAGCTTTTCTTACTTCCGGACGAATGCGCAAACTATAGAAATTCGTTATTACGTAGAATGTTCATACTTTTTTGATTCCATTTCTGAAAGAAATCACATTTTCTAAAAACTCGTGTTTTTTAAGAAATCATGTAAACCTTCTAGAAGCTGTGAATTTAAAAAACGGGCGGAAGTAAGCTTTTCTTATTTCCAGACGAATGCGCAAACTATAGAAATTCGATATTACGTAGAGTGTTCATACTTTGTTGATTCCATTTATGAAATAAATCACATTTTCTAAAAACACGTGTTTTTTAAGAAATCATGTAAGCCTTCTAGAAGCTGTGATTTTAAAAAACGACGGGAAGTAAGCTTTTGTTATTTCCGGACACATTTACAAACTATAGAAAGTCGTTATGACGTAGAATGTGCATAATTTGTCGATTCCATTTATGAAAGAAATCACATTTTCTAAAAAGTCATGTTTTTTAACAAATCATGTAAACGCTCTAGAAGCTGTGATTTTAAGAAACGAGCGGAAGTAGTCTTTTTTAATTCCGGATGAATGCGCAAACTATAGAAAGTCTTTATTACGTAGAATGTTCATACTTTGTTGATCCCATTTATGAAAGAAATCACATTTTCTAAAAACTCATGTTTTTAAAGAAATCATGTAAACCTTCTAGAAGCTGTGATTTTAAAAAACGGGCGGAAGTAAGGTTTTCTTATTTCCAGACGAATGCGCAAACTATAGAAAGTCGTTATTACGTAGAATGTTCATACTTTGTTGATTCCATTTATGAAATAAATCACATTTTCTAAAAACTGTGTTTTTTAAGAAATCATGTAAACCTTCTAGAAGTTGTGATTTAAAAAAAAGGGGGGAAGTAATCTTTTCTTATTTCCGGATGCAATCGCAAACTATAGAAAGTCATTATGACGTAGAATGTACATACTTTTTTTATTCCATTTATGAAAGAAATCACATTTTAGAAAAACTCATGTTTTTTAAGAAATCATGTAAACCTTCTAGAAGCTGTGATTTTAAAAAACGGGTGGAAGTAAGCTTTTCTTATTTCCGGACGAATGCGCAAACTATAGAAATTCGTTATTACGTAGAATGTTCATACTTTGTTGGTTCCATTTATGCAATAAATAAAACATTTTCTAAAAACTCATTTTTTTTAAGAAATCATGTAAATCTTCTAGAAGCTGTGATTTATAAAAACAGGGGGAAGTAATCTTTTCTTATTTCCGGATGCATTCGCAAACTATAGAAAGTCGTTAAGACGTAGAATGTGCATACTTTGTTGTTTCCATTTATGATAGAAATCACATTTTCCAAAACCTCGTGTTTTTAAGAAATCATGTAAACCTTCTAGAAGCTGTGATTTTAAAAAACGATGGGAAGTAAGCTTTTCTTATTTCTGGACGCATTCGCAAACTATAGAAAGTCGTTATGACGTAGAATGTGCATACTTTGCTGATTACATTTATGAAAGAAATCACATTTTCTAAAAAGTTGTGTTTTTTAAGAAATCATGTAAACGTTCTAGAAGCTGTGATTTTAAGAAACGGGCGGAAGTAGTCTTTTTTAATTCCGGACGAATGCGCAAACTATAGAAAGTCATTATTACGTAGAATTTTCATACTTTTTTTATTCCATTTATGAAATAAATCACATTTTCTAAAAACTCATGTTTTTAAAGAAATCATGTAAACCTTCCAGAAGCTTTGATTTTAAAAAACGGGCGGAAGTAAGCTTTTCTTATTTCCGGACGAATGCGCAAAGTATAGAAAGTCGTTATTACATAGAATGTTCATACTTTGTCGATTCCATTTATGAAATAAATCACATTTTCTAAAAGTTCATGTTTTTAAAGAAATCATGTAAACCTTCTAGAATCTGTGATTTTAAAAAATGGGCAGAAGTAAGTTTTTCTTAATTCTGGACGAATGCGCAAACTTTAGAAAGTCGTTATGACATAGAATGTGCATACTTTGTTGATTCCATTTATGAAATAAATAACACATTTTCTAAAAAACTCGTGTTTTTTAAGAAATCCTGTAAACCTTCTAGAAGCTGTGATTTAAAAAAATAGGGGCAAGTAATCTTTTCTTATTTCCAGATGCATTCGCAAACTATAGAAAATCGTTATGACGTAGAATGTGCATACTTTGATGATTCCATTTAAGAAACAAATCACATTTTCTAAAAACTCGTGTTTTTTAAGAAATCATGTAAACCTTCTAGAAGCTGTGATTTTAAAAAACGGGCGGAAGTAAGCTTTTTTATTTCCGGACGAATGCGCAAACTATAGAAAGTCGTTATTACGTAGAATGTTTATACTTTGTTGATTCTATTTATGAAATAAATCACATTTTCGAAAATCTCATGTTTTTTAAAAAATCATATAATTATTCTAGAAGCTGTGATTTTCAAAAACGATGGGAAGTAAGCTTTTCTTATTTCTGGACGCATTCGCAAATTATAGAAAGTCATTATGACGTAGAATGTGCATACTTTGCTGATTACATTTATGAAAGAAATCACATGTTCTACAAAGTTGTGTTTTTTAAGAAATCATGTAAACGTTCTATAATTCCGGACGAATGCGCAAACTATAGAAAGTCATTATTACGTAGAATGTTCATACTTTTTTTATTCCATTTATGAAATAAATTACATTTTCTAAAAACTCATGTTTTTAAAGAAATCATGTAAACCTTCCAGAAGCTGTGATTTTAAAAAACGAGCGGAAGTAAGCTTTTCTTATTTCCGGACGAATGCGCAAACTATAGAAAGTCGTTATTACATAGAATGTTCATACTTTGTCGATTCAATTTATGAAATAAATCACATTTTCTAAAAATTCATGTTTTTAAAGAAATCATGTAAACCTTCTAGAATCTGTGATTTTAAAAAATGGGCAGAAGTAAGTTTTTCTTAATTCTGGACGAATACGCAAACTTTAGAAAGTCGTTATGACGTAGACTGTGCATACTTTTTTGATTCCATTTATGAAATAAATAACACATTTTCTAAAAACTCGTGTTTTTTAAGAAATCATGTAAACCTTCTAGAAACTGTGATTTAAAAAAATAGGGGGAAGTAATCTTTTCTTATTTCCAGATGCATTCGCAAACTATAGAAAATCGTTATGACGTCGAATGTGCATACTTTGTTGATTCCATTTAAGAAACAAATCACATTTTCTAAAAACTCGTGTTTTTTAAGAAATCATGTAAACCTTCTAGAAGCTGTGATTTTAAAAAACGGGCGGAAGTAAGCTTTTTTATTTCCGGACGAATGCGCAAACTATAGAAAGTCGTTATTACGTAGAATGTTCATACTTTGTTAATTCTATTTATGAAATAAATCACATTTTCTAAAATCTCATGTTTTTTAAAAAATCATATAAATATTCTAGAAGCTGTGATTTAAAAAAACGATGGGAAGTAAGCTTTTCTTATTTCTGGACGTATTCGTAAACTATAGAAAGTCATTATGACGTAGAATGTGCATAATTTGTCGATTCCATTTATGAAAGAAATCACATTTTCTAAAAACTCATGTTTTTTAAGAAATCATGTAAACCTTATAGAAGCTGTGATTTTAAAAAACGGGCGAAAGTAAGTTTTTTCTTAATTCCGGACGAATGCGCAAACTATAGAAAATCGTTATTACGTAGAATGTTCATACTTTTTTGATTCCATTTCTGAAAGAAATCACATTTTCTAAAACCTCGTGTTTTTTTAGAAATCATGTAAACCTTCCAGAAGCTGTGAATTTAAAAAACGGGCGGAAGTAAGCTTTTCATATTTCCAGACGAATGCACAAACTATAAAAACTCGATATTACGTAGAATGTTCATACTTTGTTGATTCCATTTATGAAATAAATCACATTTTCTAAAAAATCGTGTTTTTTAAGAAATCATGTAAACCTTCTAGAAGCTGTGATTTTAAAAAACGATGGGAAGTAAGCTTTTCTTATTTCCGGACGCATTCGCAAACTATAGAAAGTCGTTATGACGTAGAATCTGCATACTTTGTCGATTGCATTTATGAAAGAAATCACATTTTCTAAAAAGTCATGTTTTTTAAGAAATCATGTAAACGTTCTAGAAGCTGTGATTTTAAGAAACGGGCGGAAGTAGTATTTTTTAATTCCGGACGAATGCGCAAACTATAGAAAGTCATTATTACTTAGAATGTTCATACTTTTTTTATTCCATTTATGAAATAAATCACATTTTCTAAAAACTAATGTTTTTAAAGAAATCATGTAAACCTTCTAGAAGCTGTGATTTTAAAAAACGGGCGGAAGTAAGCTTTTCTTATTTCCAGACGAATTCGCAAACTATAGAAAGTCGTTATTACGTAGAATATTCATACTTTGTTGATTCCATTTATGAAATAAATCACATTTTCTAAAAATTCATGTTTTTAAAGAAATCATGTAAACCTTCTAGAAGCTGTGATTTTAAAAAACGGGCGGAAGTAAGTTTTTCTTAATTCCGGACGAATGCGCAAACTATAGAAAGTCATTATTCCTTAGAATGTTCATACTTTGTTGATTCCATTTATGAAATAAATCACATTTTCTAAAAACTCGTGTTTTTAAGAAATCATGTAAACGGGCGGAAGTAAGTTTTTCTTAATTCCGGATGAATGCGCAAACTATAGAAAGTCGTTGTTACATAGAATGTTCGTACTTTGTTGATTCCATTTATGAAATAAATCACATTTTCTAAAAACTCGTGTTTTTTAAGAAATCATGTAAACCTTGTAGAAGCTGTGATTTTAAAAAACGATGGGAAGTAAGCTTTTCTTATTTCCGGATGAATGCGCAAACTATAGAAAGTCGTTACTAGGTAGAAAATCCATACTTTTTTGATTCCATTTATGAAATAAATCTCATTTTCTAAAAACTCGTGTTTTTTAAGAAATCATGTAAACCTTCTAGTAGCTGTGATTTAAAAAAATGGGGGGAAGTAATCTTTTCTTATTTCCCGATGCAGTCGCAAACTATAGAAAGTCATTATGACGTAGAATGTACATACTTTTTTTATTCCATTTATGAAATAAATCACATTTTCTAAAAACTCATGTTTTTTAAGAAAACATGTAAACCTTCTAGAAGCTATGATTTTAAAAAACGGGCGAAAGTAAGCTTTTTTATTTCCTGACGAATGCGCAAACTATAGAAAGTCGTTATTACGTAGAATGTTCATACTGTGTTGATTCCGTTTATGAAATAAATCACATTTTCTAAAAACTCGTCTTTTTTAAGAAATCATGTAAACCTTCTAGAAGCTGTGATTTTAAAAAATGATGGGAAGTAAGCTTTTCTTATTTCCGGACGCATTCGCAAACTATAGAAAGTCATTAAGACATAGAATGTGCATACTTTGTCGATTACATTTATGAAAGAAAAAACATTTTCTAAAAAGGCATGTTTTTTAAGAAATCATGTAAACCTTCTAGAAGCTGTGATTTTAAAAAACGGGTGGAAGTAAGCTTTTTTAATTCCGGACGAATTCGCAAACTATAGAAAGTCGTTATTACGTAGAATGTTCATACTTTGTTGATTCCATTTATGAAAGAAATCACATTTTCTAAAAACTCGTGTTTTTTAAGAAATCATGTAAACCTTCTAGAAGCTATATGATTTTAAAAAATGGGTGGAAGTAAGGTTTTCTTATTTCCGGACGAATTCCCAAACTATAGAAATTCTTTATTACGTAGAATGTTCATACTTTTTTTATTCCATTTATGAAATAAATCACATTTTCTAAAAACTCGTGTTTTTTAAGAAATCATGTAAACCTTCTAGAAGATGTGATTTTAAAAATCGATGGGAAGTAAGCTTTTCTTATTTCCGGCGCATTCGCAAACTATAGAAATTCGTTATGACATAGAATGTGCATACTTTGTTGATTCGATTTCTGAAACAAATCACATTTTTTAAAAAGTCGTGTTTTTTAAGAAATCATGTAAACCTTCTATAAGCTGTGATTTTAAAAAATGGGCGGAAGTAAGCTTTTCATATTTCCGGACGAATGCACAAACTATAGAAAGTCGTTATTACGTAGAATGTTCATACTTTGTTGATTCCATTTATGAAATAAATCACATTTTCTAAAAACTCGTGTTTTTTAAGAAATCATGTAAACCTTCTAGAAGTTGTGATTTAAAAAAACGGGCGGAAGTAAGCTTTTCTTATTTCCAGACGAATGCGCAAACTATAGAAAGTCGTTATTACGTAGAATGTGTATACTTTGTTGATTCCATTTATGAAGTAAATCACATTTTCTAAAAACTCGTGCTTTTAAAGAAATCATGTAAACCTTCTAGAAGCTGTGATTTTAAAAAACGGGCGGAAGTAAGCTTTTCTTATTTCCAGACGAATGCGCAAACTATAGAAAGTAATTATTACATAGAATGTTCATACTTTGTTGATTCCATTTGTGAAATAAATCACATTCTCTAAAAATTCATGTTTTTAAAGAAATCATGTAAACCTTCTAGAAGCTGTGATTTCAAAAAACGGGCGGAAGTAAGCTTTTCATATTTCCGGACGAATGCACAAACTATAGAAAGTCATTGTTATGTAGAATATTCATACTTTGTTGATTCCATTGATGAAATAAATCACATTTTCTAAAAACTCGTGTTTTTTAAGAAATCATGTAAACCTTCTAGAAGCTGTGATTTAAAAAAACGGGGGGAAGTAAGTTTTTCTTAATTCCGGACGAATGCGCAAACTATAGAAAGCCGTTATTACGTAGACTGTTCATACTTTGTTGATTCCATTTATGAAACAAATCACATTTTCTAAAAACTCGTGTTTTTTAAGAAATCATGTAAACCTTCTAGAAGCTTTGATTTTAAAAAACGGGGGAAGTAAGCTTTTCTTATTTCCAGACGCATTCGCAAACTATAGAAAGTCATTATGACGTAGAATGTGCATACTTTGTCGATTCCATTTATGAAAGAAAAACATTTTCTAAAAGGTCATGTTTTTTAAGGAATCATGTAAACCTTCTAGAAGCTGTGATTTTAAAAAACGGGCGAAAGTAAACGTTTTTATTTCCGGACGAATGCGGAAACTATAGAAAGTCGTTATTAGGTAGAATGTTCATACTTTTTTGATTCCATTTATGAAAGAAATCACATTTTCTAAAAAATCTTGTTTTTTAAGAAATCATGTAAACCTTCTAGAAGCTGTGATTTTAAAAAACGGGCAGAAGTAAGCTGTGATCATGTAAACCTTCTAGAAGCTGTGATTTTAAAAAACGGGCGAAAGTAAACGTTTTTATTTCCGGACGAATGCGCAAACTATAGAAAGTCGTTATTACGTAGAATGTTCATACTTTGTTGATTCCATTTATGAAAGAAATCACATTTTCTAAAAACTCTTGTTTTTTAAGAAATCATGTAAACCTTCTAGAAGCTGTGATTTTAAAAAACGGGCGGAAGTAAGCTTTTCTTATTTCCGGACGAATTCGCAAACTATAGAAATTTGTTATTACGTAGAATGTTCATACTTTTTTTATTCCATTTATGAAATAAATCACATTTTCTAAAAACTCGTGTTTTTTAAGAAATCATGTAAATCTTCTAGAAGATGTGATTTTAAAAATCGATGGGAAGTAAGCTTTTCTTATTTCCGGCGCATTCGCAAACTATAGAAATTCGTTATGACATAGAATGTGCAGACTTTGTTGATTCGATTTCTGAAAGAAGTCACATTTTCTAAAAAGTCATGTTTTTTAAGAAATCATGTAAACCTTCTCGAAGGTGTGATTTTAAAAAACGGGCGGAAGTAAGCTTTTCTTATTTCCAGACGAATGCGCAAACTATAGAAAGTCGTTATTACGTAGAATGTTCTTACTTTGTTGATTCCATTTGTGAAATAAATCACATTTTCTAAAAATTCATGTTTTTAAAGAAATCATGTAAACCTTCTAGAAGCTGTGATTTAAAAAAACGGGGGGAAGTAAGTTTTTCTTAATTCCGGACGAATGCACAAACTATAGAAAGTCGTTATTACGTAGACTGTTCATACTTTCCTGTTTCCATTTATGAAACAAATCACATTTTCTAAAAACTCGTGTTTTTTAAGAAATCATGTAAACCTTCTAGAAGCTGTGATTTTAAAAAACGGGGGGAAGTAAGCTTTTCTTATTTCCAGACGCATTCGCAAACTATAGAAAGTCATTATGACGTAGAATGTGCATACTTTGTCGATTCCATTTATGAAAGAAAAACATTTTCTAAAAGGTCATGTTTTTTAAGGAATCATGTAAACCTTCTAGAAGCTGTGATTTTAAAAAATGGGCGGAAGTAAGCTTTTTTATTTCTAGACGAATGCGGAAACTATAGAAAGTCGTTATTAGGTAGAATGTTCATACTTTTTTGATTCCATTTATGAAAGAAATCACATTTTCTAAAAAATCTTGTTTTTTAAGAAATCATGTAAACCTTCTAGAAGCTGTGATTTTAAAAAACGGGCAGAAGTAAGCTTTTCTTATTTCCGTACGATTGCGCAAACTATAGAAAGTCGTTATTACGTAGAATGTTTATACTTTGGCGATTCCATTTATGAAATAAATCAAATTTTCTAAAAACTCGTGTTTTTTAAGAAATCATGTAAACCTTCTCAAAGTTGTGATTTTAAAAAACGGGTGGAAGTAAGCTTTTTAATTTCCGGACGAATGCGCAAACCATAGAAAGTCGTTATTACGTAGAATGTTCATACGTTGTTGATTCTATTTCTGAAATAAATCAAATTTTCCAAAAACTCGTGTTTTTTAAGAAATCATGTAAATATTCTAGAAGGTGTGATTTTAAAAAACGATGCGAACTAAGCTTTTCTTATTTCTGGATGCATTCGCAAACTATAGAAAGTCGTTATGACATAGAATGTACATACTTTGTCGATTCCGTTTATGAAAGAAATCACATTTTCTAAAAAGTCATGTTTTTTAAGAAATCATGTAAACCTTCTAGAAGCTGTGATTTTAAAAAATTGGCGGAAGTAAGATTTTTTATTTCCGGACGAATGCGCAAACCATAGAAATTCGTTATTACGTAGAATGTTCATACTTTCTTGATTCCATTTATGAAAGAAATCAAATTTTCTAAAAACTCGTGTTTTTAAAGAAATCATGTAAACCTTCTAGAAGCTGTGATTTTAAAAAACAGGCGGAAGTAAGCTTCTTTATTTCCGGACGAATGCCCAATCTATAGAAAGTCGTTATTACGTAAAATTTTCATACTTTGTTGATTCCATTTATGAAATAAATGACATTTTCTAAAAATTCATGGTTTTAAAGAAATCATGTAAACCTTCTAGAAGCTGTGATTTTAAAAAACGGGCGGAAGTAAGCTTTTTATTTCAGGACGAATGTGCGTACTATAGAAAGACGTTATTACGTAGAATGTTCATACTCTGTTTATTCCATTTATGAAATAAATCACATTTTCTAAAAACTCGTGTTTTTCAAGAAATCATGTAAACCTTCTAGAAACCGTGATTTTAAAAATCGATGGGAAGTAAGCTTTTCTTATTTCCAGACACATCCGCAAACTATAGAAAGTCGTTATGACGTAGAATGTGCATACTTTGTTGATTCCATTTATAAAAGAAATCACATTTTCTAAAAAGTCATGTTTTTTAAGAAATCATGTAAACCTTCTTGAAGCTGTGATTTTAAAAAACGGGCGGAAGTAAGCTTTTCTTATTTCCGAGCGAACGCGCAAACTATAGAAAGCCTTTATTACGTAGAATTTTCAAGCTTTGTTGACTCCATTGATGAAATAAATCACATTTTCTAAAAATTCATGTTTTTAAAGAAATCATGTAAATCTTCTAGGAGCTGTGATTTTAAAAAACGGGCGGAAGTAATCTTTTCTTATTTCCGGACGAATGCGGAACCTATAGAAATTCGTTATTCGTACAATGCTCATACTTTTTTGATTCCATTTATCAAAGAAATCACATTTTCTAAAAACTCATGTTTTTTAAGAAATCATGTAAACCTTCTAGAAGTTGTGATTTAAAAAAACGGGGGGAAGTAATCTTTTCTTATTTCCAGATGCATTCGCAAACTATAGAAAGTCGTTATGATGTAGAATGTGCATACTTTGTTGATTCCATTCATGAGAGAAATCACATTTTCTAAAAAGTCGTGTTTTTTAAGAAATCATGTAAACCTTCTAGAAGCTGTGATTTTAAAAAACGGGCGGAAGTAAGCTTTTCTTATTTCCGAACAAATGCGCAAACTATAGAAAGCCGTTATTACGTAGAATGTTCATACTTTGTTGATTCCATTTATGAAATAAATCACATTTTCTAAAAACTCATGTTTTTAAAGAAATCATGTAAACCTTCTAGAAGCTGTGATTTTAAAAAACGGGCGGAATTAATCTTTTCTTATTTCCAGATGCATTCGCAAACTATAGAAAGTCGTTATGACGTAGAATGTGCATACTTTGTTGATTCCATTTATGAGAGAAATCACATTTTCTAAAAACTCATGTTTTTTAACAAATCATTTTAACCTTCTAGAAGTTGTGATTTTAAAAAACGGGCAGAAGTAAGCTTTTCTTATTTCTTGACGAATGCACAAACTATAGAAAGCCGTTATTACGTAGAATGTTCATGCTTTGTTGATTCCATTTATGAAATAAATCACATTTTCTAAAAACTCGTGTTTTTAAAGAAATCATGTAAACCTTCTAGAAGCTGTGATTTTAAAAAACGGGCGGAAGAAATCTTTTCTTATTTCCGGACGAATGCGAAACCTATAGAAATTCGTTATTCGTACAATGTTCATACTTTTTTGATTCCATTTATCAAAGAAAGCACATTTTCTAAAAACTCGTGTTTTTTAAGAAATCATGTAAACCTTCTAGAAGCTGTGATTTAAAAAAACAGGGGGAAGTAATCTTTTCTTATTTCCGGGCGCATTCGCAAACTATAGAAAGTCGTTATGATGTAGAATGTGCATACTTTGTTGATTCCATTTATGAAATAAATCAAATTTCTAAAAACTCGTGTTTTTTAAGAAATCATGTAAACCTTCTAGAAGCTTTGATTTAAAAAAACGGGGGGAAGTAATCTTTTCTTATTTCCGGATGCATTCGCAAACTATAGAAAGTCGTTAAGACGTAGAATGTGCATACTTTGTTGATTCCATTTATCAGAGAAATCACATTTTCTAAAAACTCGTGTTTTTTAAGAAATCATGTAAACCATCTAGAAGCTGTGATTTTAAAAAACAGGTGGAAGTAAACTTTTCTTATTTCGGGAGGAATGCACAAACTATAGAAAATCGTTATTACGTAGAATGTTCATACTTTGTTGATTCCATTTATGAAATAAATCACATTTTCTAAAAAGTCGTGTTTTTTAAGAAATCATGTAAACTTTCTAGAAGCTGTGATTTTAAAAAATGTAGGGAAGTAAGATTTTCTTATTTCCGGACGAATGCGCAAACTATAGAAAGTCGTTATTACGTAGAATGTTCATACTTTGTTGATTCCATTTATGAAATAAATCACATTTTCTAAAAACTCGTGTTTTTTAAGAAATCGTGTAAACCTTCTAGAAGCTGTGATTGAAAAAAATGGGGGGAAGTAATCTTTTCTTATTTCCAGATGCATTCGCACACTATAGAATGTCGTTATGATGTAGAATGTGCATACTTTGTTGATTCCATTTATGAGAGAAATCACATTTTCTAAAACTTCATGTTTTTTAAGAAATCATGTAAACCTTCTAGAAGTTGTGATTTTAAAAAACAGGCAGAAGTAAGCTTTTCTTATTTCTGGATGAATGCGCAAACTATAGAAAGTCGTTATTACGTTCAATGTTCATACTTTGTTGATTCCATTTATGAAATAAATCACATTTTCTAAAAACTCGTGTTTTTTAGGAAATCATGTAAAACTTCTAGAAGCTGTGATTTTAAAAAACAGGCGGAAGTAAGGTTTTCTTATTTCCAGACGAATGCGCAAACTATAGAAATTCATTATTACGTAGAATGTTGATACTTTCTTGATTCCATTTATGAAATAAATCACATTTTCTAAAAACTCGTGTTTTTTAAGAAATCATGTAAACCTTCTAGAAGCTGTTATTTTAAAAATCGATGGAAAGTAAGCTTTTCTTATTTCCGGACGCATTCACAAACTATAGAAAGTCGTTATGACATAGAATGTGCATACTTTGTTGATTCCATTTATGAAAGAAATCATATTTTCTAAAAAGTCGTGTTTTTTAAGAAATCATGTAAACCTTCTAGAAGCTGTGATTTTAAAAAATGGGCGGAAGTGAGCTTTTCTTATTTGCGGACGAATGCGCAAACTATAGAAAGTCGTTATTACGTAGAATGTTCATACTTTGTTGATTCCATTGATGAAATAAATCACATTTTCTAAAAACTCATGTTTTTTAAGAAATCGTGTAAACCTTCTAGAAGCTGTGATTTAAAAAAGCGGGGGGAAGTAATCTTTTCCTAATTACGGACGCATTCGCAAACTATAGAAAGTCATTATGACGTAGAATGTGCATACTTTGTTTATTCAATTTATGAAAGAAATCACATTTTCTAAAAAGTCGTGTTTTTTAAGAAATCATGTAAACCTTCTAGAAGGTGTGATTTTAAAAAACGGGCAGAAGTAAGCTTTTCTTATTTGCGGACGAATGTGCAAACTATAGAAAGTCGTTATTACGTATAATGTTCACACTTTGTTGAATCCATTTATGAAATAAATCACATTTTCTAAAAACTCGTGTTTTTTAAGAAATCAAGTAAACCTTCTAGAAGCTGTGATTTTAAAAATCGGGCGGAAGTAAGCTTTTCTTATTTCCAGATGAATGCGCGAACTATAGAAATTCGTTATTACGTAGAATGTTCATAGTTCTTTGATTCCATTTCTGAAAGAAATCACATTTTCGAAAAAGTCGTGTTTTTTAAGAAATCATGTAAACCTTCTAGAAGCTGTGATTTTAAAAAACGGGTGGAAGTAAGCTTTTCTAATTTCCAGACAAATGCGCAAACTATAGAAATTCGTTATTACATAGAATGTTCATAGTTCTTTGATTCCATTTCTGAAAGAAATCACAGTTTCTAAAAACTCGTGTTTTTTAAGAAACCATGTAAACCTTCTAGAAGCTGTGATTTTAAAAAATGGGGGGAAGTAAGCTTTTCTTATTTCCGGACTAATGCGCAAACTATAGAAACTCGTTATTACGTAGAATGTTCATACTTTGTTGATTCCATTTATGAAATAAATCACATTTTCTAAAAACTCGTGTTTTTTAAGAAATCATGTAAACCTTCTAGAAGCTGTTATTTTAAAAATTGATGGGAAGTAAGCTTTTCTTATTTCCGGACGGATTCGCAAACTATAGAAATTAGTTATGACGTAGAATGTGCATACTTTGTTGATTCCATTTATGAAAGAAATCACATTTTCTAAAAAGTCATGTTTTTTAAGAAATCATGTAAACCTTCTAGAAGCTGTGATTTTAAAAAATGGGCGGAAGTAAGCTTTTCTTATTTGCGGACGAATGCGCAAACTATAGAAAGTCGTTATTACGTAGAATGTTCATACTTTGTTGATTCCATTGATGAAATAAATCACATTTTCTAAAAACTCATGTTTTTTAAGAAATCATGTAATCCTTCTAGAAGCTGTGATTTAAAAAAGCAGGGGGAAGTAATCTTTTCCTAATTCCGGACGCATTCGCAAACTATAGAAAGTCATTATGATGTAGAATGTGCATGCTTTGTTGATTCAATTTATGAAAGAAATCACATTTTCTAAAAAGTCGTGTTTTTTAAGAAATCATGTAAACCTTCTAGAAGCTATGATTTTAAAAAACGGGCAGAAGTAAGCTTTTCTTATTTGCGGACGAATGCGCAAACTATAGAAAGTTGTTATTACGTAGAATGTTCACACTTTGTTGATTCCATTTATGAAATAAATCACATTTTCTAAAAATTCGTGTTTTTTAAGAAATCATGTAAACCTTCTAGAAGCTGTCATTTTAAAAAACGGGCGGAAGTAAGCTTTTCTTATTTCCAGACGAATGCGCGAACTATAGAAATTCGTTATTATGTAGAATGCTCATAGTTATTTGATTCCATTTCATAAAGAAATCACATTTTCTAAAAAGACGTGTTTTTTAAGAAATCATGTAAACCTTCTAGAAGATGTCATTTTAAAAAACGGGCGGAAGTAATATTTTTTTATTTCCGGAAGAATGCGCAAACTATAGAAATTCGTTATTACGTAGAATGTTCATACTCTTTTTATTCCATTTATGAAAGAAATCACATTTTCTAAAAACTCGTGTTTTTTAAGAAATCATGTAAACCTTCTAGAAGCTGTGATTTAAAAAAATGGGGGGAAGTAATCTTTTCTTATTTCCGGACGAATGCGCAAACTATAGAAAGTTGTTATTACGTAGAATGTTCATACTTTGTTGATTCCATTTATGAAATAAATCACATTTTCTAAAAACTCGTGTTTTTCAAGAAATCATGTAACCCTTCTGGAAGCTGTGATTTTAAAAATCAATGGGAAGTAAGCTTTTCTTATTTCCGGACGCATTCACAAACTATAGAAACTCGTTATGACGTAGAATGTGCATACTTTGTTGATTCCATTTATGAAAGAAATCACAATTTCTAAAAAGTCTTGTTTTTTAACAAATCATGTAAACCTTCTAGAAGCTGTGATTTTAAAAAACGAGCGGAAGTAAGCTTTTCTTATTTCCGGACGAATGCAAAAACTATAGAAATTCGTTATTACATAGAATGTCCATACTTTATTGATTCCATTTATGAAATAAATCACATTTTCTAAAAACTCGTGTTTTTTAAGAAATCTTGTAAACCTTCTAGAAGCTGTGATTTAAAAAAATGGGGGGAAGTAATCTTTTCTTATTTCCGGACGCATTCGCAAACTATAGAAAGTCGTTATGACGTAGAATGTGCATACTATGTTGATTCCATTTATGAAAGAAATCACATTTTGTAAAAAGTCGTGTTTTTTAAGAAATCATGTAAACGTTCTAGAACCTGTGATTTTAAAAACCGGGCAGAAGTAAGTTTTTCTTATTTCCGGACGAATGCGCAAACTATAGAAAGTCGTTATTACGTAGAATTTTCATACTTTGTTGATTCCACTTATGAAATAAATCACATTTTCTAAAAACTCGTGTTTTTTAAGAAATCTTCTAAACCTTCTAGAAGTTGTGATTTTAAAAAACAGGCAGAAGTAAGCTTTTCTTATTTCTGGATGAATGCGCAAACTATAGAAAGTCGTTATTACGTTCAATGTTCATACTTTGTTGATTCCATTTATGAAATAAATCACATTTTCTAAAAACTCGTGTTTTTTAAGAAATCATGTAAACCTTCTAGAAGCTGTTATTTTAAAAATCGATGGAAAGTAAGCTTTTCTTATTTCCGGACGCATTCGCAAACTATAGAAAGTCGTTATGACATAGAATGTGCATACTTTGTTGATTCCATTTATGAAAAAAATCACATTTTCTAAAAACTCGTGTTTTTTTAGAAATCATGTAAACCTTCTAGAAGATGTGATTTTAAAAAACGGGCGGAAGTAAGCTTTTCTTATTTCCGGACGAATGTACAAACTCTAGAAAGTCGTTATTACGTAGAATTTTCATACTTTGTTGATTCCATTTATGAAATAAATGACATTTTCTAAAAACTCATGTTTTTAAAGAAATCATGTAAACCTTCTAGAAGCTGTGATTTTAAAAAACGGGCGGAAGTAAGCCTTTTTATTTCCAGACGAATGCGCAAACTATAGAAAGTCGTTATTACATAGAATGTCCATACTTTCTTGGTTCCCTTTATGAAAGAAATCACTTTTTCTAAAAACTCGTGTTTTTTAAGAAATCATGTAAACCTTCTAGAAGCTGTGATTTTAAAAAACGGGCGGAAGTAAGCTTTTTTATTTCCGGACGAATGCGCAAACTATAGAAAGTCGTTATTACATAGAATTTCCATACTTTTTTGATTCCATTTATGAAATAAATCACATTTTCTAAAAACTCGTGTTTTTTAAGAAATCATGTAAACCTTCTAGAAGCTGTGATTTAAAAAAATGGGGGGAAGTAATCTTTTCTTATTTCCGGATGCATTCGCAAACTATAGAAAGTCGTTATGTCATTGAATGTGCATACTTTGTTGATTCCATTTATGAAAGAAATCACAATTTCTAAAAACTCGTGTTTTTTAAGAAATCATGTAATCCTTCTAGAAGCTTTGATTTTAAAAAACGGGCGGAAGTAAGCTTTTTTATTTCCGGACGAATGCGCAAACTATAGAAAGTCATTATTACGTAGAATGTTCATACTTTGTTGATTCCATTTTTTAAATAAATCACATTTTCTAAAAAGTCGTGTTTTTTAAGAAATCATGTAAACCTTCTAGAAGCTATGATTTAAAAAAACGGGTTAAGTAATCTTTTCTTATTTCCGGACGAATGCGCAAACTATAGAAATTCGTTATTACATGGAATGTTCATACTTTGTTGATTCCATTTATGAAAGAAATCACATTTTCTAAACACTCGTGTTTTTTAAGAAATCACGTAAACCTTCTAGAAGCTGTGATTTTAAAAAACAGGCAGAAGTAAGCTTTTTTCTTTCTGGACGAATGCGCAAACTATAGAAAGTCGTTATTACGTAAATTTTTCATATTTTGTTGATTCCATTTATGAAATAAATCACATTTTCTAAAAACACGTGTTTTTCAAGAAATCATGTAAACCTTCTAGAAGCTGTGATTTTAAAAATCGATGGGAAGTAAGCTTTTCTTATTTCTGGACACATTCGCAATCTATAGAAAGTCGTTATGACGTAGAATGTGCATACTTTGTTGATTCCATTTATGAAAGAAATCACAATTTTTAAAAGGTCTTTTTTTTTAAGAAATCATGTAAACCTTCTAGAAGCTGTGATTTTAAAAAACGGGCGAAAGTAAGCTTTTCTCATTTCCGGACAAATGCGCAAACTATAGAAAGTCGTTATTACGTAGAATGTTCATACTTTGTTGATTCCATTTATGAAATAAATCAAATTTTCTAAAAACTCATGTTTTTTAAGAAATCATGTAAACCTTCTAAAAGCTGTGATTTAAAAAAGCGGGGGGAAGTAATCTTTTCTTAATTCCGGACGCATTCGCAATCTATAGAAAGTCGTTATGACGTAGAATGTGCATACTTTGTTGATTCCATTTATGAGAGAAATCACATTTTCTAAAAACTCGTGTTTTTTAAGAAATCATGTAGACATTCTAGAAGCTGTGATTTTAAAAAACGGGCGGAAGTAAGCTTTTCTTATTTCCGGACGAATGCGACAACTATAGAAAGTCGTTATTACATAGAATGTTCATACTTTGTTGATTCCATTTATGAAATAAATCACATTTTCTAAAAACTCGTGTTTTTTAAGAAATCATGTAAACCTTCTAGAAGCTGTGATTTTAAAAAACGTGCGGAAGTAAGCTTTTGTTATTTCCGGACGAATGCGCAAACTATCGAAATTCGTTATTACGTAGAATGTTCATAATTTTTTGATTCCATTTCTGAAAGAAATTACATTTTCTAAAAAGTCATGTTTTTTAAACAATCATGTAAACCTTCTAGAAGCCGTGATTTTAAAAAACGGGCGGAAGTAAGCTTTTTTATTTCCGGACGAATGCGCAAACTATAGAAAGTCGTGGTTAGGTAGAAAGTTCATACTTTGTTGATTCCATTTATGAAATAAATCACATTTTCTAAAAATTCATGTTTTTTAAGAAATCATGAAAACCTTCTAGAAGCTGTGATTTAAAAAAATGGGTTGAAGTAATCTTTTCTTATTTCCGGATGCATTCGTAAACTATAGAAAGTCGTTATGACGTAGAATGAACATGAATTTTTGAATCCATTTATGAAATAAATCACATTTTCTAAAAACTCGTGTTTTTTAAGAAATCATGTAAACCTTCTAGAAGCTATGATTTTAAAAAACGGGCGGAAGTAAGCTTTTCTTATTTCCGGACGAATGCAAAAACTATAGAAAGTCGTTATTACGGAGAATGTTCATACTTTGTTGATTCCATTTATGAAACAAATCACAATTTCTAAAAACTGTGTTTTTAAGAAATCATGTAAACCTTCTAGAAGCTGTGATTTAAAAAAACGGGTGGAAGAAATCTTTTCTTATTTCCAGATGCATTCGCAAACTATAGAAAGTCGATATGGCGTAGAATGTGCATACTTTGTTGATTCTATTTATGAGAGAAATCACATTTTCTAAAAACTCATGTTTTTTAAGAAATCATGTAAACCTTCTAGAAGCTGTGATTTTAAAAAACGGGCGGAAGTAATCTTTTCTTATTTCCGGATGAATGCGCAAACTATAGAATGTCATTATTACGTAGAATGTTCATACTTTGTTGATTCCGTTTATGAAATAAATTCCATTTTCTAAAAACTCGTGTTTTTTAAGAAATCATGTAAACCTTCTAGAAGCTGTGATTTTAAAAAACGGGCGGACGTAAGCTTTTCTTATTTCCGGACAAATGCGCAAACTATAGAACTTCGTTATTACGTAGAAAGTTCATACCTTTTTTATTCCATTTCTGAAAGAAATCACATTTTCTAAAAAGTCATGTTTTTTAAGAAATCATGTAAACCTTCTAGAAGCTGTGATTTTAAAAAACGGGCGGAGGTAAGCTTTTCTTATTTCCGGACGAATGCGCGAATTATAGAAAGTCGTTATTACATAGAATGTCCATACTTTCTTGATTCCATTTATGAAATAAATCACATTTTCTAAAAACTCGTGTTTTTTAAGAAATTATGTAAACCTTCTAGAAGCTGTGATTTAGAAAAACGGGGGGAAGTAATCTTTTCTTATTTCCGGACGCATTCGCAAACTATAGAAAGTTGTTATGACATAGAATGTGCATACTTTGTTGATTCCATTTATGAGAGAAATCACATTTTCTAAAAAGTCACGTTTTTTAAGAAATCATGTAATCCTTCTAGAAGCTTTGATTTTAAAAAATGGGCGCAAGTAAGCTTTTTTATTTCCGAAGGAATGCGCAAACTATGGAAAGTCATTATTACGTAGAATGTTCATACTTTGTTGATTCCATTTATGAAATAAATCACATTTTCTAGAAACTCGTGTTTTTTAAGAAATCATGTAAACCTTCTAGAAGCTGTGATTTAAAAAAACGGGGGGAAGTAACCTTTTCTTATATCCGGCTGCATTCGCAAACTATATAAAATCGTTATGACGTTTAATGTGCATACTTTGTTGATTCCATTTATGAAATAAATCACATTTTCTAAAAACTCGTGTTTTTTAAGAAATCATGTAAACCTTCTAGAAGCTGTGATTTTAAAAAACGCGCGGAAGTAAGCTTTTTTATTTCCGGACGAATGCGCAAACTATAGAAAGTCGTTATTACATAGAATGTTCATACTTTGTTGATTCCATTTACGAAATAAATCACATTTTCTAAAAACTAGTGTTTTCCAAGAAATCATGTAAACCTTCTAGAAGCTGTGATTTTAAAAATCGATGGGAAGTAAGCTTTTATTATTTCCGGACGCATTCGCAAACTATCGAAAGTCGTTATGACGTATAATGTGCATACTTTGTTGATTCCATTTATGAAAGAAATCACAATTTCTAAAAAATCGTGTTTTTTAAGAAATCATGTAAACCTTCTAGAAGCTGTGATTTTAAAAAACGGGCGGAGGTAAGCTTTTCTTATTTCCGGACGAATGCGCAAACTATAGAAAGTCGTTATTACATAGAATGTCCATACTTTCTTGATTCCATTTATGAAATAAATCACATTTTCTAAAAACTCGTGTTTTTTAAGAAATCATGTAAACCTTCTAGAGGCTGTGATTTAAAAAAACGGGGGGAAGTAATCTTTTCTTATTTCCGGACGCATTCGCAAACTATAGAAAGTTGTTATGACTTAGAATGTGCATACTTTGTTGATTCCATTTATGAGAGAAATCACATTTTCTAAAAAGTCGTGTTTTTTAAGAAATCATGTAATCCTTCTAGAAGCTTTGATTTTAAAAAATGGGCGCAAGTAAGCTTTTTTATTTCCGAACGAATGCGCAAACTATGGAAAGTCATTATTATGTAGAATGTTCATACTTTGTTGATTCCATTTATGAAATAAATCACATTTTCTAGAAACTCGTGTTTTTTAAGAAATCATGTAAACCTTCTAGAAGCTGTGATTTAAAAAAACAGGGGGAAGTAATCTTTTCTTATTTCCGGACGAATGCGCAAACTATAGAAAGTCGTTATTACGTAGAATGTTCATAATTTGTTGATTCCATTTATGAAATAAATCACATTTTCTAAAAACTCGCGTTTTTTAAGAAATCATGTAAACCTTTTAGAAGCTGTGATTTTAAAAAACAGGCGGAAGTAAGCTTTTTTATTTCCGTACAAATGCGCAAACTATAGAAAGTCATTATTACATAGAATGTTCATACTTTGTTGATTCCATTTATGATATAAATCACATTTTCTAAAAACTTGTGTTTTTTAAGAAATCATGTAAACCTTCTAGAAGCTGTGATTTTAAAAAACGGGCAGAAGTAAGCTTTTTTATTTCCGTGCGAATGCGCAAACTATAGAAAGTCATTATTACATAGAATGTTGATACTTTGTTGATTCCATTTATGAAATAAATCAAATTTTCTAAAAACTCGTGTTTTTCAAGAAATCATGTAAACCTTCTAGAAGCTGTGATTTTAAAAATCGATGGGAAGTAAGCTTTTCTTATTTCCGGACGCATTCGCAAACTATAGAAAGTCGTTATGACGTAAAATGTGCATACTTTATTGATTCCATTTATGAAAGAAATAACATTTTCTAAAAAGTCGTGTTTTTTAAGAAATCATGTAAACCTTCTAGAAGCTGCGATTTTAAAAAACGGGTGGAAGTAAACTTTTCTTATTTCCGGACGAATCCGCAAACTATAGAAAGTCGTTATTACGTAGAATGTTCATACTTTGCTGATTCCATTTATGAAATAAATCACATTTTCTAAAAACTCGTGTTTTTTAAGAAATCATGTAAACCTTTTAGAAGTTGTGATTTTAAAAAACAGGCGGAAGTAAGCTTTTCTTATCTCCAGACGAATGCGCAAACTATAGAAATTCGTTATTAAGTAGAATGTTCATACTTTTTTTATTCCATTTCTGAAAGAAATCACATTTTCTAAAATGTCATTTTTTTTAACAAATCATGTAAACCTTTTGGAAGATGTGATTTTAAAAAATGGGTGGAAGTAAGCTTTTTTATTTCCAGACGAATGCGCAAACTATAGAAAGTCATTGTTAGGTAGACTGTTCATACTTTGTTGATTCCATTTATGAAAGAAATCACATTTTCTAAAAACTCGTGTTTTTTAAGAAATCATCTAAACCTTCTAGAAGCTGTGATTTAAAAAAATGGGGGGAAGTAATCTTTTCTTATTTCCGGATGCATTCGCAAACTATAGAAAATCGTTATGACGTTGAAGGTGAATACTTTGTTGATTCCATTTATGAAAGAAATCACAATTTCTAAAAAATCGTGATTTTTAAGAAATCATGTAATCCTTCTAGAAGCTTTGATTTTAAAAAACGG
Organism: Larix kaempferi; assembly: GCA_027924585.1. Taxonomy (NCBI): domain Eukaryota; kingdom Viridiplantae; phylum Streptophyta; class Pinopsida; order Pinales; family Pinaceae; genus Larix; species Larix kaempferi. The sequence continues at coordinate 4,969,871 of BSBM01001417.1, read as the reverse complement.
ACGCAAGTAAGCTTTTTTATTTCTGAACGAATTCGCAAACTATAGAAAGTCATTATTACATAGAATGTTCATACTTTGTTGATTCCATTTATGAAATAAATCACATTTTCTAGAAACTCGTGTTTTTTAAGAAATCATGTAAACCTTCTAGAAGCTGTGATTTTAAAAATCGATGGGAAGTAAGCTTTTCTTATTTCCGGACGCATTCGCAAACTATACAAAGTCGTTATGACGTAGAATGTGCATATTTTGTTGATTCCATTTATTTGAGAAATCACATTTTCTAAAAAGTCATGTTTTTTAAGAAATCATGTAATCCTTCTAGAAGCTTTGATTTTAAAAAACGGGCGCAAGTAAGCTTTTTTATTTCCGGACGAATGCGCAAACTATAGAAAGTCGTTATTACGTAGAATGTTCATACTTTGTTGATTCCATTTATGAAATAAATCACATTTTCTAAAAACTTGTGTTTTTTAAGAAATCATGTAAAAATTCTAGAAGTTGTGATTTTAAAAAACGGGCGGAAGTAAGCTTTTTTATTTCCAGACGAATGCGCAAACTATAGAAAGTCGTTATTACATAGAATGTTCATACTTTGTTGATTCCATTTATGAAATAAATCACATTTTCTAAAAACTCGTGTTTTTCAAGAAATCATGTAAACCTTCTAGAAGCTGTGATTTTAAAAATCGATGTGAAGTAAGCTTTTCTTATTTCCGGACGCATTCGCAAACTATAGAAAGTCGTTATGACGTAGAATGTGCATACTTTGTTGATTCCAATTATGAGAGAAATCACAATTTCTAAAAAGTCGTGTTTTTTAAGAAATCATGTAAACCTTCTAGAAGCTTTGATTTTAAAAAACGGGCGGAAGTAAGCTTTTCTTATTTACGGACGAATGCGTAAACTATAGAAAGTCGATATTACATAGAATGTCCATACTTTCTTGATTCCATTTATGAAATAAATCACATTTTCTAAAAACACGTGTTTTTTAAGAAATCATGTAAACCTTCTAGAAGCTGTGATTTAAAAAAGCGAGGGGAAGTAATCTTTTCTTATTTCCGGATGCATTCGCAAGCTATAGAAAGTCGTTATGACGTAGAATGTGCATACTTTGTTGATTCCATTTATGAGAGAAATTGTAGTGCCCCTAGACTACTATAGACATTGAGGGCACCTGCTGAGTCACCTGACTGTTTGAAACATTAATAAAATAAGCCTATGATTTTATTTTGACTATATTTATGATTACGATTAATTGATATATATGCATTTGGGTAGTTATTGTGAATGGACAATTTCAGGTTGTTTAACGATTAAACTTTGATATGAAAACTATACATATGAATGATGCTTAACGACTAGCTGTGCAATTGATTATGTCATTAGACAAATGAGTAATGATTAAGTAAATTATAGATGCTTAATGAAGCAACAGATTTATAAACCAAATTGTGATTATTGAGGACAGTGCTACTAATTTACGTTTGTGAGAAATGTGTGTAGCGACAGGTGAAATGGTTCACCAACGGACACACAAAGGAATATGAAGGGTCGTAGAGTACGAGTAAATCACACACAGAGAGAGCGACGACGATGTCGACTTCCGACGGAATACCACACTTGAGCAGATAAGCACTAATCCGCTTGCTCAAGAGGAAAGCGTGAGGGCGTACGCGGTGGGCCACGGTGGAGCTGGTCACGTACGAGTTGAGGGGCGCGCAGTGAGAACGGACTCACTCCTCTGCGCCATTAGTCCCTAGATAGCATGTAGACGGAGGATGGATGGTAACGATTCCTAAAATCCCTACAAGAGTTCCCGCATGTCAAAACGGAAAGATGGTGGCAGAAGAGCCCAACGATGTGGTACCCTGTCGAGAACGAAAAGAATGGACGCAAGGACCCAACGAGGTGGTACCATGCCAAGGAATGGAAACCATGGATGATTGGACCCGACGAAGTGGTGCCATGTCAGGGGATTAAAAAATTAAGGAACCAGGAGCCCAACGACGCGGCACCATGATCCTAGTGAGTTTGATTGTTAAATTAAACTGCATAAAAACTTAGGAGAATAACCCTAGATTATTACTTAGCAAATGCATAACAATAGCTTAGACATTTGCACATGAATATTTATTTTGTTGAGAATTTAAAATAATAGAAATTATTATTTAGGAGCAAAATAGATTAGACACCTAGTCAACTAAAAGCTAGGAGTTGATTAAAATATCTGGGGGACAAACTAGAGCAAACTTAGGGATGTAGGTGCACTTCCCAGAGAAACTGACACTTGGATGGGTGAGTGTTTTAATTAAATAAATAATTAAAAATATTTATTTATGCATGAAGCGACACGTGTCGCAGGAGATTTCCCTTTATAAGGAAGGCTTAAGGAATGGGTAAGGGGCCCATAATTTGGATGATTGTCGTAATTTTCGAATGCCTCAAAGACTTGCTGCTATCTAAGGGTTTGGCTTAGAAATCCTGGTGGGAAGGGAAGCCCAAGCTGAATTTCTGAAATACTTGTGTGAGCTCTACGACCCAAAGCTCGGGGGAGGCCATGCAACTGAAAGCATGAGCCTATGGTTGGGTGGCGAAGCTAACGGTTGCTTCGCCTATGGTTAAACGAGCTTTGCTGGAGGGATCCTACGGAAGACGAAGGCGACAATGGACCAACCGGATCGGGTTGATAGGTTAAAGTTTTGCTTATTTTGGTTAAGTTATTCACGCTTTTTATTTTATTTTTCCAATAACTATGATGGCTAATTTGTTTGTATGAAGTTTTTAAAGTTTCAGGTTCAGTTCAAGGGGACCCTAAAGGAGGGGTTACTACATTTGGTATCAGAGCTGGTCGAGCCTTGAGGGTGAACGATGGCGGGATTGGGGTTGCGATCTTTGTGGATTTACACCATCGAGCGGAGCTACAGGTTCGTAACCGCTAAAATATTTTTATATATATTTCTGTTTGATTTTATGATATGGATTTGGATTTCATGTACTCGCTGTATATTCAAGATTCGATATACAGTTTCTGTTACTGTTTTTTTTTTAAAGAAAATGAGAATGTTAAGGAGAAACTACTCCTACAGGTTCGCAATTGTTGGAATATTTCATATATACATTTCTGTTTTATTTTATTCGAGATTCCGTATACAATTCCAGTTACTGTATTGTTTAAAAAAAAGGAAAAAGAAAATGAGAATGTTAAGGTATGATTTAAGTTAGGTTTTATGTACAAAAGTGGCTATATGGCAGTTCGCATCTGTTGGGTTTTCCTTTTTTTATCATGTCTAATCTGATGAATGAACTTATAGCTCTGCTGGGGATTTCTGAGAATGAATCAATTGTTGTGATGGATCTTATTTCTTTTTTTTTATTACTTCTTTTTCCAGGTATGAAACCCACGATTTATAATTTTAACTGAACTCTGTGTTCATTCTGGAATTTGATTAGACGCTTCCATGCCCAGTAACTATTGGTACCAATCTCATACCCTACAAAAGTCTTTATGGATTTTTTTTTTTTCTTGGCTTTTCTTTCAACTCAAAATCGAACAGGTCTCTCTCTCCAAAGTTATGTACAAATGATTCTTGAATTTTAAAATTATGGTTCGACAAATTTAGCACAGATCGATCTTTTTTTCTTTTCTGTATATGAATAATTCTTCTGCGTTGGTTAAAACATCATTGGGCTCGGGTTGATGTGGATCTCGACCCTTAGAATAGTGCACAGGAATATGTTCCAAATTTGGGTAATACTGACATTACAGATCATATCAACCTCTCCTTCTTTAAGTATATAATATTTCCGCTCCACTAATCTCCATCGGAATCGAATCCATCTGAGTCCTAAGGTCCTATAACTTAAGATCTATAATTTCTTGTCTTGGCTAAATGCTGCTTCTAAGCTAAGGTTGTGTGGATCGTATTCTTCAGATTTGTTTAAAGGGTATATCTCTATACTGCTCTGGCTAACGCCTATACTCCCAGATCGTGTAAATTTCCATCAAACATGCCTTGCATTAGAACAATGATATTCGCAGCTGGATAATATCTTTGGTTAAAATCAAGGATCTTCAACTTGGACCCATTACAAAACAATCTACTAATCTCTGTGGAAGTTTAATTTAAAGTCTTGTATCCACCAAGTCCCTGTATATTGAACCTTTGCATTCGACCTATGGTTTACCAATCATAAATTCTTTATTAACCACCCGCGTTGAGAAAAACGCCTAGGAATTTTGTGATTGATCTCAGTATTTGCATTATATTCTCAGCACTCATTTTCTTTAAAGAAAACGCAGATCAGATTGATCTTGGCATTTGATTGTAACCCCAGTACTCTTTTTCTTTTAAAACACATATCCGATCGATCTCAGTATCTGTATTGTATTTTGAACACTATTTTTCTTTAAAAACACAGATCAGATTGATCTCGGGGTTTGATTGTAATTCCGGTACTCTATTTTTACTCGAACCCCTTTAGCTTTCCCATAAGTTTTGATATCATCCAATCCAACAACTAATCCGATGCTCAACGCTTCTATGTTCTCGAACTTGTGTAACCTTGAGACTTGTCCTTTTGGCCAAACGACCTTACTGGAATCGTTTTTTCTGGAAACCACCTTTGTAATTTAGGTTATGCTTTATCTTTGGGATCTTCGTTTTCGATTTTTTGTTTTTTTTAAACTCTTAAGACCTCTGTGAGGGTTGAGTCTGACACTGGATTTAATCTTTCTTGAGTAGCGTAAACCATTCTTTTGCTTTGGGAATTTTACCCTAGGTAATTCGAGCTTGTTTCCCTTATCCTCTCCGTGATTAACCTTTTTCTTTTATGTCCAGATCGGAATTGGATCTCAAATATCTCCCTCATTGTTTTTACTCTGTTGTAAAATTCGGTAACCTCCGAATCACGTGAACTCTGTCCATTAGAATTTATTTTACTGTGGTAAACAAAACCAGTATTACACTGTCGAGACTCGGATTCTTAACCTTGAAATTATTTAACTCTGTCCAAACACTGCAACTTTATATTTCCGTGGTAGGTATTAATTCTTTATCACTGATCAAACGCCTTGATCTCTTTTTGTATCAACGTATGGGTAATATCTAGTGTCGATGTAAGGGCTAGACCCTACCATCGTTTTTATACTTTAAATATTTGGTTGGCCGACGTCTTTATGACCAGATTTTGGACGGTTTCGTTTATGCTTGCAGTTTGAATACCCTTAATTGACACAGAGACCTTCGTATAAATGTTGCGACCTTCGTATAAATGTTGTGATGATCTCAGACCCGTTCCTTAACAAATCATTGTGTCGAGTTTTAGTTTATTCGACTGAAGCCCTCAGCTTATACCTTAGCCGTGTAAACCTAAGTTTATGCCATCGGAAACCTTGCTTGATGCCTGTCTAGCTGACCTCTGTCCCACTCTCCTAACTCCTTGACTCTGTTGGTAACATTAAATCTAAACAATATGTAAACCTAAAACCCTGAGTGCCGTTGGATTGGCCCCCCAGTCCTTAGCTCATCACGCCGTCGCTCAACCTGGAGTGAGCACCGAATTTGTTGGAACTTTGTCTACCATAAGTTGTGAAATGAGTATTCTTAGGATCACAACCGTGATACCCTCTCTTCCATGCGATAATCGTGGAAGATGGTGATCTCCGTAACAAGTTCGTGTCACTGGAAGCTTCTACAGTTACGCTTCGTAGTTTACACCGAGCAGATAGTGGATGCAAGCTGATATGAGACTCTTCATGCCGAGCATCGATTTTAGCTAGTCGCTGTTAGTCTTTTTGCACACATGTTCGTCTTTTGCACACCTAGATTTCTAAATAAGGAAATGCTATGACTTGGAATGACTAAAGGACATATGCCTCATGCTGAAAGTAATTGCGGTTGAGATATATAATTCATGTTATAATTGTATACTTAATTTTAAATTGAGATTAAAATTTGAATGATGCATATATTTATGGTTTATATTTATATGAAGTAATAATTATATTATATTGCAATTAATCTGATAGATATTTATAATGATGAGTTACATACATATAGCTCAAATAGTATACCTTGTTTTTTATTGAAGGAAAGATATATATACTTCCTTACTACAATATATATGACTCAATGTCTTATATCTCTCATAATCGACACATATTTAAAAGATATATGCACTAATGGTTTGAGAACATGGTCACTTTTCTATTGATTTAAATTCAAAATTTACACATATAAATTGTTATACATATCGTTGAATTGTCACGAACAGTCCAATCAGTTGTATAATTAGATCGGAGGCAGGAGGAATTGGATGGAATGTATAGTTTAAGGTTTAAAGTCATGCCTCGATCCATCTCTTGGACTTCTCCTTAAATGAATTTCGATTTCGTAGATATTAGAAGTCATCATATAAATATACCTAAAGAATATATCTAGATGAGTCCGTAATTTATACAACTTTGAATTATGAAAATAAATTAAATTATTTAGTGTTTATAAAAATTAATTATGGTGATTATTTGATGGAATTAGGGAAATTTTAGATATACCTTATCGATTATACAATCATGCTTTTATTAGGAAAGAGAAAGTAATTATGCATCCCTATTTATAACAAAATTATAATGATACTTGAGTTATGGGAATAAAGAAATATATCTATTTTACCAAATATACAATTGTACTTTGAATTAGGAAAGAAAAAGAAAAGGGTTAAGCATTAGTTGATAATGGTGCTTTTGTTATAGGAAAAAATGTGAATATATTTAATCAATTAGATATTCATGCATGAAATATGAAAAGAAAAGGGGTTATGCATTGGTTGATAATGGTATTTTTATTATAGGGAGAATGTAAATATATTTGATCAATTGGATATTCATGCTTGAAATATGAAAAGAAAAGATGATGTACTTTTGGATGGTAGGAACAAAAGAAAGGATAATGTACTGTTGTATTTTATATTTCGTTTAGGAAATGGTATAAAATAAAAGACAAGATTAGATACTTTTGTATTTCACTTAGGAATTGGATGAAAAGCCTAAGCATTGTTTATATTTCATAAAAAAAAAAAAATTACGGGATAAGATGAATTAGATGAAAAAGTAAGTATTGTTCATGTTTCACACTTCACTAGGATATGGCAGGATTGTAAAAGTTACGATATATTCATACACCCTGTCGATAGTGGTGCAATGCTATATATTTGTAATTCACACTATTAGTGGAATTGCGGCCCTTAAGAAATAAAACTCTATGGTGGGATTGGAATGATAGGGATGGATAAGATGCAGACTAGAACGTAGAAATGACAAATTGCACCCCTAAGATTAATGGGTAAGAGTTACTTATTTAAGTTATAATTCAACTATGATAGAAGTTTAGAAAATCAGGGTTGAGTCAAGACCTTCATATATGTAGATATAAATGCCGACTTTTCAAGAATTTTTGAAGAATTGAAAGATTGAAGACTCTTTCTTGCTGAAACTTCCAATTGAGTATCGAAAGAGTAAAACAATGACAACTTTTGTAAAATAAAGTATTGAAACGATGAGCTAAACGCAATAATATTAACCTCTTCAGATGACGAAACAATTATGAAAAGACGACTAGACCTTAAGACAAGACTCGATGAGACTATATAGACACATAAGATGAAACTTGGAAAGCCCATCGAAATGGAGATCAAATGAAGATGATTTTAGTAAAATGATGTATGGAGATGATCAACACAATGAACTGAACACAATGCAACTGGTAGATAATTTGCACATCGTAAACCTTCATACACGGCTGGGAGGTATGGAAATCCTAGTTGGGCTTCACAATTATTGGATGTATTATCGGATTGATATTATACAAAATTACGATTGAATTCCTAAGGATGTGTTGGAACCATAATAGATGATCTAGAAAACTAATGATTAGAACCACTAGTGTTTATGACCATGATTGTTTGAGAAAAATAGAAGAGAATGAAAAGAAGATGAGAATGGTAAATTAAAAGGTAAAGCCTAGCATTGAAATTACGAGAACAACAAAAATTAACTTCGGGACGAAGTTCTATTTATGAGGGGGTGTATGTAATGCCCCTAGAATGACTGTGGACCTTAAGGGCACCTGTCGAGTGACCCGGATGAACAACTTCGATATAATGGTCTCTTGAGCCTTGTTATGTCTTAAATGATTGAGGAAAACCTGAAGATGGGAATGGCGACAATAATTGATAAATGAATTAAAGAATTAAATTATATGTGTGGAGTGGTATAATTGATTGGTTAGTTCTTGCTTAATGATTAGCCTGGATTGATCAAGTCAAAGTGCAGTAGGACAGTTACAGTCCTAGCTTTGCAACTTGGGAGGACGCAATTGAGATGCGTCATAGCTTTCCATTTTTATTCTGAACTTCGGGACAAAGTTCTAAATAAGTAGGGGTGTATGTAGTGCCCCTAGACTACTATAGACATTGAGGGCACCTGCTGAGTCACCTGACTGTTTGAAACATTAATAAAATAAGCCTATGATTTTATTTTGACTATATTTATGATTACGATTGATTGATATATATGCATTTGGGTAGTTATTGTGAATGGACAATTTCATGTTGTTTAACGATTAAACTTTGATATGAAAACTGTACATATGAATGATGCTTAACGACTAGCTGTGAAATTGATTATGTCATTAGACAAATGAGTAATGATTAAGTAAATTATAGATGCTTAATGAAGCAACAGATTTATAAACCAAATTGTGATTATTGAGGACAGTGCTACTAATTTACGTTTGTGAGAAATGTGTGTAGCGACAGGTGAAATGGTTCACCAACGGACACACAAAGGAATATGAAGGGTCGTAGAGTACGAGTAAATCACACACGGGGAGAGCGACGACGATGTCGACTTCCGACGGAATACCACGCTTGAGCAGATAAGCACTGATCCGCTTGCTCAAGAGGAAAGCGTGAGGTCGTACGAGGTGGGCCATGACGGAGCTGGTCACGTACGAGTTGAGGGGCGCGCAGTGAGAACGGACTCACTCCTCAGTGCCATTAGTCCCTATATAGCATGTAGACAGAGGATGGATAGTAACGATTCCTAAAATCCCTACAAGAGTTCCCGCAAGTCAAAACGGAAAGATGGTGGCAGAAGGGCCCAACGATGTGGTACCCTGTCGAGAACGAAAAGAATGGACGCAAGGACCCAACGAGGTGGTACCATGCCAAGGAATGGAAACCATAGATGATTGGACCCGACGGAGTGGTGTCATGTCAGGGGATTAAAAAATTAAGGAACCAGGAGCCCAACGACGCGGCACCATGATCCTAGTGAGTTTGATTGTTAAATTAAACTGCATAAAAAATTAGGAGAATAACCCTAGATTATTTCTTAGCAAATTCATAACAATAGCTTAGACATTTGCACATGAATAGTTATTTTGTTGAGCATTTAAAATAATAGAAATTATTATTTAGGAGCAAAATAGATTAGACACCTAGTCAACTAAAAGCTAGGAGTTGATTAAAATATCTGGGGGACAAACTAGAGCAAACTTAGGGATGTAGGTGCACTTCCCAGAGAAACTGACACTTGGATGGGTGAGTGTTTTAATTAAATAAATAATTAAAAATATTTATTTATGCATGAAGCGACATGTGTCGCAGGAGATTTCCCTTTATAAGGAAGGCTTAAGGAATGGGTAAGGGGCCCATAATTTGGAAGATTGTCGTAATTTTCGAATGCCTCAAAGACTTGCTGCTATCTAAGGGTTTGGCTTAGAAATCCTGGTGGGAAGGGAAGCCCAAGCTGAATTTCTGAAATACTTGTGTGAGCTCTACGACCCAAAGCTCGGGGGAGGCCATGCGACTGAAAGCATGAGCCTATGGTTGGGTGGCGAAGCTAACGGTTGCTTCGCCTATGGTTAAACGAGCTTTGCTGGAGGGATCCTACAGAAGACGAAGGCGACAATGGACCAACTGGATCGGGTTGACAGGTTAAAGTTTTGCTTATTTTAATTAAGTTATTCACGCTTTTTATTTTATTTTTCCAATAACTATGATGGCTAATTTGTTTGTATGAAGTTTTTAAAGTTTCAGGTTCAGTTCAAGGGGACCCTAAAGGAGGGGTACTACAGAAATCACATTTTCTAAAAAGTCATTATTTTTAAGAAATCATGTAATCCTTCTAGAAGCTTTGATTTTAAAAAACAGGCGCAAGTAAGCTTTTTTATTTCCGAACGAATGCGCAAACTATAGAAAGTCATTATTACGTAGAATGTTCATACTTTGTTGATTCCATTTATGAAATAAATCAGATTTTCTAAAAACTCATGTTTTTTAAGAAATCATGTAAACCTTCTAGAAGCCGTGATTTAAAAAAATGGGGGGAAGTAATCTTTTCTTATTTCCGGACGAATACACAAACTATAGAAAGTCGTTATTACGTAGAATGTTCATACTTTGTTGATTCCATTTATGAGAAAAATCACATTTTATAAAAACTCGTGTTTTTTAAGAAATCATGTAAACCTTCTAGAAGCCGTGATTTTAAAAAACGGGCGGAAGTAAGCTTTTTTATTTCCGGACGAATGCGCAAACTATAGAAAGTCATTGTTACATAGAATGTTCATACTTTGTTGATTCCGTTTATGAAATAAATCACATTTTCTAAGAACTCACGTTTTTCAAGAAATCATGTAAACCTTCTAGAAGCTGTGATTTCAAAAAACGATGAGAAGTAAGCTTTTCTTATTTCCGGACGAATGCGCAAACTATAGAAAGTCGTTATTACGTAGAATGTTCATACTTTGTTGATTCCATTTATGAAATAAATCACATTTTCTAGAAACTCGTGTTTTTTAAGAAATCATGTAAACCTTCTAGAAGCTGTGATTTAAAAAAACGGGGGGAAGTAACTTTTTCTTATTTCCGGCTGCATTCGCAAACTATAGAAAATCGTTATGACGTTGAATGTGCATACTTTGTTGATTCCATTTATGAAATAAATCACATTTTCTAAAAACTCGTGTTTTTTAAGAAATCATGTAAACCTTTTAGAAGCTGTGATTTTAAAAAACGCGCGGAAGTAAGCTTTTTTATTTCCGGACGAATGCGCAAACTATAGAAAGTCGTTATTACATAGAATGTTCATACTTTGTTGATTCCATTTACGAAATAAATCACATTTTCTAAAAACTAGTGTTTTTCAAGAAATCATGTAAACCTTCTAGAAGCTGTGATTTTAAAAATCGATGGGAAGTAAGCTTTTCTTATTTCCGGACGCATTCGCAAACTATCGAAAGTCAATATGACGTAGAATGTGCATACTTTGTTGATTCCATTTATGAAAGAAATCACAATTTCTAAAAAGTCATGTTTTTTAAGAAATCATGTAAACCTTCTAGAAGCTGTGATTTTAAAAAACGGGCAGAGGTAAGCTTTTCTTATTTCCGGACGAATGCGCAAACTATAAAAAGTCGTTATTACATAGAATGTCCATACTTTCTTGATTCCATTTATGAAATAAATCACATTTTCTAAAAACTCGTGTTTTTTAAGAAATCATGTAAACCTTCTAGAAGCTGTGATTTAAAAAAACGGGGGGAAGTAATCTTTTCTTATTTCCGGATGCATTCGCAAACTATAGAAAGTTGTTATGACTTAGAATGTGCATACTTTGTTGATTCCATTTATGAGAGAAATAACATTTTCTCAAAAGTCGTGTTTTTTAAGAAATCATGTAATCCTTCTAGAAGCTTTGATTTAAAAAAACGGGCGCAAGTAAGCTTTTTTATTTCTGAACGAATGCGCAAACTATGGAAAGTCATTATTACGTAGAATGTTCATACTTTGTTGATTCCATTTATGAAATAAATCACATTTTCTAGAAACTCGTGTTTTTTAAGAAATCATGTAAATCTTCTAGAAGCTGTGATTTAAAAAAACGGGGGGAAGTAATCTTTTCTTATTTCCGGACGAATGCGCAAACTATGGAAAGTCATTATTACGTAGAATGTTCATACTTTGTTGATTCCATTTATGAAATAAATCACATTTTCTAGAAACTCGTGTTTTTTAAGAAATCATGTAAATCTTCTAGAAGCTGTGATTTAAAAAAACGGGGGGAAGTAATCTTTTCTTATTTCTGGACGAATGCGCAAACTATAGAAAGTCGTTATTACGTAGTATGTTCATAATTTCTTGATTCCGTTTATGAAATAAATCACATTTTCTAAAAACTCGCATTTTTTAAGAAATCATGTAAACCTTCTAGAAGCTGTGATTTTAAAAAACGGGCGGAAGTAAGCTTTTTTATTTCCGTACGAATGCGCAAACTATAGAAAGTCATTATTACATAGAATGTTCATACTTTGTTGATTCCATTTATGAAATAAATCACATTTTCTAAAAACTTGTGTTTTTTAAGAAATCATGTAAACCTTCTAGAAGCTGTGATTTAAAAAAACGGGGGGAAGTAATCTTTTCTTATTTCCGGACGAATGCGCAAACTATAGAAAGTCGTTATTACGTAGAATGTTCATACTTTGTTGATTCCATTTATGAAATAAATCACATTTTCTAAAAACTCGCGTTTTTTAAGAAATCATGTAAACCTTCTAGAAGCTGTGATTTTAAAAAACGGGCAGAAGTAAGCTTTTTTATTTCCGTGCGAATGCGCAAACTATAGAAAGTCATTATTACATAGAATGTTGATACTTTGTTGATTCCATTTATGAAATAAATCACATTTTCTAAAAAATCGTGTTTTTCAAGAAATCATGTAAACCTTCTAGAAGCTGTGATTTTAAAAATCGATGGGAGGTAAGCTTTTCTTATTTCCGGACGCATTAGCAAACTATAGAAAGTCGTTAGGACGTAAAATGTGCATACTTTGATCATTCCATTTATGAAAGAAATCACATTTTCTAAAAAGTCGTGTTTTTTATGAAATCATGTAAACCTTCTAAAAGCTGCGATTTTAAAAAACAGGTGGAAGTAAGCTTTTCTTATTTCCGGACGAATCCGCAAACTATAGAAAGTCGTTATTACGTAGAATGTTCATACTTTGCTGATTCCATTTATGAAATAAATCACATTTTCTAAAAACTCGTGTTTTTTAAGAAATCATGTAAACCTTTTAGAAGTTGTGATTTAAAAAAACGGGTGGAAGTAAGCTTTTCTTATCTCCGGACGAATGCGCAAACTATAGAAATTCGTTATTAAGTAGAATGTTCATACTTTTTTTATTCCATTTCTGAAAGAAATCACATTTTCTAAAAAGTCATTTTTTTTAACAAATCATGTAAACCTTCTAGAAGCTGTGATTTTAAAAAATGGGTGGAAGTAAGCTTTTTTATTTCCAGACGAATGCGCAAATTATAGAAAGTCGTTGTTAGGTAGACTGTTCATACTTTGTTGATTCCATTTATGAAAGAAACCACATTTTCTAAAAACTCGTGTTTTTTAAGAAATCATCTAAACCTTCTAGAAGCTGTGATTTAAAAAAATGGGGGGAAGTAATCTTTTCTTATTTCCGGATGCATTCGCAAACTATAGAAAAACGTTATGACGTTGAAGGTGCATACTTTGTTGATTCCATTTATGAAAGAAATCACAATTTCTAAAAAATCGTGATTTTTAAGAAATCATGTAATCCTTCTAGAAGCTTTGATTTTAAAAAACGGACGCAAGTAACCTTTTTTATTTCCGAATGAATTCGCAAACTATAGAAAGTCATTATTACATAGAATGTTCATACTTTGTTTATTCCATTTATGAAATAAATGACATTTTCTAAAAACTCGTGTTTTTAAAGAAATCATGTAAACCTTCTAGAAGCTGTGATTTTAAAAATCGATGGGAAGTAAGCTTTTCTTATTTCCGGACGCATTCGCAAACTATAGAAAGTCGTTATGACGTAGAATGTGCATACTTTGTTGATTCCATTTATGAGAGAAATCACATTTTCTAAAAAGTCATGTTTTTTAAGAAATCATGTAATCCTTCTAGAAGCTTTGATTTTAAAAAACGGGCGCAAGTAAGCTTTTTTATTTCCGGACGAATGCGCAAACTATAGAAATTCGTTATTACGTATAATGTGCATACTTTGTTGATTCCATTTATGAAATAAATCACATTTTCTAAAAACTCGTGTTTTTTAAGAAATCATGTAAAAATTCTAGAAGCTGTGATTTTAAAAAACGGGCGGAAGTAAGCTTTTTTATTTCCGGAAGAATGCGCAAACTATAGAAAGTCGTTATTACATAGAATGTTCATACTTTGTTGATTCCATTTATGAAATAAATCACATTTTCTAAAAACTCGTGTTTTTCAAGAAATCATGTAAACCTTCTAGAAGCTGTGATTTTAAAAATCGATGTGAAGTAAGCTTTTCTTATTTCCGGACGCATTCGCAAACTATAGAAAGTCGTTATGACGTAGAATGTGCATACTTTGTTGATTCCAATTATGAGAGAAATCACAATTTCTAAAAAGTCGTGTTTTTTAAGAAATCATGTAAACCTTCTAGAAGCTTTGATTTTAAAAAACGGGCAGAAGTAAGCTTTTCTTATTTCCGGACGAATGCGTAAACTATAGAAAGTCGATATTACATAGAATGTCCATACTTTATTGATTCCATTTATGAAATAAATCACATTTTCTAAAGACACGTGTTTTTTAAGAAATCATGTAAACCTTCTAGAAGCTGTGATTTAAAAAAACGAGGGGAAGTAATCTTTTCTTATTTCCGGATGCATTCGCAAGCTATAGAAAGTCGTTATGACGTAGAATGTGCATACTTTGTTGATTCCATTTATGAGAGAAATCACATTTTCTAAAAAGTCGTGTTTTTTAAGAAATCATGTAATCCTTCTAGAAGCTTTGATTTTAAAAAACGGGCGCAAGTAAGCTTTTTTATTTCCGAACGAATGCACAAACTATAGAAAGTCATTATTACGTAGAATGTTCATACTTTGTTGATTCCATTTATGAAATAAATCAGATTTTCTAAAAACTCATGTTTTTTAAGAAATCATGTAAACCTTCTAGAAGCCGTGATTTAAAAAAATGGGGGGAAGTAATCTTTTCTTATTTCCGGACGAATACGCAAACTATAGAAAGTCGTTATTACGTAGAATGTTCATACTTTGTTGAATCCATTTATGAAATAAATCACATTTTCTAAAAACTTGTGTTTTTTAAGAAATCATGTAAACCTTCTAGAAGCCGTGATTTTAAAAAACGGGCGGAAGTAAGCTTTTTTATTTCCGGACGAATGTGCAAACTATAGAAAGTCATTGTTACATAGAATGTTCATACTTTGTTGATTCCGTTTATGAAATAAATCGCATTTTCTAAAAAGTCGTGTTTTTTAAGAAATCACGTAAACCTTCTAGAAGCTGTGATTTAAAAAAACGGGGGGAAGTAATCTTTTCTTATTTCCAAACGCATTCGCAAACTATAGAAAGTAATTATGAGGTAGAATGTGCATACTTTGTTGATTCCATTTATGAAATAAATAACATTTTCTAAAAACTCGTGTTTTTTAAGAAATCATGTAAACCTTCTAGAAGCTGTGATTTTAAAAAACGGGCGGAAGTAAGCTTTTTATTTCCGGACGAATGCGCAAACTATAGAATGTCGTTGTTAGGTAGAATGTTCATACTTTGTTGATTCCATTTATGAAATAAATCACATTTTCTAAAAACTCGTGTTTTTTAAGAACTCATGTAAACCTTCTAGAAGCTCTGATTTAAAAGAATGGGGGGAAGTAATCTTTTCTTATTTCCAGACGAATGCGCAAACTATCGAAAGTCGTTATTATGAAGAATGTTCATACTTTGTTGATTCCATTTATGAAATAAATCACATTTTCTAAAAACTCCTGTTTCTTAAGAAATCATGTAAACCTTCTAGAAGCTGTGATTTTAAAAAATGGGCGGAAGTAAGGTTTTTTATTTCCGGACGAATATGCAAACTATAGAAAGTCGTTATTACGTATAATTTTTATACTTTGTTGATCCCATTTATGAAATAAATCACATTTTCCAAAAATTCGTGTTTTTCAAGAAATCATGTAAACCTTCTAGAAGCTGTGATTTTAAAAAATCGATGGGAACTAAGCTTTTCTTATTTCCGGATGCATTCGCAAACTATAGAAAGTCGTTATGACGTAGAATGTGCATACTTTGTTGATTCCATTTATGTCATAAATCACAATTTCTAAAAAGTCGTGTTTTTTAAGAAATCATGTAAACCTTCTAGAAGCTGTGATTTTAAAAAACGGGCGGAAGTAAGCTTTTCTTATTTCTGGATGAATATGCAAACTATAGAAAGTTGTTATTACGTAGAATGTTCATACTTTGTTGATTCCATTTATGAAATAAATCACATTCTCTAAAAACTCGTGTTTTTCAAGAAATCATGTAAACCTTCTGGAAGCTGTGATTTTAAAATCGATGGGAAGTAAGCTTTTCTTATTTCCGGACGCATTTGAAAATTATAAAAAGTCGTTATGACGTAGAATGCGCATACTTTGTTCATTCCATTTATGAAAGAAATCACATTTTCTAAAAACTCGTGTTTTTTAAGAAATCATGTAAACCTTCTAGAAGCTGTGATTTTAAAAAACGGGCAGAAGTAAGCTTTTATTACTTCCGGACGAATGCGCAAACTATAGAAAGTCGTTATTACGTAGAATGTTCATACTTTGTTGATTCCATTTATGAAATAAATCACATTTTCAAAAAAACTCGTGTTTTTTAAGAAATCATGTAAACCTTCTAGAAGCTGTGATTTTAATAAAGGGGCGGAAGTAAGCTTTTCTTATTTCCGGATGAATGTACAAACTATAGAAAGTCATTATTACGTAGAATGTTCATTCTTTGTTGATTCCATTTTTTAAATAAATCACATTTTCTAAAAACTCGTGTTTTTCAAGAAATCATGTAAACCTTCTAAAAGCTGTGATTTTAAGAAACAATGGGAAGTAAGCTTTTCTTATTTCCGGAATAATGCGCAAACTATAGAAATTGATTATTACGTAGAATGTTCATACTTTGTTGATTCAATTTATGAAATAAATCACATTTTCTAAAAACTCGTGTTTTTTAAGAAATCATGTAAACCTTCTAGAAGCTGGGTTTTAAAAAAACGGGGGGAAGTAATATTTTCATACTTTGTTTATTCCATTTATGAAAGAAATCACAATTTCTAAAAACACGTGTTTTTTGAGAAATTATGTAATCCTTCTTTAAGCTGTGATTTTAAAAAACGGGTAGAAGTAAGCTTTTCTTATTTCCGGATGAATGTGCAAACTATAGAAAGTCGTTATTACGTAGAATGTTCATAGTTTGTTGATTCCATTGATGAAATAAATCACATTTTCTAAAAACTCGTGTTTTTCAAGAAATCATGTAAACCTTCTAGAATCTCTGATTTTAAAAATCGATGGGAAGTAAGCTTTTCTTATTTCCGGACGCATTCGCAAACTATAGAAAGTCGTTATGATGTAGAATGTGCATACTTTGTTGATTCCATTTATGAAAGAAATCACATTTTCTAAAAACTCGTGTTTTTTAAGAAATCATGTAAACCTTCTAGAAGCTGTGATTTTAAAAAACGGGCGGAAGTAAGCTTTTCTTATTTTCGGACGAATGTGCAAACTATAGAAAGTCGTTATTAAGTAGAATGTTCATAGTTTGTTGATTCCATTGATGAAATAAATCACATTTTCTAAAAACTCGTGTTTTACAAGAAATCATGTAAACCTTCTAGAATCTTTGATTTTAAAAATCGATGGGAAGTAAGCTTTTCTTATTTCCGGACGCATTCGCAAAATATAGAAAGTCGTTATGACGTAGAATGTGCATACTTTGTTGATTCCATTTATTAAATAAATCAAATTTTCTAAAAACTAATGTTTTTAAAGAAATCAGTAAACCTTCTAGAAGCTGTGATTTTAAAAAACGGGCGGAAGTAAGCTTTTCTTATTTCCGGACGAATGCGAAACCTATAGAAATTCGTTATTCGTATAATGTTCATACTTTTTTGATTCCATTATTTAAAGAAATCACATTTTCAAAAAACTCATGTTTTTTAAGAAATCATGTAAACCTTCTAGAAGCTGTGATTTTAAAAAATGGGTGGATGTAAGCTTTTTTATTACCGGACGAATGCGCAAACTATAGAAAGTCGTTATTACGTAGAATGTTCATACTTTGTTTATTCCATTTAGGAAATAAATCACATTTTCTAAAAACTCATGTTTTTTAAGAAATCATGTAAACCTTCTAGAAGTTGTGATTTTAAAAAACGGGCGGAAGTAAGCTTTTTTATTTCCGGACGAATGCGCAAACTATAGAAAGTCGTTATTACGTAGAATGTTCATACTTTATTGATTCCATTTATGAAAGAAATCACATTTTATCAAAACTCATGTTTTTCAAGAAATCATGTAAACCTTCTGGAAGCTGTGATTTTAAAAATCGATGGGAAGTAAGCATTCCTTATTTCCGGACGCATTCACAAACTATAGAAAATCGTTCTGACGTAGAATGTGCATACCTTGTTGATTCCATTTATGAAAGAAATCACATTTTGTAAAAAGTCATGTTTTTTAAGAAATCATGTAAACCTTCTAGAAGCTGTGATTTTAAAAAACGGGTGGAAGTAAGCTTTTCTTATTTCCGGACGAATGCACAAACTATAGAAAGTCGTTATTACGTAGAATTTTCATACTTTGTTGATTCCATTTATGAAATAAATCACATTTTCTAAAAACTCGTGTTTTTTAAGAAATCATGTAAACCTTCTAGAAGGTGTGATTTAAAAAAGCGGCGGGAAGTAATCTTTTCTTATTTCCGGAAGCATTCGCAAACTATAGAAAGTCATTATGGCGTAGAATGTGCATGCTTTGTTGATTCCATTTATGAGAGAAATCACATTTTCTAAAAACTCGTGTTTTTTAAGAAATCATGTAAACCTTCTAGAAGCTGTGATTTTAAAAAACGGGCGGAAGTAAGCTTTTCTTATTTCCGGACGAATGCACAAACTATAGAATGTCGTTATTATGTAGAATGTTCATACTTTGTTGATTCCATTTATGAAATAAATCACATTTTCTAAAAACTCGTGTTTTTTAAGAACTCATGTAAACCTTCTAGAAGCTGTGGTTTTAAAAAACGGGCGGAAGTAAGCTTTTCTTATTTCCGGACGCATTCGCAAACTATTGAAAGTCGTTATGACGTAGAATTTGCATACTTTGTTGATTCCATTTATGAAAGAAATCACATTTTCTAAAAAGTCACGTTTTTTAAGAAATCATGTAAACCTTCTAGAAGCTGTGATTTTAAAAAACGGGCGGAAGTAAGCTTTTCTTATTTCCGAATGAATGCGGAAAATATAGAAAGTCGTTGTTAGGTAGAATGTTCATACTTTGTTGATTCCATTTATGAAATAAATCACATTTTCTATAAACTCTTGTTTTTTAAGAAATCATGTAAACATTCTAGAAGCTGTGATTTAAAAAAAACGGGGGGATGTAATCTTTTCTTATTTCTGGACGCATTCGCAAACTATAGAAAGTCTTTATGACGTAGAATGTGCATACTTTGTTGATTCCATTTATGAAAGAAATCACAATTTCTAAAAAGTCATGTTTTTTAAGAAATCATGTAAACCTTCTAGAAGCTGTGATTTTAAAAAATGGGCAAAAGTAAGCTTTTCTTATTTCCGGACGAATGCGCAAACTATAGAAAGTCTTTATTACATAGAATGTCTATCCTTTCTTGATTCCATTTATGAAATAAATCACATTTTCTAAAAAGTCATGATTTTTAAGAAATCATGTAAACCTTCTAGAAGCTGTGATTTAAAAAAACGGGGGGAAGTAATCTTTTCTTATTTCCGGACGCATTCGCAAACTATAGAAAGTCGTTATGACGTAGAATGTGCATACTTTGCTGATTCCATTTATGAGAGAAATCACATTTTCTAAAAAGTCGTGTTATTTAAGAAATCATGTAAAACTTCTAGAAGCTATGATTTTAAAAAACGAGCGAAAGTAAGCTTTTCTTATTTCGGGACGAATGCGCAAAGTATAGAAAGTCATTATTACATAGAATGTTCATACTTTGTTGATTCCATTTATGAAATAAATCACATTTTCTAAAAACTCGTGTTTTTTAAGAAATCATGTAAACCTTCTAGAAGCTGTGATTTTAAAAAACGGGCAGAAGTAAGCTTTTCTTATTTCTGGATGAATGCGCAAACTATAGAAAGTCGTTACTATGTAGAATGTTCATACTTTGTTGATTCCATTGATGAAATAAATCACATTTTCTAAAAACTCCTGTTTTTCAACAAATCATGCAAACCTTCTAGAAGCTGTGATTTAAAAAAGCGGGGGGGAAGTAATCTTTTCTTAATTCTGGACGCATTCGCAAACTACAGAAATTCGTTATGACGTAGAATGTTCATACTTGTTGATTCCATTTATGAAATAAATCACATTTTCTAAAAACTCGAGCTTTTTAAGAAATCATGTAAACCTTCTAGAAGCTGTGATTTTAAAAATCGATGGGAAGTAAGATTTTCTTATTTCCGGACGAATGCGCAAACTATAGAAAGTCGTTATTACATAGAATGTTCATACTTTGTTGATTCCATTTATGAAATAAATCACATTTTCTAAAAATTTGTGTTTTTCAAGAAATCATGTAAAACTTCTAGAAGCTCTGATTTTAAAAATCGATGGGAAGTAAGCTTTTCTTATTTCCGACGCATTCGCAAACTATAGAAAGTCGTTATGACGTAGAATTTTCATACTTTGTTGATTCCATTTATGAAATAAATCACATTTTCTAAAAACTTGTGTTTTTCAAGAAATCATGTAAACCTTCTAGAAGCTTTGATTTTAAAAATCGATGGGAAGTAAGCTTTTCTTATTCCGGACGCATTCGCAAACTATAGAAAGTCGTTTATGACATAGAATGTGCATACTTTGTTGATTCCATTTATGAAAGAAATCACAATTTCTAAAAAGTCGTGTTTTTTAAGAAATCATGTGAACCTTTTAGAAGCTGTGATTTTAAAAACGGGCGAAAGTAAGCTTTTCTTATTTCCAGAGGAATGCGCAAACTATAGAAAGTCGTTATTACATAGAATGTCCCATACTTTCTTGATTCCATTTATGAAATAAATCACATTTTCTAAAAAGTTGTGTTTTTTAAGAAATCATGTAAACCTTCTAGAAGCTGTGATTTTAAAAAACGGGCGGAAGTAAGCTTTTTTATTTCGGGACGAATGCGCAAACTATAGAAAGTCGTTATTACGTAGAATGTTCATACTTTGTTGATTCCATTGATGAAATAAATCACATTTTCTAAAAACCCGTGTTTTCTAAGAAATCATGTAAACCTTCTAGAAGCTGTGATTTAAAAAAATGGGGGGGAAGTAAGTTTTTCTTAATTCCGGACGAATGCGCAAACTATAGAAAGTCGTTATTACGTAGAATGTTCATACTTTGTTGATTCCATTTATGAAATAAATCACATTTTCTAAAACTCGTGCTTTTCAAGAAATCATGTAAACCTTCTAGAAGCTGTGATTTTAAAAATCGATGGGAAGTAAGCTTTTCTTATTTCCGGACGCATTCGCAAACTATAGAAAGTCGTTATGACATAGAATGTGCATACTTTGTTGATTCCATTTATGAAAGAAATCACATTTTCTAAAAAGTCATGTTTTTTAAGAAATCATGTAAACCTTCTAGAAGCTGTGATTTTAAAAAACGAGCGGAAGTAAGCTTTTTTATTTATGGACGAATGCGCAAACTATAGAAAGTCGTTGTTAGGTAGAATGTTCATACTTTGTTGATTCTATTTATGAAATAAATCACATTTTATAAAAACTCGTGTTTTTTAAGAAATCATGTAAACCTTCTAGAAGCTGTGATTTTAAAAAACGGGCGGAAGTAAGCTTTTCTTATTTCCGGACGAATGCGCAAACTATAGAAAGTCGTTATTACGTAGAATGTTCATACTTTGTTGACTCCATTTATGAAATAAATCACATTTTCTAAAAACTCATGTTTTTCAAGAAGTCATGTAAACCTTCTAGAAGCTGTGATTTTAATAATCGATGGGAATTAAGCTTTTCTTATTTCCGGACGCATTCGCAAACTATAGAAAGTCGTTATGACGTAGAATGTGCATACTTTGTTGATTCCATTTATGAAAGAAATCACAATTTCTAAAAAGTCGTGCTTTTTAAGAAATAATGTAAACCTTCTAGAAGGTGTGATTTTAAAAAACAGGCGGTAGTAAGCTTTTCTTATTTCCGGACGAATGCGCAAACTATAGAAAGTCGTTATTACGTAGAATGTCCATACTTTCTTGATTCAATTTATGAAATAAATCACATCTTCTAAAAACTCGTGTTTTTTAAGAAATCATCTAAACCTTCTAGAAGCTGTGATTTAAAAAAACGGGAGGAAGTAATCTTTTCTTATTTCCCAACGCATTAGCAAACTATAGAGAGTCGTTATTACGTAGAGTGTTCATACTTTGTTGATTCCATTTATGAAATAAATCACATTTTCTAAAAACTCATGTTTTTTAAGAAATTATTTTAACGTTCTAGAAGCTGTGATTTTAATAAAGGAGCGGAGGTAAACTTTTCTTATTTTAGGACAAATGCGCAAACTATAGAAATTCGTTATTATGTAGAATGTTCATACTTTGTTGATTCCATTTATGAAATAAATCACAATTTCTAAAAACTCGTGTTTTTTAAGAAATCATGTAAACCTACTAGAAGCTGTGATTTAAAAAAACGGGGGGAAGTAATATTTTCTTAATTCCAGACGCATTCGCAAACTATAGAAAGTCGTTATGACGTACAATGTTCATACTTTTTTAATTCCCTTTATGAAATAAATCACTTTTTCTAAAAACTCGTGGTTTTTAAGAAATCATGTAATCCTTCTAGAAGCTGTGATTTAAAAAAATAAGGGGAAGTAATCTTTTCTTATTTCCGGACAAATGCGCAAACTATAGAAAGTCGTTATTACATAGAATTTTCATACTTTGTTGATTCCATTAATGAAATAAATTACATTTTCTAAAAACTCGTGTTTTTTAAGAAATCATCTAAACGTTCTAGAAGCTTTGATTTTAAAAAACGGGCAGAAGTAAGCTTTTTTATTTCCGAACAAATGCGCAAACTATAGAAAGTCGTTATTACGTAGAATGTTCATACTTTGTTAATTCCATTTACGAAATAAATCAGATTTTCTAAAAACTCGTGTTTTTTAAGAAATCATGTAAACCTTCTCGAAGCTGTGATATTAAAAAATGGGCAGAAGCAAGCTTTTCTTATTTCCGTACGAATGCGGAAACTATAGAATGTCGTTATTACGTAGAATGTTCATACTTTGTTGATACCATTTACGAAATAAATCACATTTTCAAAAAACTTGTGTTTTTTAAGAAATCATGTAAACCTTCTAGAAGCTGTGATTTTAAAAAACAGGCGGAAGTAAGCTTTTCTTATTTCCGGATGAATGCGCAAACTATAGAAAGTCGTTATTACGTAGAATGTTCATACTTTGTTGATTCCATTTATGAAATAAATCACATTGTCTAAAAACTCGTGTTTTTCAAGAAATCATGTAAACCTTCTAGAAGCTGTGATTTTAAAATCGATGGGAAGTAAGCTTTTCTTATTTCCGGACGCATTTGCAAACTATAAAAAGTCGTTATGACGTAGAATGCGCATACTTTGTTCATTCCATTTATGAAAGAAATCACATTTTCTAAAAACTCGTGTTTTTTAAGAAATCATGTAAACCTTCTAGAAGCCGTGATTTTAAAAAACGAGCAGAAGTAAGCTTTTATTACTTCCGGACGAATGCGCAAACTATAGAAAGTCGTTATTACATAGAATGTTCATACTTTGTTGATTCCATTTATGAAATAAATCACATTTTCTAAAAACTCGTGTTTTTTAAGAAATCATGTAAACCTTCTAGAAGCTGTGATTTTAATAAAGGGGCGGAAGTAAGCTTTTCTTATTTACGGATGAATGTGCAAACAATAGAAAGTCATTATTACGTAGAATTTTCATACTTTGTTGATTCCATTTTTTAAATAAATCACATTTTCTAAAAACTCGTGTTTTTCAAGAAATCATGTAAACCTTCTAAAAGCTGTGATTTTAAGAAACGATGGGAAGTAAGCTTTTCTTATTTCCGGACGAATGCGCAAACTATAGAAATTCATTATTACGTAGAATGTTCATACTTTGTTGATTCAATTTATGAAATAAATCACATTTTCTAAAAACTCGTGTTTTTAAGAAATCATGTAAACCTTCTAGAAGATGTGTTTTAAAAAAACGGGGGGAAGTAATATTTTCTTAATTCCAGACGCATTCACAAACTATAGAAAGTCGTTATGACGTAGAATGTGCATACTTTGTTTATTCCATTTATGAAAGAAATCACAATTTCTAAAAGCACGTGTTTTTTAAGAAATCATGTAATCCTTCTTTAAGCTGTGATTTTAAAAAACGGGTAGAAGTAAGCTTTTCTTATTTCCGGATGATTGTGCAAACTATAGAAAGTCGTTATTACGTAGAATGTTCATAGTTTGTTGATTCCATTGATGAAATAAATCACATTATCTAAAAACTCGTGTTTTTCAAGAAATCATGTAAACCTTCTAGAATCTGTGATTTTAAAAATCGATAGGAAGTAAGCTTTTCTTATTTCCGGACGCATTCGCAAACTATAGAAAGTCGTTATGACGTAGAATGTGCATACTTTGTTGATTCCATTTATGAAAGAAATCACATTTTCTAAAAACTCGTGTTTTTTAAGAAATCATGTAAACCTTCTATAATCTGTGATTTTAAAAATCGATGGGAAGTAAGCTTTTCTTATTTCCGGACGCATTCGCAAACTATGGAAAGTCGTTATGACGTAGAATGTGCATACTTTGTTGATTCCATTTATTAAATAAATCAAATTTTCTAAAAACTCATGTTTTTAAAGAAATCATGTAAACCTTCTAGAAGCCGTGATTTTAAAAAACGTGCGAAAGTAAGCTTTTTTATTTCCGGACGAATGCGCAAACTATAGAAAGTCGTTCTTACGTAGAATGTTCATACTTTGTTGATTCCATTTATGAAATAAATCATATTTTCTAAAAACTCGTGTTTTTTAAGAAATCATGTAAACCTTCTAGAAGCTGTGATTTTAAAAAACGGGCGGAAGTAAGCTTTTCTTATTTTCGGACGAATGTGCAAACTATAGAAAGTCGTTATTAAGTAGAATGTTCATACTTTGTTGATTCCATTTATGAAATAAATCACATTTTCTAAAAACTCATGTTTTTTAAGAAATCATTTTAACGTTCTAGAAGCTGTGATTTTAATAAAGGGGTGGAAGTAAGCTTTTCTTATTTCCAAACGAATGCGCAAACTATAGAAATTCGTTATTTCGTAGAATGTTGATACTTTTTTTATTCCATTTATGAAAGAAATCACATTTTGTAAAAACTCGTGTTTTTTAAGAACTCATGTAATCCTTCTAGAACTTGTGATTTTAAAAAGCGGGCGGAAGTAAGCTTTTCTATTTCCGGACGAATGCGCAAACTATACAATGTCGTTATTAGGTAGAATATTCATACTTTGTTGATTCCATTTATGAAATAAATCACATTTTCTAAAAACTCGTGTTTTTTAAGAAATCATGTAAACCTTTTAGAAGTTGTGATTTTAAAAAACGGGCGGAAGTAAGCTTTTTTATTTCCAGACGAATGCGCAAACTATAGAAAGTTGTTATCACGTAGAATAGTCATACTTTGTTGATTCCATTTATGAAATAAATCACATTTTCTAAAAACTCGTTTTTTTTAAGAAATCATTTAAACCTTCTAGAAGCTGTTATTTTAAACATCGATGGGAATTAAGGTTTTCTTTTTTCCGGACGCATTCGCAAACTATAGAAAGTCGTTATGACGTAGAATGTGCATACTTTGTTGATTCCATTTATGAAAGAAATCACATTTTCTAAAAAGTCATGTTTTTTAAGAAATCATGTAAACCTTCTAGAAGCTGTGATTTTAAAAAACGGGCGGAAGTAAGCTTTTCTTATTTCCGGAAGAATGCGCAAACTATCGAAAGTCGTTATTACATATAATGTTCATCTTTGTTGATTCCATTTATGAAATAAATCACATTTTCTAAAAAGTCGTGTTTTTTAAAAAATCATGTAAACCTTCTAGAAGCTGTGATTTTAAAAAACGGGCGGAAGTAAGCTTTTCTTATTTCCGGACGAATGCGCAAACTATAGAAACTCGTTATTACGTAGAATGCGCATACTTTCTTGATTCCATTTATGAAATAAATCACATTTTCTAAAAACTCGTGTTTTTTAAGAAATCATCTAACCTTCTAGAAGCTGTGATTTAAAAAAACGGGGGGAAGTAATCTTTTCTTATCTCTGGACGCATTCGCAAACTATAGAGAGTCTTTATGACGTAGAATTTTCATACTTTGTTGATCCCATTTATGAAATAAATCACATTTTCTAAAAACTCGTGTTTTTTAAGAAATCATTTTAACGTTCTAGAAGTTGTGGTTTTAATAAAGGGGCGGAAGTAAGATTTTCTTATTTCCGGACAAATGCGCAAACTATAGAAATTCGTTATTACGTAGAATGTTCATACTTTTTTTATTCCATTTATGAAAGAAATCACATTTTCTAAGAACTTGTGTTTTTCAAGAAATCATGTAAACCTCCTAGAAGTTGTGATTATAAAAAACGGGCGGAGGTAAGCTTCTCTTATTTCCGGACGAATGCGCAAACTATAGAAACTCGTTATTACGTAGAATGTTCATACTTTGTTTATTCCATTTATGAAATAAATCACAATTTTAAAAACTCGTGTTTTTTAAGAAATCATATAAACCTTCTAGAAGCTGTGATTTAAAAAAACGGGGGGAAGTAATATTTTCTTATGTCCAGATGCATTCCCAAACTATAGAAAGTTGTTATGACGTAGAATGTGCATAATTTGTTAATTCCATTTATGAGAGAAATCACATTTTCTAAAAACTCGTGTTTTTTAAGAAATCATGTAAACCTTCTACAAGTTGTGATTTTAAAAAACGGGCGGAAGTAAGCTTTTTTTATTTCCGGACGAATGCGCAAACTATAGAAAGTCGTTATTACGTAGAATGTTCATACTTTGTTGAATCCATTTATGAAATAAATCACATTTTCTAAAAACTCATGTTTTTTAAGAAATCATGTAAACCTTCTAGAAGCTATGATTTTAAAAAACGGGCAGAAGTAAGCTTTTCTTATTTATGGACAAATGCGCAAACTATAGAAATTTGTTATTACGTAGAATGTTCATATTTTTTTAATTCCATTTATGAAAGAAATCACATTTTCTAAAAACTCGTGTTTTTTAAGAAATCATGTAAACCTTTTAGAAGCTATGATTTTAAAAAACGGGCGGAAGTAATCTTTTTTATTTCCGGACGAATGCACAAATTATAGAAAGTCGTTTTTACCTAGAATGTTCATACTTTGTTGATTCCATTTATGAAATAAATCATATTTTCTAAAAACTCGTATTTTTTAAGAAATCATGTAAACCTTCTAGAAGCTGTGATTTTAAAAAACGGGCGGAAGTAAGCTTTTTTATTTCCGTACGAATGCGCAAACTATAGAAAGTCGTTATTACGTAGAATGTTCATACTTTGTTGATTCCATTTATGAAATAAATCATATTTTATAAAAACTCGTGTTTTTTAAGAAATCATGTAAACCTTCTAGAAGCTGTGATTTTAAAAAATGGGCGGAAGTAAGCTTTTTTATTTCCGAACGAATGCGCAAACTATAGAAAGTCATTATTACGTAGAATGTTCATACTTTGTTGATTCAATTTATGAAATAAATCACATTTTCTAAAAACTCGATTTTTTTAAGAAATCATGTAAACCTTCTCGAAGCTGTGATTTTAAAAAATGGGCGAAAGTAAGCTTTTCTTATTTCCGGACGAATTCGCAAACTATAGAAAGTCGTTCTTACATAGAATGTTCATACTTTGTTGATTCCATTTATGAAATAAATCATATTTTCTAAAAACTCGTGTTTTTTAAGAAATCATTTAAACCTTCTAGAAGCTGTGATTTTAAAAAACGGGCGGAAGTGAGCTTTTTTCTTTCCGAACTAATGCGCAAACTATAGAAAGTCGTTATTATGTAGAATGTTCATACTTTGTTGATTCCATTTATAAAATAAATCACATTTTCTAAAAACTCGATTTTTTTAAGAAATCATGTAAACTTTTTCGAAGCTGTGATTTTAAAAAACGGGCGGAAGTAAGCTTTTCTTATTTCCGGACGAATGTGCAAACTATAGAAAGTCGTTATTACGTAGAATGTTCATACTTTGTTGATTCCATTTATGAAATAAATCACATTTTCTAAAAACTCGTGTATTTTAAGAAATCATGTAAACCTTCTAGAAGCGGTGATTTAAAAAAAAGTGGGAAGTAAGTTTTTCTTAATTCTGGACGAATGCGCAAACTATAGAAAATCATTATTATGTAGAACGTTCATACTTTGTTGATTCCATTTATGAAATAAATCACATTTTATAAAAACTCGTGTTTTTTAATAAATCATATAAACCTTCTAGAAGCTGTGATTTAAAAAATGGGGGGAAAGTAAGTTTTTCTTAATTCCGGACGAATGCGCAAACTATAGAAAGTCGTTATTACGTAAAATGTTCATACTTTGTTGATTTCTTTTATTAAATTTATCACATTTTCTAAAAACTCCTGTTTTTTAAGAAATCATGTGAACCTTCTAGAAGCTATGATTTAAAAAAACTGGGGGAAGTAAGCTTTTTTATTTCCGGACGAATGCGGAAACTATAGAAAGTCGTTCTTACGTAGAATGTTCATACTTTGTTGATTCCATTTATGTAAGAAATCACATTTTCTAAGAACTCGAGTTTTTTAAGAAATCATGTAAACCTTCTAGAAGCTGTGATTTTAAAAAACGGGCGGAAGTAAGCTTTTTTTATTTCCGGACGAATGCGCAAACTATAGAAAGTCGTTATTACATAGAATGTTCATACTTTGTTGCTTCCATTGATGAAATAAATCACATTTTCTAAACATTCATGTTTTTTAAGAAATCATGTAAAACTTCTAGAAGCTGTGATTTTAAAAAATGATCGGAAATAAGCTTTTCTTATTTCCGGATGCATTCGCAAACTATAGAAAGTCATTATGAGGTAGAATGTGCATACTTTTTCGATTCTGTTTATGAAAGTAATCACATTTTCTAAAATGTCATGTTTTTTAAGAAATCATGTAAACCTTCTAGAAGCTGTGATTTTAAAAAACGGGCGGAAGTGAGCTTTTCTTAATTCCGGACAAATGCGCAAACTATAGAAAGTCATTATTACATAGAATGTTCATACTTTGTTGTTTCCATTGATGAAAGAAATCACATTTTCTAAAAACTCGTGTTTTTTAAGAAATCATGTAAACCTTCTAGAAGCTATGATTTAAAAAAACTGGGGGAAGTAAGCTTTTTTATTTCCGGACGAATGCGGAAACTATAGAAAGTCGTTCTTACGTAGAATGTTCATACTTTGTTGATTCCATTTATGAAATAAATCACATTTTCTAAAAACTCGTGTTTTTTAAGAAATCATGTAAACCTTTTAGAAGCTGTGATTTCAAAAAACGGGCGGAAGTAAGCTTTTTTTATTTCCGGACGAATGCGCAAACTATAGAAAGTCGTTATTACATAGAATGTTCATACTTTGTTGCTTCCATTGATGAAATAGATCACATTTTCTAAACATTCATGTTTTTTAAGAAATCATGTAAAACTTCTAGAAGCTGTGATTTTAAAAAATGATCGGAAATAAGCTTTTCTTATTTCCGGATGCATTCGCAAACTATAGAAAGTCATTATGAGGTAGAATGTGCATACTTTTTCGATTCCGTTTATGAAAGTAATCACATTTTCTAAAATGTCATGTTTTTTAAGAAATCATGTAAACCTTCTAGAAGCTGTGATTTTAAAAAACGGGCGGAAGTGAGCTTTTCTTAATTCCGGACAAATGCGCAAACTATAGAAAGTCATTATTACATAGAATGTTCATACTTTGTTGTTTCCATTGATGAAAGAAATCACATTTTCTAAAAACTCGTGTTTTTTAAGAAATCATGTAAACCTTCTAGAAGCTGTGATTTAAAAAAACGGGGGGAAGTAATCTTTTATTATTTCCAGATGCATTCGCAAACGATAGAAAGTCATTATGACATAGAATGTGCATACTTTGTTGATTCCATTTACGAAAGAAATCACATTTTCTAAAAACTTGTGTTTTTTAAGAAATCATGTAATCCTTCTAGAAGCTGTGATTTTAAAAAAGGGGCGAAAGTAAGCTTTTTTATTTCCGTACGAATGCGCAAACTATAGAAAGTCGTTATTACGTAAAATGTTCATACTTTGTTGATTCCATTTATGAAAGAAATCAAATTTTCTAAAAACTCGTGTTTTTTAAGAAATCATGTAAACCTTCTAGAAGCTGTGATTTAAAAAAACGGGGGGAAGTGAGCTTTTCTTAAGAAATCATGTAAACCTTCTAGAAGCTGTGATTTTAAAAAACGGGCGGAAGTAAGCTTTTCTATTTCCGAACGAATGCGCAAACTATAGAAAGTCGTTATTACGTAGAATGGGCATACTTTGTTGATTCCATTTATGAAAGAAATTACAATTTCTAAAAACACGTGTTTTTTAAGAAATCATGTAATCCTTCTAGAAGCTGTGATTTTAAAAAACGGGCAGAAGTAAGCTTTTCTTATTTCCGGACGAATGCGCAAACTATAGAAAGTCGTTATTACGTAGAATGTTCATACTTTGTTGATTCCATTTATGAAATAAATCACATTTTCTAAAAACTCGTGTTTTTTAAGAAATCATGTAAACCTTCTAGAAGATGTGATTTTAAAAAACGGGCGGAAGTAAGCTTTTCTTATTTCCGGACGAATGCGCAAACTATAGAATGTCGTTATTACGTAGAATGTTCATACTTTGTTGATTCCATTTATGAAATAAATCACATTTTCTAAGAACTCATGTTTTTCAAGAAATCATGTAAACCTTCTACAAGCTGTGATTTTAAAAAACGATGGGAAGTTAGCTTTTCTTATTTCCGGACGAATGCGAAAACTATAGAAATTCGTTATTACGTAGAATGTTCATACTTTTTGTAATCCATTTAGGAAAGAAATCACCTTTTCTACAAACTCGTGTTTTTTAAGAAATCATTCAAACCTTCTAGAAGCTTTGATTTTAAAAAATGGGTGGAAGTAAGCTTTTTTATTTCCAGACGAATGTGCAAACTATAGAAAGTCGTTGTTACGTAGAATGTTCATATTTTGTTGATTCCATTTATGAAGTAAATCATATTTTCTAAAAACTCATGTTTTTTAAGAAATCATGTAAACCTTCTAGAAGCTGTACTTTTAAAAAACGGGTGGAAGGAAGCTTTTTTATTTCCGAACGAATGTGCAAACTATAGAAAGTCGTTATTACGTAGAATGTTCATACTTTGTTGATTCCATTTTTGAAATAAATCACATTTCCTAAAAAGTCGAGTTTTTTAAGAAATCATGTAAACCTTCTCGAAGCTGTGATTTTAAAAAACGGGCGAAAGTAAGCTTTTATTATATCCGGACGAATGCGCAAACTATAGAAAGTCGTTATTACGTAGAATGTTCATACTTTGTTGATTCCATTTATGAAATAAATCACATTTTCTAAAAACTCGTGTTTTTTAAGAAATCATGTAAGCCTTCTAGAAGCTGTGATTTTAAAAAACGGGCGGAAGTAAGCTTTTTTATTTCCGGACGAATGCGCAAACTATAGAAAGTCGTTATTACGTAGAATATTCATACTTTGTTGATTCCATTTATGAAATAAATCACATTTTCTAAAAACTCATTTTTTTTAAGAAATCATTTAAACCTTCTAGAAGCTGTTATTTTAAACATCGATGGGAAGTTAGCTTTTCTTTTTTTTGGACGCATTCGCAAATTATAGAAAGTCGTTATGATTTAGAATGTGCATACTTTGTTGATTCCATTTATGAAAGAAATCACATTTTCTAAAAAGTCTTGTTTTTTAAGAAATCATATAAACCTTCTAGAAGCTGCGATTTTAAAAAACGGACAGAAGTAAGCTTTTCTTATTTATGGACGAATGCGCAAACTATAGAAATTTGTTATTACGTAGAGTGTTCATATTTTTTTGATTCCATTTATGAAAGAAATCACATTTTCTAAAAACTCTTGGTTTTTAAGAAATCATGTAAACCTTCTAGAAGATGTGATTTTAAAAAACGAGCGGAAGTAAGCTTTTTTATTTCTGGACGAATGCGCAAATTATAGAAATTCATTGTCACGTAGAATGTTCATACTTTGTTGATTCCATTTATGAAATAAATCATATTTTCTAAAAACTCGTGTTTTTTAAGAAATCATGTAAACCTTCTAGAAGCTGTGATTTTAAAAAACGGGCGGAAGTAAGTTTTTTTTTATTTCCGAACGAATGCACAAACTATAGAAAGTCGTTATTACGTAGAATGTTCATACTTTGTTGATTCCATTTATGAAATAAATCATATTTTATAAAAACTCGTGTTTTTTAAGAAATCATGTAAACCTTCTAACAGCTGTGATTTTAAAAAACGGGCAGAAGTAAGCTTTTCTTATTTCTGGACGAATGCGCAAACTATAGAAATTCGTTATTACGTAGAGTGTTCATATTTTTTTGATTCCATTTATGAAAGAAATCACATTTTCTAAAAACTCGTGTTTTTTAAGAAATCATGTAAACCTTCTAGAAGCTGTGATTTTAAAAAACGGGCGGAAGTATACTTTTTATTTTCGGACGAATGCGCAAATTATAGAAAGTCGATATTACGTAGAATGTTCATACTTTGTTGATTCCATTTTTGAAATAAATCACATTTTCTAAAAAGTCATGTTTTTTAAGAAATCATTTTAACCTTCTAGAAGCTGTGATTTAAAAAAACGGGGGAAAGTAATATTTTCTTAACTCCTGACGCATTCTCAAACTATAGAAAGTCGTTATGACGTAGAATGTGCATACTTTGTTGATTCCATTTATGAAAGAAATCACAATTTCTAAAAGCACGTGTTTTTTAAGAAATCATGTAATCCTTCTAGAAGCTGTGATTTTAAATTACGGGCAGAAGTAAGCTTTTCTTATTTCCGGACGAATGTGCAAACTATAGAAAGTCGTCATTACGTAGAATGTTCATACTTTGTTGATTCCATTTATGAAATAAATCACATTTTCTAAAAACTCGTGTTTTTTAAGAAATCATGTAAACCTTCTAGAAGCTGTGATTTTAAAAAACGATGGGAAATAAGATTTTCTTATTTCCGGACACATTCCCAAACTATAGAAAGTCGTTATTATGTAGAAAGTTCATACTTTGTTGATTCCATTTATGAAATAAATAAAAGCTGTGAACGGAAGTAATCTTTTAAAAAGCGGCGGAAGTAATCTTTTCTTTTTTCCGGACGAATGCGCAAACTATAGAAATTCGTTATTACGTAGAATGTTCATACTTTCTTGATTCCATTTATGAAAGAAATCACATTTTCTAAAAACTCGTGTTTTTTAAGAAATCATGTAAACCTTCTAGAAGCTGTGATTTTAAAAAACGGGCGAAAGCAAGCTTTTCTTATTTCCGGACGAATGCGCAAACTATAGAAAGTCGTTATTACGTACAATGTTCATACTTTGTTAATTCCATTTATGAAATAAATCACATTTTCTAAAAATTCATGTTTTTAAAGAAATCATGTAAACCTTCTTGAAGCTGTGATTTTAAAAAAGGGGCGGAAGTAAGCTTTTCTTATTTTCGGATGAATGCGGAAACTATAGAAAGTCATTATTACGTAGAATGTTCATACTTTGTTGATTCCATTTATGAAATAAATAACATTTTCTAAAAACTCGTGTTTTTTAAGAAATCATGTAAACCTTCTAGAAGCTGTGATTTTAAAAAACGATGGGAAGTAAGCTTTTCTTATTTCCAGATGAATGCGCAAACTATAGAAATTCGTTATTACGTAGAATATTCATACTTTTTTGATTCCATTTATGAAAGAAATCACATTTTCTAAAAACTCGTGTTTTTTAAGAAATCATGTAAACCTTCTAGAAGCTGTGATTTTAAAAAACGGGTGGAAGTAAAGTTTTTTTATTTGCGGACGAATGCGCAAACTATAGAAAGTCGTTGTTACGTAGAATGTTCATACTTTCTTGATTCCATTTATGAAATAAATCATAGTTTCTAAAAACTCGTGTTTTTTAAGAAATCATGTAAACCTTCTAGAAGCTGTGATTTTAAAAAACGGGCGGAAGTAAGCTTTTTTATTTCCGAACGAATAAGCAAACTATAGAAAGTCGTTATTACGTAGGATTTTCATACCTTGTTGATTCCATTTATGAAATAAATCACATTTTCTAAAAACTCGAGTTTTTTAAGAAATCATGTAAACCTTCTCAAAGCTGTGATTTAAAAAAACGGCCGGAAGTAAGCTTTTCTTATTTCCAGACGAATGCGCAAACTATAGAAA
Organism: Larix kaempferi; assembly: GCA_027924585.1. NCBI lineage: Eukaryota > Viridiplantae > Streptophyta > Pinopsida > Pinales > Pinaceae > Larix > Larix kaempferi. The sequence goes on along the minus strand of BSBM01001417.1, from coordinate 4,935,141 downwards.
GTCGTTATTACGTAGAATGTTCATAGCCAGGTAGGGCAGGATCCGGAAGTCTTTCGTCTACCGGAGGGTCTTCCAAAACTGTTGTTGCTTTAGGGTCTAGGGCTTCTTCTTCTTGCAGTGCTTCAAAGCTGTTTTTAATTTCAAGAGTTGCCTCCGCTGAAGGAGTGACCTTTCGGCTCCACACTGTCCAGGAAACGCCCAAGCTTATTTCCAATGTCCTCCAGAGAACTTTTCCCCCATAGATGCAGGGGGAGATGAGGCAGCCTAACCCAAACCGGGGCTGCAGTGATTGCATCTCCGGGATTAAAATCAAGAGTCCAGGGGGCTAAGAACAGCCCCCTCGGCCCCATGAAATAGGGGCCAGATCTGAAAACTAGATCTCGATCCACTTTGCTAGAGAAGCTGAAAACAAAAAATCCCCTGCCTACTGCACATAGAGAAACGTTTCCATGTGTCAGCGATTTCCAGCGTTCTTCCATCCAAGACTCAACCGATTTGGGGCTAGGCCATAACCCCGTGAACTTTCCGATGAGGGATTTTTCTGCTAGAAGGAGGGCAAGATTGCATAGCTCTTCTAGAGATAGCTCCAGAGAAGGGATCTCCTCCATCTTCTTAACAAACTTAGACGAGAGAGAAGGCTTGGCTTTAGGTCCTGCCGAACGGACTAATGCTGTGAAAGCTTCCAAAGAGTCTTTTTCCATCTCTGCAAACCGGTCTGGGGCCATCTTGGAAGGCAGCGACCACCAGCAATGAGGAACGCAGCAGAGCGAGCAACAAAAACGCAGGCACTTCGTCCTTGGCCCTGCAAGCAAAGGAGACGAGCGACGCACTTCGTCCTTCTAGAACTTGTGATTTTAAAAAACGGGTGGAAGTAAGCTTTTCTTATTTCCAGACAAATGCGCAAACTATAGAAAGTCGTTATTACGTAGAATGTTCATACTTTGTTGATTCCATTTATGAAATAAATCACATTTTCTAAAAACTCGAGTTTTTTAAGAAATCATTTTAACCTTCTAGAAGCTGTGATTTTAATAAAGGGGCGGAAGTAAGCTTTTCTTATTTCTGGACGAATGCGCAAACTATAGAAATTCGTTATTACGTAGAATGTTCATACTTTTTTTATTCCATTTATGAAAGAAATCACATTTTCTAAAAACTCGTGTTCTTTAAGAACTCATGTAAACCTTCTAGAACTTGTGATTTTAAAAAACGGGTGGAACTAAGCTTTTCTTATTTCTAGACGAATGCGCAAACTATAGAAAGTCGTTATTACATAGAATGTTCATACCTTGTTGATTCCATTTATGAAATAAATCACATTTTCTAAAAACTCGTGTTTTTTAAGAAATCATGTAAACCTTCTAGAAGCTGTGATTTTAAAAAACGGGCGGAATTAAGCTTTTCTTATTTCCAGACGAATGCGCAAACTATAGAAAGTCGTTATTACTTAGAATGTTCATACTTTGTTGATTCCATTTATGAAATATATCACATTTCTAAGAACTCGTGTTTTTCAAGAAATCATGTAAACCTTCTAGAAGCTGTGATTTTAAAAAACGATGGGAAGTAAGCTTTTCTTATTTCCGGACGAATGCGTAAACTATAGAAATTCGTTATTACGTAGAATGTTCATAATTTGTTGATTCCATTTATGAAATAAATCACATTTTCTAAAAACTTGTGTTTTTTAAGAAATCATGTAAACCTTCTAGAAGCTGTGATTTAAAAAAACGGGCGGAAGTAAGCTTTTCTTATTTCCAGACGAATGCGCAAACTATAGAAAGTCGTTATTACGTAAAATGTTGATACTTTGTTGATTCCATTTATGAAATAAATCACATTTTCTAAAAACTCGTGTTTTTTAAGAAATCATTTTAACCTTCTAGAAGTTGTGATTTTAATAAAGGGGCGGAAGTAAGCTTTTCTTATTTCCGGACGAATGCGCAAACTATAGAAATTCGTTATTACGTAGAATGTTCATACTTTTTTTATTCCATTGACGAAAGAAATCACATTTTCTAAAAACTCGTGTTTTTTAAGAACTCATGTAAACCTTCTAGAACTTGTGATTTTAAAAAACGGGCGGAAGTAAGCTTTTTTATTTCCAGACGAATGCGCAAACTATAGAATGTCATTATTACGTAGAATTTTCATACTTTGTTTATTCCATTTACGAAAGAAATCACATTTTCTAAAAACTCCTGTTTTTTAAGAACTCATGTAAACCTTCTAGAACTTGTGATTTTAAAAATGGGCGGAAGTAAGCTTTTCTTATTTCCGGACGAATGCGCAAACTATAGAAATTCCTTATTACATAGAATGTTCCAACTTTGCTGATTCCATTTATGAAAGAAATAACAATTTCTAAAAACACGTGTTTTTTAAGAAATCATGTAATCCTTCTAGAAGCTGTGATTTTAAAAAACGAGCAGAAGTAAGCTTTTCTTATTTCCGGACGAATCCGCAAACTATAGAAATTCGTTATTACGTAGAATGTTCATACTTTGTTGATTCCATTTATGAAATAAATCACATTTTATAAAAACTCGTGTTTTTTAAGAAATCATGTAAACCTTCTAGAAGCTGTGATTTTAAAAAACGGGCAAAAGTAAGCTTTTCTTATTTCCGAACGAATCCGCAAACTATAGAAATTCGTTATTACGTAGAATGTTCATACTTTTTTGATTCCATTTATGAAAGAAATCACATTTTCTCAGAACTCGTGTTTTTTAAGAAATCATGTAAACCTTCTAGCAGCTGTGATTTTAAAAAACGGGCGGAAGTAAGCTTTTTTTATTTCCGGACGAATATGCAAACTATAGAAAGTCATTGTTACGTAGAATGTTCATACTTTTTTTATTCCATTTATGAAATAAATCATATTTTCTAAAAACTTGTGTTTTTTAAGAAATCATGTAAACCTTCTAGAAGCCGTGATTTTAAAAAACGGGCGGAAGTAAGCTTTTCTTATTTACGGACGAATGTGCAAACTATAGAAAGTCGTTATTACGTAGAATGTTCATACTTTGTTGATTCCATTTATGAAATAAATCACATTTTCTAAAAACTCATGTTTTTTAAGAAATCATGTAAACCTTCTATAAGCTGTGATTTTAAAAAACGATGGGAAGTAAGCTTTTCTTATTTCCGGACCCATTCGCAAACTATAGAAAATCGTTATGACGTAGAATGTGCATACTTTGTCCATTCCATTTATTAAAGAAATCACATTTTCTAAAAATTCATGTTTTTTAAGAAATCATGTAAACCTTCTAGAAGTTCTGATTTTAAAAAACGGGCGAAAGTAAGCTTTTTTATTTCCGGACGAATGGGCAAACTATAGAAAGTCGTTAATATGTAGAATATTCATACTTTGTTGATTCCATTTATGAAAGAAATAACATTTTCTAAAAACTCTTGTTTTTTAAGAAATCATGTAAACATTCTAGAAGCTGTGATTATAAAAAACGGGTGGAAGTAAGCTTTTGTTATTTCCGGACGAATGCGCAAACTATAGAAAGTCGTTATTACGTAGAATGTTCATACTTTGTTGATTCCATTTATGAAATAAATCACATTTTCTAATAATTCATGTTTTTAAAGAAATCATGTAAACCTTCTAGAAGCTGTGATTTTAAAAAACGGTCGGAAGTAAGTTTTTCTCAATTCCGGACGAATGCGCAAACTCGTGTTTTTTGAGAAATCATGTAAACCTTCTAGAAGCTGTGATTTTAAAAAACGGGCGGAGGTAAGCTTTCTTATTTCCAGAAGAATGTGCAAACTATAGAAAGTCGTTATTACGTAGAATGTTCATACTTTGTTGATTCCATTTATGAAATAAATCACATTTTCTAAAAACTCATGTTTTTTAAGAAATCATGTAAACCTTCTAGAAGCTGTGATTTTAAAAAATAGGCGGAAGTAAGCTTTTCTTAGTTCCGGGCGAATGCGCAAACAATACAAAGTTGTTATTACGTAGAATGTTCATACTTTGTTGATTCCATTCATGAAAGAAATCACATTTTCTAAAAACTCGTGTTTTTTAAGAAATCTTGTAAACCTTCTAGAAGCTGTGATTTTAAAAAATGATGGGAAGTAAGCTTTTCTTATTTCTGGACCAATGCACAAACTATAGAAAGTCGTTATGACGTAGAATGTGCATACTTTGATTCCATTTATGAAATAAATAACATTTTCTAAATACTTGTGTTTTTTAAGAAATCATGTAAACTTTCTAGAAGCTATGATTTTAAAAAACGGGCGGAAGTAAGCTTTTTTAGTTCCGAACGAATGCGCAAACTATAGAAAGTCGTTATTACGTAGAATGTTCATACTTTGTTGATTCCATTTATGAAATAAATGACATTTTCTAAACACTCGTGTTTTTTAAGAAATCATGTAAACCTTCTATAAGCTGTGATTTTAAAAAACGATGGGAAGTACGCTTTTCTTATTTCCGGACGCATTCGCAAACTATAGAAAATCGTTATGACGTAGAATGTGCATACTTTGTCGATTCCATTTATTAAAGAAATCACATTTTCTAAAAAGTCATGTTTTTTAAGAAATCATGTAAACCTTCTAGAAGCTGTGATTTTAAAAAACGGGCGAAAGTAAGCTTTTTTATTTCCGGACGAATGGGCAAACTATAGAAAGTCGTTAATACGTAGAATATTCATACTTTGTTGATTCCATTTATGAAAGGAATAACATTTTCTAAAAACTCGTGTTTTTTAAGAAATCATGTAAACATTCTAGAAGCTGTGATTATAAAAAACGGGCAGAAGTAAGCTTTTCTTATTTCCGGACGAATGCGCAAACTATAGAAAGTCGTTATTACGTAGAATGTTCATACTTTTTTGATTCCATTTATGAAATAAATCACATTTTCTAAAAACTCCTGTTTTTAAAGAAATCATGTAAACCTTCTAGAAGCTGTGATTTTAAAAAACGTGGGAAGTAAGCTTTTCTTATTTACGGACGAATGCGGAAACTATAGAAAGTCGTTATTCCGTAGAATGTTCATACTTTGTTGATTCCATTTATGAAATAAATCACATTTTCTAAAAATTCATGTTTTTAAAGAAATCATGTAAACCTTCTAGAAGCTGTGATTTTAAAAAATGGGCGGAAGTAAGCTTTTCTTATTTCCGGACGAATGCGCAAACTATAGAAAGTCGTTGTTACGTAGAATGTTCATACTTTGTTGATTCCATTTATGAAATAAATCACATTTTCTAAAAACTTGTGTTTTTTAAGAAATCATGTAAACCTTTTAGAAGCTGCGATTTTAAAAAACGGGCAGAAGTAAGCTTTTCTTATTTCCGGACGAATCCCCAAACTATAGAAATTCGTTCTTACGTAGAATGTTCATACTTTTTTGATTCTATTTATGAAACAAATCACATTTTCTAAAAACTCGTGTTTTTCAAGAAATCATGTAAACCTTCTAGAAGCTGTGATTTTAAAAAACGGGTGGAAGTAAGCTTTTCTTATTTCCGAACGAATGCGCAAACTATAGGAAGTCGTTATTACGTAGAATGTTCATACTTTGTTGATTCCATTTATGAAAGAAATCACATTTTCTAAAAACTCGTGTTTTTTAAGAAATCATGTAAACCTTCTAGAAGCTGTGATTTTAAAAAACTGGCGGAAGTAAGCTTTTCTTATTTCCGGATGAATGCGCAAACTATAGAAAGTAGTTATTACGTAGAATGTTCATACTTTGTTGTTTCCATTTATGAAATAAATCACATTTTCTAAAAACTCATGTTTTTAAAGAAATCATGGAAACCTTCTAGAAGCTGTGATTTTAAAAAACGGGCAGAAGTAAGCTTTTCTTATTTCCAGATGAATCCGCAAACTATAGAAAGTCATTATTACGTAGAATATTCATACTTTGTTGATTCCATTTATGAAATAAATAACACATTTTCTAAAAACTCGTGTTTTTTAAGAAATCATGTAAACCTTCTAAAAGCTGTGATTTAAAAAAACGGGGGGTAGTAATCTTTTCTTATTTTCGGATGCATTCACAAACTATAGAAATTCGTTACAATGTAGAATGTGCATACTTTGTTGATTCCATTTGTTGAGATATTGTAACTTCAAAGAATATTATATTTGTACTTTATTATTCCGGAGATGTTTCATTCCTCCGTGAAGATCTTATTGTATATCCGGAGATGTTTATTCCTGCGTCGGAATGTGGTAACTCGGGTTATTAGACTTCCCTATTGGGGGTCGGCCCTGTATGTGTTATGTGGGTCAAAGGGTTATTAGACCACCCTAGAGGGGTCGGCCCAGTTAGTTGTAGTGGGGTATTTAACCCATTGGTTAAATACGAGCCTACATGTACTTGTGTAAAATACATGTCAGTGTAGTGTATAAATAGAGGAGGTATGTTCCTCATTATACACACTCACTCACTTGAGAAAGTCGCATTTGTGGAGGAGAGGTCTGCTATGGAGGAGAAGGAGCTTATGCTCAGTGTTTGCATCTTTGTATATTGCTGGTCATCTATATTGAGGAAGCTTTGCTGGGTTTTCTACCCCATGAGGGTTTCCCAGGATAAATCTCTGTCTCTTGTGTTTATGCTATGCTTGTTGTTTCTTCAGTGATCCTGTATATTCTATTATTGTGAAATGGAATGTAATGCTGCTATTTTCTGTCTTAGCATATTGAATTTAACATGGAATCAGAGCTAACCTGAAGGAAGACAAGGTATGGCACTAAAGACACTTGCTTTACTTACGACAATTTGAAGGTTAGGGTTTTACATAAGAAAAACCAGTCATCGTAGCACTTTCACTATAAATCCGTTTTGGCAAAGTTTTCGGATCTGAATTTGTTACAGGACGAAGCTAAAATCTCCAGGTACCTTGTGTCCAAAGGAAAACCTCTAAATCGTTGTAATTTGTGATTTATGATCTGTACAATATAGGGTTTCTGCCTCTTCCAGATCTGAGTCAAAATCAGGTGACCTTGGGAAAAAGGTCATAACATGGGCTAGGAAGCTCCATATTAAATTTCGTGAAAAGTGACAGGTATTACACAGACTGTACTATCTCAGAAAACGTTTTCAGAGGCCGAAGTAGCACCAGTGACACGTGGCACACCGTACAAGTTCGCTCTCCTGTATTATCTCATAAACAGGTCACGTTGCGACACTTGGCATAACTCTCTCTCAGAGAATCCAATTGAGGTCAGACCTGTCAGGATGGAAAGATAACAGGCCGAGCTATCTCAGAAAACGTTTTCAGAGGCCGAAGGTCAAACAGTGACACGTGGCACGCCGTACAAGTTCACTCTCCTGTATTTTCCCAAAACAGGTCACGTTGCGACATTTGGCATAACTCTCTCTCAGAACATCCAATTGAGGTCAGACCTGTCAGGATGGAAAGCTAATAGGTCAGGCTATCTCAGAAAATGTTTTCAGACCCTGTGGATCAAAAATTTCGGAGTTACACCAGAAACAATCAGGTACATATTTCTGTCAAAACAGAATTATTTTTTGGTACCTTCATTCATGGCTTCCGGAATTTAGGGCTTTGAAGAAAGTTGGAATTTTTGTAATCGGAGACCACGGCTGGATGCTACTCATCAAAATAGAAATTTAGAGACCAAGATCAGAATTTTTGGTTGGGAAGAAGGACGGGCTTGATTAGACCCTAGTTCGGGACTTTGATCAGAAAAGCGGAAAATTAGGGCTTCTGTAAAAATGGGAATTTTTGAAATCTGTGAACACGGCTGGAAGCTCCTCAAAAAAATAGAAGCTTAGAGCTTTGGATCAAAATTTTTGATGGGGAAAAAGAGTGGGCTTCATCAAACCCCAGTTCAGGGTCACGTCTAGTGAATCCGAAAGTTTCAAAGGCAAAATTGAGGAGTAAAACTTTGCAGTTTTCAAATTCTGAATATATCAGTTTGATCAGCTCATCAAGGCGCATATCTCTATCCTTTCGGAAGTTTGAATTTTTGGGGTTTCTCTGACAAACCCATATCCAGCTCCAGGTCCAGTTCTTGCAAATCAAGTGGATAGGGTTAATCCTAGAAGAAGATGGATTGGTCACCTACATAAGTGAAGGAGTTCATGTTTCAGAGGGAGATGAGGCTAAGGCTTTACATAAGGAGATTACAAGCCATCTCGATAGGTATGACTCATCGAGGTATGTTTTGAGATTTGTTCATGATTAAGTTTATGGTATGTTTGTCTTCATGTTATTACAGTTAGTACAATCTTGATTTTAGATTTGTTGTATCACCTTAACAAAATTATGAATGCATGATAGAAGGTATTCATTGGTTAGGGTATTGACACTTATGATTGTACTAATGCATTATGGTGTTGTGTGAGGTTGATGTTGTCTGCTAACAAGATACAGGTACATCACAAAAGACAAATCAGGCTCCATGACCATGAAAACATGAAGACAAAGACTCATCCATAATCTTTGTTCTACTTACGAGGTATGTATGACTTTGTTATATTATGCTTAACCTATGAGACATGCAGGTTCTAGCTCAGGATCTCTAAATCATTGAAGAGATTGTTTAGGTATGTTGTACATAACCAAGTAGGTATACTAATCCAGGTATGTTTCCCATGAATCTTACCTTGTGTTAGGATCCCTTATATAAGTATACTTGGAATGATTGGTTATGCTTATTCATAAAGTTAGTAATCAAGGGATTATGCATATTATATCTTTTATCAATGATATGCATGAGTAAAAGAAGACTTCCCTGAAATCTTGAATACTAATGTTTATTAACTATAATCATGACTATACATTTTCAAGATTATTTAGTACTATAATGTTTTGATAGCATTTAGAATATACTAATGAGTGTATGTTTGTGTACGAGATCATGAGGATGACTCTTGAGCATGCACAGTGGTACAGAATGAATAGAAGTTCAAAAGACATACAGAAGATCAAGCGGGAGGCAGCCACACAAACATAAAAGATAAGTATTTGAGTTGCTATTTGAAATAGTAATGATATTGCCTGTAATAGGTTGTATGCATATTTGTATTCCTAGAATATATAATGCTGAGTGTAAACATTCATAGAGCATTGAACAGTATACAACTAATGTGCATATGTTTGGACAAACATTCCATTGTTGCCTGTCTAGAATGAAACCTCTTTGCTGACATGTTGAGAGTTGTGCACACTCTCGATAGTATGTTCTGGTAGAGATGGAAGGCATCTAGATAGCCACTGTATGCATACAGGATATGGGAAAGTGTTGTGCCAAAGTATTGGTCAAAATAGTTGCATCACTATGTAAATGATATCTGTATGCATAATAGGTTATCTTTTGATGATTATGAAGTATTACTAATCATGTACTTAATTTTGATTTGTAGGAAAGGTAATGAAGTCCTTAATGGACAGTTGAGGGGATTGGATCATCCCTGCACTTTCAGTCCTAAAGAGAGCCGTAGACGTGAGGTCTCCGAGAATGAAGTCCTTGGTGGACTTGAGGGGATTGGATCATCCCTGGACTTTCAGTCCTAAAGAGAGCCATAGACGTGAGGTCTCCGAGAATGAAGTCCTTGGTGGACTTGAGGGGATTGGATCATCCCTGGACTTTCAAGTCCTAAAGAGAGCCGTAGACGTAAGGTCTCCGAGAATGAAGTCCTTAGTGGACAGTTGAGGGGATTGGATCATCCCTGGACTTTCAGTCCTAAAGAGATCCGTAGACGTGAGGTCTCCGAGAATGAAGTCCTTGGTGGACTTGAGGGGATTGGATCATCCCTGGACTTTCAGTCCTAAAGAGAGCCGTAGACGTGAGGTCTCCGAGAATGAAGTCGTTGGTGGACTTGAGGGGATTGGATCATCCCTGGACTTTCAGTCCTAAAGAGAGCCGTAGACGTGAGGTCTCCGAGAATGAAGTCTTAGTGGACAGTTGAGGGGATTGGATCATCCCTGGACTTTCAGTCCTAAAGAGAGCCGTAGACGTGAGGTCTCCGAGAATGAAGTCCTTGGTGGACTTGAGGGGATTGGATCATCCCTGGACTTTCAGTCCTAAAGAGAGCCGTAGACGTGAGGTCTTCGAGAATGAAGTCTTTGGTGGACTTGAGGGGATTGGATCATCCCTGGACTTTCAGTCCTAAAGAGAGCCGTAGACGTGAGGTCTCCGAGAATGAAGTCCTTGATGGACTTGAGGGGATTGGATCATCCCTGGACTCTCAGTCCTAAAGAGAGCCGTAGATGTGAGGTCTCCGAGAATAGAGGATAGGACTGCATCGTCCCTGAACTGATAGTTCAAAATGTACGTGATGGGGATTGCATCATCCCGGAACTGATAGTTCAAAATGTACGTGATGGGGATTGCATCATCCCGGAACTGATAGTTCAAAATGTACGTGATGGGGATTGCATCATCCCGGAACTGATAGTTCAAAATGTACGTGATGGGGATTGCATCATCCCGGAACTGATAGTTCAAAATGTACGTGATGGGGATTGCATCATCCCGGAACTGATAGTTCAAAATGTACGTGATGGGGATTGCATCATCCCGGAACTGATAGTTCAAAATGTACGTGATGGGGATTGCATCATCCCGAAACTGATAGTTCAAAATGTACGTGATGGGGATTGCATCATCCCGGACCTGATAGTTCAAAATGTACGTGATGGGGATTGCATCATCCCGGAACTGATAGTTCAAAATGTACGTGATGGGGATTGCATCATCCTGGAACTGATAGTTCAAAATGTACGTGATGGGGATTGTATCATCCCCGGACTTCGGTCCCTGAATTGATCCGTAGACGAATGGTCTCCGAGAAAGAGATTGTATTGATGATGTATCGGTGTGATGACGATGCTGCTGATCGTGTGATGACGATGTTGCTGATCGTGTGATGACGATGCTGCTGATCATGCGATGACGATGCTGCTAATCATGTGATGATGATACTGCTGATCGTGCGATGACGATGCTGCTGATCGTGTGATGACGATGCTGCTGATCATGTGATGACGATGCTGCTGATCGTGTGATGACGATGCTGTTGATCGTGTGATGACGATGCTGCTGATCGTGTGATGACGATGCTGCTGATCGTGTGATGACGATGCTGCTGATCGTGTGATGACGATACTGTTGATCGTGTGATGACGATGCTGCTGATCGTGTGATGACGATGCTGCTGATCGTGTGATGACGATGCTGCTGATCATATGAAGACGATGCTAAAGATCGTGATGTTGATGATTGATGTTGACAGTGATGTTCCAGTAACTGCTTGAGTTACTGATGATGTTGAGAAAGCTTCCAGTGATTTATAGATGTATCATGTATGATGACTCCTTGCAGATGTTGTTATAATATCCTTCTCGTTAAGGGGGAGTGTTGAGATATTTTAACTTCAAAGAATATTATATTTGTACTTTATTATTCCGGAGATGTTTCATTCCTCCGTGAAGATCTTATTGTATATTCGGAGATGTTTATTCCTCCGTCGGAATGTGGTAACTCGGGTTATTAGACTTCCCTATTGGGGGTCGGCCCTGTATGTGTTATGTGGGTCAAAGGGTTATTAGACCACCCTAGAGGGGTCGGCCCAGTTAGTTGTAGTGGGGTATTTAACCCATTGGTTAAATACGAGCCTACATGTACTTGTGTAAAATACATGTCAGTGTAGTGTATAAATAGAGGAGGTATGTTCCTCATTATACACACTCACTCACTTGAGAAAGGCGCATTTGTGGAGGAGAGGTCTGCTATGGAGGAGAAGGAGCTTATGCTCAGGGTTTGCATCTTTGTATATTGCTGGTCATCTATATTAAGGAAGCTTTGCTGGGTTTTCTACCCCATGAGGGCTTCCCAGGATAAATCTCTGTCTCTTGTGTTTATGCTATGCTTGTTGTTTCTTCAGTGATCCTGTATATGCTATTATTGTGAAATGGAATGTAATGCTGCTATTTTCTGTCTTAGCATATTGAATTTAACACCATTTACTAAAGAAATCACATTTTCTAAAAACTCGTGTTTTTTAAGAAATCATGTAAACCTTCTAGAAGCAGTGATTTTAAAAAACAGGTGGAAGTAAGCTTTTCTTATTTCCGAACGAATGCGCAAACAATACAAAGTCGTTATTACGTAGAATGTTCATACTTTGTTGATTCCATTTATGAAATAAGTCACATTTTATAAAAACTCGTGTTTTTTAAGAAATCTTGTAAACCTTCTAGAAGCTGTGATTCTAAAAAACGATGGGAAGTAAGCTTTTCTTATTTCTGGCCCAATGCGCAAACTATAGAAATTCGTTATGACGTAGAATGTGCATACTTTGTTGATTCCATTTATGAAATAAATCACATTTTATAAAAACTCGTGTTTTTTAAGAAATCATGTAAACCTTCTAGAAGCTGTGATTTTAAAAAACGGGCGGAAGTAAGCTTTTCTTATTTCTGGACGAATGCGCAAACTATAGAAAGTCGTTATTACGTAGAATGTTCATACTTTGTTGATTCCATTTATGAAATAAATCTCATTTTCTAAAAACTCGTGTTTTTTAAGAAATCATCTAAACCTTCTAGAAGCTGTGATTTTAAAAAACGATGGGAAGTAAGCTTTTCTTATTTCCGGACGCATTCGCAAACTATAGAAAGTCGTTATGACGTAGAATGTGCATACTTTGTCGATTCCATTTATGAAAGAAATCACATTTTCTAAAAAGTCATGTTTTTTAAGAAATCATGTAAACCATCTAGAAGCTGTGATTTTAAAAATCGGGCGGAAGTAAACTTTTTTATTTCCGGACGAATGCGCAAACTATAGAAAGTCGTTAATACGTAGAATGTTCATAGTTTGTTGATTCCATTTATGGAAGAAATCACATTTTCTGAAAACACATGTTTTTGAAGAAATCTTGTAAACCTTCTAGAAGCTGTGATTATAAAAAACGGGTGCAAGTAAGGTTTTGTTATTTCCAGATGAATGCACAAACTATAGAAAGTCGTTATTGCTTAGAATTTTCATACTTTGTTGATTCCATTTATGAAATAAATCACATTTTCTAAAAACTCATGTTTTTAAAGAAATCATGTAAACCTTCTAGAAGCTGTGATTTAAAAAAACGGGCGGAAGTAACCTTTTCTTATTTCCAGACGAATGCGCAAACTATAGAAAGTCGTTATTACGTATAATGTTCATACTTTGTTGATTCCATTTATGAAATAAATCACATTTTCTAAAAACTCATGTTTTTAAAGAAATCATGTAAACCTTCTAGAAGTTGTGAATTTAAAAAACGGGCGGAAGTAAGTTTTTCTTAATTCCGGACGAATGCACAAACTATAGAAAGTCGTAATTACGTAGAATGTTCATACTTTGTTGATTCCATTTATGAAAGAAATCAAATTTTCTAAAAACTCGTGTTTTTTAAGAAATGATGTAAACCTTCTAGAAGCTGTGATTATAAAAAAACGGGCGGAAGTAAGCCTTTGTTATTTCCAGACGAATGCGCAAACTATAGAAAGTCGTTATTGCGTAGAATGTTCATACTTTGTTGATTCCATTTATGAAATAAATCACATTTTCTAAAAACTCGTGTTTTTTAAGGAATCATGTAAACCTTCTAGAAGCTGTGATTTAAAAAAATGAGAGAAAGTAAGCTTTTCTTATTTCCAGACGAATGGGCAAACTATAGAAAGTCGTTATTACGTAGAATGTTCATACTTTGTTGATTCCATTTATGAAATAAATCACATTTTCTAAAATGTAATGTTTTTAAAGAAATCATGTAAACCTTCTAGAAGCTATGATTTTAAAAAACGGGTGCAAGGAAGCTTTTCTTATTTCTAGATGAATGCGTAAACTATAGAAAGTCGTTATTACGTAGAATGTTCATACTTTGTTGATTCCATTTATGAAATAAATCACATATTCTAAAAACTCATGTTTTTAAAGAAATCATGTAAACCTTCTAGAAGCTGTGAATTTAAAAAACAGGTCGAAGTAAGTTTTTCTTAATTCCGGACGAATGCACAAACTCTAGAAACTCATTATTACCTAGAAAGTTCATACTTTGTTGATTCCATTTATGAAATAAATAACACATTTTCTAAAAACTCGTGTTTTTTAAGAAATGATGTAAACCTTCTAGAATCTGTGATTTTAAAAAACGGGGGAGGTAAGCTTTTCTTATTTCCGGACGCATGTGCTATAGAAAGTCGTTGTGACGTAGAATGTGCATACTTTGTTGATTCCATTTATGAAATAAAACACATTTTCTAAAAACTCGTGTTTTTTAAGAAATCATGTAAACCTTCTAGAAGCTGTGATTTTAAAAAACGGGCGGAAGTAAGCTTTTCTTATTTCCGGATGAATGCGCAAAAAATACAAAGTCATTATTATGTAGAATGTTCATACTTTGTTGGTTCCATTTATGAAATAAATCACATTTTTTAAAAACTCGTGTTTTTTAAGAAATCTTGTAAACCTTCTAAAACCTGTGATTTTAAAAAATGATGGGAAGTAAGATTTTCTTATTTCTGGACCAATGCGCAAACTATAGAAAGTCATTATGACGTAGAATGTGCATAACTTTGTTGATTCCATTTATGAAATAAACCACATTTTCTAAAAACTAGTGTTTTTTAAGAAATCATGTAAACCTTCTAGAAGCTGTGATTTTAAAAAACGGGCTGAAGTAAGCTTTTTTATTTCCGGATGAATGCGCAAACTATAGAAAGTCGTTATTACGTAGAATGTTGATACTTTGTTGATTCCATTTATGAAATAAATCACATTTTCTAAAAACTCGAGTTTTTTAAGAAATCATGTAAACCTTCTAGAAGCTGTGATTTTAAAAAACGGGTGGAAGTAAGCTTTCTTATTTCCGGACGAAGGCGCAAACTATAGAGAGTCGTTAATACGTAGAATGTTCATACTTTGTTGATTCCGTTTATGAAAGAAATCACATTTTCTAAAAACTCGTGTTTTTTAAGAAATCATGTAAACCTTCTAGAAGCTGTGATTATAAAAAACGGGCGGAAGTAAGCTTCGGTTATTTCCGGACGAATGCGCAAACTATAGAAAGTCATTATTACGTAGAATTTTCATACTTTGTTGATTCCATTTATGAAATAAGTCACATTTTCTAAAAACTCCTGTTTTTAAAGAAATCATGTAACATTCTAGAAGCTGTGATTTTAAAAAACGGGCGGAATTAAGTTTTTCTTAATTCCGAACGAATGCGCAAACTATAGAAAGTCGTTATTACGTAGAATGTTCATACTTTGTTGATTCCATTTATGAATTAAATCACATTTTCTAAAAACTCGTGTTTTTTAAGAAATCATGTAAACCTTCTAGAAGCTGTGATTTTAAAAAACGGGAGGAAGTAAGCTTTTCTTATTTCTGGATGAATGCGAGAACTATAGAAAGTCGTTATTATGTAGCATGTTCATGCTTTGTGATTCCATTTATTAAACAAATCACATTTTCTAAAAAGTCTTGTTTTTTAAGAAATCATGTAAACCTTCTAGAAGCTGTGATTTTAAAAAACGGGCGGAAGTAAGCTTTTCTTATTTCCGGACGAATGTGCAAACTATAGAAAGTTGTTATGACATAGAATGTTCATACTTTGTTGATTCCACTTATGAAATAAATCACATTTTCTAAAAACTCATGTTTTTTAAGAAATCTTGTAAACATCCTAGAAGCTGTGATTTTAAAAAACGATGGGAAGTAAGCTTTTCTTATTTCTGGACGAATGCGCAAACTATAGAAAGTCGTTATTATGTAGAATGTTCATACTTTGTTGATTCCATTTATGAAATAAATCAGATTTTCTAAAAACTCGTGTTTTTTAAGAAAGCATGTAAACGTTCTAGAAGCTGTGATTTTAAAAAACGATGTGAAGTAAGCTTTTCTTATTTCCGTACACATTCGCAAACTTTAGAAAGTCGTTATGACGTAGAATGTGCATACTTTGTCGATTCCATTTATGAAAGAAATAACATATTGTAAAAAGTCATGTTTTTTAAGAAATCATGTAAACCTTCTCGAAGCCGTGATTTTAAAAAACGGGCAGAAGTAAGCTTTTTTATTTCCAGACGAATGCGGAAACTATAGAAAGTCGTTATTACGTTGAATGTTCATACTTTGTTGATTCCATTTATGAAAGAAATCACATTTTCTAAAAACTCGTGTCTTTTAAGAAACCGTGTAAACCTTCTAGAAGCTGTGATTTTAAAAAACGGGCGGAAGTAAGCTTTGCTTATTTCCGGACGAATGTGCAAACTATAGAAAGTTATTATTACATCGAATTTTCATACTTTGTTGATTCCATTTATGAAATAAATCACATTTTCTAAAAATTGATGTTTTTAAAAAAATCATCTAAACCTTCTAGAAGCTGTGAATTTAAAAAACGGGTGGAAGTAAGTTTTTCTTATTTCCGGACGAATGCGCAAACTATAGAAAGTCGTTATTATGTACAATGTTCATACTTTGTTGATTCCATTTATGAAAGAAATCACATTTTCTAAAAACTCGTGTTTTTTAAGAAATCATGTAAACCTTCTAGAAGGTGTGATTTATAAAAACGGGCGGAAGTAAGCTTTGCTTATTTCCGGACGAATGTGCAAACTATAGAAAGTTATTATTACATAGAATTTTCATACTTTGTTGATTCCATTTATGAAATAAATCACATTTTCTAAAAATTCATGTTTTTAAAAAAATCATGTAAACCTTCTAGAAGCTGTGAATTTAAAAAACGGGTGGAAGTAAGTTTTTCTTACTTCCGGACGAATGCGCAAACTATAGAAAGTCGTTATTACGTAGAATGTTCATACTTTGTTGATTCCATTTATGAAATAAATAACACATTTTCTAAAAACTCGCGTTTTTTGAGAAATCATGTAAACCTTCTAGAAGCTGTGATTTAAAAAAATGGGGGGAAGTAATCTTTTGTTATTTCTGGATGCATTCGCAAGCTATAGAAATTCATTACGACGTAGAATGTGCTTACTTTGTTGATAGAATTTATTAAAGAAATCAAATTTTCTAAAAACTCGTGTATTTTAAGAAATCATGTAAACCTTCTAGAACCTGTGATTTTAAAAAACGGGGGGAAGTAATATTTTCTTATTTCTGGATGCTTTCACGAACAATACAAAGTCGTTATTACGTATAATGTTCATACTTTGTTGATACCATTCATGTAATAAATCACATTTTCTAAAAACCCGTGTTTTTTAAGAAATCTTGTAAACCTTCTAGAAGCTGTGATTTTAAAAAACGATGGGAAGTAAGCTTTTCTTATTTCCGGACGAATGCGCAAACTATAGAATGTCATTATTACGTAGAATGTTCATACTTTGTTGATTCCATTTATGAAATAAATCACCTTTTCTAAAAACTCATGTTTTTTAAGAAATCATGTAAACCTTCTAGAAGCTGTGATTTTAAAAAATAGGCGGAAGTAAGCTTTTCTTAGTTCCAGGCGAATGCGCAAACAATACAAAGTTGTTATTACGTAGAATGTTCATACTTTGTTGATTCCATTCATGAAAGAAATCACATTTTCTAAAAACTCGTGTTTTTTAAGAAATCTTGTAAACCTTCTAGAAGCTGTGATTTTAAAAAATCATGGGAAGTAAGCTTTTCTTATTTCTGGACCAATGCGCAAACTATAGAAAGTCGTTATGACGTAGAATGTGCATACTTTGTTGATTCCATTTATGAAATAAATAACATTTTCTAAATACTCGTGTTTTTTAAGAAATCATGTAAACTTTCTAGAAGCTATGATTTTAAAAAACGGGTGGAAGTAAGCTTTTTTAGTTTCGAACGAATGCGCAAACTATAGAAAGTCGTTATTACGTAGAATGTTCGTACTTTGTTGATTCCATTTATGAAATAAATCACATTTTCTAAAGAATCGTGTTTTTTAAGAAATCATGTAAACCTTCTATAAGCTGTGATTTTTAAAAACGATGGGAAGTACGCTTTTCTTATTTCCGGACGCATTCGCAAACTATAGAAAATCGTTATGACGTAGAATGTGCATACTTTGTCGATTCCATTTATTAAAGAAATCACATTTTCTAAAAAGTCATGTTTTTTAAGAAATCATGTAAATCTTCTAGACGCTGTGATTTTAAAAAACGGGCGAAAGTAAGCTTTTTTATTTCCGGACGAATGGGCAAACTATAGAAAGTCTTTAATACGTAGAATATTCATACTTTGTTGATTCCATTTATGAAAGAAATAACATTTTCTAAAAACTCGTGTTTTTTAAGAAATCATGTAAACATTCTAGAAGCTGTGATTATAAAAAACGGGCGGAAGTAAGCTTTTCTTATTTCCGGACGAATGCGCAAACTATAGAAAGTCGTTATTACGTAGAATGTTCATACTTTTTTGATTCCATTTATGAAATAAATCACATTTTCTAAAAACTCCTGTTTTTAAAGAAATCATGTAAACCTTCTAGAAGCTGTGATTTTAAAAAACGTGGGAAGTAAGCTTTTCTTATTTACGGACGAATGCGGAAACTATAGAAAGTCGTTATTACGTAGAATGTTCATACTTTGTTGATTCCATTTATGAAATAAATCACATTTTCTAAAAATTCATGTTTTTAAAGAAATCATGTAAACCTTCTAGAAGCTGTGATTTTAAAAAATGGGCGGAAGCAAGCTTTTCTTATTTCCGGACGAATGCGCAAACTATAGAAAGTCGTTGTTACGTAGAATGTTCATACTTTGTTGATTCCATTTATGAAATAAATCACATTTTCTAAAAACTTGTGTTTTTTAAGAAATCATGTAAACCTTTTAGAAGCTGCGATTTTAAAAAACGGGCAGAAGTAAGCTTTTCTTATTTCCGGACGAATCCCCAAACTATAGAAATTCGTTCTTACGTAGAATGTTCATACTTTTTTGATTCTATTTATGAAACAAATCACATTTTCTAAAAACTCGTGTTTTTCAAGAAATCTTGTAAACCTTCTAGAAGTTGTGATTTTAAAAAACGGGTGGAAGTAAGCTTTTCTTATTTCCGAACGAATGCGCAAACTATAGGAAGTCGTTATTACGTAGAATGTTCATACTTTGTTGATTCCATTTATGAAAGAAATCACATTTTCTAAAAACTCGTGTTTTTTAAGAAATCATGTAAACCTTCTAGAAGCTGTGATTTTAAAAAACTGGCGGAAGTAAGCTTTTCTTATTTCCGGATGAACGCGCAAACTATAGAAAGTAGTTATTACGTAGAATGTTCATACTTTGTTGTTTCCATTTATGAAATAAATCACATTTTCTAAAAACTCATGTTTTTAAAGAAATCATGGAAACCTTCTAGAAGCTGTGATTTTAAAAAACGGGCAGAAGTAAGCTTTTCTTATTTCCAGACGAATCCGCAAACTATAGAAATTCATTATTACGTAGAATATTCATACTTTGTTGATTCCATTTATGAAATAAATAACACATTTTCTAAAAACTCGTGTTTTTTAAGAAATCATGTAAACCGTCTAGAAGATGTGATTTAAAAAAACGGGGGGAAGTAATCTTTTCTTATTTTCGGATTCATTCACGAACTATAGAAATTCGTTACAATATAGAATGTGCATACTTTGTTGATTCCATTTGTTGAGATATTGTAACTTCAAAGAATATTATATTTGTACTTTATTATTCCGGAGATGTTTCATTCCTCCGTGAAGATCTTATTGTATATCCGGAGATGTTTATTCCTCCGTCGGAATGTGGTAACTCGGGTTATTAGACTTCCCTATTGGGGGTCGGCCCTGTATGTGTTATGTGGGTCAAAGGGTTATTAGACCACCCTAGAGGGGTCGGCCCAGTTAGTTGTAGTGGGGTATTTAACCCATTGGTTAAATACGAGCCTACATGTACTTGTGTAAAATACATGTCAGTGTAGTGTATAAATAGAGGAGGTATGTTCCTCATTATACACACTCACTCACTTGAGAAAGGCGCATTTGTGGAGGAGAGGTCTGCTATGGAGGAGAAGGAGCTTATTCTCAGGGTTTGCATCTTTGTATATTGCTGGTCATCTATATTGAGGAAGCTTTGCTGGGTTTTCTACCCCATGAGGGTTTCCCAGGATAAATCTCTGTCTCTTGTGTTTATGCTATGCTTGTTGTTTCTTCAGTGATCCTGTATATGCTATTATTGTGAAATGGAATGTAATGCTGCTATTTTCTGTCTTAGCATATTGAATTTAACATGGAATCAGATCTAACCTGAAGGAAGACAAGGTATGGCACTAAAGACACTTGCTTTACTTACGACAATTTGAAGGTTAGGGTTTTACATAGAAAAAACCAGTCATCGTAGTACTTTCGCTATAAATCCGTTTTGGCGAAGTTTTCGGATCTGAAATTGTTACAGGATGAAGCTAAAATCTCCAGGTACCTTGTGTCCAAAGGAAAACCTCTAATTCGTTGTAATTTGTGATTTATAATCTGTACAATATAGGGTTTCTGCCTCTTCCAGATCTGAGTCAAAATCAGGTGACCTTGGGAAAAAGGTCATAACTTGGGCTAGGAAGCTCCAAATTAAATTTCGTGAAAAGTGACAGGTATTAAACAGACTGTACTATCTCAAAAAACGTTTTCAGAGGCCGAAGTAGAACCAGTGACACGTGGCACGCCGTACAAGTTCGCTCTCCTGTATTATCACATAAACAGGTCACGTTGCGACACTTGGCATAACTCTCTCTCAGAGAATCCAATTGAGGTCAGACCTGTCAGGATGGAAAGATAACAGGCCGAGCTATCTCAGAAAACTTTTTCAGAGGACGAAGGTCAAACAGTGACACGTGGCACGCCGTACAAATTCACTCTCCTGTATTTTCCCAAAACAGGTCACGTTGCGACATTTGGTATAACTCTCTCTCAGAACATCCAATTGAGGTCAGATCTGTCAGGATGGAAAGCTAACAGGTCAGGCTATCTCAGAAAATGTTTTCATCCCCCGGTGGATCAAAAATTTCGGAGTTACACCAGAAACAATCAGGTACATATTTCTGTCAAAACAGAATTATTTTTTGGTACCTTCATTCATGGCTTCCGGAATTTAGGGCTTTGAATAAAGTTGGAATTTTTGTAATCGGAGACCACGGCTGGATGCTACTCATCAAAATAGAAATTTAGAGACCAAGATCAGAATTTTTGGTTGGGCAGAAGGCCGGGCTTGATTAGACCCTAGTTCGGGACTTTGATCAGAAAAGCGGAAAATTAGGGCTTCTGTAAAAATGGGAATTTTTGAAATCTGTGACCACGGCTGGAAGCTCCTCAAAAAAATAGAATCTTAGAGCTTTGGATCAAACTTTTTGATGGGGAAAAAGAGTGGGATTCATCAAACCCCAGTTCAGGGTCACGTCTAGTGAATCCGAAAGTTTCAAAGGCAAAATTGAGGAGTAAAACTTTGCAGTTTTCAAATTCTGAATATATCAGTTTGATCAGCTCATCAAGGCGCATATCTCTATCCTTTCGGAAGTTTGAAATTCAAAGTTTGAATTTTTGGGGTTTCTCTGACAAACCCATATCCAGCTCCAGGTCCAGTTCTTGCAAATCAAGTGGATAGGGTTAATCCTAGAAGAAGATGGATTGGTCACCTACATAAGTGAAGGAGTTCATGTTTCAGAGGGAGATGAGGCTAAGGCTTTACATAAGGAGATTACAAGCGATATCGATAGGTATGACTCATCGAGGTATGTTTTGAGATTTGTTCATGATTAAGTTTATGGTATGTTTGTCTTCATGTTATTACAGTTAGTACAATCTTGATTTTAGATTTGTTGTATCACCTTAACAAAATTATGAATGCATGATAGAAGGTATTCATTGGTTAGGGTATTGACACTTATGATTGTACTAATGCATTATGGTGTTGTGTGAGGTTGATGTTGTCTGCTAACAAGATACAGGTACATCACAAAAGACAAATCAGGCTCCATGACCATGAAAACATGAAGACAAAGACTCATCCATAATCTTTGTTCTACTTACGAGGTATGTATGACTTTGTTATATTATGCTTAACCTATGAGACATGCAGGTTCTAGCTCAGGATCTCTAAATCATTGAAGAGATTGTTTAGGTATGTTGTACATAACCAAGTAGGTATACTAATCCAGGTATGTTTCCCATGAATCTTACCTTGTGTTAGGATCCCTTATATAAGTATACTTGGAATGATTGGTTATGCTTATTCATAAAGTTAGTAATCAAGGGATTATGCATATTATATCTTTTATCAATGATATGCATGAGTAAAAGAAGACTTCCCTGAAATCTTGAATACTAATGTTTATTAACTATAATCATGACTATACATTTTCAAGATTATTTAGTACTATAATGTTTTGATAGCATTTAGAATATACTAATGAGTGTATGTTTGTGTACGAGATCATGAGGATGACTCTTGAGCATGCACAGTGGTACAGAATGAATAGAAGTTCAAAAGACATACAGAAGATCAAGCGGGAGGCAGCCACACAAACATAAAAGATAAGTATTTGAGTTGCTATTTGAAATAGTAATGATATTGCCTGTAATAGGTTGTATGCATATTTGTATTCCTAGAATATATAATGCTGAGTGTAAACATTCATAGAGCATTGAACAGTATACAACTAATGTGCATATGTTTGGACAAACATTCCATTGTTGCCTGTCTAGAATGAAACCTCTTTGCTGACATGCTGAGAGTTGTGCACACTCTCGATAGTATGTTCTGGTAGAGACGGAAGGCATCTAGATAGCCACTGTATGCATACAGGATATGGGAAAGTGTTGTGCCAAAGTATTGGTCAAAATAGTTGCATCACTATGTAAATGATATCTGTATGCATAATAGGTTATCTTTTGATGATTATGAAGTATTACTATTCATGTACTTAATTTTGATTTGTAGGAAAGGTAATGAAGTCCTTAATGGATAGTTGAGGGGATTGGATCATCCCTGGACTTTCAGTCCTAAAGAGAGCCGTAGACGTGAGGTCTCCGAGAATGAAGTCCTTGGTGGACTTGAGGGGATTGGATCATCCCTGGAGTTTCAGTCCTAAAGAGAGCCATAGACGTGAGGTCTCCGAGAATGAAGTCCTTGGTGGACTTGAGGGGATTGGATCATCCCTGGACTTTCAAGTCCTAAAGAGAGCCGTAGACGTAAGGTCTCCGAGAATGAAGTCCTTAGTGGACAGTTGAGGGGATTGGATCATCCCTGGACTTTCAGTCCTAAAGAGAGCCGTAGATGTGAGGTCTCCGAGAATGAATTCCTTGGTGGACTTGAGGGGATTGGATCATCCCTGGACTTTCAGTCCTAAAGAGAGCCGTAGACGTGAGGTCTCCGAGAATGAAGTCGTTGGTGGACTTGAGGGGATTGGATCATCCCTGGACTTTCAGTCCTAAAGAGAGCCGTAGACGTGAAGTCTCCGAGAATGAAGTCTTAGTGGACAGTTGAGGGGATTGGATCATCCCTGGACTTTCAGTCCTAAAGAGAGCCGTAGACGTGAGGTCTCCGAGAATGAAGTCCTTGGTGGACTTGAGGGGATTGGATCATCCTTGGACTTTCAGTCCTAAAGAGAGCCGTAGACGTGAGGTCTTCGAGAATGAAGTCTTTGGTGGACTTGAGGGGATTGGATCATCCCTGGACTTTCAGTCCTAAAGAGAGCCGTAGACGTGAGGTCTCCGAGAATGAAGTCCTTGATGGACTTGAGGGGATTGGATCATCCCTGGACTCTCAGTCCTAAAGAGAGCCGTAGACGTGAGGTCTCCGAGAATAGAGGATAGGACTGCATCGTCCCTGAACTGATAGTTCAAAATGTACGTGATGGGGATTGCATCATCCCGGAACTGATAGTTCAAAATGTACGTGATGGGGATTGCATCATCCCGGAACTGATTGTTCAAAATGTACGTGATGGGGATTGCATCATCCCGGAACTGATAGTTCAAAATGTACGTGATGGGGATTGCATCATCCCGGAACTGATAGTTCAAAATGTACGTGATGGGGATTGCATCATCCCGGAACTGATAGTTCAAAATGTACTTGATGGGGATTGCATCATCCCGGAACTGATAGTTCAAAATGTACGTGATGGGGATTGCATCATCCCAGAACTGATAGTTCAAAATGTACGTGATGGGGATTGCATCATCCCGGAACTGATAGTTCAAAATGTACGTGATGGGGATTGCATCATCCCGGAACTGATAGTTCAAAATGTACGTGATGGGGATTGTATCATCCCCGGACTTCGGTCCCTGAATTGATCCGTAGACGAATGGTCTCCGAGAAAGAGATTATATTGATGATGTATCGGTGTGATGACGATGCTGCTGATCGTGTGATGACGATGTTGCTGATCGTGTGATGACGATGCTGCTGATCATGTGATGACGATGCTGCTAATCATGTGATGACGATACTGCTGATCGTGCGATGACGATGTTGCTGATCGTGTGATCACGATGCTACTGATCATGTGATGACGATGCTGCTGATCGTGTGATGACGATGCTGTTGATCGTGTGATGACGATGCTGCTGATCGTGTGATGACGATGCTGCTGATCGTGTGATGACGATGCTGCTGATCGTGTGATGACGATACTGTTGATCGTGTGATGACGATGCTGCTGATCGTGTGATGACGATGCTGCTGATCGTGTGATGACGATGCTGCTGATCGTATGAAGACGATGCTAAAGATCGTGATGTTGATGATTGATGTTGACAGTGATGTTCCAGTAACTGCTTGAGTTACTGATGATGTTGAGAAAGCTTCCAGTGATTTATAGATGTATCATGTATGATGACTCCTTGCAGATGTTGTTATAATATCCTTCTCGTTAAGGGGGAGTGTTGAGATATTTTAACTTCAAAGAATATTATATTTGTACTTTATTATTCCGGAGATGTTTCATTCCTCCGTGAAGATCTTATTGTATATCCGGAGATGTTTATTCCTCCGTCGGAATGTGGTAACTCGGGTTATTAGACTTCCCTATTGGGGGTCAGCCCTGTATGTGTTATGTGGGTCAAAGGGTTATTAGACCACCCTAGAGGGGTCGGCCCAGCTAGTTGTAGTGGGGTATTTAACCCATTGGTTAAATACGAGCCTACATGTACTTGTGTAAAATACATGTCAGTGTAGTGTATAAATAGAGGAGGTATGTTCCTCATTATACACACTCACTCACTTGAGAAAGGCGCATTTGTGGAGGAGAGGTCTGCTATGGAGGAGAAGGAGCTTATGCTCAGGGTTTGCATCTTTGTATATTGCTGGTCATCTATATTGAGGAAGCTTTGCTGGGTTTTCTACCCCATGAGGGTTTCCCAAGATAAATCTCTGTCTCTTGTGTTTATGCTATGCTTGTTGTTTCTTCAGTGATCCTGTATATGCTATTATTGTGAAATGGAATGTAATGCTGCTATTTTCTGTCTTAGCATATTGAATTTAACACCATTTACTAAAGAAATCACATTTTCTAAAAACTCGTGTTTTTTAAGAAATCATGTAAACCTTCTAGAAGCAGTGATTTTAAAAAACGGGTGGAAGTAAGCTTTTCTTATTTCCGAACGAATGCGCAAACAATACAAAGTCGTTATTACGTAGAATGTTCATACTTTGTTGATTCCATTTATGAAATAAGTCACATTTTTTAAAAACTCGTGTTTTTTAAGAAATCTTGTAAACCTTCTAGAAGCTGTGATTCTAAAAAACGATGGGAAGTAAGCTTTTCTTATTTCTGGCCCAATGCGCAAACTATAGAAATTCGTTATGACGTAGAATGTGCATACTTTGTTGATTCCATTTATGAAATAAATCACATTTTATAAAAACTCGTGTTTTTTAAGAAATCATGTAAACCTTCTAGAAGCTGTGATTTTAAAAAACGGGCGGAAGTAAGCTTTTCTTATTTCCGGACGAATGCGCAAACTATAGAAAGTCGTTATTACGTAGAATGTTCATACTTTGTTGATTCCATTTATGAGATAAATCTCATTTTCTAAAAACTCGTGTTTTTTAAGAAATCATCTAAACCTTCTAGAAGCTGTGATTTTAAAAAACGATGGCAAGTAAGCTTTTCTTATTTCCGGATGCATTCGCAAACTATAGAAAGTCGTTATGACGTAGAATGTGCATACTTTGTCGATTCCATTTATGAAAGAAATCACATTTTCTAAAAAGTCATGTTTTTTAAGAAATCATGTAAACCATCTAGAAGCTGTGATTTTAAAAATCGGGCGGAAGTAAACTTTTTTATTTCCGGACGAATGCGCAAACTATAGAAAGTCGTTAATACGTAGAATGTTCATAGTTTGTTGATTCCATTTATGAAAGAAATCACATTTTCTGAAAACACGTGTTTTTGAAGAAATCTTGTAAACCTTCTAGAAGATATGATTATAAAAAACGGGTGCAAGTAAGGTTTTGTTATTTCCAGATGAATGCACAAACTATAGAAAGTCGTTATTGCTTAGAATGTTCATACTTTGTTGATTCCATTTATGAAATAAATCACATTTTCTAAAAACTCGTGTTTTTAAAGAAATCATGTAAACCTTCTAGAAGCTGTGATTTAAAAAAACGGGCAGAAGTAACCTTTTCTTATTTCCAGACGAATGCACAAACTATAGAAAGTCGTTATTACGTAGAATGTTCATACTTTGTTGATTCCATTTATGAAATAAATCACATTTTCTAAAAACTCATGTTTTTAAAGAAATCATGTAAACCTTCTAGAAGTTGTGAATTTAAAAAACGGGCGGAAGTAAGTTTTTCTTAATTCCGGACGAATGCGCAAACTATAGAAAGTCGTAATTACGTAGAATGTTCATACTTTGTTGATTCCATTTATGAAAGAAATCAAATTTTCTAAAAACTCGTGTTTTTTAAGAAATGATGTAAACCTTCTAGAAGCTGTGATTTAAAAAAACGAGAGAAAGTAAGCTTTTCTTATTTCCAGACGAATGGGCAAACTATAGAAAGTCGTTATTACGTAGAATGTTCATACTTTGTTGATTCCATTTATGAAATAAATCACATTTTCTAAAATGTAATGTTTTTAAGTAAACCTTCTAGAAGCTATGATTTTAAAAAACGGGTGCAAGTAAGCTTTTCTTATTTCTAGATGAATGCGTAAACTATAGAAAGTCGTTATTACGTAGAATGTTCATACTTTGTTGATTCCATTTATGAAATAAATCACATATTCTAAAAACTCATGTTTTTAAAGAAATCATGTAAACCTTCTAGAAGCTGTGAATTTAAAAAACAGGCCGAAGTAAGTTTTTCTTAATTCCGGACGAATGCACAAACTCTAGAAACTCATTATTACCTAGAATGTTCATACTTTGTTGATTCCATTTATGAAATAAATAACACATTTTCTAAAAACTCGTGTTTTTTAAGAAATGATGTAAACCTTCTAGAATCTGTGATTTTAAAAAACGGGGGAGGTAAGCTTTTCTTATTTCCGGACGCATGTGCTATAGAAAGTCGTTGTGACGTAGAATGTGCATACTTTGTTGATTCCATTTATGAAATAAAACACATTTTCTAAAAACTCGTGTTTTTTAAGAAATCATGTAAGCCTTCTAGAAGCTGTGATTTTAAAAAACGGGCGGAAGTAAGCTTTTCTTATTTCCGGATGAATGCGCAAAAAATACAAAGTCATTATTATGTAGAATGTTCATACTTTGTTGGTTCCATTTATGAAATAAATCACATTTTTTAAAAACTCGTGTTTTTTAAGAAATCTTGTAAACCTTCTAAAACCTGTGATTTTAAAAAATGATGGGAAGTAAGATTTTCTTATTTCTGGACCAATGCGCAAACTATAGAAAGTCATTATGACGTAGAATGTGCATAACTTTGTTGATTCCATTTATGAAATAAACCACATTTTCTAAAAACTAGTGTTTTTTAAGAAATCATGTAAACCTTCTAGAAGCTGTGATTTTAAAAAACGGTGGATGTAAGCTTTACTTATTTCCGGACGCATGCGCAAACTATAGAAAGTCGTTATGACGTAGAATGTGCATACTTTGTCGATTCCATTTATGAAATAAAACACATTTTCTAAAAACTCGTGTTTTTTAAGAAATCATGTAAACCTTCTAGAAGCTGTGATTATAAAAAACGGGCGGAAGTAAGCTTCGGTTATTTCCGGACGAATGCGCAAACTATAGAAAGTCATTATTACTTAGAATGTTCATACTTTGTTGATTCCATTTATGAAATAAGTCACATTTTCTAAAAACTCCTGTTTTTAAAGAAATCATGTAACCTTCTAGAAGCTGTGATTTTAAAAAACGGGCGGAATTAAGTTTTTCTTAATTCCGGACGAATGCGCAAACTATAGAAAGTCGTTATTACGTAGAATGTTCATACTTTGTTGATTCCATTTATGAAATAAATCACATTTTCCAAAAACTCGTGTTTTTTAAGAAATCATGTAAACCTTCTAGAAGCTGTGATTTTAAAAAACGGGAGGAAGTAAGCTTTTCTAATTTCTGGATGAATGCGAGAACTATAGAAAGTCGTTATTATGTAGAATGTTCATACTTTGTGATTCCATTTATTAAACAAATCACATTTTCTAAAAAGTCTTGTTTTTTAAGAAATCATGTAAACCTTCTAGAAGCTGTGATTTTAAAAAACGGGCGGAAGTAAGCTTTTCTTATTTCCGGACGAATGCGCAAACTATAGAAAGTCGTTATGACATAGAATGTTCATACTTTGTTGATTCCACTTATGAAATAAATCAAATTTTCTAAAAACTCGTGTTTTTTAAGAAATCTTGTAAACATTCTAGAAGCTGTGATTTTAAAAAACGATGGGAAGTAAGCTTTTCTTATTTCCGTACGCATTCGCAAACTTTAGAAAGTCGTTATGACGTAGAATGTGCATACTTTGTCGATTCCATTTATGAAGGAAATCACATATTGTAAAAAGTCATGTTTTTTAAGAAATCATGTAAACCTTCTCGAAGCCGTGATTTTAAAAAACGGGCAGAAGTAAGCTTTTTTATTTCCGGACGAATGCGGAAACTATAAAAAGTCGTTACTACGTTGAATGTTCATACTTTGTTGATTCCATTTATGAAAGAAATCACATTTTCTAAAAACTCGTGTCTTTTAAGAAACCATGTAAACCTTCTAGAAGCTGTGATTTTAAAAAACGGGCGGAAGTAAGCTTTTCTTATTTCCGGACGAATGCGCAAACTATAGAAAGTCGTTATTATGTACAATGTTCATACTTTGTTGATTCCATTTATGAAAGAAATCACATTTTCTAAAAACTCGTGTTTTTTAAGAAATCATGTAAACCTTCTAGAAGGTGTGATTTTAAAAAACGGGCGGAAGTAAGCTTTGCTTATTTCCGGACGAATGTGCAAACTATAGAAAGTTATTATTACATAGAATTTTCATACTTTGTTGATTCCATTTATGAAATAAATCACATTTTCTAAAAATTGATGTTTTTAAAAAAATCATGTAAACCTTCTAGAAGCTGTGAATTTAAAAAACGGGTGGAATTAAGTTTTTCTTACTTCCGGACGAATGCGCAAACTATAGAAAGTCGTTATTGAGTAGAATGTTCATACTTTGTTGATTCCATTTATGAAATAAATAACACATTTTCTAAAAACTCGTGTTTTTTGAGAAATCATGTAAACCTTCTAGAAGTTGTGATTTAAAAAAATGTGGGGAAGTAATCTTTTGTTATTTCTCGATGCATTCGCAAGCTATAGAAATTCATTACGACGTAGAATGTGCTTACTTTGTTGATAGAATTTATTAAAGAAATCACATTTTCTAAAAACTCGTGTTTTTTAAGAAATCATGTAAACCTTCTAGAACCTGTGATTTTAAAAAACGGGGGGAAGTAATATTTTCTTATTTCTGGATGCTTTCGCGAACAAAACAAAGTCGTTATTACGTAGAATGTTCATACTTTGTTGATTCCATTCATGTAATAAATCACGTTTTCTAAAAACCCGTGTTTTTTAAGAAATCTTGTAAACCTTCTAGAAGCTGTGATTTTAAAAAATGATGGGAAGTAAGCTTTTCTTATTTCCGGACGAATGCGCAAACTATAGAATGTCATTATTACGTAGAATGTTCATACTTTGTTGATTCCATTTATGAAATAAAATACATTTTCTAAAAACTCCTGTTTTTAAAGAAATCATGTAAACCTTCTAGAAGCTGTGATTTTAAAAAACGGGCGGAAGTAAGCTTTTCTTATTTACAGACGAATGCGCAAACTATAGAAAGTCTTTATTACGTAGAATGCTCATACTTTGTTGATTCCATTTATGAAATAAATCACCTTTTCTAAAAATTCATGTTTTTGAAGAAATCTTGTAAACCTTCTAGAAGCTGTGATTTTAAAAAATGGTCGGAATTAAGTTTTTCTTAATTCCGGACGAATGAAAAAACTATAGAAAGTCGTTATTACATAGAATGTTCATACTTTTTTGATTCCATTGATGAAAGAAATCACATTTTCTAAAAACTCGTGTTTTTTAAGAAATCATGTAAACCTTCTAGAAGCTGTGATTTTAAAAAACAAGCGGAAGTAAGCTTTTCTTATTTCCGGACGAATCCGCAAACTATAGAAATTCGTTATTACGTAGAATGTTCATAATTTTTTGATTCTATTTATGAAACAAATCACATTTTCTAAAAACTCGTGTTTTTCGAGAAATCATGTAAACCTTTTAGAAGCTGTGATTTTAAAAAACGGGCTGAAGTAAGCTTTTTTATTACCGGACGAATGCGCAAACTATAGAAAGATGTTATTACGTAGAATTTTCACACTTTGTTCATTCCATTTATGAAATAAATCACATTTTCTAAGAAGTCGTGTTTTTTAATAAATCACGTAAACCTTCTAGAAGCTGTGATTTTAAAAAACAGGCGGAAGTAAGCTTTTCTTAAGAAATCATGTAAACCTTCTAGAAGCTGTGATTTTAAAAAACGGGCGGAAGTAAGCTTTTCTTATTTCCAGACGAATGCGCAAACTATAGAAAGTCGTTATTACGTAGAATGTTCATACTTTGTTGATTCCATTTATGAAATAAATCACATTTTCTAAAAACTCGTGTTTTTTAAGAAATCATGTAAATCTTCTAGAAGCTGTGATTTAAAAAAACGGGGGGAAGTAATCTTTTCTTATTTCCAGATGCATTCAAAAACTATAGAAAGTTCTTATGACGTAGAATGTGCATACTTTGTTAATTCCATTTATGAGAGAAATCACATTTTCTAAAAACTCGTGTTTTTTAAGAAATCATGTAAACCTTCTAGAAGTTGTGATTTTAAAAAACGGGCGGAAGTAAGCTTTTTTTATTTCCGGACGAAGGCGCAAACTATAGAAAGTCATTGTTATGTAGAATATTCATAATTTTTTGATTCCATTTAGGAAATAAATCACATTTTCTAAAAACTCGTGTTTTTTAAGAAATCATGGAAACCTTCTAGAAGCTGTGATTTTAAAAAACGGGCGGAAGTAAGCTTTTTTATTTCCAAACGAATGCGCAAACTATAGAAAGTCGTTATTACGTAGAATGTTGATACTTTGTTGATTCCATTTATGAAATAAATCATATTTTCTAAAAACTTGTGTTTTTTAAGAAATCATGTAAACCTTCTAGAAGCTGTGATTTTAAAAAACGGGCGGAAGTAAACTTTTTTATTTCCGAACGAATGCGCAAACTATAGAAAGTCGTTATTACGTAGAATGTTCATACTTTGTTGATTCCATTTAGGAAATAAATCACATTTTCTAAAAACTCGTGTTTTTTAAGAAATCTTGTAAGCCTTCTAGAAGCTGTGATTTTAAAAAACGATGGGAAGTAAGCTTTTCTTATTTCCGGACGAATGCGCAAACTATAGAAAGTCGTTATTACGTAGAATGTTCATACTTTGTTGATTCCATTTATGAAATAAAACACATTTTCTAAAAACTCCTGTTTTTAAAGAAATCATGTAAACCTTCTAGAAGCTGTGATTTTAAAAAACGGGCGGAAGTAAGCTTTTCTTATTTACAGACGAATGCGCAAACTATAGAAACTCGTTATTACATAGAATGTTCATACTTTGTTGATTCCATTTATGAACTAAATCACATTTTCTAAAAATTCATGTTTTTAAAGAAATCATGTAAACCTTCTAGAAGCTGTGATTTTAGAAAATGCGTTGAAGTAAGTTTTTCTTAATCTCGGACGAATGCGCAAACTATAGAAAGTCGTTATTACTTAGAATGCTCATACTTTGTTGATTCCATTTATGAAATAAATCACATTTTCTAAAAATTCATGTTTTTGAAGAAATCATGTAAACCTTCTAGAAGCTGTGATTTTAAAAAATGGCCAGAAGTAAGTTTTTCTTAATTCCGGACGAATGCGAAAACTATAGAAAGTCGTTATTACGTAGAATGTTCATACTTTGTTGATTCCATTTATGAAAGAAATCACATTTTCTAAAAACTCGTCTTTTTTAAAAAATCATGTAAACCTTCTAGAAGCCGTGATTTTAAAAAACAGGCGAAAGTAAGCTTTTCTTATTTCCGGACGAATCCGCAAACTATAGAAATTCGTTATTACGTAGAATGTTCATACTTTGTTGATTCCATTTATGAAATAAATCACATTTTCTAGAAGCTGTGTTTTTAAAAAATGGGCGGAAGTAAGCTTTTTTATTTCCGGACGAATGCGCAAACTATAGAAAGTCGTTATGATGCAGAATGTGCATACTTTGTTGATTCCATTTATGAAATAAATCACATTTTCTAAAAACTCGTGTTTTTTAAGAAATCTTGTAAACCTTCTAGAAGCTGTGATTTTAAAAAACAGGCGGAAGTAAGCTTTTCTTAAGAAATCATGTAAACCTTCTTGAAGCTGTGATTTTAAAAAACGGGCGGAAGTAAGCTTTTCTTATTTCCAGACGAATGCGCAAACTATAGAAAGTCGTTATTACGTAGAATGTTCATACTTTGTTGATTCCATTTACGAAATAAATCACATTTTCTAAAAACTCGTGTTTTTTAAGAAATCATGTAAACCTTCTAGAAGCTGTGATTTAAAAAAACGGGGGGAAGTAATCTTTTCTTATTTCCAGATGCATTCGCAAACTATAGAAAGTTGTTATGACGTAGAATGCGCATACTTTGTTAATTCCATTTATGAGAGAAATCACATTTTCTAAAGACTCGTGTTTTTTAAGAAATCATGTAAACCTTCTAGAAGCTGTGATTTTAAAAAATGGACAGAAGTAAGCTTTTCTTATTTCCAGACGAATGCGCAAACTATAGAAAGTCTTCATTACGTAGAATGTTCATACTTTGTTGATTCCATTCATGAAATAAATCACATTTTCTAAAAACTCATGTTTTTTAAGAAATCATGTAAAGCTTCTAGAAGCTGTGATTTTAAAAAACGATGGGAATTAAGGTTTTTTTATTTCCGGACGCATTCGCAAGCTATAGAAAGTCGTTATGATGTAGAATGTGCATACTATGTTGATTCCATTTATGAGAGAAATCAGATTTTCTAAAAAGTCATGGTTTTTAAGAAATCATGTAAACCTTCTAGAAGCTGTGATTTTAAAAAACGGGCAGAAGTAAGTTTTTCTCAATTCCAGACGAATGCCCAAAATATAGAAATTCATTATGACGTAGAATGTTCATACTTTGTTGATTCCATTTATGAAATAAATCGCATTTGCTAAAAACTCGTGCTTTTTAAGAAATCATGTAAACCTTCTAGAAGCTGTGATTTTAAAAAATGGGCGGAAGTAAGCTTTTTTATCTACGGACGAATGCGTAAACTAAAGAAAGTCGTTATTACGTAGAATGTTCATACTTTGTTGATTCGATTTATGAAATAAAGCACATTTTCTAAAAAATCGTTTTTTCTAAGAAATCATGTAAACCTTCTAGAAGCTGTGATTTTAAAAAATGGGTGGAAGTAAGCTTTTCTTATTTCCGGACGCATTCACAAACTATAGAAAGTCGTTATAACGTAGAATCTTCATACTTTGTTAATTCCATTTATGAAAGAAATCACATTTTCTAAAAAGTCGTGTTTTTTAACAACTCATGTAAACCTTCTAGAAGCTGTGATTTTAAAAAACGGGACGAAGTAAGCTTTTCTTATTTCTGGACGAATGCGCAAACTATAGAAAGTTATTATTACGTAGAATATTCATACTTTGTTCATTCCATTTATGAAACAAATCACATTTTCTAAAAACTCGTGTTTCCTAAGAAATCATGTAAACCTTCTAGAAGCTGTGATTTAAAAAAATGGGGGGAAGTAATTTTTTCTTAATTCCGGACGAATGCGCAAACTATAGAAAGTCCTTATTATGTATAGTGTTCATACTTTGTTAATTCCATTTATGAAATAAATCACATTTTCTAAAAACTCGTGTTTTTTAAGAAATCATGTAAACCTTCTAGAAGTTGTGATTTAAAAAAATGGGGGAAGTAATCTTTTCTTATTTCCGGATGCATTCGCAAACTATAGAATGTCGTTATGACATATAATGTGCATACTTTGTTGATTCCATTTACGAAAGAAATCACATTTTCAAAAAACTCGTGTTTTTTAAGAAATCATGTAATCCTTCTAGAAGCTGTGATTTTAAAAAACGGGCGGAAGTAAGCTTTTCTTATTTCTGGACGAATGCGCAAACTATAGAGAGTCGTTATTACGTAGAATGTTCATACATTGTTGATTCCATTTATGAAATAAATCACATTTTCTAAAAACGCTTGTTTTTTAAGAAATCATGTAAACCTTCTAGAAGCTGTGATTTTAAAAAACGGGCAGAAGTAAGCTTTTCTTATTTCCGGACGAATCCGCAAACTATAGAAATTTGTTATTACGTACAATGTTCATACTTTGTTGATTCTATTTATGAAATAAATCACAGTTTCTAAAAACTCGAGTTTTTTAAGAAATCATGTAAACCTTTTATAAGTGTGACTTTAAAAATCGATGGGAAGTAAGCTTTTCTTATTTCCGGACGCATTCGCAAAATATAGAAAGTCGTTATGACGTAGAATGAGTATACTTTGTTGATTCCATTTATGAAATAAATCACATTTGCTAAAAACTCGTGCTCTTTAAGAAATCATGTAAACCTTCTAGAAGCTGTGATTTTAAAAAACGGGGGAAAATAATATTTTTTAACTCCTGACGCATTCACAAACTATAGAAAGTCATTATAACGTAGAATGTGCATACTTTGTTAATTCCATTTATGAAAGAAATCACATTTTCTAAAAACTCGTGTTTTTTAAGAAATCATGTAAACCTTCTAGAAGCTGTGATTTTAAAAAACGGGCGAAGTAAGCTTTTTTATTTCCGGACGAACCCGCAAAGTATAGAAAGTCGTTATTATGTAGAATGTTCATACTTTGTTAATTCCATTTACGAAAGAAATCACATTTTCTAAAAAGTCGTGTTTTTTAACAACTCATGAAAA
The DNA here is from genome assembly GCA_027924585.1 of Larix kaempferi. Taxonomy (NCBI): domain Eukaryota; kingdom Viridiplantae; phylum Streptophyta; class Pinopsida; order Pinales; family Pinaceae; genus Larix; species Larix kaempferi. The sequence continues at coordinate 4,899,620 of BSBM01001417.1, read as the reverse complement.
CCTTCTAGAAGCTGTGATTTTAAAAATCGACGGGAAGTAAGCTTTTCTTATTTCCCGACGAATGCACAAACTATAGAAAGTCGTTATTACGTGGAATATAAAAAACTATAGAAAGTATTACATAGAATGTTCATACTTTGTTGATTCCATTTATGAAATAAATCACATTTTCTAAAAACTCGTGTTTTTTAAGAAATCATGTAAACCTTCTAGAAGCTGTGATTTAAATAAACGCGGGGAAGTAAGTTTTTCTTGATTCCGGACGAATGCGCAAACTATAGAAAGTCCTTATTACGTACAATGTTCATAATTTGTTGATTCCATTTATGAAATAAATCACATTTTCTAAAAACTCGTGTTTTTTAAGAAATCATGTAAACCTTCTACAAGCTGTGATTTAAAAAAACGGCGGGAAGTAAGTTTTTCTTAATTCCGGACGAATGCGCAAACTATAGAAAGTCTTTATGACGTAGAATGTGCATACTTTGTTGATTCCATTTATGAAAAAAATCACATTTTCTTAAAATCGTGTTTTTTAAGAAATCATGTAAACCTTCTAGAAGCTGTGATTTTAAAAAACGGGCGGAACTAAGCTTTTTTGTTTCGGAACGAATGCGCAAACTATAGAATGTCGTTCTCACGTAGAATGTTCATACTTTGTTGATTCCATTTATGAAATAAATCACATTTACTAAAAACTCAAGTTTTTTAAGAAATCATGTAAACCTTCTCGAAGCTGTGATTTTAAAAAATGGGAGGAAGTAAGCTTTTGTTATTTCCGGACGAATGCATAAACTATAGAAAGTCATTATTACGTAGAATGTTCATACTTTGTTGATTCCAATTATGAAATAAATCACATTTTCTAGAAACTCGTGTTTTTTAAGAAATCATGTAAACCTTCTAGAAGCTGTGATTTTAAAAAAGGGGCGGAAGTAAGCTTTTTTATTTCTGGACGAATGCGCAAACTATAGAAAGTCGTTATTACGTAGAAGGTTCATACTTTGTTGATTCCATTTATGAAATAAATAACATTTTCTAAAAACTCATGTTTTTAAAGAAATCATGTAAACCTTCTAGAAGTTGTGATTTTAAAAAACGGGCTGAAGTAAGGATTTCTTATTTCCGGACGAATGCAAAACCTATAGAAATTCATTATTCGTATAATGTTCATACTTTTTTTATTCCATTATTTAAAGAAATCACATTTTAAAAAAGCTCATGTTTTTATGAAATCATGTGAACGTTCTTGAAGCTGTGATTTTAAAAAACGGGTGGAAGTAAGCTTTTCTTATTTCCGGACGAATGCGCAAACTATAGAAATTCGTTATTACATAGAATGTTCATACTTTGTTGATTCCATTTATGAAATAAATAACATATTTTCTAAAAACTCGTGTTTTTTAAGAAATCATGTAAACCTTTTAGAAGCTGTGATTTAAAAAAACGGGGGGAAGTAATCTTTTCTTATTTCCGGATGCATTCGCAAACTATAGAAAGTCATTACGACGTAGAATGTGCATACTTTGTGGATTCCATTTATGAAAGAAATCACATTTTCTAAAAACTCGTGTTTTTTATGAAATCATGTAAAACTTATGAAGTTGTGATTTTAAAAGACGGGCGGAAGTAAGCTTTTCTTATTTCCCGACGAATGTGCAAACTATAGAAAGTCGTTATTACGTAGAATGTTCATACTTTGTTTATTCCATTTATGAAATAAATCACATTTTCTAAAAACTCGTGTTTTTTAAGAAATCATTTTAACCTTCTAGAAGCTATGATTTTAAAAAAGGAGCGGAAGTAAGCTTTTCTTATTTCCGGACGAATTCGCAAACTATAGAAATTCGTTATTACGTAGAATGTTCATACTTTTTTTATTCCATTTATTAAAGAAATCACACTTTCTGAAAATCATGTATTTTAAGAAATCATGTAAACCTTCTAGAAGCTATGATTTTAAAAAACGGGCTGAACTAAGCTTTTTTATTACCGAACGAATGCGCAAACTATAGAAAGTCGTTATTACGTAGAATGTTCATAATTTGTTGATTCCATTTATGAAATAAATCACATTTACTAAAAACTCGAGTTTTTTAAGAAATCATGTAAACCTTCTCGAAGCTGTGATTTCAAAAAATGGGCGCAAGTAAGCTTTTTTTATTTCCGGACGAATGCGCAAACTATAGAAAGTCGTTATTACGTAGAATGTACATACTTTGTTGACTCCATTTATGAAATAAATCACATTTTCTAAAAACTCGTGTTTTTAAGAAATCATGTAAACCTTCTAGAAGCTGTGATTTTAAAAAATGGGCGGAAGTAAGCTTTTTTATTTCCGGACGAATGCGCAAACTATAGAAATTCGTTATTATGTAGAATGTTCATACTTTGTTGACTCCATTTATTAAATAAATCAAATTTTCTAAAAACTCATGTTTTTAAAGAAATCATGTAAACCTTCTAGAAGCTGTGATTTTAAAAAACGGGCGGAAGTAAGCTTTTCTTATTTCCGGACGAATGCGAAACCTATAGAAATTCGTTATTACGCAGAATGTTCATACTTTGTTGATTCCATTTATGAAATAAATCACATTTTCTAAAAACTCGTGTTTTTTAAGAAATCATGTAAACCTTCTAGAAGCTGTGATTTAAAAAAATGGGGGGAAGTAAGTTTTTCTTAATTCCGGACGAAAGTGCAATCTATAGAAAGTCGTTATTATGTAGAATTTTCATACTTTGTTGATTCCATTTATGAAAGAAATCACATTTTCTAAAAAATCGTGTTTTTTAAGAAATCATGTAAACCTTCTAGAAGCTGTGATTTAAAAAAACGTGGGCAAGTAATCTTTTCTTATTTCTAGATGCATTCACAAACTATAGAAAGTCGTTATGACGTAGAATGTGCATACTTTGTTGCTTCCATTTACGAAAGAAATCACATTTTCTAAAAACTCGTGTTTTTTAAGAAATCATGTAAACCTTCTAGTAGCTGTGATTTAAAAAAACGGGGGAAGTAATCTTTTCTTATATCTGGATGCATTCTCAAACTATAGAAAGTCGTTATGACGTAGAATATGCATACTTTGTTAATTCCATTTACGAAATAAATCACATTTTCTAAAAACTCGTGTTTTTTAAGAAATCATGTAATCCTTCTAGAAGCTGTGATTTTAAAAATCGGGCAGAAGTAAGCTTTTCTTATTTCCGGACGAATGCACAAACTATAGAGAGTCGTTATTAAGTAGAATGTTCATACTTTGTTGATTCCATTTATGAAAGAAATCAAATTTTCTAAAAACTCGTGTTTTTTAAGAAATCATGTAAACCTTCTAGAAGCTGTGATTTTTAAAAACAGTCGGAAGTAAGCTTTTTTATTTCCGGACGAATCCGCAAACTGTAGAAAGTTGTTATTACGTAGAATGTTCATACTTTGTTGATTCCATTTATGAAGTAAATCACATTTTCTGAAAACTCATGTTTTTTAAGAAATCATGTAAACTTTCTAGAAGCTGTGATTTTAAAAATCGATGGGAAGTAAGCTTTTCTTATTTCCGGACGAATGCGCAAACTATAGAAAGTCGTTATTACGTAGAATGTTCGTACTTTGTTGATTCCATTTAAGAAATAAATCACATTTTCTCAAAATTCATGTTTTTAAAGAATTAATGTAAACCTTCTAGAAGCTGTGAATTTAAAAAACGGGCGGAAGTAAGTTTTTCTTAATTCCGGACAAATGCGCAAACGATAGAAAGTCGTTATGACGCAGAATGTGCATACTTTGTTGATTCCATTTATGATAGAAATCACGTTTTCTAAAAACTCGTGTTTTTTAAGAAATCATGTAAACCTTCTAGAAGCTGTGATTTAAAAAAAAGGGCGGAAGTAAGTTTTTTTATTTCCAGACGAATGCGCAAACTATAGAAATTCGTTATTACGTAGAATGTTCATACTTTGTTGATTCCATTTATGAAGGAAATCACATTTTCTAAAAACTCATGTTTTTTAAGAAATCATGTAAACCTTCTAGAAGCTATGATTTTAAAAAACGATGGGAAGTAAGCTTTTCTTATTTCCGGATGCATTCGCAAAATATAGAAAGTCGTTATGACGTAGAATGTGTATACTTTGTTGATTCCATTTATGAAATAAATCACATTTTCTAAAAACTCGTGTTTTTTAACAAATCATGTAAGCCTTCTAGAAGCTATGATTTTAAAAAACGATGGGAAGTAAGATTTTCTTATTTCCGGATGCATTCGCAAAATATAGAAAGTCGTTATGACGTAGAATGTGCATACTTTGTCGATTCCATTTATGAAAGAAATCACATTTTCTAAAAAGCCATGTTTTTTAAGAAATCATGTAACACTTCTAGAAGCTGTGATTTTCAAAAACGAGCGGAACTAAGCTTTTTTATTTCCGGACGAATGCGCAAACTATAGAAATTCGTTATTCCGTATAATGTTCATACTTTATTGATTCCATTTATGAAAGAAATCACATTTTCTAAAAACTCTTGATTTTTAAGAAATCATGTAAACCTTTCTAGAAGCTGTGATTTTAAAAAACGGGCTATTCTTATTTTTGGACGAATGCGCAAACTATAGAAAGTCGTTATTATGTAGAATGTTCATACTTTGTTGATTCCATTGATGAAATAAATCAAATTTTCTAAAAACTCTTGTTTTTTAAGAAATCATTTTAACCTTCTAGAAGCTGTGATTTTAACAAAGCGGCGGAAGTAAGCTTTTCTTATTTCTGGACGAATGAACAAAGTATAGAAATTCGTTATTACATAGAATGTTCATTTTTTTTTTATTCCATTTATGAAATAAATCACATTTTCTAAAAACTCGTGTTTTTTAAGAAATCATGTAAACCTTCTAGAAGCTGTGATTTTAAAATAGGGTCCGAAGTAAGCTTTTCTTATTTCCGGATGAATGCGCAAACTATAGAAAGTCGTTATTACGTAGAATGTTCATACTATTTTGATTCCATTTATGAAATAAATCACATTTTCTAAAAACTCAAGTTTTTTAAGAAATCATGTAAACTTTCTAGAAGCTGTGATTTTAAAAAACGATGGGAAGTAAGCTTTTCTTATTTCCGGACGCATCCGCAAACTATAGAAAGCCGTTATGATGTAGAATGAGCATACTTTGTTGATTCCATTTATGAAATAAATCACATTTTCTAAAAACTCGTGTTTTTTAAGAAATCATGTAAACCTTCTAGAAGCTGTGATTTTAAAAAATGGGTGGAAGTAAGCTTTTTTATATCCGGACGAATGCGCAAACTATAGAAAGCCGTTATGATGTAGAATGTGCATACTTTGTTGATTCCATTTATGAAATAAATCACATTTTCTAAAAACTCGGGTTTTTTAAGAAATCATGTAAACCTTCTAGAAGCTGTGATTTTAAAAAACGGGCTTTTCTTATTTCTGGACGAATGCGCAAAGTATAGAAAGTCGTTATTACGTAGAATGTTCATACTTTGTTGATTCCATTGATGAAATCAATCACATTTTCTGAAAACTTGTGTTTTTTAAGAAATCATTTTAACCTTCTAGAAGCTATGATTTTAACAAAGGGGCGGAAGTAAGCTTTTCTTATTTCCCGATGAATGAACAAACTATAGAAATTTGTTATTACGTAGAATGTTCATACTTTTTTTATTCCATTTATGAAAGAAATCACATTTTCTAAAAACTCGTGTTTTTTAAGAAATCATGTAAACCTTCTAGAAGCTGTGATTTTAAAAAACGGTCCGAAGTAAGCTTTTCTTATTTCCGGACGAATGCGCAAACTATAGAAAGTCGTTATTACGTAGAATGTTCATACTTTGTTGATTCCATTGATGAAATAAATCACATTTTCTAAAAACTCAAGTTTTTTAAGAAATCATGTAAGCCTTCTAGAAGCTATGATTTTAAAAAACGATGGGAAGTAAGATTTTCTTATTTCCGGATGCATTCGCAAAATATAGAAAGTCGTTATGACGTAGAATGTGCATACTTTGTCGATTCCATTTATGAAAGAAATCACATTTTCTAAAAAGCCATGTTTTTTAAGAAATCATGTAACACTTCTAGAAGCTGTGATTTTCAAAAACGAGCGGAACTAAGCTTTTTTATTTCCGGACGAATGCGCAAACTATAGAAATTCGTTATTCCGTATAATGTTCATACTTTGTTGATTCCATTTATGAAAGAAATCACATTTTCTAAAAACTCTTGATTTTTAAGAAATCATGTAAACCTTTCTAGAAGCTGTGATTTTAAAAAACGGGCTATTCTTATTTCTGGACGAATGCGCAAACTATAGAAAGTTGTTATTATGTAGAATGTTCATACTTTGTTGATTCCATTGATGAAATAAATCAAATTTTCTAAAAACTCGTGTTTTTTAAGAAATCATTTTAACCTTCTAGAAGCTGTGATTTTAACAAAGCGGCGGAAGTAAGCTTTTCTTATTTCTGGACGAATGAACAAAGTATAGAAATTCGTTATTACGTAGAATGTTCATTTTTTTTTTATTCCATTTATGAAATAAATCACATTTTCTAAAAACTCGTGTTTTTTAAGAAATCATGTAAACCTTCTAGAAGCTGTGATTTTAAAATACGGTCCGAAGTAAGCTTTTCTTATTTCCGGATGAATGCGCAAACTATAGAAAGTCGTTATTACGTAGAATGTTCATACTATTTTGATTCCATTTATGAAATAAATCACATTTTCTAAAAACTCAAGTTTTTTAAGAAATCATGTAAACTTTCTAGAAGCTGTGATTTTAAAAAACGATGGGAAGTAAGCTTTTCTTATTTCCGGACGCATCCGCAAACTATAGAAAGCCGTTATGATGTAGAATGAGCATACTTTGTTGATTCCATTTATGAAATAAATCACATTTTCTAAAAACTCGTGTTTTTTAAGAAATCATGTAAACCTTCTAGAAGCTGTGATTTTAAAAAATGGGTGGAAGTAAGCTTTTTTATATCCGGACGAATGCGCAAACTATAGAAAACCGTTATGATGTAGAATGTGCATACTTTGTTGATTCCATTTATGAAATAAATCACATTTTCTAAAAACTCGGGTTTTTTAAGAAATCATGTAAACCTTCTAGAAGCTGTGATTTTAAAAAACGGGCTTTTCTTATTTCTGGACGAATGCGCAAAGTATAGAAAGTCGTTATTACGTAGAATGTTCATACTTTGTTGATTCCATTGATGAAATAAATCACATTTTCTGAAAACTTGTGTTTTTTAAGAAATCATTTTAACCTTCTAGAAGCTATGATTTTAACAAAGGGGCGGAAGTAAGCTTTTCTTATTTCTGGACGAATGAACAAACTATAGAAATTCGTTATTACGTAGAATGTTCATACTTTTTTTATTCCATTTATGAAAGAAATCACATTTTCTAAAAACTCGTGTTTTTTAAGAAATCATGTAAACCTTCTAGAAGCTGTGATTTTAAAAAACGGTCCGAAGTAAGCTTTTCTTATTTCCGGACGAATGCGCAAACAATAGAATATTTGTTATTACGTAGAATGTTCATACTTTGTTGATTCCATTTATGAAATAAATCACATTTTCTAAAAACTCAAGTTTTTTAAGAAATCATGTAAACCTTCTAGAAGCTGTGATTTTAAAAATCGATGGGAAGTAAGCTTTTCTTATTTCCGGACGCATTCGCAAACTATAGAAATCCGTTATGACGTAGAATGAGCATACTTTGTTGATTCCATTTATGAAATCAATCACATTTTCGAAAAACTCATGCTTTTTAAGAAATCATGTAAACCTTCTAGAAGCTGTGATTTTGAAAAACGGGCAAAAGTAAGCTTTTTTATATCCAGACGAATGCGCGAACTATAGAAAGTCATTATTACGTAGAATGTTTATACTTTGTTGATTCCATTTATGAAATAAATCACATTTTCTAAAAACTCGTGTTTTTTATGAAATCATGTAAACCTTCTAGAAGCTGTGATTTTAAAAAACGACGGGAAGTCAGATTTTCTTATTTCCGGACGCATTCGCAAACTATAGAAAGTCGTTGTGACGTAGAATGTGCATACTTTGTCGATTCCATTTATGAAAGAAATCACATTTCCCAAAAACTCCTGTTTTTTAAGAAATCATCTAAACCTTCTAGAAGCAGTGATTTTAAAAAATGGGCGGAAGTAAGCTTTTTATTTCCGAACGAATGCGCAAACTATAGAAAGTCGTTATTATGTAGAATGTTCATACTTTGCTTATTCCGTTTATGAAATAAATCACATTTTCTAAAAACTCGAGTTTTTAAAGAAATCATGTAAACCTTCTAGAAGCTGTGATTTTAAAAATCGATGGGAAGTAAGCTTTTCGTATTTCCGGACGCATTCGCAAACTATAGAAAGTCGTTATGACGTCGAATGTGCATACTTTGTTGATTCCATTTATGAAAGAAATCACATTTTCTAAAAAGTTGTGTTTTTTAAGAAATCATGTAAACCTTCTAGATGCTGTGATTTAAAAAAACGGGGGGAAGTAAGTTTTTCTTAATTCGGGACAAAAGCGCAATCTATAGAAAGTCGTTATTACGTAGAATGTTCATACTTTTTTGATTCCATTTATGAAATAAATGACATTTTCTAAAAACTCGTGTTTTTTAAGAAATCATGTAAACCATCTAGAAGCTGTGATTTTAAAAAACGATGGGAAGTAAGCTTTTCTTATTTCCGGACGCATTCACAAACTATAGAAAGTCGTTATGACTTAGAATGTGCATACTTTGTCGATTCCATTTATGAAAGAAATCACATTTTCTAAAAAGTCATGTTTTTTAAGAAATCATGTAAACCTTCTAGAAGCTGTGATTTAAAAAAACGGGCGGAAGTAAGCTTTTTTCTTTCCGGACGAATGCGCAAATTATAGAAAGTCGTTATTACATAGAATGTTCATACTTTGTTGATTCCATTTATGAAATAAATCACATTTTCTAAAAATTCATGTTTTTAAAGAAATCATGTAAACCTTCTAGAAGCTGTGATTTTAAAAAACGGGCGGAAGTAAGTTTTTCTTAATTCCGGACGAATGCGTAAACTATAGAAAGTCGTTATTACGTAGAATGTTCATACTTTGTTGATTCCATTTATGAAAGAAGTCGCATTTTCTAACAACTCGTGTTTTTTACGAAATCGTGTAAACCTTCTAGAAGCTGTGATTTTAAAAAACGGGCGGAAGTAAGATTTTCTTATTTCCGGACGAATGCACGAACTATAGAAAGTCATTATTACGTAGAATGTTCATAGTTTGTCGATTCAATTGATGAAAAAAATCACATTTTCTAAAGAGTCATGTTTTTTAAGAAATCATGTAAACCTTCTAGAAGCTGTGATTTTAAAAAACGGGCGGAACTAAGCTTTTCCTATTTCCGGTCGAATGCGCAAACTGTAGAAAGCCGTTATTACATAGAATGTTCATACTTTGTTGATTCCATTTATGAAATAAATCACATTTTCTAAAAACTCATCTTTTTAAAGAAATCATATAAACCTTCTAGAAGCTGTGATTTTAAAAAACGATGGGAAGTAAGCTTTTCTTATTTCCGGACGAATGCACAAACTATAGAAAGTCGTTATGACGCAGAATGTGCATACTTTTTTAATTCCATTTAAGAAAGAAACCACATTTTCTAAAAACTCGTGTTTTTTAAGAAATCATGTAAACCTTCTAGAAGCTATGATTTTAAAAAACGGGCGGAAGTAAGCTTTTCTTATTTCTGGATGAATGCGCAAACTATAGAAAGTCGTTATTACGTAGAATGTTCATACTTTGTTGATTCCATTTATGAAATAAATCACATTTTCTCAAAATTCATGTTTTTAAAGAAATCATGTAAACCTTCTAGAAGCTGTGAGTTTAAAAAACGGGCAGAACTAAGCTTTTATATTTCCGAACGAATGCGCAAAGTATAGAAAGTCGTTATTACGTAGAATGTTCATATCTTGTTGAATCCATTTATGAAATAAATCAGATTTACTAAAAACTCGAGTTTTTTAAGAAATCATGTAAACCTTCTCGAAGCTGTGATTTTAAAAAATGGGCGGAAGTAAGCTTTTGTTATTTCCGGACGAATGCGCAAACTATAGAAAGTCGTTATTACGTAGAATGTTCATACTTTGTTTATTCCATTTATGGAATAAATCACATTTTCTAAAAACTCGTGTTTTTTAAGAAATCTTGTAAACCTTCTAGAAGCTGTGATTTTAAAAAATGGGCGGAAGTAAGCTTTTTTATTTCCGGACGAATGCGCAAATTATAGAAAGTCGTTATTACATAGAATGTTCATACTTTGTTGATTCCATTTATGAAATAAATCACATTTTCTAAAAACTCATGTTTTTAAAGAAATCATGTAAACCTTCTAGAAGCTGTGAATTTAAAAAACGGGCGGAGGTAAGCTTTTCTTATTTCCGGACGAATGCGAAACCTATAGAAATTTGTTATTCGTATAATGTTCATACTTTTTTGATTCCATTATTTAAAGAAATCACATTTTCAAAAAACTCATGTTTTTTAAGAAATCATCTAAACCTTCTAGAAGCTGTGATTTTAAAAAACGGGTGGAAGTAAGCTTTTCTTATTTCCGGACGAAGGCGCAAACTATAGAAATTCGTTATTACGTAGAATGTTCATACTTTGTTGATTCCATTTATGAAATAATTAACACGTTTTCTAAAAACTCGTGTTTTCTAAGAAATCATGTAAACCTTCTAGAAGCCGTGATTTTAAAAAACGGGCGGAAGTAAGCTTTTCCTATTTCCGGACGAATGCACGAACTGTAGAAAGTCGTTATTACGTAGAATGTTCATACTTTGTTGATTCCAGTTATGAAATAAATCACATTTTCTAAAAACTTGTGTTTTTAAAGAAATCATGTAAACCTTCTAGAAGCTGTGATTTTAAAAAACGATGGGAAGTAAGCTTTTCTTATTTCCGGATGCATTCGCAAACTATAGAAAGTCGCTATTACGTAGAATGTTCATACTTTTTTTATTCTATTTATGAAACAAATCACATTTTCTAAAAACTCGTGTTTTTCAAGAAATCATGTAAACCTTCTAGAAGCTGTGATTTAAAAAAAAGGGCGGAAGTAAGTTTTTCTTAATTCCGGACGAATGCACAAACTATAGAAAGTCGTTATTACGTAGAATGTTCATACTTTGTTGATTCCATTTATGAAATAAATCACATTTTCTAAAAACTCCTGTTTTTTAAGAAATCATGTAAACCTTCTAGAAGCTGTGATTTTAAAAAATGGGCGGAAGTAAGTTTTTCTTAATTCCGGAGGAATGCGTAAACTATAGAAAGTTGTTATTACGTAGAATGTTCATACTTTGTTGATTCCATTTATGAAAGAAGTCACATTTTCTAAAAACTCGTGTTTTTTACGAAATCGTGCAAACCTTCTAGAAGCTGTGATTTTAAAAAACGGGCGGAAGTAAGCTTTTCTTATTTCCGGACGAATGCACGAACTATAGAAACTTGTTATTACGTAGAATGTTCATAGTTTGTTGATTCCATTTATAAAATAAATCACATTTTCTAAAAACTCGTGTTTTTTAAGAAATCATGTAAACTTTCTAGAAGCTGTGATTTTAAAAAACGATGGGAAGTAAGCTTTTCTTATTTCCGGATGCATTTGTAAACTATAGAAAGTCGTTATGATGTAGAATGTGCATACTTTGTCGATTCGATTTATGAAAAAAATCACATTTTCCAAAAAGTCATGTTTTTTAAGAAATCATGTAAACCTTCTAGAAGCCGTGATTTTAAAAAACGGGTGGAAGTAAGCTTTTCCTATTTCCGGACGAATGCGCAAACTGTAGAAATTCGTTATTACATAGAATGTTCATACTTTTATGATTCCATTTATGAAATAAATCACATTTTCTAAAAACTCATGTTTTTAAAGAAATCATGTAAACCTTCTAGAAATTGTGATTTTAAAAAACGATGGGAAGTAAGCTTTTCTTATTTCCGGATGCATTCGCAAACTATAGAAAGTCGTTATTACATAGAATGTTCATACTTTTTTTATTCTATTTATGAAACAAATCACATTTTCTAAAAACTCGTGTTTTTCAAGAAATCATGTAAACCTTCTAGAAGTTGTGATTTAAAAAAAAGGGCGGAAGTAAGTTTTTCTTAATTCCGGACGAATGCGCAAACTATAGAATGTCGTTATTACGTAGAATGTTCATGCTTTGTTGATTCCATTTATGAAATAAATCACATTTTCTAAAAACTCGTGTTTTTTAAGAAATCATGTAAACCTTCTAGAAGCTGTGATTTTAAAAAACGGGCAGAAGTAAGCTTTTCTTATTTCCGGACGAATGCGCAAACTATAGAAAGTCGTTATTACGTAGAATGTTCATACTTTGTTGATTCCATTTATGAAATAAATCACATTTTCTAAAAACTCCTGTTTTTTAAGAAATCATGTAAACCTTCTAGAAGCTATGATTTAAAAAAAAGGGCGGAAGTAAGTTTTTCTTAATTCCGGACGAATGCGCAAACTATAGAATGTCATTATTACGTAGAATGTTCATATTTTGTTGATTCCATTTATGAAATAAATCACATTTTCTAAAAACTCGTGTTTTTTAAGAAATCATGTAAACCTTCTAGATGCTGTGATTTTAAAAAATGGGCGGAAGTAAGCTTTTGTTATTTCCGGACGAATGCGCAAACTATAGAAATTAGTTATTACGTAGAATGTTCATACTTTGTTGATTCCATTTATGAAATAATCAACACGTTTTCTAAAAACGCGTGTTTTTTAAGAAATCGTTTAAACTTTCTAGAAGCTGTGATTTTAAAAAATGATGGGAAGTAAGCTTTTCTTATTTCCGGACGCATTCACAAACTATAGAAAGTCGTTATGACTTAGAATGTGCATACTTTGTCCATTCCATTTATGAAAGAAATCACATTTTCTAAAAAGTCATGTTTTTTAAGAAATCATGTAAACCTTCTAGAAGCTGTGATTTTAAAAAACAGGCGCAAGTAAGCTTTTTTATTTCCGTACGAATGCGCAAACTATAGAAAGTCGTTATTACGTAGAATGTTCATACTTTGTTGATTCCATTTATGAAATAAATCACATTTTCTAAAAGTTCATGTTTTTAAAGAAATCATGTAAACCTTCTAGAAGCTGTGATTTTAAAAAACGGGCGGAAGTAAGCTTTTCTTATTTCCGGACGAATGCACAAACTATAGAAAGTCGTTATGATGTAGAATGTGCATACGTTGTTGATTCCATTTATGAAATAAATCACATTTTCCAAAAACTCGTGTTTTTTAAGAAATCATGTAAACCTTCTAGAAGCTGTGATTTTAAAAAACGGGAGGAAGTAAGCTTTTTTATTTCCAGACGAATGCGCAAACTATAGAAAGGCGTTATTACGTAGAATGTTCATACTTTCTTGATTCAATTTATGAAATAATTCACATTTTCTAAAAACTCATGTTTTTTAAGAAATCATGTAAACCTTCTAGAAGATGTGATTTTAAAAAACGATGGGAAGTAAGCTTCTCTTATTTCCAGACGCATTCGCAAACTATAGAAAGTCGTTATGGCGTCGAATGTGGATACTTTGTCGATTCCATTTATGAAAGAAATCACATTTTCTAAAAAGCTATGTTTTTTAAGAAATCATGTAAACCTTCTAGAAGCTATGATTTTAAAAAACGGGCAGATGTAAGCTTTTTTATTTCTGGAGGAATGCGCAAACTATAGAAAGTTGTTATTACGTAGAATGTTCATACTTTGTTGATTCCATTTATGAAAGAAATCACATTTTCTAAAAACTCTTGTCTTTTAAGAAATCATGTAAACCTTCTAGAAGCTGTGATTTTAAAAAACGGGCGGAAGTAAACTTTTCTTATTTCCGGACGAATGTGCAAACTATAGAAAGTCGTTATTACGTAGAATGTTCATACTTTGTTGATTCCATTTATGAAATAAATCACATTTTCTAAAAAATCCCGTTTTTAAAGAAATCATGTAAACCTTCTAGAAGCTGTGATTTTAAAATATAGGTGGAAGTAAGCTTTTCTTATTTACAGACGAATGCGAAAACTATAGAAATTCGTTAATATGTAGAATGTTCATACTTTGTTTTATTCCTTTTATGAAATAAATCACATTTTCTAAAAACTCCTGTTTTTTAAGAAATCATGTAAACCTTCTAGAAGCTGTGATTTAAAAAAACGGGCAGAAGTAAGTTTTTCTTAATTCCGGACGAATGCGCAAACTATAGAAAGTCGTTATTATGTAGAATTTTCATACTTTGTTGATTCCATTTATGAAATAAATCACATCTTCTAAAAACTCCTGTTTTTTAAGATATCATGTAAACCTTCTAGAAGCTGTGATTTTAAAAAACGGGCAGAAGTAAGCTTTTCTTATTTCCGAATGAATGCGCAAACTATAGAAATTCATTATTACGTAGAATGTTCATACTTTGTCGATTACATTCATTATTTCCGGACGCATTCACAAACTATAGAAAGTCGTTATGACGTAGAATGTGCATACTTTGTCGAACCCATTTATCAAAGAAATCACATTTTCTAAAAAGTCATGTTTTTTAAGAAATCATGTAAACCTTCTAGAAGCTGTGATTTTAAAAAACGGGCGGAAGTAAGCTTTTTTTTTTCCGGACACATTCGCAAACTATAGAAAGTCGTTATGACTTAGAATGTGCATACTTTGTCGATTACATTGATGAAAGAAATCACATTTTCTAAAAAGTCATGTTTTTTAAGAAATCATGTAATCCTTCTAGAACCTGTCATTTTAAAAAACGGGCGGAAGTAAGCTTTTTTATTTCCGGACGAATGCACAAACTATAGAAAGTCGTTATTACGTAGAATGTTCATACTTTGTTGATTCCATTTATGAAAGAAATCACATTTTCTAAAAACTCCTGTTTTTTAAGAAATCATGTAAACCTATTAGAAGCTGTGATTTTAAAAAACGGGGGGAAGTAAGCTTTTCCTATTTCCGGATGAATGCGCAAACTATAGAAAGTCCTTATTACGTAGAATTTTCATACTTTTTTTATTCTATTTATGAAACAAATCACATTTTCTAAAAACTCGTGTTTTTCAAGAAATCATGTAAACCTTCTAGAAGCTGTGATTTTAAAAAAAGGGCGGAAGTAAGTTTTTCTTAATTCCGGACGAATGCGCAAACTATAGAAAGTCGTTATTACGTAGAATCTTCATACTTTGTTGATTCCATTTATGAAATAAATCACATTTTCTAAAAACTCTTGTTTTTTAAGAAATCGTCTAAACCTTCTATAAGCTGTGATTTTAAAAAACGGGTGGAAGTAAGGTTTTGTTATTTCCGGACGAATGTGCAAACTATAGAAAGTCATTATGACGCAGAATGTGCATACTTTGTTGATTCCATTTATGAAAGAAATCACATTGTCTAAAAACTTGTGTTTTTTAAGAAATCATGTAAACCTTCTAGAAGATGTGATTTTATAAAACGGGCGGAAGTAAGCTTTTCTTATTTCCGGACAAATGCGAAACTATAGAAAGTCGTTATTACGTAGAATGTTCATACTTTGTTGATTCGATTTATGAAATAAATCACATTTTCTAAAAACTCTTGTCTTTTAAGAAATCATGTAAACCTTCTAGAAGCTGTGATTTTAAAAAACGGGCGGAAGTAAGCTTTTCTTATTTCCGGATGAATGCGCAAACTATAGAAATATGTTATTACGTAGAATGTTCATACTTTGTTGATTCCATTTATGAAATAATTAACACATTTTCTAAAAACTCGTGTTTTTTAAGAAATCATGTAAACCTTCTAGAAGCTGTGATTTTAAAAAACGGGCGGAAGTAAGCTTTTCTTATTTCCAGACAAATGCGCAAACTATAGAAATTCGTTATAAGGTAGAATGTACATACTTTTTTTATTCCATTTATGAAATAAATCACATTTTCGAAAAACTCATGTTTTTTAAGAAATCATGTAAACCTTCTAGAAGCTGTGATTTTAAAAAACGATGGGAAGTAAGCTTTTCTTATGTCCGGACACATTCGCAAACTATAGAAAGTCGTTATGACTTAGAATGTGCATACTTTGTCGATTACATTTATGAAAGAAATCACATTTTCTAAAAAGTCATGTTTTTTAAGAAATCATGTAAACCTTCTAGAACCTGTCATTTTAAAAAACGGGCGCAAGTAAGCTTTTTTATTTCCGGACGAATGCACAAACTATAGAAAGTCGTTATTACGTAGAATGTTCATACTTTATTGATTCCATTTATGAAATAAATCACATTTTCTAAAAAATCCTGTTTTTTAAGAAATCATGTCAACCTTCTAGAAGCTGTGATTTTAAAAAACGGGCGGAAGTAAGCTTTTCTTATTTCCGGACGAATGCGCAAACTATAGAAATTCGTTATAAGGTAGAATGTTCATAATTTTTTGATTCCATTTATGAAAGAAATCACATTTTCTAAAAAGTCATGTTTTTTAAGAAATCATGTAAACCTTCTAGAAGCTGTGATTTTAAAAAACGGGTGGAAGTAAGCTTTTCTTATTTCCGGACGAATGCGCGAACTATAGAAAGTCGTTATTACATAGAATGTTCATACTTTGTTGATTCCATTTATGAAATAAATCACATTTTCTAAAAACTCATGTTTTTTAAGAAATCATGTAAACCTTCTAGAACCTGTGATTTTAAAAAACGGGCGGAAGTAAGCTTTTCTTATTTCCAGACAAATGCGCAAACTATAGAAATTCGTTATAAGGTAGAATGTACATACTTTTTTTATTCCATTTATGAAATAAATCACATTTTCGAAAAACTCATGTTTTTTAAGAAATCATGTAAACCTTCTAGAAGCTGTGATTTTAAAAAACGATGGGAAGTAAGCTTTTCTTATGTCCGGACACATTCGCAAACTATAGAAAGTCGTTATGACTTAGAATGTGCATACTTTGTCGATTACATTTATGAAAGAAATCACATTTTCTAAAAAGTCATGTTTTTTAAGAAATCATGTAAACCTTCTAGAACCTGTCATTTTAAAAAACGGGCGCAAGTAAGCTTTTTTATTTCCGGACGAATGCACAAACTATAGAAAGTCGTTATTACGTAGAATGTTCATACTTTATTGATTCCATTTATGAAATAAATCACATTTTCTAAAAAATCCTGTTTTTTAAGAAATCATGTCAACCTTCTAGAAGCTGTGATTTTAAAAAACGGGCGGAAGTAAGCTTTTCTTATTTCCGGACGAATGCGCAAACTATAGAAATTCGTTATAAGGTAGAATGTTCATAATTTTTTGATTCCATTTATGAAAGAAATCACATTTTCTAAAAAGTCATGTTTTTTAAGAAATCATGTAAACCTTCTAGAAGCTGTGATTTTAAAAAACGGGTGGAAGTAAGCTTTTCTTATTTCCGGACGAATGCGCGAACTATAGAAAGTCGTTATTACATAGAATGTTCATACTTTGTTGATTCCATTTATGAAATAAATCACATTTTCTAAAAACTCATGTTTTTTAAGAAATCATGTAAACCTTCTAGAACCTGTGATTTTAAAAAACAATGGGAAGTAAGATTTTATCATTTTCGGATGCATTCGTAAACTATAGAAAGTCGTTATGACGTAGAATGTGCATACTTTGTCGATTCCATTTATGAAAGAAATCACATTTTCTAAAAAGTCATGCTTTTTAAGAAATCATGTAAACCTTCTAGAAGCTGTGATTTTAAAAAACGGGCGGAAGTAAGGTTTTCCTATTTCCGGATGAATGCGCAAACTATAGAAAGTCGTTATTGCGTAGAATGCTCATACTTTGTTGATTCCATTTATGAAATAACTCACATTTTCTAAAAACTCATTTTTTTAAAGAAATCATGTAAACCTTCTAAAAGTTGTGATTTTAAAAAATGATGGGAAGTAAGCTTTTCTTATTTCCGGATGCATTCACAAACTATAGAAAGTCGTTATTACGTAGAATTTTCATACTTTTTTTATTCTATTTATGAAACAAATCACATTTTCTAAAAACTCGTGTTTTTCAAGAAATCATGTAAACCTTCTAGAAGCTGTGATTTTAAAAAAAGGGCGGAAATAAGTTTTTCTTAATTCCGGACGAATGCGGAAACTATAGAAATTCGTTATTACGTAGAATCTTCATACTTTGTTGATTCCATTTATGAAATAAATCACATTTTCTAAAAACTCCTGTTTTTTAAGAAATCATCTAAACCTTCTATAAGCTGTGATTTAAAAAAACGGGCGGAAGTAAGGTTTTCTTATTTCCGGACGAATGCGCAAACTATAGAAAGTCGTTATGACGCAGAATGTGCATACTTTGTTGATTCCATTTATGAAATAAATCACATTGTCTAAAAACTCGTGTTTTTTAAGAAATCATGTAAACTTTCTAGAAGCTGTGATTTTATAAAACGGGTGGAAGTAAGCTTTTCTTATTTCCGGACAAATGCGCAAACTATAGAAAGTCGTTATTACGTAGAATGTTCATACTTTGTTGATTCCATATATGAAATAAATCCCATTTTCTAAAAACTCGTGTTTTTTAAGAAATCATGTAAACCTTCTAGAATCTGTGATTTTAAAAAACGATGGGAAGTAAGCTTTTCTTATTTCTGGACGCATGTGCAAACTATAGAAAGTCGTTATTACGTAGAATGTTCATACTTTGTTGATTCCATTTATGAAATAAATTACATTTTCTAAAAAATCCCGTTTTTAAAGAAATCATGTAAACCTTCTAGAAGATATGATTTTAAAAAACGGGCGGAAGTAAGCTTTTCTTATTTACAGACGAATGCGCAAACTATAGAAAGTCGTTATTACGTAGAATGTTCATACTTTGTTTTATTCCATTTATGATATAAATCACATTATCTAAAAATTCATGTTTTTAAAGAAACCATGTAAACCTTCTAGAAGCTGTGATTTTAAAAAATGGGCAGAAGTAAGTTTTTCTGAATTCCGGACGAATGCGCAAACTATAGAACGTCGTTATTACGTAGAATTTTCATACTTTGTTGATTCCATTTATGAAATAAATCACATTTTCTAAAAACTTCTGTTTTTTGAGAAATCATGTAAACCTTCTAGAAGCTGTGATTTTAAAAAACGGGCGGAAGTAAGCTTTTCTTATTTCCGGACGAACGCGCAACCTATAGAAATTCGTTATTACGTCGAATGTTCATATTTTTTTGATTCCATTTATGAAATAAATCACATTTTCTAAAAACTCGAGTTTTTTAAGAAATCATGTAAACCTTCTAGAAGCTGTGATTTTAAAAAACGATGGGAAGTAAGCTTTTCTTATTTCCGGACGCATTCTCAAACTATAGAAAGTCGTTATGACGTAGCATGTGCATACTTTGTCGAAACCATTTATCAAAGAAATCACATTTTCTAAAAAGTCGTGTTTTCTAAGAAATCATGTAAACCTTCTAGAAGCTGTGATTTTAAAAAACGGGCGGATGTAAGCTTTTCTTATTTCCGGAGGAATGCCCAAACTATAGAAAGTCTTTATTACGTAGAATGTTCATACTTTGTTGATTCCATTTATGAAATAAATCACATCTTCTAAAAACTCATGTTTTTAAAGAAATCATGTAAACATTCTAGAAGCTGTGATTTTAAAAAATGGGAGGAAGTAAGTTTTTCTTAATTCCGGACGAATGTGCTAACTATATAAAGTCGTTATTACGTAGAATGTTCATGCTTTGTTGATTCCATTTATGAAAGAAGTCACATTTTCTAAAAACTCGTGTTTTTTAAGAAATCGTGTAAACCTTCTAGAAGCTGTGATTTTAAAAAGCGGGCAGAAGTAAGCTTTTCTTATTTCCGGACGAATGCGCGAACTATAGAAAGTCATTATTACGTAGAATGTTCATACTTTGTTGATTCCATTTATGAAATAAATCACATTTTCTAAAAACTCAAGTTTTTAAAGAAATCATGTAAACCTTCTAGAAGCTCTGATTTTAAAAAATGATGGGAAGTAAGCTTTTCTTATTTATGGATGCATTCGCAAACTATAGAAAGTCGTTATTACGTAGAATGTTCATACTTTTTTTATTCTATTTATGCAACAAATCACATTTTCTAAAAACTCGTGTTTTCCAAGAAATCATGTAAACCATCTAGAAGCTGTGATTTTAAAAAAAGGGCGGAAGTAAGTTTTTCTTAGTTCCGGGCGAATGCGCAAACTATAGAAAGTCGTTAATACGTAGAATGTTCATAATTTGTTGATTCCATTTATGAAATAAATCACATTTTCTAAAAACTCCTGTTTTTAAAGAAATAATGTAAACCTTCTATAAGCTGTAATTTTAAAAAACGGGCGGAAGTAAGGTTTTCTTATTTCCGGACGATTGCGCAAACTATAGAAAGTCGTTATTATGTAGAATGTTCATACTTTGTTGATTCCATTTATGAAATAAATCACATTTTGTAAAAAATCCCGTTTTTAAAGAAATCATGTAAACCTTCTAGAAGCTGTGATTTTAAAAAACGATGGGAATTAAGCTTCTCTTATTTCCAGACGCATTCGCAAACTATAGAAAGTCGTTATGGCGTCGAATGTGCATACTTTGTCGATTCCATTTATGAAAGAAATCACATTTTCTAAAAAGCCATGTTTTTTAAGAAATCATGTAAACCTTCTAGAAGCTGTGATTTTAAAAAACGGGCGGATGTAAGCTTTTTTATTTCTCGACGAATGCGCAAACTATAGAAAGTTGTTATTACGTAGAATGTTCATACTTTGTTGATTCCATTTATGAAAGAAATCACATTTTCTAAAAACTCTTGTCTTTTAAGAAATCATGTAAACCTTCTACAAGATGTGATTTTAAAAAACGGGCGGAAGTAAGCTTTTCTTATTTCCGGACAAATGTGCAAACTATAGAAAGTCGTTATTACGTAGAATGTTCATACTTTGTTGATTCCATTTATGAAATAAATCACATTTTCTAAAAAATCCCGTTTTTAAAGAAATCATGTAAACCTTCTAGAAGCTGTGATTTTAAAAAACGATGGGAATTAAGCTTCTCTTATTTCAAGACGCATTCGCAAACTATAGAAAGTCGTTATGGCGTCGAATGTGCATACTTTGTCGATTCCATTTATGAAAGAAATCACATTTTCTAAAAAGACATGTTTTTTAAGAAATCATGTAAACCTTCTAGAAGCTGTGATTTTAAAAAACGGGCGGATGTAAGCTTTTTTATTTCTCGACGAATGCGCAAACTATAGAAAGTTGTTATTACGTAGAATGTTCATACTTTGTTGATTCCATTTATGAAAGAAATCACATTTTCTAAAAACTCTTGTCTTTTAAGAAATCATGTAAACCTTCTAGAAGCTCTGATTTTAAAAAATGGGCGGAAGTAAACTTTTCTTATTTCCGGACGAATGTTCAAACTATAGAAAGTCGTTATTACGTAGAATGTCCATACTTTGTTGATTCCATTTATGAAATAAATCACATTTTCTAAAGACTCCTGTTTTTTAAGAAATCATGTAAACCTTCTAGAAGCTGTGATTTTAAAAAACGGGTAGAAGTAAGGTTTTCTTAATTCCGGACGAATGCGCAAACTATAGAAAGTCGTTATTATGTAGAATTTTCATACTTTGTTGATTCCATTTATGAAATAAATCACATTTTCTAAAAAATGCTGTTTTTTAAGATATCATGTAAACCTTCTAGAAGCTGTGATTTTAAAAAATGAGCAGGAGGTAAGCTTTTCTTATTTCCGGATGAATGCGCAAACTATAGAAATTCGTTATTACGTAGAATGTTCATACTTTTTTGATTCCATTTATGAAATAAATCACATTTTCTAAAAACTTGTGTTTTTTAAGAAATCATGTAAACCTACTAGAAGCTGTGATTTTAAAAAACGATGGGAAGTAAGATTTTCTTATTTCCGGACGCATTCACAAACTATAGAAAGTCGTTATGATGTAGAATGTGCATACTTTGTCGATCCCATTTATCAAAGAAATCTCATTTTCTAAAAAGTCATGTTTTTTAAGAAATCATGTAAACCTTCTAGAAGCTGTGATTTTAAAAAACGGGCGGAAGTAAGCTTTTTTATTTCCGGACGAATGCGCAAACTATAGAAAGTCGTTATTACGTAGAATGTTCATACTTTGTTGATTCCATTTATGAAAGAAATCACATTTTCTAAAAACCCTTGTTTTTTAAGAAATCATGTAAACCTTCTAGAAGCTGTGATTTTAAAAAACGGGCGGAAGTAAGCTTTTCTTATTTCCGGACGAATGCGAAACCTATAGAAATTCGTGATTCATATAATGTTCATACTTTTTTGATTCCATTATTTAAAGAAATCACATTTTCAAAAAACTCATGTTTTTTAAGAAATCATGTAAACCTTCTAGAAGCTGTGACTTTAAAAAACGGGTGGAAGTAAGCTTTTCTTATTTCCGGACGAATTCGCAAACTATAGAAATATGTTATTATGTAGAATGTTCATACTTTGTTGATTCCATTTATAAAATCATGTAAACCTTCTGGAAGCTGTGATTTTGAAGAACGGGGGAAGTAAGCTTTTGTTATTTCCGGACGCATGCGCAAACTATAGAAAGTCGTCATGACGTAGAATGTGCATACTTTGTAGATTCCATTTATGAAATAATGCACATTTTCTAAAAACTCGTCTTTTTTACGAAATAATGTAAACCTTCTAAAAGCTGTGATTTTAAAAAACGGTGGAAGTAAGCTTTTCTTATTTCCAGACGAATGCGCAAACTATAGAGAGTCATTATGACGTAGAATGTGCATACTTTGTACATTCCATTTATGAAATAAAACGAATTTTCTAAAAACTCATGTTTTTTACGAAATCATGTAAACCTTCTAGAAGCTGTGATTTTAAAAAATGGTGGAAGTAAACTTTTCTTATTTCCGGACGCATGCGCAAACTATAGAAAGTCGTTATGGCATAGAATGTGCAAACTTTGTAGATTCCATTTATGAAATAAAACACATTTTCTAAAAACTCGTGTTTTTTAAGAAATCATGTAAACCTTCAAGAAGCTGTGATTTTAAAAAACGGTGGAAGTAAGCTTTTCGTATTTCCGGACGAATGCGCAAACTATAGAAAGTCGTTATGACGTAGAATGTGTATACTTTGTTGATTCCATTTATGAAATAAAACACATTTTCTAAAAACTCGTGTTTTTTAAGAAATAATGTAAACCTTCTAGAAGCTGTGATTTTAAAAAACGGGCGGAAGTAAGCTTTTCTTATTTCCAGACAAATGCGCAAACTATAGAAATTCGTTATAAGGTAGAATGTTCATACTTTTTTGATTCCATTTATGAAATAAATCACATTTTCGAAAAACTCATGTTTTTTAAGAAATCATGTAAACCTTCTAGAAGCTGTGATTTTAAAAAACAATGGGAAGTAAGCTTTTCTTATGTCTGGACACATTCGCAAACTATAGAAATTCGTTATGACTTTGAATGTGCATACTTTGTCGATTACATTTATGAAAGAAATCACATTTTCTAAAAAGTCATGTTTTTTAAGAAATCATGTAAACCTTCTAGAACCTGTCATTTTAAAAAACGGGCGCAAGTAAGCTTTTTTATTTCCGGACGAATGCACAAACTATATAAAGTCGTTATTACGTAGAATGTTCATACTTTATTGATTCCATTTATGAAATAAATCACATTTTCTAAAAAATCCCGTTTTTTAAGAAATCATGTCAACCTTCTAGAAGCTGTAATTTTAAAAAACGGGCGGAAGTAAGCTTTTCTTATTTCCGGACGAATGCGCAAACTATAGAAATTCGTTATAAGGTAGAATGTTCATAATTTTTTGATTCCATTTATGAAAGAAATCACTTTTTCTAAAAAGTCATGTTTTTTAAGAAATCATGTAAACCTTCTAGAAGCTGTGATTTTAAAAAACGGGTGGAAGTAAGCTTTTCTTATTTCCGGACGAATGCGCGAACTATAGAAAGTCGTTATTACATAGAATGTTCATACTTTGTTGATTCCATTTATGAAATAAATCACATTTTCTAAAAACTCATGTTTTTTAAGAAATCATGTAAACCTTCTAGAAGCTGTGATTTTAAAAAACAATGGGAAGTAAGATTTTATCATTTTCAGATGCATTCGTAAACTATAGAAAGTCTTTATGACGTAGAATGTGCATACTTTGTCGATTCCATTTATGAAATAAATCACATTTTCTAAAAACTCCTGTTTTTTAAGAAATCATCTAAACCTTCTATAAGATGTGATTTTAAAAAACGGGCGGAAGTAAGGTTTTCTTATTTCCGGACGAATGCGCAAACTATAGAAAGTCGTTATGACGCAGAATGTGCATACTTTCTTGATTCCATTTATGAAAGAAATCACATTGTCTAAAAACTCATGTTTTTTAAGAAATCATGTAAACCTTCTAGAAGCTGTGATTTTATAAAACGGGTGGAAGTAAGCTTTTCTTATTTCCGGACAAATGCGCAAACTATAGAAAGTCATTATTACGTAGAATGTTCATACTTTGTTGATTCCATTTATGAAATAAATCCCATTTTCTAAAAACTTGTGTATTTTAAGAAATCATGTAAAGCTTCTAGAATCTGTGATTTTAAAAAACGATGGGAAGTAAGCTTTTCTTATTTCCGGACGCATGTGCAAACTATAGAAAGTCGTTATTACGTAGAATGTTCATACTTTGTTGATTCCATTTATGAAATAAATCACATTTTCTAAAAAATCCCGTTTTTAAAGAAATCATGTAAACCTTCTAGAAGATATGATTTTAAAAATCGGGCGGAAGTAAGCTTTTCTTATTTACAGACGAATGCGCAAACTATAGAAAGTCGTTATTACGTAGAATGTTCATACTTTGTTTTATTCCATTTATGATATAAATCACATTATCTAAAAATTCATGTTTTTAAAGAAACCATGTAAACCTTCTAGAAGCTGTGATTTTAAAAAATGGGCAGAAGTAAGTTTCTTTGAATTCCGGACGAATGCGCAACTATAGAAAGTCGTTATTACGTAGAATATTCATACTTTGTTGATTCCATTTATGAAATAAATCACATTTTCTAAAAACTCCTGTTTTTTGAGAAATCATGTAAACCTTCTAGAAGCTGTGATTTTAAAAAACGGGCGGAAGTAAGCTTTTCTTATTTCCGGACGAATGCGCAACCTATAGAAATTCGTTATTACGTCGAATGTTGATATTTTTTTGATTCCATTTATGAAATAAATCACATTTTCTAAAAACTCGAGTTTTTTAAGAAATCATGTAAACCTTCTAGAAGCTGTGATTTTAAAAAACGATGGGAAGTAAGCTTTTCTTATTTCCGGACGCATTCTCAAACTATAGAAAGTCGTTATGACGTAGCATGTGCATACTTTGTCGAAACCATTTATCAAAGAAATCACATTTTCTAAAAAGTCGTGTTTTTTAAGAAATCATGTAAACCTTCTAGAAGCTGTGATTTTAAAAAACGGGCGGATGTAAGCTTTTCTTATTTCCGGAGGAATGCCCAAACTATAGAAAGTCTTTATTACGTAGAATGTTCATACTTTGTTGATTCCATTTATGAAATAAATCACATCTTCTAAAAACTCATGTTTTTAAATAAATCATGTAAACCTTCTAGAAGCTGTGATTTTAAAAAATGGGAGGAAGTAAGTTTTTCTTAATTCCGGACGAATGTGCAAACTATAGAAAGTCGTTATTACGTAGAATGTTCATGCTTTGTTGATTCCATTTAAGAAAGAAGTCACATTTTCTAAAAACTCGTGTTTTTTAAGAAATCGTGTAAACCTTCTAGAAGCTGTGATTTTAAAAAGCGGGCAGAAGTAAGCTTTTCTTATTTCCGGACGAATGCGCGAACTATAGAAAGTCATTATTACGTAGAATGTTCATACTTTGTTGATTCCATTTATGAAATAAATCACATTTTCTAAAAACTCAAGTTTTTAAAGAAATCATGTAAACCTTCTAGAAGCTCTGATTTTAAAAAATGATGGGAAGTAAGCTTTTCTTATTTATGGATGCATTCGCAAACTATAGAAAGTCGTTATTACGTAGAATGTTCATACTTTTTTTATTCTATTTATGCAACAAATCACATTTTCTAAAAACTCGTGTTTTTCAAGAAATCATGTAAAGCATCTAGAAGCTGTGATTTTAAAAAAAGGGCGGAAGTAAGTTTTTCTTAATTCCGAACGAATGCGCAAACTATAGAAAGTCGTTATTACGTAGAATGTTCATACTTTGTTGATTCCATTTATGAAATAAATCACATTTTCTAAAAACTCATGTTTTTTAAGAAATCATGTAAACCTTCTAGAAGCTGTTATTTTAAAAATCGATGGGAAGTAAGCTTTTCTTATTTCCGGACGAATGCGCAAACTATAGAAAGTCGTTATTACGTAGAATGTTCATACTTTGTTGATTTCATTTATGAAATAAATCACATTTTCTAAAAACTCGTGTTTTTTAAGAAATCATGTAAACCTTATAGAAGCTGTGATTTTAAAAATCGACGGGAAGTAAGCTTTTGTTATTTCGCGACGAATGCACAAACTATAGAAAGTCGTTATTATGTACAATATTCATACTTTGTTGATTCCATTTATGAAATAAATCACATTTTCTAAAAACTCGTGTTTTTTAAGAAATCATGCAAACCTTCTAGAAGCTATGATTTTAAATATCGAGGGGAAGTAAGCTTTTCTTATTTCCGGATGCATTCGCAAACTATAGAAAGTCGTTATGACGTAGAATGTGCATAATTTGTTGATTCAATTTATGAAATAAATCACATTTTCTAAAAACTCGTGTTTTTTAAGAAATCTTGTAAACCTTCTAGAAGCTGTGATTTAAAAAAACGCGGGGAAGTAAGTTTTTGTTGATTCCGGACGAATGCGCAAACTATAGAAAGTCCTTATTACGTACAATGTTCATAATTTGTTGATTCCATTTATGAAATAAATCACATTTTCTAAAAACTCGTGTTTTTTAAGAAATCATGTAAACCTTCTAGAAGCTGTGATTTAAAAAAACGGGGGGAAGTAAGTTTTTCTTAATTCCGGACGAATGCGCAAACTATAGAAAGTCTTTATTACGTAGAATGTTCATACTTTGTTGATTCCATTTATGAGATAAATCACATGTTCTAAAAACTCATGTTTTTTAAGAAATCATGTAAACTTTCTAGAAGCTGTGATTTAAAAAAACGGGGGGAAGTAATCTTTTCTTATTTCCCGATGCATTCCCAAACTATAGGAAGTTGTTATGACGTAGAATGTGCATACTTTGTTGATTCCATTTATGAAAGAAATAACATTTTCTTAAAATCGTGCTTTTTAAGAAATCATGTAAACCTTCTAGAAGCTGTGATTTTAAAAAACGGACGGAACTAAGCTTTTTTATTTCGGAACGAATGCGCAAACTATAGAATGTCATTATCACGTAGAATGTTCATACTTTGTTGATTCCATTTATGAAATAAATCACATTTTCTAAAAACTCGTGTTTTTTAAGAAATCATGTAAACCTTCCAGAAGCTGTGATTTTAAAAAAGGGGCGGAAGTAAGCTTTTTTATTTCCGGACGAATGCGCAAACTATAGAAAGTCGTTATTACGTAGAAGGTTCATACTTTGTTGATTCCATTTATGAAATAAATCACATTTTCTAAAAACTCATGTTCTTAAAGAAATCATGTAAACCTTCTAGAAGCTGTGATTTTAAAAAACGGGCTGAAGTAAGCTTTTCTTATTTCCGGACGAATGCGAAACCTATAGAAATTCGTTATTACATAGAATGTTCATACTTTGTTGATTCCATTTATGAAATAAATAACATATTTTCTAAAAACTCGTGTTTTTTAAGAAATCATGTAAACCTTTTAGAAGTTGTGATTTAAAAAAACGGGGGGAAGTAATCTTTTCTTATTTCCGGATGCATTCGCAAACTATAGAAAGTCATTACGACGTAGAATGTGCATACTTTGTGGATTCCATTTATGAAAGAAATCACATTTTCTAAAAACTCGTGTTTTTTATGAAATCATGTGAACGTTCTAGAAGCTGTGATTTTAAAAAACGGGTGGAAGTAAGCTTTTCTTATTTCCGGAGGAATGCGCAAACTATAGAAATTCGTTATTACATAGAATGTTCATACTTTGTTGATTCCATTTATGAAATAAATAACATATTTTCTAAAAACTCGTGTTTTTTAAGAAATCATGTAAACCTTTTAGAAGTTGTGATTTAAAAAAACGGGGGGAAGTAATCTTTTCTTATTTCCGGATGCATTCGCAAACTATAGAAAGTCATTACGACGTAGAATGTGCATACTTTGTGGATTCCATTTATGAAAGAAATCACATTTTCTAAAAACTCGTGTTTTTTAAGAAATCATGTAAAACTTCTAGAAGCTGTGATTTTAAAAAACGGGCGGAAGTAAGCTTTTCTTATTTCCCGACGAATGTGCAAACTATAGAAAGTCGTTATTACGTAGATTGTTCTTACTTTGTTTATTCCATTTATGAAATAAATCACATTTTCTAAAAACTCGTGTTTTTTAAGAAATCATTTTAACCTTCTAGAAGCCGTGATTTTAAAAAAGGAGCGGAAGTGAGCTTTTCTTATTTCCGGACGAATTCGCA
The DNA here is from genome assembly GCA_027924585.1 of Larix kaempferi. Taxonomy (NCBI): domain Eukaryota; kingdom Viridiplantae; phylum Streptophyta; class Pinopsida; order Pinales; family Pinaceae; genus Larix; species Larix kaempferi. The sequence continues at coordinate 4,870,840 of BSBM01001417.1, read as the reverse complement.
AACTATAGAAATTTGTTATTACGTAGAATGTTCATACTTTTTTTATTCCATTTATTAAAGAAATCACACTTTCTGAAAATCGTGTATTTTAAGAAATCATGTAAACCTTCTAGAAGCTGAGATTTTAAAAAACGGGCGGAACTAAGCTTTTTTATTACCGAACGAATGCGCAAACTATAGAAAGTCGTTATTACGTAGAATGTTCATACTTTGTTGATTCCATTTATGAAATAAATGACATTTACTAAAAACTCGAGTTTTTTAAGAAATCATGTAAACCTTTTCGAAGCTGTGATTTCAAAAAATGGGTGGAAGTAAGCTTTTGTTATTTCCGGACGAATGCGCAAACTATAGAAAGTCATTATTACGTAGAATGTACATACTTTGTTGATTCCATTTATGAAATAAATCACATTTTCTAAAACCTCGTGTTTTTAAGAAATCATGTAAACCTTCTAGAAGCTGTGATTTTAAAAAACGGGCGGAAGTAAGCTTTTTTATTTCCGGACGAATGCACAAACTATAGAAATTCGTTATTATGTAGAATCTTCATACTTTGTTGACTCCATTTATTAAATAAATCAAATTTTCTAAAAACTCACGTTTTTAAAGAAATCATGTAAACCTTCTAGAAGCTGTGATTTTAAAAAACGGGCGGAAGTACGTTTTTCTTATTTCCGGACGAATGCGAAACCTATAGAAATTCGTTATTCGTATAATGTTCATACGTTTTTGATCCATTATTTAAAGAAATCACATTTTCAAAAAACTCATGTTAGTTAAGAAATCATGTAAACCTTCTAGAAGCTGTGATTTTAAAAAATGGGTGGAAGTAAGCTTTTCTTATTTCCGGACGAATGCGCAAACTATAGAAATTCGTTATTACGTAGAATGTTCATACTTTGTTGATTCCATTTATGAAATAAATAAAATATTTTCTAAAAACTCGTCTTTTTTAAGAATTCATGTAAACCTTCTAGAAGCTGTGATTTAAAAAAACGGGGGGAAGTAATCTTTTCTTATTTCCGGATGCATTCGCAAACTATAGAAAGTCATTACGACATAGAATGTGCATACTTAGTTGATTCCATTTATGAAAGAAATCACATTTTCTAAAAACTCATGTTTTTTAAGAATTCATGTAAAACTTCTAGAAGCTGTGATTTAAAAAAACGAGCAGAAGTAAGCTTTTCTTATTTCCTGGCGAATGCGCAAACTATAGAAAGTCGTTATTACGTAGAATGTTCAGACTTTGTTGATTCCATTTATGAAATAAATCACATTTTCTAAAAACTCGTGTTTTTTAAGAAATCATTTTAACCTTCTACAAGCTGTGATTTTAAAAAAGGGGCGGAAGTAAGCTTTTCTTATTTCCGGACAAGTGCGCAAACTTTAGAAATTCGTTATTACGTAGAATTTTCATACTTTTTTGATTCCATTTATTAAAGAAATCACATTTTCTAAAAACTCGTGTTTTTTAAGAAATCATGTAAACCTTCTAGAAGTTGTGATTTTAAAAATTGGGCGCAAGTAAGCTTTTTTATTTCCGGACGAATGCGCAAACTATAGTAAGTCGTTATTACGTAGAATGTTCATACTTTGTTGTATCCATTTATGAAATAAATAACATTTTCTAAAAACTCGTGCTTTTTAAGAAATCATGTAAACCTTCTAGAAGCTGTGATTTTAAAAAACGACGGGAAGTAAGCTTTTCTTATTTCCGGACGAATGCACAAAATATAGAAATTCGTTATTACGTAGAATTTTCATACTTTGTTGATTCCATTTATGAACGAAATCACATTTTCTAAAAATCATTTTTTTTAAGAAATCATGTAAACCTTCTAGAGGCTGTGATTTTAAAAAACAGGCTTTTGTTAATTTCTGGACGAATGCGCAAACTATAGAAAGTCGTTATTACATAGAATGTTCATACTTTGTTGATTCCATTTATGAAATAAATCACACTTTCTAAAAAATCCCATTTTTAAAGAAATCATGTAAACCTTCTAGAAGATATGATTTTAAAAAACGGGCGGAAGTAAGCTTTTCTTATTTACAGACGAATGCGCAAACTATAGAAAGTCGTTATTACGTAGAATGTTCATACTTTGTTTTATTCCATTTATGATATAAATCACATTATCTAAAAATTCATGTTTTTAAAGAAACCATGTAAACCTTCTAGAAGCTGTGATTTTAAAAAGTGGGCAGAAGCAAGTTTTTTTGAATTCCGGACGAATGTGCAAACTATAGAAAGTCGTTATTACGTAGAATTTTCATACTTTGTTGATTCCATTTATGAAATAAATCACATTTTCTAAAAACTCCTGTTTTTTGAGAAATCATGTAAACCTTCTAGAAGCTGTGATTTTAAAAAACGGGCGGAAGTAAGCTTTTCTTATTTCCGGACGAATGCGCAACCTATAGAAATTCGTTATTACGTCGAATGTTCATTTTTGTTTTGATTCCATTTATGAAATAAATCACATTTTCTAAAAACTCGAGTTTTTTAAGAAATCATGTAAACCTTCTAGAAGCTGTGATTTTAAAAAACGATGGGAAGTAAGCTTTTCTTATTTCCGGACGCATTCTCAAACTATAGAAAGTCGTTATGACGTAGAATGTGCATACTTTGTCGAAACCATTTATCAAAGAAATCACATTTTCTAAAAAGTCGTGTTTTTTAAGAAATCATGTAAACCTTCTAGAAGCTGTGATTTTAAAAAACGGGCGGATGTAAGCTTTTCTTATTTCCGGAGGAATGCCCAAACTATAGAAAGTCTTTATTACGTAGAATGTTCATACTTTGTTGATTCCATTTATGAAATAAATCACATCTTCTAAAAACTCATGTTTTTAAAGAAATCATGTAAACCTTCTAGAAGCTGTGATTTTAAAAAATGGGAGGAAGTAAGTTTTTCTTAATTCCGGACGAATGTGCAAACTATAGAAAGTCGTTATTACGTAGAATGTTCATGCTTTGTTGATTCCATTTATGAAAGAAGTCACATTTTCTAAAAACTCGTGTTTTTTAAGAAATCGTGTAAACCTTCTAGAAGCTGTGATTTTAAAAAGCGGGCAGAAGTAAGCTTTTCTTATTTCCGGACGAATGCGCGAACTATAGAAAGTCATTATTACGTAGAATGTTCATACTTTGTTGATTCCATTTATGAAATAAATCACATTTTCTAAAAACTCAAGTTTTTAAAGAAATCATGTAAACCTTCTAGAAGCTCTGATTTTAAAAAATGATGGGAAGTAAGCTTTTCTTATTTATGGATGCATTCGCAAACTATAGAAAGTCGTTATTACGTAGAATGTTCATACTTTGTTGATTCCATTTATGAAATAATTAACACATTTTCTAAAAACTCGTGTTTTTTAAGAAATCATGTAAACCTTCTAGAAGCTGTGATTTTAAAAAACGGGCGGAAGTAAGCTTTTCTTATTTCCAGACAAATGCGCAAACTATAGAAATTCGTTATAAGGTAGAATGTTCATACTCTTTTGATTCCATTTATGAAATAAATCACATTTTCGAAAAACTCATGTTTTTTAAGAAATCATGTAAACCTTCTAGAAGCTGTGATTTTAAAAAACGATGGGAAGTAAGCTTTTCTTATGTCCGGACACATTCGCAAACTATAGAAAGTCGTTATGACTTAGAATGTGCATACTTTGTCGATTACATTTATGAAAGAAATCACATTTTCTAAAAGTCATGTTTTTTAAGAAATCATGTAAACCTTCTAGAACCTGTCATTTTAAAAAACGGGCGCAAGTAAGCTTTTTTATTTCCGGACGAATGCACAAACTATAGAAAGTCGTTATTACGTAGAATGTTCATACTTTATTGATTCCATTTATGAAATAAATCACATTTTCTAAAAAATCCTATTTTTTAAGAAATCATGTCAACCTTCTAGAAGCTGTGATTTTAAAAAACGGGCGGAAGTAAGCTTTTCTTATTTCCGGACGAATGCGCAAACTATAGAAATTCGTTATAAGGTAGAATGTTCATAATTTTTTGATTCCATTTATGAAAGAAATCACATTTTCTAAAAAGTCATGTTTTTTAAGAAATCATGTAAACCTTCTAGAAGCTGTGATTTTAAAAAACGGGTGGAAGTAAGCTTTTCTTATTTCCGGACGAATGCGCGAACTATAGAAAGTCGTTATTACATAGAATGTTCATACTTTGTTGATTCCATTTATGAAATAAATCACATTTTCTAAAAACTCATGTTTTTTAAGAAATCATGTAAACCTTCTAGAAGCTGTGATTTTAAAAAACAATGGGAAGTAAGATTTTATCATTTTCGGATGCATTCGTAAACTATAGAAAGTCGTTATGACGTAGAATGTGCATACTTTGTCGATTCCATTTATGAAAGAAATCACATTTTCTAAAAAGTCATGCTTTTTAAGAAATCATGTAAACCTTCTAGAAGCTGTGATTTTAAAAAACGGGCGGAAGTAAGGTTTTGCTATTTCCGGATGAATGCGCAAACTATAGAAAGTCGTTATTACGTAGAATGCTCATACTTTGTTGATTCCATTTATGAAATAACTCACATTTTCTAAAAACTCATGTTTTTAAAGAAATCATGTAAACCTTCTAAAAGTTGTGATTTTAAAAAATGATGGGAAGTAAGCTTTTCTTATTTCCGGATGCATTCACAAACTATAGAAAGTCGTTATTACGTAGAATTTTCATACTTTTTTAATTCTATTTATGAAACAAATCACATTTTCTAAAAACTCGTGTTTTTCAAGAAATCATGTAAACCTTCTAGAAGCTGTGATTTTAAAAAAAAGGGCGGAAATAAGTTTTTCTTAATTCCGGACGAATGCGCAAACTATAGAAATTCGTTATTACGTAGAATCCTCATACTTTGTTGATTCCATTTATGAAATAAATCACATTTTCTAAAAACTCCTGTTTTTTAAGAAATCATCTAAACCTTCTATAAGTTGTGATTTAAAAAAACGGGCGGAAGTAAGGTTTTCTTATTTCCGGACGAATGCGCAAACTATAGAAAGTCGTTATGACGCAGAATGTGCATACTTTGTTGATTCCATTTATGAAAGAAATCACATTGTCTAAAAACTCGTGTTTTTTAAGAAATCATGTAAATCTTCTAGAAGCTGTGATTTTATAAAACGGGTGGAAGTAAGCTTTTCTTATTTCCGGACAAATGCGCAAACTATAGAAAGTCGTTATTACGTAGAATGTTCATACTTTGTTGATTCCATTTATGAAATAAATCCCATTTTCTAAAAACTCGTGTTTTTTAAGAAATCATGTAAAGCTTCTAGAATCTGTTATTTTAAAAAACGATGGGAAGTAAGCTTTTCTTATTTCCGGACGCATTCTCAAACTATAGAAAGTCGTTATGACGTAGCATGTGCATACTTTGTCGAAACCATTTATCAAAGAAATCACATTTTCTAAAAAGTCGTGTTTTTTAAGAAATCATGTAAACCTTCTAGAAGCTGTGATTTTAAAAAACGGGCGGATGTAAGCTTTTCTTATTTCCGGAGGAATGCCCAAACTATAGAAAGTATTTATTACGTAGAATGTTCATACTTTGTTGATTCCATTTATGAAATAAATCACATCTTCTAAAAACTCATGTTTTTAAAGAAATCATGTAAACCTTCTAGAAGCTGTGATTTTAAAAAATGGGAGGAAGTAAGTTTTTCTTAATTCCGGACGAATGTGCAAACTATAGAAAGTCGTTATTACGTAGAATGTTCATGCTTTGTTGATTCCATTTATGAAATAAGTCACATTTTCTAAAAACTCGTGTTTTTTAAGAAATCGTGTAAACCTTCTAGAAGCTGTGATTTTAAAAAGCGGGCAGAAGTAAGCTTTTCTTATTTCCGGACGAATGCGCGAACTATAGAAAGTCATTATTACGTAGAATGTTCATACTTTGTTGATTCCATTTATGAAATAAATCACATTTTCTAAAAACTCAAGTTTTTAAAGAAATCATGTAAACCTTCTAGAAGCTCTGATTTTAAAAAATGATGGGAAGTAAGCTTTTCTTATTTATGGATGCATTCGCAAACTATAGAAAGTCGTTATTACGTAGAATGTTCATACTTTTTTTATTCTATTTATGCAACAAATCACATTTTCTAAAAACTCGTGTTTTTCAAGAAATCATGTAAACCATCTAGAAGCTGTGATTTTAAAAAAAGGGCGGAAGTAAGTTTTTCTTAATTCCGAACGAATGCGCAAACTATAGAAAGTCGTTAATACGTAGAATGTTCATAATTTGTTGATTCCATTTACGAAAAAAATCACATTTTCTAAAAACTCCTGTTTTTAAAGAAATAATGTAAACCTTCTATAAGCTGTAATTTTAAAAAACGGGCGGAAGTAAGGTTTTCTTATTTCCGGACGATTGCGCAAACTATAGAAAGTCGTTATGATGCAGAATGTGCATACTTTGTTGATTCCATTTATGAAATAAATCAGATTTTCTAAAAACTCGTGTTTTTTAATAAATCATGTAAACCTTCTAGAAGCTGTGATTTCAAAAAACGGGTGGAAGTAAGCTTTTCTTATTTCCGGATGAATGCGCAAACTATAGAAAGTCCTTATTACATAGAATGTTCATAGTTTGTTGATTCCATTTATGAAATAAATCACATTTTCGCAAAATTCATGTTTTTAAAGAAATCATGTAAACCTTCTAGAAGCTGTGATTTTAAAAAACGGGCGGAACTAAGCTTTTTTATTTCCGAACATATGCGCAAACTATAGAAAGTCGTTATTACGTAGAATGTTCATACTTTGTTGATTCCATTTATGAAATAAATCACATTTAATAAAACTCGAGTTTTTTAAGACATCATGTAAACCTTCTCGAAGCTGTGATTTTAAAAAATGGGCAGAAGTAAGCTTCTGTTATTTCTGGACGAATGCGCAAACTATAGAAAGTCGTTATTGCGTAGAATGTTCATACTTTGTTGATTCCATTTATGAAATAAGTCACATTTTCTAAAAACTCGTGTTTTTTAAGAAATCATGTAAACCTTCTAGAAGTTGTGATTTTAAAAAATGTGCGGAAGTATGGTTTTTTATTTCCGGACGAATGCGCAAACTATAGAAAGTCGTTATTACATAGAATGTTCATGCTTTGTTGATTCCATTTGTGAAACAAATCACATTTTCTAAAAACTCGTGTTTTTTAAGAAATCATGTAAACCTTCTAGAAGCTGTGATTTGAAAAACGAGCGGAAGTAAGCTTTTCTTATTTCCGGACGAATGCGAAACCTATAGATATTCGTTATTCGTATAATGTTCATACTTTTTTGATTCCATTATTTAAGGAAATCACATTTTCAAAAAACTGATGTTTTTTAAGAAATCATGTAAACCTTCTAGAAGCTGTGATTTTAAAAAACGGGTGGAAGTAAGCTTTTCTTATTTCTGGACGAATGCGCAAACTATAGAAATTCGTTATTACGTAGAATGTTCATACTTTGTTGATTCCATTTATGAAATAGATAACAGATTTTCTAAAAACTCATGTTTTTTAAGAAATCATGTAAACCTTCTAGAACCTGAGATTTTAAAAAACGGGGGGAAGTAATCTTTTCTTATTTCTGGATGATTTCACGAACAATACAAAGTCGTTATTACGTAGAATGTTCATACTTTGTTGATTCCATTCATGTAATAAATCACATTTTCTAAAAATTCGTGTTTTTTAAGAAATCTTGTAAACCTTCTACAAGCTGTGATTTTAAAAAGCGATGGGAAGTAAGCTTTTCTTATTTCCGGACGAATGCGCAAACTATAGAAAGTCGTTATTACGTAGAATGTTCATACTTTGTTGATTCCATTTATGAAATAAAATACATTTTCTAAAAACTCCCGTTTTTAAAGAAATCATGTAAACCTTCTAGAAGCTGTGATTTTAAAAAACGGGCGGAAGTAAGCTTTTCTTATTTCCGGACGAATGCGCAAACTATAGAAAGTCGTTATTACGTAGAATGTTCATAGTTTGTTGATTCCATTTATGAAATAAATCACATTTTCTAAAAATTCATGTTTTTAAAGAAATCATGTAAACCTTCTAGAAGCTGTGATTTTAAAAAATGGGCTGAAGTAAGTTTTTCTTAATCCCGGACGAATGGGCAAACTATAGAAAGTCTTTATTACGTAGAATGCTCATACTGTGTTGATTCCATTTATGAAATAAATCAACTTTTCTAAAAATTCATGTTTTTGAAGAAATCATGTAAACCTTCTAGAAGCTGTGATTTTAAAAAATGGTCGGAAGTAAGTTTTTCTTAATTCCGGACGAATGCGAAAACTATAGAAAGTCGTTATTACATAGAATGTTCATACTTTGTTGATTCCATTTATGAAAGAAATCACATTTTCTAAAAGCTCGTGTTTTTTAAGAAATCATGTAAATCTTTTAGAAGCTGTGATTTTAAAAAACAGGCGGAAGTAAGCTTTTCTTATTTCCGGACGAATCCGCAAACTATAGAAATTCGTTATGACGTAGAATGTTCATAATTTTTTGATTCTATTTATGAAACAAATCACATTTTCTAAAAACTCATGTTTTTTGAGAAATCATGTAAACCTTCTAGAAGCTGTGATTTTAAAAAACGGGCTGAAGTAAGCTTTTTCATTGCTGGACGAATGAGCAAACTATAGAAAGATGTTATTACGTAGAATTTTCATACTTTGTTTATTCCATTTATGAAATAAATCACATTTTCTAAAAAGTCGTGTTTTTTAAGAAATCACGTAAACCTTCTAGAAGCTGTGATTTTAAACAACGATGGGAAGTAAGCTTTTCTTATTTCCGGATGCATTCACAAACTATAGAAAGTCGTTATGACGTAGAATGTGCACACTTTTTTGATTCCATTTATGAAACAAATCACATTTTCTAAAAACTCGTGTTTTTTAAGAAATCATGTAAACCTTCTAGAAGCTGTGATTTTAAAAAATGGGCGGAAGTAAGCTTTTTTATTTCTGAACGAATGCGCAAACTATAAAAAGTCGTTATTACGTAGAATGTTCATACTTTGTTGATTCCATTTATGAAATAAATCACATTTTCTAAAAACTCATGTTTTTTAAGAAATCATGTAAACCTTCTAGAAGCTGTTATTTTAAAAATCGATGGGAAGGAAGCTTTTCTTATTTCCGTACAAATGCGCAAACTATAGAAAGTCGTTATTACGTAGAATGTTCATACTTTGTTGATTTCATTTATGAAATAAATCACATTTTCTAAAAACTCGTGTTTTTTAAGAAATCATGTAAACCTTATAGAAGCTGTGATTTTAAAAATCGACGGGAAGTAAGCTTTTCTTATTTCGCGACGAATGCACAAACTATAGAAAGTCGTTATTACGTACAATATTCATACTTTGTTGATTCCATTTATGAAATAAATCACATTTTCTAAAAACTCGTGTTTTTTAAGAAATCATGCAAACCTTCTAGAAGCTATGATTTTAAATATCGAGGGGAAGTAAGCTTTTCTTATTTCCGGATGCATTCGCAAACTATAGAAACTCGTTATGACGTAGAATGTGCATAATTTGTTGATTCAATTTATGAAATAAATCACATTTTCTAAAAACTCGTGTTTTTTAAGAAATCTTGTAAACCTTCTAGAAGCTGTGAATTAAAAAAACGCGGGGAAGTAAGTTTTTGTTGATTCCGGACGAATGCGCAAACTATAGAAAGTCCTTATTACGTACAATGTTCATAATTTGTTGATTCCATTTATGAAATAAATCACATTTTCTAAAAACTCGTGTTTTTTAAGAAATCATGTAAACCTTCTAGAAGCTGTGATTTAAAAAAACGGGGGGAAGTAAGTTTTTCTTAATTCCGGACGAATGCGCAAACTATAGAAAGTATTTATTACGTAGAATGTTCATACTTTGTTGATTCCATTTATGAGATAAATCACATGTTCTAAAAACTCATGTTTTTTAAGAAATCATGTAAACTTTCTAGAAGCTGTGATTTAAAAAAACGGGGGGAAGTAATCTTTTCTTATTTCCCGATGCATTCCCAAACTATAGGAAGTCGTTATGACGTAGAATGTGCATACTTTGTTGATTCCATTTATGAAAGAAATGACATTTTCTTAAAATCGTGCTTTTTAAGAAATCATGTAAACCTTCTAGAAGCTGTGATTTTAAAAAACGGACGGAACTAAGCTTTTTTATTTCGGAACGAATGCGCAAACTATAGAATGTCATTATCACGTAGAATGTTCATACTTTGTTGATTCCATTTATGAAATAAATCACATTTTCTAAAAACTCGTGTTTTTTAAGAAATCATGTAAACCTTCCAGAAACTGTGATTTTAAAAAAGGGGCGGAAGTAAGCTTTTTTATTTCCGGACGAATGCGCAAACTATAGAAAGTCGTTATTACGTAGAAGGTTCATACTTTGTTGATTCCATTTATGAAATAAATCACATTTTCTAAAAACTCATGTTCTTAAAGAAATCATGTAAACCTTCTAGAAGCTGTGATTTTAAAAAACGGGCTGAAGTAAGCTTTTCTTATTTCCGGACGAATGCGAAACCTATAGAAATTCGTTATTCGTATAATGTTCATACTTTTTTTATTCCATTATTTAAAGAAATCACATTTTAAAAAAGTTCATGTTTTTATGAAATCATGTGAACATTCTAGAAGCTGTGATTTTAAAAAACGGGTGGAAGTAAGCTTTTCTTATTTCCGGAGGAATGCGCAAACTATAGAAATTCGTTATTACATAGAATGTTCATACTTTGTTGATTCCATTTATGAAATAAATAACATATTTTCTAAAAACTCGTGTTTTTTAAGAAATCATGTAAACCTTTTAGAAGTTGTGATTTAAAAAAACGGGGGGAAGTAATCTTTTCTTATTTCCGGATGCATTCGCAAACTATAGAAAGTCATTACGACGTAGAATGTGCATACTTTGTGGATTCCATTTATGAAAGAAATCACATTTTCTAAAAACTCGTGTTTTTTAAGAAATCATGTAAAACTTCTAGAAGCTGTGATTTTAAAAAACGGGCGGAAGTAAGCTTTTCTTATCTCCCGACGAATGCGCAAACTATAGAAAGTTGTTATTACGTAGAATGTTCTTACTTTGTTTATTCCATTTATGAAATAAATCACATTTTCTAAAAACTCGTGTTTTTTAAGAAATCATTTTAACCTTCTAGAAGCCGTGATTTTAAAAAAGGAGCGGAAGTGAGCTTTTCTTATTTCCGGACGAATTCGCAAACTATAGAAATTCGTTATTACGTAGAATGTTCATACTTTTTTTATTCCATTTATTAAAGAAATCACACTTTCTGAAAATCGTGTATTTTAAGAAATCATGTAAACATTCTAGAAGCTATGATTTTAAAAAACGGGCGGAAATAAGCTTTTTTATTACCGAACGAATGCGCAAACTATAGAAAGTCGTTATTACGTAGAATGTTCATACTTTGTTGATTCCATTTATGAAATAAATGACATTTACTAAAAACTCGAGTTTTTTAAGAAATCATGTAAACCTTTTCGAAGCTGTGATTTCAAAAAATGGGTGGAAGTAAGCTTTTGTTATTTCCGGACGAATGCGCAAACTATAGAAAGTCATTATTACGTAGAATGTACATACTTTGTTGATTCCATTTATGAAATAAATCACATTTTCTAAAACCTCGTGTTTTTAAGAAATCATGTAAACCTTCTAGAAGCTGTGATTTTAAAAAACGGGCGGAAGTAAGCTTTTTTATTTCCGGACGAATGCGCAAACTATAGAAATTCGTTATTATGTAGAATCTTCATACTTTGTTGACTCCATTTATTAAATAAATCAAATTTTCTAAAAACTCATTGTTTTAAAGAAATCATGTAAACCTTCTAGAAGCTGTGATTTTAAAAAACGGGCGGAAGTACGTTTTTCTTATTTCCGGACGAATGCGAAACCTATAGAAATTCATTATTCGTATAATGTTCATACATTTTTGATCCATTATTTAAAGAAATCACATTTTCAAAAAACTCATGTTAGTTAAGAAATCATGTAAACCTTCTAGAAGCTGTGATTTTAAAAAATGGGTGGAAGTAAGCTTTTCTTATTTCCGGACGAATGCGCAAACTATAGAAATTCGTTATTACGTAGAATGTTCATACTTTGTTGATTCCATTTGTGAAATAAATAACATATTTTCTAAAAACTCGTCTTTTTTAAGAATTCATGTAAACCTTCTAGAAGCTGTGATTTAAAAAAACGGGGGGAAGTAATCTTTTCTTATTTCCGGATGCATTCGCAAACTATAGAAAGTCATTACGACATAGAATGTGCATACTTTGTTGATTCCATTTATGAAAGAAATCACATTTTCTAAAAACTCGTGTTTTTTAAGAATTCATGTAAAACTTCTAGAAGCTGTGATTTAAAAAAACGAGCAGAAGTAAGCTTTTCTTATTTCCTGGCGAATGCGCAAACTATAGAAAGTCGTTATTACGTAGAATGTTCAGACTTTCTTGATTCCATTTATGAAATAAATCACATTTTCTAAAAACTCGTGTTTTTTAAGAAATCATTTTAACCTTCTACAAGCTGTGATTTTAAAAAAGGGGCGGAAGTAAGCTTTTCTTATTTCCGGACAAGTGCGCAAACTTTAGAAATTCGTTATTACGTAGAATTTTCATACTTTTTTGATTCCATTTATTAAAGAAATCACATTTTCTAAAAACTCGTGTTTTTTAAGAAATCATGTAAACCTTCTAGAAGTTGTGATTTTAAAAATTGGGCGCAAGTAAGCTTTTTTATTTCCGGACGAATGCGCAAACTATAGTAAGTCGTTATTACGTAGAATGTTCGTACTTTGTTGTATCCATTTATGAAATAAATAACATTTTCTAAAAACTCGTGTTTTTTAAGAAATCATGTAAACCTTCTAGAAGCTGTGATTTTAAAAAACGACGGGAAGTAAGCTTTTCTTATTTCCGGACGAATGCACAAACTATAGAAATTCGTTATTACGTAGAATTTTCATACTTTGTTGATTCCATTTATGAACGAAATCACATTTTCTAAAAATCATTTTTTTTAAGAAATCATGTAAACCTTCTAGAGGTTGTGATTTTAAAAAACAGGCTTTTTTTAATTTCTGGACGAATGCGCAAACTATAGAAAGTCGTTATTACGTAGAATGTTCATACTTTGTTGATTCCATTTATGAAATAAATCACACTTTCTAAAAAATCCCGTTTTTAAAGAAATCATGTAAACCTTCTAGAAGATATGATTTTAAAAAACAGGCGGAAGTAAGCTTTTCTTATTTACAGACGAATGCGCAAACTATAGAAAGTCGTTATTACGTAGAATGTTCATACTTTGTTTTATTCCATTTATGATATAAATCACATTATCTAAAAATTCATGTTTTTAAAGAAACCATGTAAACCTTCTAGAAGCTGTGATTTTAAAAAATGGGCAGAAGTAAGTTTTTCTGAATTCCGGACGAATGCGCAAACTATAGAAAGTCGTTATTACGTAGAATTTTCATACTTTGTTGATTCCATTTATGAAATAAATCACATTTTCTAAAAACTCCTGTTTTTTGAGAAATCATGTAAACCTTCTAGAAGCTGTGATTTTAAAAAACGGGCGGAAGTAAGCTTTTCTTATTTCCGGACGAATGCGCAACCTATAGAAATTCGTTATTACGTCGAATGTTCATTTTTTTTTTGATTCCATTTATGAAATAAATCACATTTTCTAAAAACTCGAGTTTTTTAAGAAATCATGTAAACCTTCTAGAAGCTGTGATTTTAAAAAACGATGGGAAGTAAGCTTTTCTTATTTCCGGACGCATTCTCAAACTATAGAAAGTCGTTATGACGTAGAATGTGCATACTTTGTCGAAACCATTTATCAAAGAAATCACATTTTCTAAAAAGTCGTGTTTTTTAAGAAATCATGTAAACCTTCTAGAAGCTGTGATTTTAAAAAACGGGCGGATGTAAGCTTTTCTTATTTCCGGAGGAATGCCCAAACTATAGAAAGTCTTTATTACGTAGAATGTTCATACTTTGTTGATTCCATTTATGAAATAAATCACATCTTCTAAAAACTCATGTTTTTAAAGAAATCATGTAAACCTTCTAGAAGCTCTGATTTTAAAAAATGGGAGGAAGTAAGCTTTTCTTATTTATGGATGCATTCGCAAACTATAGAAAGTCGTTATTACGTAGAATGTTCATACTTTTTTTATTCTATTTATGCAACAAATCACATTTTCTAAAAACTCGTGTTTTTCAAGAAATCATGTAAACAATCTAGAAGCTGTGATTTTAAAAAAAGGGCGGAAGTAAGTTTTTCTTAATTCCGGACGAATGCGCAAACTATAGAAAGTCGTTAATACGTAGAATGTTCATAATTTGTTGATTCCATTTATGAAATAAATCACATTTTCTAAAAACTCTTGTTTTTAAAGAAATAATGTAAACCTTCTATAAGCTGTAATTTTAAAAAACGGGCGAAAGTAAGGTTTTCTTATTTCCGGACGATTGCGCAAACTATAGAAAGTCGTTATGATGCAGAATGTGCATACTTTGTCAATTCCATTTATGAAATAAATCAGATTTTCTAAAAACTCGTGTTTTTTAAGAAATCATGTAAACCTTCTAGAAGCTGTGATTTTAAAAAACGGGTGGAAGTAAGCTTTTCTTATTTCCGGACGAATGCGCAAACTATAGAAAGTCCTTATTACGTAGAATGTTCATACTTTGTTGATTCCATTTATGAAATAAAACACATTTTCGCAAAATTCATGTTTTTAAAGAAATCATGTAAACCTTCTAGAAGCTGTGATTTTAAAAAACGGGCGGAACTAAGCTTTTTTATTTCCGAACGTATGCGCAAACTATAGAAAGTCGTTATTACGTAGAATGTTCATACTTTGTTGATTCCATTTATGAAATAAATCACATTTACTAAAAACTTGAGTTTTTTAAGAAATCATGTAAACCTTCTCGAAGCTGTGATTTTAAAAAATGGGCGGAAGTAAGCTTCTGTTATTTCTGGACGAATGCGCAAACTATAGAAAGTCGTTATTGCGTAGAATGTTCATACTTTGTTGATTCCATTTATGAAATAAGTCACATTTTCTAAAAACTCGTGTTTTTTAAGAAATCATGTAAACCTTCTAGAAGTTGTGATTTTAAAAAATGTGCGGAAGTAAGGTTTTTTATTTCCGGACGAATGCGCAAACTATAGAAAGTCGTTATTACGTAGAATGTTCATGCTTTGTTGATTCCATTTATGAAATAAATCACATTTTCTAAAAACTCGTGTTTTTTAAGAAATCATGTAAACCTTCTAGAAGCTGTGATTTTGAAAAACGGGCGGAAGTAAGCTTTTCTTATTTCCGGACGAATGCGAAACCTATAGAAATTCGTTATTCGTATAATGTTCATACTTTTTTGATTCCATTATTTAAGGAAATCACATTTTCAAAAAACTGATGTTTTTTAAGAAATCATGTAAACCTTCTAGAAGCTGTGATTTTAAAAAACGGGTGGAAGTAAGCTTTTCTTATTTCTGGACGAATGCGCAAACTATAGAAATTAGTTATTACGTAGAATGTTCATACTTTGTTGATTCCATTTATGAAATAGATAACAGATTTTCTAAAAACTCATGTTTTTTAAGAAATCATGTAAACCTTCTAGAACCTGAGATTTTAAAAAACGGGGGGAAGTAATATTTTCTTATTTCTGGATGATTTCGCGAACAATACAAAGTCGTTATTATGTAGAATGTTCATACATTGTTGATTCCATTCATGTAATAAATCACATTTTCTAAAAATTCGTGTTTTTTAAGAAATCTTGTAAACCTTCTAGAAGCTGTGATTTTAAAAAGCGATGGGAAGTAAGCTTTTCTTATTTCCGGACGAATGCGCAAACTATAGAAAGTCGTTATTACGTAGAATGTTCATACTTTGTTGATTCCATTTATGAAATAAAATACATTTTCTAAAAACTCCTGTCTTTAAAGAAATCATGTAAACCTTCTAGAAGCTGTGATTTTAAAAAACGGGCGGAAGTAAGCTTTTCTTATTTCCAGACGAATGCGCAAACTATAGAAAGTCGTTATTACGTAGAATGTTCATAGTTTGTTGATTCCATTTATGAAATAAATCACATTTTCTAAAAATTCATGTTTTTAAAGAAATCATGTAAACCATCTAGAAGCTGTGATTTTAAAAAATGGGCTGAAGTAAGTTTTTCTTAATCCCGGACGAATGGGAAAACTATAGAAAGTCTTTATTACGTAGAATGCTCATACTTTGTTGATTCCATTTATGAAATAAATCACCTTTTCTAAAAATTCATGTTTTTCAAGAAATCATGTAAACCTTCTAGAAGCTGTGATTTTAAAAAATGGTCGGAAGTAAGTTTTTCTTAATTCCGGACGAATGCGAAAACTATAGAAAGTCGTTATTACGTAGAATGTTCATACTTTGTTGATTCCATTTATGAAAGAAATCACATTTTCTAAAAACTCGTGTTTTTTAAGAAATCATGTAAACCTTCTAGAAGCTGTGATTTTAAAAAACAGGCGGAAGTAAGCTTTTCTTATTTCCGGACGAATCCGCAAACTATAGAAATTCGTTATTACGTAGAATGTTCATAATTTTTTGATTCTATTTATGAAACAAATCACATTTTCTAAAAACTCGTGTTTTTTGTGAAATCATGTAAACCTTCTAGAAGCTGTGATTTAAAAAAACGGGCTGAAGTAAGCTTTTTTTATTGCTGGACGAATGCGCAAACTATAGAAAGATGTTATTACGTAGAATTTTCATACTTTGTTGATTCCATTTATGAAATAAATCACATTTTCTAAAAAGTCGTGTTTTTTAAGAAATCACGTAAACCTTCTAGAAGCTGTGATTTTAAACAACGATGGGAAGTAAGCTTTTCTTATTTCCGGATGCATTCACAAACTATAGAAAGTCGTTATGACGTAGAATGTGCACACTTTTTTGATTCCATTTATGAAACAAATCACATTTTCTAAAAACTCGTGTTTTTTAAGAAATCATGTAAACCTTCTAGAAGCTGTGATTTTAAAAAATGGGCGGAAGTAAGCTTTTTTATTTCTGAACGAATGCCCAAACTATAAAAAGTCGTTATTACGTAGAATGTTCATACTTTGTTGATTCCATTTATGAAATAAATCACATTTTCTAAAAACTCATGTTTTTTAAGAAATCATGTAAACCTTCTAGAAGCTGTTATTTTAAAAATCGATGGGAAGTAAGCTTTTCTTATTTCCGGACGAATGCGCAAACTATAGAAAGTCGTTATTACGTAGAATGTTCATACTTTGTTGATTTCATTTATGAAATAAATCACATTTTCTAAAAACTCATGTTTTTTAAGAAATCATGTAAACCTTATAGAAGCTGTGATTTTAAAAATCGACGGGAAGTAAGCTTTTCTTATTTCGCGACGAATGCACAAACTATAGAAAGTCGTTATTACGTACAATATTCATACTTTGTTGATTCCATTTATGAAATAAATCACATTTTCTAAAAACTCGTGGTTTTTAAGAAATCATGCAAACCTTCTAGAAGCTATGATTTTAAATATCGAGGGGAAGTAAGCTTTTCTTATTTCCGGATGCATTCGCAAGCTATAGAAAGTCGTTATGACGTAGAATGTGCATACTTTGTTGATTCAATTTATGAAATAAATCACATTTTCTAAAAACTCGTGTTTTTTAAGAAATCTTGTAAACCTTCTAGAAGCTGTGATTTAAAAAAACGCGGGGAAGTAAGTTTTTGTTGATTCCGGACGAATGCGCAAACTATAGAAAGTCCTTATTACGTACAATGTTCATAATTTGTTGATTCCATTTATGAAATAAATCACATTTTCTAAAAACTCGTGTTTTTTAAGAAATCATGTAAACCTTCTAGAAGCCGTGATTTAAAAAAAACGGGGGGAAGTAAGTTTTTCTTAATTCCGGACGAATGCGCAAACTATAGAAAGTCTTTATTACGTAGAATGTTCATACTTTGTTGATTCCATTTATGAGATAAATCACATGTTCTAAAAACTCATGTTTTTTAAGAAATCATGTAAACTTTCTAGAAGCTGTGATTTAAAAAAACGGGGGGAAGTAATCTTTTCTTATTTCCCGATGCATTCCCAAACTATAGGAAGTCGTTATGACGTAGAATGTGCATACTTTGTTGATTCCATTTATGAAAGAAATCACATTTTCTTAAAATCGTGCTTTTTAAGAAATCATGTAAACCTTCTAGAAGCTGTGATTTTAAAAAACGGACGGAACTAAGCTTTTTTATTTCGGAACGAATGCGCAAACTATAGAATGTCGTTATCACTTTGAATGTTCATACTTTGTTGATTCCATTTATGAAATAAATCACATTTTCTAAAAACTCGTGTTTTTTAAGAAATCATGTAAACCTTCTAGAAGCTGTGATTTTAAAAAAGGGGCGGAAGTAAGCTTTTTTATTTCCGGACAAATGCGCAAACTATAGAAAGTCGTTATTACGTAGAAGGTTCATACTTTGTTGATTCCATTTATGAAATAAATCACATTTTCTAAGAACTCATGTTCTTAAAGAAATCATGTAAACCTTCTAGAAGCTGTGATTTTAAAAAACGGGCTGAAGTAAGCTTTTCTTATTTCCGGACGAATGCGAAACCTATAGAAATTCGTTATTCGTATAATGTTCATACTTTTTTTATTCCATTATTTAAAGAAATCACATTTTAAAAAATCTCATGTTTTTATGTGTAGGACCCCTCCTTTAGGGTCCCCTTGAACTGAACCTGAAACTTTAAAAACTTCATACAAGCAAATTAGCCATCATAGTTATTGGAAAAATAAAATAAAAAGCGGGAATAACTTAACAAAAATAAGCAAAACTTTAACCTGTCAACTCGATCCGGTTGGTCCATTGTCGCGTTCGTCTTCCGTAGGATCCCTCCAGCAAAGCTCGTTTAACCGTAGGCGAAGCAATCGTTAGCTTCGCCACCCAACCATAGGCTCATGCTTTCAGTCGCATGGCCTCCCCCGAGCTTTGGGTCGTAGAGCTCACTCAAGTATTTCAGAAATTCAGCTTGGGATTCCCTTCCCACCAGGATTTCTAAGCCAAACCCTTAGATAGCAGCAAGTCTTTGAGGCATTCGAAAATTACGACAATCATCCAAATTATGGGCCCTTTACCCATTCCCCAAGCCTTCCTTATAAAGGAAAATCTCATGCGACACATGTCGCTTCATGCATAATTAAATATTTTTAATTAATTATTTAATTAAAACACTCACCCATCCAAGTGTCAGTTTCTCTGGGAAGTGCACCAACACCCCTAAGTTTGCTCCAGTTTGTCCCCCAGATATTTTAATTAACTCCTAGATTTTAGTTGACTAGGTTTCTAATCTTAGGATTCTATTTTGCTCCTAAATAATGATTTCTATTATTTTAAATGCTCAACAAAAATAACTATTCATGTGCAAATGCCTAAATTATTTTTATGCATTTGCTAAGTAATAATCTAGAGTTATTCTCATAAGTTTTTATGCAGTTAAATTTAACAATCAAACTCACTAGGATCACGGTGCCGCGCCGTTGGGCTCCTAGTTCCTTAATTTTAATTCCCTGACATGGCACCTCTCCGTCGGGTCCAGTCATCAATGGTTTCCATTCCTTGGCATGGTACTGCATCGTTGGGTCCTTGCGTCCATTCTTTCCATTCTCGACAGGGTACCGCATCGTCGGGCCCTTCTGCCACCATCTTTCCGTTTTGACTTGCGGGAACTCTTGTAGGGATTTTAGGAATCGTTACCATCCATCCTCCATCTACATGCTATCTAGGGACTAATGGCGCTGAGGAGTGAGTCCGTTCTCACTGCGCGCCCCTCAACTCGTACGTGACCAGCTCCGTCGTGGCCCACCTCGTACGCCCTCACGCTTTCCTCTTGAGCAAGCGGATCAGTGCTTATCTGCTCAAGCGTGGTATTCCGTCGGAAGTCGACATCGTCGTCGCTCTCCCTGTGTGTGATTTACTCGTACTCTACGACCCTTCATGTTCCTTTGTGTGTCCGTTGGTGAACCGTCTCACTTGTTTCTACACACACTTCTCACAACAATTTATTAGTAGCACTATCCTCAAAAATCATCATCTGATTTCTAAATCTAGTATTGTTAAACATTTATGATTTATTCAAACTTCTAATCAAATATACATTTCGTCGACAAATACATAATCACCATACAGCTAGTCGTTAAGCATTATCCATCAACATAATTTTCCATAGTCATAACTAATCGTTTAACATATGCAATTATTCATTTACATTGACAGTTCAGATACACATACTCAAAAATAAGGCCAAAAGGTTATTAATTAATGTTTCAATTGGTCAGGTCACTCGACAGGTGCCCTCAATGTCTACAGTAGTCTAGGGGCACTACATACACCCCTACTTATTTAGAACTTCGTCCCGAAGTTCAGAATAAAGGAAGAAAAATATGACGCTTCTCAGTTGCATCGTCCCAATTCACAGAGCTAGGACTGTAACTGTCCTACTACACTTTGACTTGATCAATCAAGGATAATCATTAAGCAAGAACTAATCAAACAATTATACCACTCCAGACATATAATTTAATTGTTTAATTCATTTATCAATTATTGTCGTCATTCACATCTTCAAGTTTTCCTCAATCATTTAAGACATATCAAGGCTTAAGAGACCACTTTATTGAAGTTGTTCAGCCGGGTCACTCGACAGGTGCCCTTAAGGTCCACAGCCATTTTAGGGGCATTACATAAACCTCCTCTTAAATAGAACTTCGTCTCGAAGTTCATTTTTGTTCTTGCACTTTTGACTTTAGGCTTTATCTAAATTTCCATTCTCATCTTCTTGTCATTCTCTTCTATCTTTTTCCATCAATCATGGCTATAAGCACAAGTGGTTCTAGTCATTAGTTCCTATATAAATCAGAATGGTTCCAATATATCCTTAGGAGATTAATCGTAACTTCACATAATATTAATTCAATAATCCTCAGTCCCAACCAGGTTTTCCATATATCTTATTCATTCACGAGGGTCTACGATGTTCAAAATTTTAACAAGCTATATTGCGTCATTGGCCACCTAATAATTTATTAACATAACAAATCTAAGCAAGGTTTAAAATTTATGTGCTTATCCTTCCTTCAAAACAAGTCATTGTTTTAGCAAATCAGGAGAGACCCTCAAATAGTCCAAAAACTAAATCCCATAAGACTGCTTCCAAACCTCTAAATGTTTTTAATAATGTTGGTTCTCAATAAAAGAGGATTTGAGTCGTCGAAATTTAGTGACTTAGTCAAACATTTGAAATTTAACTCTTAGTCCTTTCTTCAGTAATATCATGTCCAGATCAATGATGTTATCACATCCTTACTTCACTTCATCATTTATGTTGTCATAGGACCGCTTCATCGAACTAATCAATTCGCACTACGTGTTTTCTTTACCTCATCAAGTTCCATTTCGAGGCTAGCTGTCTTTTCATCAAGGTTTGATCACGACCTAAGGTTAAATTCATTGAGTTCGGTTTATTATGCTAATTGTCTTCATACTTGTTTTACCAATATCATCTTCATTTTCCCCCTTGAGGTGGATTTTTCAAGTTGATTATCCTTCATTTACCGTTTTCATAGTCATGTCGAGTTTGTACTTATTCATTCTCTTTAACAACATTGTCATGCTAGAAAATTTAGTGGAATAAGGATTAGCTCTTCATGCTAAAAACATTGATATCTTATTTTCCAATTTCTGTGTTCGTTTGACTCTCTTGATAGTCCGTTGAATTCTCGACATATAAATTTATGATATGTTAATCCTTTTTCCCCTATTTATCATAAGTCTTCACACTCCAAGTTAATATATCTATTAATTTATTATAGTGATATTGAATCAGTCTCCTTAAATCCAACAAGGTAATCGCTTGACATAACTTACCCACTTACACATTTTATCAATTGAACATACCTTGTGCAAGGTAGGTAAGTATGTTCAAGTATATATCTTAACTATCACTATAAATCTGATCTCACCGTAGAGTTTTCCTTCTTAAGGATCACACTCCACTGATAGTATGAATTATATATATGACATCACAATATTATTTACAAAAGGACGACTATATCTTAAACTTCTACGAACCTACCATTCTTTAGGTGAATTGTGGAATGTAAGCATGATTTATATTTTTATCTAATTCATATCCTTACACAAAGGCATTTATAAAATATAGTAATACATTAGTTTTTTATACTACTTCGTAAAAGAATTATGAGTTATAAATAAGACATTGACCCTTCCTCCACTTCTTGTTATCCCCTTTAATGAAACATGAAATATGACAATGCATTATCCTTTTACATAATTCATGTTATCACATAATGAAATATAAAATCACAATATCTTTCAACTAAATCTTATTACCACATTAATATATTATAAAATACAATCATATATTATCTTTTCAACCCATACCATGAAAGAATTACAACATATAAACAAGGAATTAGCCTTTCCTATGCTTCTATCTATCACATAAATGAAATACAAATTATAATAATACTTTATATTCTCATCCACTTCATGTCATATCCTAAACAAAATATGAAATAAAATATTAGAATATATCTCCACTAATTCTTATCCTCTCATAAATGTATTATAGAATATAATAATACATTATCTTTTCAGCCCATACTATAAAATATTTACGACATAAAAACAAGGAATTAGTCTTTCCTATGCTTCTATCTATCCAATAAATAAAATACCATTTATAGTAATGTTTTATATTCTCATCTAATTCATGTCATTATCTAAATAAAAGATGAGATAAAGTGTTAGAATGTCTTTCAACTTATTCGTTTCATCACATAAATGTATTATAAATTATAATGATACATTATTCTTTCAACTTATGCCTTAAAAGAATTTATGAATTAAGAACTCTACGCTATCTCTTCTATCTGTTCTATTTAATTAAATTTTAATATGAGGGTGCGCCTGGATCATAAAATTCGCTAAATTTGCATTTACTTACACTTCATCATATGCTCACATTAATTACCACTCCACACGTCTATGTGTCACTAGGAAGAATGTATTCGTTATTCAGAATAGAATTATTGTTTGTATATAATATTCTACTCTAAACAGTTTAACTATATTACTCCCACAACAGAACCGAGTTTGCACTTGAAGAAGGATATATAAGAACCAATGTTCTCGTTTCAAGAGTGACACGTCTGAGGCGGTGGTCTCATAGATACCAACAGCAACTCTGTCGATAAGGAGAGGATCCAACTAATAGATACAATCTGTGAGGATTCCGTTCAACAGCCAATGAGGGAATTCGGCTCGCTGAGAAGGAGAGGGACTCAATGGCGGGCTTCTCAATCAGTAACCATCTTCGAGGATTCTCCAAACTGGATTCACGTTTAGTTTACTCTCTGAGATTAGAAGCGTAAGCGTAGAGGAAGGACAATGAAAAAGAAAGTGAAGTAGTGGGGGTTTTCTCACCCCAGCCAATAAGATCTGAATATGATACCAAATTGCTCGATGTATCTGATGCGTAGAATATAATAAAAAGAAATAGGATTAAGAAATTGTCTGCCAAGATTCTGGATGGGTTGACAGAGTTAAACGGACCCCAATATTTTTACTCGGTCTAGATAGCATGGCAGACGACAAGTTGTTTGAAAGAAAAGTTGAGAAATTAAGGATGCGAAGAAGTATTTTCTCAGCCAACTCTTGTGAATGCTGCCATGCCAAATATGAACTTGCTAGTAAGGGTCCGCACGAACTGATATAAAAGTATGCATACAGAACGGATTTCTGATGCTAAAGAATAATAAGCCAGAATGAAACTGATTTCCTACTCGAGCAGGAAACTATATTTAGAATTCCAAATAATAAAACAGAGGAAAGCCTGATCTACCATTCTGAGGAGTTTGGAGCTCGACAAATCTAAATTCCTGCTATAATCATCACGACACTTAATTACAGTCTATCTCTTCATAATACAAATTTTCTTAAGAGTTTTTCTAGATGATGTGGCTTCTTAACTCGGCGTTTAACTTGCATAACTCCCTTTAATATAGCTATATGCAGATTGCATAATGACAGGTACCACTCAGTTGACAAATTGTTACAGCTAAAAGTTAATGGCTCAGGTGAAGACGAGTTTAAGAGATAATTAAAATACTTCCACATCACCCATTTGGAATAAGAAGATGAACCGTAGATCCTAAAATTCTGGATCTATAGTTGGTGTTGGTGGTTGACTGTCTTTCGAATACCTTCTTTGCAGCATTGCATCACTCTTGGACTGTTGAAAAACTGGATGACTTAGAATGAACCAGATTAGAGCTTGAGTAATACGGTTGAGAGCAGGATAAAGATTCGATTAGATTTCCAGAGAGGTTATAACTTTTAACTCAAAAGACGGGTATCGATACTGTGTTTAGTTGTTGGATTCGTCCTCAAGGCTCGGAATTAATGACAAGAGTAACAGTCGAAATACGACCTGGGATTTACAATCCATCACAGTGAGCATTGAAATGAACGCCAGTTGAGACTCGATGCAGACAGTATCATTTGTCCATGGTGAAGATTTAGTAAAGGGTTAATACCCAAAAGAACTGGTGTCCAACAGATCGGAGTAATTAAACTGCAAGGAGTTAAGATCGGTCGAACTGGAATTTAGAATGTCCACGGTAATGTAAATAATAAGAAGTTACAATCAATGCAACAGAGTTTTCACCAAGGCAATCAACAGCGAGAAGATCAATCCGTTCTGCATGTTTGTAATTGACTGCCGTGTATAAATATCAGAGAGCCGTGGTTGAGATCCGTTCTCAACATTGAAACTTTAAAAGTCAGGGAGGCGATCTCGGTATCAATGGATCACTAAAGAAAAAAAAACATTTTGAGAGACAAAAGTCGATCTAACTATTTAAGCTAATCATTGTAATTCAAGGCAGACAGAAAATCGATCGGATAATTAAACTGATCACTGAAGATCAAAGGTAGACAGTCGATCTGCATATTTAAAACTGCTCACTAAAAATCAATGGCAGAAAGTCGTTAAACTGAACATCGACGATTAAACACAGGAAATTAATCTCAAGAAGTCCATCTGTGTATAATTGAATCGAGCATTGTAATTAATATACAGAGTCGATCTGAGTGTAAAACTCATTACTGAAATAAAGTATGAAGCCGATCGGAATATAAAGAATGAACATTGTAATTAAGGTACAGAGTCACACCTTAGATTTCCGAGTTGTAAATAAGACAGAAGCATGACATTCGATTTTAGTGTTTTAGTAGAAACAGAGTTACACCTTCGATTTCAGATTTGTAAATAATTCTCTATATTAAAATATTTCAAGGTACAACTTTCGATCCCAGTCATTATCACCAGAATAACAAAAACAAATTGAAAATTAATCCTTGCTGGAGGTATATCACGGCTAAGCTCCGTTCAAAATTCTTAACTAAACTCTGTTTAAAAATTATATTAACACAACCATAAACTTGCCATAAAAATTTCATCTAAAAATTCTGAAATAAATTTTTGTCTAAAAATATATAACACAAGGGTTACCTCTCCGGCTGCTGTTTGGAAATGTGAATCTCCGAATAATATAAGTTTAGTGCCCTCAAGGCTCGACCGGCTCTGATACCAAATGTAGGACCCCTCCTTTAGGGTCCCCTTGAACTGAACCTGAAACTTTAAAAACTTCATACAAGCAAATTAGCCATCATAGTTATTGGAAAAATAAAATAAAAAGCATGAATAACTTAACAAAAATAAGCAAAACTTTAACATGTCAACTCGATCCGGTTGGTCCATTGTCGCCTTCGTCTTCCGTAGGATCCCTCCAGCAAAGCTCGTTTAACCGTAGGCGAAGCAATCGTTAGCTTCGCCACCCAACCATAGGCTCATGCTTTCAGTCGCATGGCCTCCCCCGAGCTTTGGGTCGTAGAGCTCACACAAGTATTTCAGAAATTCAGCTTGGGATTCCCTTCCCACCAGGATTTCTAAGCCAAACCCTTAGATAGCAGCAAGTCTTTGAGGCATTCGAAAATTACGACAATCATCCAAATTATGGGCCCTTTACCCATTCCCCAAGCCTTCCTTATAAAGGAAAATCTCATGCGACACATGTCGCTTCATGCATAATTAAATATTTTTAATTAATTATTTAATTAAAACACTCACCCATCCAAGTGTCAGTTTCTCTGGGAAGTGCACCAACACCCCTAAGTTTGCTCCAGTTTGTCCCCCAGATATTTTAATTAACTCCTAGATTTTAGTTGACTAGGTGTCTAATCTTAGGATTCTATTTTGCTCCTAAATAATGATTTCTATTATTTTAAATGCTCAACAAAAATAACTATTCATGTGCAAATGCCTAAATTATTTTTATGCATTTGCTAAGTAATAATCTAGAGTTATTCTCATAAGTTTTTATGCAGTTAAATTTAACAATCAAACTCACTAGGATCACGGTGCCGCGCCGTTGGGATCCTAGTTCCTTAATTTTAATTCCCTGACATGGCACCTCTCCGTCGGGTCCAGTCATCAATGGTTTCCATTCCTTGGCATGGTACTGCATCGTTGGGTCCTTGCGTCCATTCTTTCCGTTCTCGACAGGGTACCGCATCGTCGGGCCTTTCTGCCACCATCTTTCCGTTTTGACTTGCGGGAACTCTTGTAGGGATTTTAGGAATCGTTACCATCCATCCTCCATCTACATGCTATCTAGGGACTAATGGCGCTGAGGAGTGAGTCCGTTCTCACTGCGCGCCCCTCAACTCGTACGTGACCAGCTCCGTCGTGGCCCACCTCGTACGCCCTCACGCTTTCCTCTTGAGCAAGCGGATCAGTGCTTATCTGCTCAAGCGTGGTATTCCGTCGGAAGTCGACATCGTCGTCGCTCTCCCTGTGTGTGATTTACTCGTACTCTACGACCCTTCATGTTCCTTTGTGTGTCCGTTGGTGAACCGTCTCACTTGTTTCTACACACACTTCTCACAACAATTTATTAGTAGCACTATCCTCAAAAATCATCATCTGATTTCTAAATCTAGTATTGTTAAACATTTATGATTTATTCAAACTTCTAATCAAATATACATTTCGTCGACAAATACATAATCACCATACAGCTAGTCGTTAAGCATTATCCATCAACATAATTTTCCATAGTCATAACTAATCGTTTAACATATGCAATTATTCATTTACATTGACAGTTCAGATACACATACTCAAAAATAAGGCCAAAAGGTTATTAATTAATGTTTCAATTGGTCAGGTCACTCGACAGGTGCCCTCAATGTCTACAGTAGTCTAGGGGCACTACATTATGAAATCATGTGAACGTTCTAGAAGCTGTGATTTTAAAAAACGGGTGGAAGTAAGCTTTTCTTATTTCCGGAGGAATGCGCAAACTATAGAAATTCGTTATTACATAGAATGTTCATACTTTGTTGATTCCATTTATGAAATAAATAACATATTTTCTAAAAACTCGTGTTTTTTAAGAAATCATGTAAACCTTTTAGAAGTTGTGATTTAAAAAAATGGGGGGAAGTAATCTTTTCTTATTTCCGGATGCATTCGCAAACTATAGAAAGTCATTACGACGTAGAATGTGCATACTTTGTGGATTCCATTTATGAAAGAAATCACATTTTCTAAAAACTCGTGTTTTTTAAGAAATCATGTAAAACTTCTAGAAGCTGTGATTTTAAAAAACGGGCGGAAGTAAGCTTTTCTTATTTCCCGACGAATGCGCAAACTATAGAAAGTCGTTATTACGTAGAATGTTCTTACTTTGTTTATTCCATTTATGAAATAAATCTCATTTTCTAAAAACTCGTGTTTTTTAAGAAATCATTTTAACCTTCTAGAAGCTGTGATTTTAAAAAAGGAGCGGAAGTGAGCTTTTCTTATTTCCGGACGAATTCGCAAACTATAGAAATTCGTTATTACGTAGAATGTTCATACTTTTTTTATTCCATTTATTAAAGAAATCACACTTTCTGAAAATAGTGTATTTTAAGAAATCATGTAAACCTTCTAGAAGCTGTTGTAGTGCCCCTAGACTTGTGTAGACATTGAGGGCACCTGCTGGGTGACCCGGCTGATTGAAATATTAATTAAATAACCTTTTTACCTTATTTTTTGAGTATGTGTATCTGAACTGTTGAGGTAAATGAATAATTGCATATGTTAAACGAT
Source organism: Larix kaempferi (assembly GCA_027924585.1). Taxonomy (NCBI): domain Eukaryota; kingdom Viridiplantae; phylum Streptophyta; class Pinopsida; order Pinales; family Pinaceae; genus Larix; species Larix kaempferi. The sequence continues at coordinate 4,842,455 of BSBM01001417.1, read as the reverse complement.
TAGCTATGACTATGGAAAATTATGTTGATGGATAATGCTTAACGACTAGCTGTATGGTGATTATGTATTTGGCGACGAAATGTATATTTGATAAAGATGAATGAGCAGTTTGAATAAATCATAAATGTTTAACAATGCTAGAGTTAGAAACCAGATGATGATTGTTGAGAACAGTGCTACTAATAATTTGTTGCGAGAAGTGTGTGTAGAAACAAGTGAGACGGTTCACCAACGGACACACAAAGGAACATGGAGGGTCGTAGAGTACGGGTAAATCACACACAGGGGAAGCGATGACGATGTCAACTTCTGACAAGAATACCACGCATGAGCAGATAAGCATTGATCCGCTTGCTCAAGAGGAATGCATGAGGACGTACGAGGTGGGCCACGACGGAGCTGGTCACGTACGAGTTGAGGGGCGCGCAGTGAGAACGGACTCACTCCTCATTGCCATTAGTCCCTAGATAGCATGTAGACGGAGGATGGATGGTAACGATTCCTAAAATCCCTACAAGAGTTCCCGCAAGTCAAAACGGAAAGATGGTGGCAGAAGGGCCCGACGATGCGGTACCCTGTCGAGAATGGAAAGAATGGATGCAAGGACCCAACGATGCGGTACCATGCCAAGGAATGGAAACCATGGATGACTGGACCCGACGGAGTGGTGCCATGTCAAGGAATTAAAATTAAGGAACTAGGAGCCCAACGGCGCGGCACCGTGATCCTAGTGAGTTTGATTGTTAAATTTAACTGCATAAAAACTTATGAGAATAACTCTAGATCATTACTTAGCAAATGCATAAAAATAATTTAGGCATTTGCACATGAATAGTTATTTTTGTTGAGCATTTAAAATAATAGAAATCATTATTTAGGAGCAAAATAGAATCCTAAGATTAGACACCTAGTCAACTAAAAGCTAGGAGTTAATTAAAATATCTGGGGGACAAACTGGAGCAAACATAGGGGTGTTGGTGCACTTCCTAGAGAAAATGACACTTGGATGGGTAAGTGTTTTAATTAAATAATTAATTAAAAATATTTAATTATGCATGAAGCGACATGTGTCGCATGAGATTTTCCTTTATAAGGAAGACTTGGGGAATGGGTAAAGGGCCCATAATTTGGACGATTGTCATAATTTTCGAATACCTCAAAGACTTGCTGCTATCTAAGGGTTTGGCTTAGAAATCCTGGTGGGAAGGGAAGCCCAAGCTGAATTTCTGAACTACTTGTGTGAGCTCTACGACCCAAAGCTCGGGGGGAGGCCATGCGACTGAAAGCATGAGCCTATGGTTGGGTGGCGAAGCTAACGGTTGCTTCGCCTACGGTTAAACGAGCTTTGCTGGAGGGATCCTACGGAAGACGCAGACAACAATGGACCAGCTGGATCGGGTTGACAGGTTAAGGTTTGCTTATTTTTGTTAAGTTATTCACTCTTTTATTTTATTTTTCCAATAACTATAATGGCTAATTTGTTTGTATGAAGTTTTTTTTAAGTTTCAGGTTCAGTTCAAGGGGACCCTAAAGGAGGGGTTCTACATTTGGTATCAGAGCCGGTCGAGCCTTGAGGGCACCAGACTCATATTTTGACACGGGTTCGTTGGTGATTCGTGGAGGACAACGACAGGATTGGGGCTGCGACTTCCGTGGAATTACACCGGATCAACTATTCCAACAGGTTTTTGTTTGCTTAATTATTTCATATTCATTCATATTTTATGATTGGAAATGGTAGAGCTTGGTTCTACGTCCAGTTAGGATATAATTACTGTACAATGAACATCTAGATATCTAACTTTCTGTGTTATGGTATAAAGAAAAGCTGGAAAATAGAAAAGAAAAAGAAATGATAGATCTGAAAAAATATATATATATATATATAATTCTGTATATCGCCCAGTAATAGATATTTTATGTATCGCTAGTAGTGTTATTCCAAATAGAAGTTATGATCTTCGGTCTTCAGCTTTTGAAATTGTCGAGCCGTCTCACCCTGGGGAAATATGCGAAACCTAACCTATAATTATTTGGGTTTCTCTGTTATTACCATTGTACTCTGTATGCTGTTTAATCTTCTATTTAGATCTGAAATTTTAAATTCAACTCCCTGTTCAGCGAGTGATACTCTGTATGTTTTAGAATGTTATGCACCGGAAGATTTTATTGGCTTCCTGTCGATAAGGTTGTCCCACGCTACCATCTGGGTCTGCGGTGTAGTATTCGTTTCCTTTTAGCATAAGTTTCAGCTACCAGGTTCTCCCAACCGTGAGTCCAAGTCTACTGTCCTTCGACTCTGTATCCTCAATAACAGAGCTCGATCTCCAGAATTAAATCCACTTATGTTTTGATGAAGCGCTCAGTCCCCTCATTTACATCGGCATCTCATATTTAAACCCAGTATTGGATGAATGCTCAGATCGACTCTGTATCCTCAATGACAGTGCTCGATCTTCAGATTCAATTCGAATTATGTTTGATGAAGCGCTGAGTCCCCTTATTGGGTTCAGCATCGCATATCTAAATACTGTGGTGAATGATAGGTTCAGTTCGGCATCCATTCAGAACTCAAACCTAAAAGTTTTAATTTAAATCTGTCGATATTACTGTGTAACACCCTAATCAGATCTGTAGTATCAAATTGCTTCGCTTAGCTATGTATACATGCACGATTTGGATCTCAAGGTTTAGAATGGGTTCCTATTGATGCGTTAATGCCAAATGCGATTTAGACTGGAAATTTCGATTTCATGTTCTTTGCTTGATTCCACTGGTTATTATAATTTTGTTTTGGTCCCGAACTTATCATGGCCACCTGTTGAATTCGTCGGACGCAAACCCTGCATAGGAACAAGTTAAAGTTCAGTTATTATAACTTTGCATATATAGAAACGCGGAAGAATAGCCCGTACTAGATTCGTTGTGTTGAATATTTATGAACTTAACATATTGGCAACCTCACCGTGATTTGGGGATTCCATAGGATGTGAATCATCCTCTGAGACCTTTCCCGATTGGCAGCGACGGCTTAAATTTCCAGTAATTAAGAACTGTAGTTTATAGTGAAGGAAACACAAGGAAGACGCCTGATGTCGAGCCTTCGCAGTGACGGCCTTCTGTCACACAAACTCTGTGACTCCATCCCGATTCCTTTTGGCAATTTATTGATCGAGTGTTTGTGGATCTGTGTTATGTCTAAAATTCCCAAACATTTCAAATCAATAAGCGATTTCATTGACAACGAATTCAAACCTGATTTTTGTGGCTACATTCTTCAGATCTATAGCAAATTTCATTTAATTCAAATCAAATCAAATTCCCCAAGGTTTCAAATCAATAAGCGATTTCATTGACAGCGAATCCAAATCTGATATTTGTGATTACATTCCCCAGATGGATAGCAAATTTCATTTAATTCAATCTGATTTTTTGTGACTACATTCCCCAGATCGATAGCAACTTTCATTTAATTAAATCTGATATTTGTGACTACATTCCCCAGATCGATAACAAATTTCATTTAATTCAAATCCGATGTTTGTGACTACATTTCCCAGATCGATAGCGATCTCATTGACAGTGAATCCAAATCTTTATTAATAAGGTGTTTGCAGATCTATGCTTGTGATTAAACGTTTCAGCACTTCAATTCGATAGCGATTTATCTGTTGAATTTTGGTGTACGGCGTAATGCCCTTAATTGCCTTAACTAAATACTCTGAACTTAAGGAAATATGGATATATATATCTTACGTCGACAGATAAATGATTCAGGATTAAATAAAATTTGATGAATGAAGGGAAAAATAAATGTATGCATAATTATAATGCTATAGCAAACAAGTGAGGAAAGTTATAAATTTAGATAAATGTTCTTATGGAAATTGTTAAGGTACAGTTCCATATGAGTGTTCTTGATGATTGTCGAAAATTATATCTCAAGTTATAATTATGTTAAAATAAAAAGACTCATCCCAACTTATATCAGAACCGGACAAGTATTGGTTAGTAATCCGTAAATTTTCATGCATTGTATAAAAGATACTTCCAATACACATGACCCATAAGTATATATATTTAGAAATGTGAGAAGAAATCTTAAAAGGGTTCAAGTTGTTGGTTCGAGAATAAGTTATACTTGAATGTTGGTCGGTTTATAATTATGCAGGCTTAAGTTGAATGTAATGCAATTATATGAAATTTGTTTATACATTTATAATTCATGAATGTTTATAAAATTATAATGATAATCTAGTGGTAGGATTTCAGTTATACAATTTAATGATTTACATTGTATTGTAATTATATAGAATTTGTTTATACAGTTATAATTCATAGATGTTTATAAAACTAAATGATAATCTAGTTGTAGAATTTCGGATATACAAATTTAATGGGTTACAAGAAGAGGCAATAGAGTTAGGTTTACAAGTGTACTTACTAGAAAAGAAATTTATTAATGTTACAATTATGACCATGGATTTGGTTACACATATTTGGATAAGGACGAGAGATGGTATGCTATTTAAAATGGTATATAATGCATTATCCCTAAATCTCTTTTAGATATTGTATTATATAAAGTAAGTTAAATGTATATTGGAACATAGTCAATTAAGTAAATAAAAAGTAGAGTCAAGGTATTTGAGAATCACATTTGAATGGACATGGTATTCTGATTTGTTACAAATATGTTCTCAATAGAATTCATTGTAGCGAATATTTTAAAATTTTCTTTTTATTACATACTAACACTTGAGATTTGTTTGATCTTTATATTACTAATTTTTTTATATATGTCTATGTTTAAGGATATCTTTAAGGAAATGTGGAATATGTTTTAAATATCCTTCATCTTTATAAAGGAAAGGTGAAAGGGAAAGTTGGAAGGGTATTTTAACTTAAAATTTTACTATTGTATATTATATTTTGAGACAATGAGTATTTGGATTTCATCTTTACTGGAAAGGAAACGCTACATGGATAATTAACACAAGTATTTGCTTATTGTATATTTTGATGTAGCTAATACATGATTTCATATTATGAGTCATAGTAATTTTAAATATTTGTATTTGGTTTATAATTAAGATAGATATTTATTATATTGATTTAGTTGATGTTTAGGTTGTCAAACAAGACATGGGTAGTTAAATTAAGAACTTTGTCACTACATATTGAGGCAGCTTGTATTCAAGTTTGTTAGAATGATAGTTAAATAAATCCTTGACTTACCTTTTGGATCAATACATGGACAAACAAAATGAACCTTGAACGTTAGGGGTATTATATTGGATAGTTATCTTGAAAGTCATTGTTAATTTTGCCATTACTTTAGTGGGAATTGGCACTTTCAAAGTAGGTGGGAAACAAAATATTATTGTTACTTAAAAAAAATAAAAAAAACCAATTGCGAGGAGAACCAAGATGAATGGGGTGTTTTGTGTAAATTAATGGAGGATGCAAAATTAACAACTTTTAGCCAACACAACGCAAAATGCTTGCACTTGAAGAAACTTTGATAGACTGTCGAGAGGGTGAAATAGATTCGGAATTTGAAAAACTGGATGTCAATGTCACCAGTAGGATGAGTTGAACACAAGGACACTGATTTTGCATCATGACGATGTTGTTAATGAAATTGGAAAGCGGTAAACCCGACTTGACTGTCACATGGTATTGGAGAATTCTTAACTAAGAAAATCCACCGAATAAGTCAAATAAACACTATTTTAAAGTAAAACAAAGTATGGAGACGATCGACATGAGTAGTAGAATAAAATGATGCTAACCAATTTACATGAGAAAACATTAATGAAAATGAAAACTAACCCTTGAGATGGAACTCGATGAGGTTAATAAAACACACTTAGTGCGACTTGATGAGATTTTTGAAGTAGTCCCATGACAACAAAAATGATGAAAAGAAGTAAGGACGTGATGAAATCATTGACCTAGACATGTTGTTGCCGATGAAGAAGCTAGGATTTAAGGTTTAATATGTTCGACTAAGTCGCTAAGTTCCGACTCTTTGGAACCACATCGTATTGAGAACCAACATTATTAAAACAGTTAGAGGTATTTGGGAATAGTCTTATGGAATTTGGTTTTTGGACTATTTGAGGGTCTCTCTTGATTTGTTAAAACCGTGATTATATCTTACCGCATGCTTTATGATGTTTACCTTCTCGTCTTGGAAGGAGGACAACCAAATAGACTTGAATCCTTGCTTATATGAATGATTCTTACACTATTGAATTAAATAGATTATGTTCAAATAGAATGTAAAACATAGTTATTGTGGATGTATTTGATGATAAATGACAAGTAATGACCGTATATGAAATTAAAGAAAGAACTGCTTAGATAATTTTGAAGGTGGGATACTTATGATTTACTATCAAGGAGGAATGAATATATAATGTTTAATAATGGGAGATTGTGACTTACGATGAGTGATACATGGAGATCGACGCGGAAAAAATTAGAGCTGCAGTTTTATTTCTTCTCCTTCGGTAAGGATACTCCTAGCTTCTCGAACAGGTTAGAATTCTTCTTCTTCTAAAAAAAAAATAAATAAAAAATAAATAAATAATTTGTTAGTATGAAAGATTGAATGGAATTCAGGGTTCATATGCTTTGATGATGGGTTATGCGTCAAGAATTTTATCGATTGGTTGTAAATGCTTATTTTTTATTTTATTTTTTTCTGAAATCAAGGCGATGGCTTCACAGGTATGTACTACTAGTTTGTAATCGTGCTTTAAATTGTGAAAAGAGAGAAGTTAAACTTACTTGAATTATAGAATCTTAACTCTGCTTAAGATAAGAAGAGAAGAAAACCATGCACGACGTTGTTTATAAAAAATTTGAGATTACACTAAGTAAGTGGCACTCCAGTATTTAATTGTACCTTGGATTATGAGAAGAAGTATGTAAGATTAGTTTATGAATGGCTAAGTCATGTATTGCAGAATAGAATTTGGAAGGGTTAACTCTTATTTTTGAGATTCAGATGCTGTTTAAAATATATGATAGTTATACGTAACTATAGAAAATGGAGAAATTGGGATTGAATATTTTATCCCTTATGTTGAATTGTGTCATTGCTTTAAGGATTTTCGTAAATGATGTACTTAATAGTTTTGTTGAATGGAAAGAATTTGTTGTAGACGATTTCAATCCCGGTTACAATTAGCAATGTCAAGGGAGAACTGTTGTGGGGATTGCAACACTACGAAAGGTATGATTTAGTTATTACCAATTCTGCGATTTATACTTCTATGAGGGTAGAAAACAAGAAACGAAATTTTACTATCAATTGTGGTTATGTTGAAGAAATGAAGGTAGAAAGAAAGATAAAACTCACCATGGAAGCACATGAGACTTAAATTCGGGACGAAATTTTAAATAAGATGGGGTGGATGTAATGCCCCTAGAATGACTGTGGAGCTTAAGGGAACCTTTCGAGTGACCCGACTGAACAACTTCGATATAATGGTCTCTTGAGCCTTCTTATGCCTTAAATGATTGAGGACAACCTGAAGATGTAAATGACGACAATAATTGATAAATGAATTAAGGAATTAAATTCTATGTGTGGAGAGGGATAATTGATTGATTACATCTTGATTTATGATTAGCCCTGATTGATCAAGTCAAAGTGCAGTAGGACAATTACAGTCCTAGCTCTGCGACTTGGGAGGACGCAACTGAGATGCGTCGTAGCTTTCCATTTTTTTTATTCTGAACTTCGGGACGAAGTTCTAATTAAGTAGGGGTGTATGTAGTGCCCCTAGACTTGTGTAGACATTGAGGGCACCTGCTGGGTGACCCGGCTGATTGAAACATTAATTAAATAACCTTTTTACCTTATTTTTTGAGTATGTGTATCTGAACTGTTGAGGTAAATGAATAATTGCATATGTTAAACGATTAGCTATGACTATGGAAAATTATGTTGATGGATAATGCTTAACGACTAGCTGTATGGTGATTATGTATTTGGCGACGAAATGTATATTTGATAAAGATGAATGAGCAGTTTGAATAAATCATAAATGTTTAACAATGCTAGAGTTAGAAACCAGATGATGATTGTTGAGAACAGTGCTACTAATAATTTGTTGCGAGAAGTGTGTGTAGAAACAAGTGAGACGGTTCACCAACGGACACACAAAGGAACATGGAGGGTCATAGAGTACGGGTAAATCACACACAGGGGAAGCGACGACGATGTCAACTTCCGACAAGAATACCACGCATGAGAAGATAAGCATTGATCCGCTTGCTCAAGAGGAATGCGTGAGGACGTACGAGGTGGGCCACGACGGAGCTGGTCACGTACGAGTTGAGGGGCGCGCAGTGAGAACGGACTCACTCCTTAGCGCCATTAGTCCCTAGATAGCATGTAGACGGAGGATGGATGGTAACGATTCCTAAAATCCCTACAAGAGTTCCCGCAAGTCAAAACGGAAAGATGGTGGCAGAAGGGCCCGACGATGCGGTACCCTGTCGAGAATGGAAAGAATGGATGCAAGGACCCAACGATGCGGTACCATGCCAAGGAATGGAAACCATGGATGACTGGACCCGACGGAGTGGTGCCATGTCAAGGAATTAAAATTAAGGAACTAGGAGCCCAACGGCGCGGCACCGTGATCCTAGTGAGTTTGATTGTTAAATTTAACTGCATAAAAACTTATGAGAATAACTCTAGATCATTACTTAGCAAATGCATAAAAATAATTTAGGCATTTGCACATGAATAGTTATTTTTGTTGAGCATTTAAAATAATAGAAATCATTATTTAGGAGCAAAATAGAATCCTAAGATTAGACACCTAGTCAACTAAAAGCTAGGAGTTAATTAAAATATCTGGGGGACAAACTGGAGCAAACTTAGGGGTGTTGGTGCACTTCCTAGAGAAAATGACACTTGGATGGGTGAGTGTTTTAATTAAATAATTAATTAAAAATATTTAATTATGCATGAAGCGACATGTGTCGCATGAGATTTTCCTTTATAAGGAAGACTTGGGGAATGGGTAAAGGGCCCATAATTTGGACGATTGCCGTAATTTTCGAATACCTCAAAGACTTGCTGCTATCTAAGGGTTTGGCTTAGAAATCCTGGTGGGAAGGGAAGCCCAAGCTAAATTTCTGAACTACTTGTGTGAGCTCTACGACCCAAAGCTCGGGGGGAGGCCATGCGACTGAAAGCATGAGCCTATGGTTGGGTGGCGAAGCTAACGGTTGCTTCGCCTACGGTTAAACGAGCTTTGCTGGAGGGATCCTACGGAAGACGCAGACAACAATGGACCAGCTGGATCGGGTTGACAGGTTAAGGTTTGCTTATTTTTGTTAAGTTATTCACTCTTTTATTTTATTTTTCCAATAACTATAATGGCTAATTTGTTTGTATGAAGTTTTTTTTAAGTTTCAGGTTCAGTTCAAGGGGACCCTAAAGGAGGGGTTCTACAGCTGTGATTTTAGAAAACGGGCGGAACTAAGCTTTTTTATTACCGAACGAATGCGCAAACTATAGAAAGTCGTTATTACGTAGAATGTTCATACTTTGTTGATTCCATTTATGAAATAAATGAAATTTACTAAAAACTCGAGTTTTTTAAGAAATCATGTAAACCTTTTCGAAGCTGTGATTTCAAAAAATGGGTGGAAGTAAGCTTTTGTTATTTCCGGACGAATGCGCAAACTATAGAAAGTCATTATTACGTAGAATGTACATACTTTGTTGATTCCATTTATGAAATAAATCACATTTTCTAAAAACTCATGTTTTTAAGAAATCATGTAAACCTTCTAGAAGCTGTGATTTTAAAAAACGGGCGGAAGTAAGCTTTTTTATTTCCGGACGAATGCGCAAACTATAGAAATTCGTTATTATGTAGAATCTTCATACTTTGTTGACTCCATTTATTAAATAAATCAAATTTTCTAAAAACTCATGTTTTTAAAGAAATCATGTAAACCTTTTAGAAGCTGTGATTTTAAAAAACGGGCGGAAGTAAGTTTTTCTTATTTCCGAACGAATGCGAAACCTATAGAAATTCGTTATTCGTATAATGTTCATACGTTTTTGATCCATTATTTAAAGAAATCACATTTTCAAAAAACTCATGTTAGTTAAGAAATCATGTAAACCTTCTAGAAGCTGTGATTTTAAAAAATGGGTGGAAGTAAGCTTTTCTTATTTCCGGACGAATGCGCAAACTATAGAAATTCGTTATTACGTAGAATGTTAATACTTTGTTGATTCCATTTATGAAATAAATAACATATTTTCTAAAAACTCGTCTTTTTTAAGAATTCATGTAAACCTTCTAGAAGCTGTGATTTAAAAAAACGGGGGGAAGTAATCTTTTCTTATTTCCGGATGCATTCGCAAACTATAGAAAGTCATTACGACGTAGAATGTGCATACTTTGTTGATTCCATTTATGAAAGAAATCACATTTTCTAAAAACTCGTGTTTTTTAAGAATTCATGTAAAACTTCTAGAAGCTGTGATTTAAAAAAACGAGCAGAAGTAAGCTTTCCTTATTTCCTGGCGAATGCGCAAACTATAGAAAGTCGTTATTACGTAGAATGTTCAGACTTTGTTGATTCCATTTATGAAATAAATCACATTTTCTAAAAACTCGTGTTTTTTAAGAAATCATTTTAACCTTCTACAAGCTGTGATTTTAAAAAAGGGGCGGAAGTAAGCTTTTCTTATTTCCGGACAAGTGCGCAAACTTTAGAAATTCGTTATTACGTAGAATGTTCATACTTTTTTGATTCCATTTATTAAAGAAATCACATTTTCTAAAAACTCGTGTTTTTTAAGAAATCATGTAAACCTTCTAGAAGTTGTGATTTTAAAAATTGGGCGGAAGTAAGCTTTTTTATTTCCGGACGAATGCGCAAACTATAGTAAGTCGTTATTACGTAGAATGTTCATATTTTGTTGTTTCCATTTATGAAATAAATAACATTTTCTAAAAACTCGTGTTTTTTAAGAAATCATGTAAACCTTCTAGAAGCTGTGATTTTAAAAAACGACGGGAAGTAAGCTTTTCTTATTTCCGGACGAATGCACAAACTATAGAAATTCGTTATTACGTAGAATTTTCATACTTTGTTGATTCCATTTATGAAATAAATCACATTTTCTAAAAATCATTTTTTTTAAGAAATCATGTAAACCTTCTAGAGGCTGTGATTTTAAAAAACAAGCTTTTTTTAATTTCTGGACGAATGCGCAAACTATAGAAAGTGGTTATTACATAGAATGTTCATACTTTGTTGATTCCATTTATGAAATAAATCACACTTTCTAAAAACTCGTGTTTTTTAAGAAATCATTTTAACCTTCTAGAAGCTGTGATTTTAAAAAACGGGTGGAACTAAGCTTTTTTATTTCCGAACGAATGCGCAAACTATAGAAAGTCGTTATTATGTATAATGTTCATAATTTGTTGATTCCATTTATGAAATAAATGACAATTACTAAAAACTCAAGTTTTTTAAGAAATCATGTAAACCTTCTCGAAGCTATGATTTTAAAAAATGAGCGGAAGTAAGCTTTTGTTATTTTAGGACGAATGCACAAACTATAGAAAGCCATTATTATGTAGAATGTTCATACTTTGTTGATTCCATTTATGAAAGAAATCACATTTTCTAAAAAGTTGTGTTTTTTAAGAAATCATGTAAACCTTCTAGAAGCTGTGATTTTAAAAACCGGGCGGAAGTAAGCTTTTCTTATTTCCGGACGAATGCGAAAACTATAGAAAGTCGTTATTACGTAGAATGTTCATACTTTGTTGATTCCATTTATGAAATAAATCACATTTTCTAAAAACTCGTGTTTTTTAAGAAATCATGTAAACCTTCTAGAAGTTGTGATTTAAAAGAACGGGGGGAAGTAAGTTTTTCTTAATTCCGGACGAAAGTGCAATCTATAGAAAGTCGTTATTACGTAGAATTTTCATACTTTGTTGATTCCATTTATGAAATAAATCACATGTTCTAAAAACTCATGTTTTTTAAGAAATCATGTAAACTTTCTAGAAGCTGTGATTTAAAAAAACGGGGGGAAGTAATCTTTTCTTATTTCCCGATGCATTCCCAAACTATAGGAAGTCATTATGACGTAGAATGTGCTTACTTTGTTGATTCCATTTATGAAAGAAATCACATTTTCTTAAAATCGTGCTTTTTAAGAAATCATGTAAACCTTCTAGAAGCTGTGATTTTAAAAAACGGACGGAACTAAGCTTTTTTATTTCGGAACGAATGCGCAAACTATAGAATGTCGTTATCACGTAGAATGTTCATACTTTGTTGATTCCATTTATGAAATAAATCACATTTTCTAAAAACTCGTGTTTTTTAAGAAATCATGTAAACCTTCCAGAAGCTGTGATTTTAAAAAGGGGCGGAAGTAAGCTTTTTTATTTCCAGACGAATGCGCAAACTATAGAAAGTCGTTATTACGTAGAAGGTTCATACTTTGTTGATTCCATTTATGAAATAAATCACATTTTCTAAAAACTCATGTTCTTAAAGAAATCATGTAAACCTTCTAGAAGCTGTGATTTTAAAAAACGGGCTGAAGTAAGCTTTTCTTATTTCCGGACGAATGCGAAACCTATAGAAATTCGTTATTCGTATAATGTTCATACTTTTTTTATTCCATTATTTAAAGAAATCACATTTTAAAAAAGCTCATGTTTTTATGAAATCATGTGAACGTTCTAGAAGCTGTGATTTTAAAAAACGGGTGGAAGTAAGCTTTTATTATTTCCGGAGGAATGCGCAAACTATAGAAATTCGTTATTACATAGAATGTTCATACTTTGTTGATTCCATTTATGAAATAAATAACATATTTTCTAAAAACTCGTGTTTTTTAAGAAATCATGTAAACCTTTTAGAAGTTGTAATTTAAAAAAACGGGGGGAAGTAATCTTTTCTTATTTCCGGATGCATTCGCAAACTATAGAAAGTCATTACGACGTAGAATGTCCATACTTTGTGGATTCCATTTATGAAAGAAATCACATTTTCTAAAAACTCGTGTTTTTTAAGAAATCATGTAAAACTTCTAGAAGCTGTGATTTTAAAAAACGGGCGGAAGTAAGCTTTTCTTATTTCCCGACGAATGCGCAAACTATAGAAAGTCGTTATTACGTAGAATGTTCTTACTTTGTTTATTCCATTTATGAAATAAATCACATTTTCTAAAAACTCGTGTTTTTTAAGAAATCATTTTAACCTTCTAGAAGCCGTGATTTTAAAAAAGGAGCGGAAGTGAGCTTTTCTTATTTCCGGACGAATTCGCAAACTATAGAAATTCGTTATTACGTAGAATGTTCATACTTTTTTTATTCCATTTATTAAAGAAATCACACTTTCTGAAAATCGTGTATTTTAAGAAATCATGTAAACATTCTAGAAGCTGTGATTTTAAAAAACGGGCGGAACTAAGCTTTTTTATTACCGAACGAATGCGCAAACTATAGAAAGTCGTTATTACGTAGAATGTTCATACTTTGTTGATTCCATTTATGAAATAAATGACATTTACTAAAAACTCGAGTTTTTTAAGAAATCATGTAAACCTTTTCGAAGCTGTGATTTCAAAAAATGGGTGGAAGTAAGCTTTTGTTATTTCCGGACGAATGCGCAAACTATAGAAAGTCATTATTACGTAGAATGTACATACTTTGTTGATTCCATTTATGAAATAAATCACATTTTCTAAAAACTCGTGTTTTTAAGAAATCATGTAAACCTTCTAGAAGCTGTGATTTTAAAAAACGGGCGGAAGTAAGCTTTTTTATTTCCGGACGAATGCGCAAACTATAGAAATTCGTTATTATGTAGAATCTTCATACTTTGTTGACTCCATTTATTAAATAAATCAAATTTTCTAAAAACTCATGTTTTTAAAGAAATCATGTAAACCTTCTAGAAGCTGTGATTTTAAAAAACGGGCGGAAGTAAGTTTTTCTTATTTCCGGACGAATGCGAAACCTATAGAAATTCGTTATTCGTATAATGTTCATACGTTTTTGATCCATTATTTAAAGAAATCACATTTTCAAAAAACTCATGTTTTTTAAGAAATCATGTAAACCTTCTAGAAGCTGTGATTTTAAAAAATGGGTGGAAGTAAGCTTTTCTTATTTCCGGACGAATGCGCAAACTATAGAAATTCGTTATTACGTAGAATGTTCATACTTTGTTGATTCCATTTATGAAATAAATAACATATTTTCTAAAAACTCGTCTTTTTTAAGAATTCATGTAAACCTTCTAGAAGCTGTGATTTAAAAAAACGGGGGGAAGTAATCTTTTCTTATTTCCGGATGCATTCGCAAACTATAGAAAGTCATTACGACGTAGAATGTGCATACTTTGTTGATTCCATTTATGAAAGAAATCACATTTTCTAAAAACTCGTGTTTTTTAAGAATTCATGTAAAACTTCTAGAAGCTGTGATTTAAAAAAACCAGCAGAAGTAAGCTTTTCTTATTTCCTGGCGAATGCGCAAACTATAGAAAGTCGTTATTATGTAGAATGTTCAGACTTTGTTGATTCCATTTATGAAATAAATCACATTTTCTAAAAACTCGTGTTTTTTAAGAAATCATTTTAACCTTCTACAAGCTGTGATTTTAAAAAAGGGGCGGAAGTAAGCTTTTCTTATTTCCGGACAAGTGCGCAAACTTTAGAAATTCGTTATTACGTAGAATGTTCATACTTTTTTGATTCCATTTATTAAAGAAATCACATTTTCTAAAAACTCGTGTTTTTTAAGAAATCATGTAAACCTTCTAGAAGTTTGAATTTTAAAAATTGGGCGGAAGTAAGCTTTTTTATTTCCGGACGAATGCGCAAACTATAGTAAGTCGTTATTACGTAGAATGTTCATACTTTGTTGTTTCCATTTATGAAATAAATAACATTTTCTAAAAACTCGTGTTTTTTAAGAAATCATGTAAACCTTCTAGAAGCTGTGATTTTAAAAAACGACGAGAAGTAAGCTTTTTTTATTTCCGGACGAATGCACAAACTATAGAAATTCGTTATTACGTAGAATTTTCATACTTTGTTGATTCCATTTATGAAAGAAATCACATTTTCTAAAAATCATTTTTTTTAAGAAATCATGTAAACATTCAAGAGGCTGTGATTTTAAAAAACGGGCTTTTTTTAATTTCTGGACGGATGCGCAAACTATAGAAAGTCGCTATTACATAGAATGTTCATACTTTGTTGATTCCATTTATGAAATAAATCACACTTTCTAAAAACTCGTGTTTTTTAAGAAATCATTTTAACCTTCTAGAAGCTGTGATTTTAAAAAACGGGTGGAACTAAGCTTTTTTATTTCCGAACGAATGCGCAAACTATAGAAAGTCGTTATTATGTATAATGTTCATACTTTGTTGATTCCATTTATGAAATAAATGACAATTACTAAAAACTCAAGTTTTTTAAGAAATCATGTAAACCTTCTCGAAGCTGTGATTTTAAAAAACGAGCGGAAGTATGCTTTTGTTATTTCCGGACGAATGCACAAACTATAGAAAGTCGTTATTACGTAGAATGTTCATACTTTGTTGATTCCATTTATGAAAGAAATCACATTTTCTAAAAAGTTGTGTTTTTTAAGAAATCATGTAAACCTTCTAGAAGCTGTGATTTTAAAAACCGGGCGGAAGTAAGCTTTTCTTATTTCCGGACGAATGCGAAAACTATAGAAGGTCATTATTACGTAGAATGTTCATACTTTGTTGATTCCATTTATGAAATAAATCACATTTTCTAAAAACTCGTGTTTTTTAAGAAATCATGTAAACCTTCTAGAAGCTGTGATTTAAAAGAACGGGGGGAAGTAAGTTTTTCTTAATTCCGGACGAAAGTGCAATCTATAGAAAGTCGTTATTACGTAGAATTTTCATACTTTGTTGATTCCATTTATGAAATAAATCACATGTTCTAAAAACTCATGTTTTTTAAGAAATCATGTAAACTTTCTAGAAGCTGTGATTTAAAAAAACGGGGGGAAGTAATCTTTTCTTATTTCCCGATGCATTCCCAAACTATAGGAAGTCGTTATGACGTAGAATGTGCATACATTGTTGATTCCATTTATGAAAGAAATCACATTTTCTTAAAATCGTGCTTTTTAAGAAATCATGTAAACCTTCTAGAAGCTGTGATTTTAAAAAACGGACGGAACTAAGCTTTTTTATTTCGGAACGAATGCGCAAACTATAGAATGTCGTTATCACGTAGAATGTTCATACTTTGTTGATTCCATTTATGAAATAAATCACATTTTCTAAAAACTCGTGTTTTTTAAGAAATCATGTAAACCTTCCAGAAGCTGTGATTTTAAAAAAGGGGCGGAAGTAAGCTTTTTTATTTCCGGACGAATGCGCAAACTATAGAAAGTCGTTATTACGTAGAAGGTTCATACTTTGTTGATTCCATTTATGAAATAAATCACATTTTCTAAAAACTCATGTTCTTAAAGAAATCACGTAAACCTTCTAGAAGCTGTGATTTTAAAAAACGGGCTGAAGTAAGCTTTTCTTATTTCCGGACGAATGCGAAACCTATAGAAATTCGTTATTCGTATAATGTTCATACTTTTTTTATTCCATTATTTAAAGAAATCACATTTTAAAAAAGCTCATGTTTTTATGAAATCATGTGAACGTTCTAGAAGCTGTGATTTTAAAAAACGGGTGGAAGTAAGCTTTTCTTATTTCCGGAGGAATGCGCAAACTATAGAAATTCGTTATTACATAGAATGTTCATACTTTGTTGATTCCATTTATGAAATAAATAACATATTTTCTAAAAACTCGTGTTTTTTAAGAAATCATGTAAACCTTTTAGAAGTTGTGATTTAAAAAAATGGGGGGAAGTAATCTTTTCTTATTTCCGGATGCATTCGCAAACTATAGAAAGTCATTACGACGTAGAATGTGCATACTTTGTGGATTCCATTTATGAAAGAAATCACATTTTCTAAAAACTCGTGTTTTTTAAGAAATCATGTAAAACTTCTAGAAGCTGTGATTTTGAAAAACGAGCGGAAGTATGCTTTTGTTATTTCTGGACGAATGCACAAACTATAGAAAGTCGTTATTACGTAGAATGTTCATACTTTATTGATTCCATTTATGAAAGAAATCACATTTTCTAAAAAGTTGTGTTTTTTAAGAAATCATGTAAACCTTCTAGAAGCTGTGATTTTAAAAACCGGGCGGAAGTAAGCTTTTCTTATTTCCGGACGAATGCGAAAACTATAGAAAGTCATTATTACGTAGAATGTTCATACTTTGTTGATTCCATTTATGAAATAAATCACATTTTCTAAAATCTCGTGTTTTTTAAGAAATCATGTAAACTTTCTAGAAGCTGTGATTTAAAAGAACGGGGGGAAGTAAGTTTTTCTTAATTCCGGACGAAAGTGCAATCTATAGAAAGTCGTTATTACGTAGAATTTTCATACTTTGTTGATTCCATTTATGAAATAAATCACGTTTTCTAAAAACTCATGTTTTTTAAGAAATCATGTAAACCTTCTAGAAGCTGTGATTTAAAAAATCGAGGGCAAGTAATCTTTTCTTATTTCTAGATGCATTCACAAACTATAGAAAGTCGTTATGACGTAGAATGTGCATACTTTGCTGATTCCATTTACGAAAGAAATCACATTTTCTAAAAACTCGCGTTTTTTAAGAAATCATGTAATCCTTCTAGAAGCTGTGATTTTAAAAAACGGGCGGAAGTAAGCTTTTCTTATTTCCAGACGAATGCACAAACTATAGAGAGTCGTTATTACGTAGAATGTTCATACTTTGTTGATTCCATTTATGAAAGAAATCATATTTTCTAAAAACTCATGTTTTTTAAGAAATCATGTAAACCTTCTAGAAACTGCGATTTTTAAAAACAGGCGGAAGAAAGCTTTTTTATTTCCGGACGATTCCGCAAACTGTAGAAATTTGTTATTACGTAGAATGTTCATACTTTGTTGATTCCATTTATGAAGTAAATCACATTTTCTAAAAACTCGTGTTTTTTAAGAAATCATGTAAACTTTCTAGAAGCTGTGATTTTAAAAATCGATAGGAAGTAAGCTTTTCTTATTTCCGGACGAATGCACAAACTATAGAAAGTCGTTATTACGTAGAATGTTCGTACTTTGTTGATTCCATTTATGAAATAAATCACATTTTCTCAAAATTCGTGTTTTTAAAGAAATCATGTAAACTTTCTAGAAGCTGTGAATTTAAAAAACGGGCGGAAGTAAGTTTTTCTTAATTCCGGACGAATGCGCAAACTATAGAAAGTCGTTATGACGTAGAATGTGCATACTTTGTTGATTCCATTTATGATAGAAATCACGTTTTCTAAAAACTCGTGTTTTTTAAGAAATCATGTAAACTTTCTAGAAGCTGTGATTTTAAAAATCGATAGGAAGTAAGCTTTTCTTATTTCCGGACGAATGCACAAACTATAGAAAGTCGTTATTACGTAGAATGTTCGTACTTTGTTGATTCCATTTATGAAATAAATCACATTTTCTCAAAATTCGTGTTTTTAAAGAAATCATGTAAACTTTCTAGAAGCTGTGAATTTAAAAAACGGGCGGAAGTAAGTTTTTCTTAATTCCGGACGAATGCGCAAACTATAGAAAGTCGTTATGACGTAGAATGTGCATACTTTGTTGATTCCATTTATGATAGAAATCACGTTTTCTAAAAACTCGTGATTTTTAAGAAATCATGTAAACCTTCTAGAAGCTGTGATTTTAAAAAACGGGCGGAAGTAAGCTTTTCTTATTTCCGGACGAATGCGCAAACTATAGAAAGTCGTTATGATGTAGAATGTGCATACTTTGTTGATTCCATTTATGAAATAAATCACATTTTCTAAAAACTCGTGTTTTTTAAGAAATCATGTAAGCCTTCTAGAAGCTATCATTTTAAAAAACAAGCGGAAGTAAGCTTTTTTATTTCCGGACGAATGCGCAAACTATTGAAAGTCGTTATTACGTAGAATGTTCATACTTTGTTGATTCCATTTATGAAAGAAATCACATTTTCTAAAAACTCGTGTTTTTTAAGAAATCATGTAAACCTTCTAGAAGCTGTGATTTTAAAAAACGGGCGGAACTAAGCTTTTTTATTTCCAAACGAATGCGCAAACTATAGAAAGTCGTTATTTCCGGAGTTTCTAGAAGCTGTGATTATAAAAAACGGGCAGAAGTAAGCTTTTCTTATTTCCAGACGAATGCGCAAACTATAGAAAGTCATTATTACCTAGAATGTTCATACTTTGTTGATTCCATTTATGAAATAGATCACATTCTCTAAAAACTCCTGTTTTTAAAGAAATCATGTAAACCTTCTAGAAGCTGTGATTTTAAAAAACGGGCGGAAGTAAGCTTTTCTTATTTCCAGGCGAATGCGCAAAATATAGAAAGTCGTTATTACGTAGAATGTTCATACTTTGTTGATTCCATTTCTGAAATAAATCACATTTTCTCAAAATTCATGTTTTTAAAGAAATCATGTAAACCTTATAGAAGCTGTGAGTTTAAAAAACGGGCGGAACTAAGCTTTTATATTTCCGAACGAATGCGCAAACTATAGAAAGTCGTTATTACGTAGAATGTTCATATTTTGTTGATTCCATTTATGAAATAAATCACATTTACTAAAAACTCGTGTTTTTTAAGAAATCATGTAAACCTTATAGAAGCTGTGATTTTAAAAAATGGGCGGAAGTAAGCTTTTCTTATTTCCAGACGAATTCGAAAACTATAGAAAGTCGTTACTACGTAGAATGTTCATACTTTGTTGATTCTATTTACGAAAGAAATCACATTTTCTAAAAACTCGTGTTTTTTAAGCAATCATGTAAACCTTCTAGAAGCTGCGATTTTAAAAAACCGGTGGAAGTAAGCTTTTCTTATTTCCGGACGAATGCGCAAACAATACAAAGTTGTTATTACGTAGAATGTTCATACTTTGTTGATTCCATTTATGAAATAAATCACATTTTCTAAAAACTCGTGTTTTTTAAGAAATCATGTAAAATTTCTAGAAGCTGTGATTTAAAAAAACGGGGGGAGGTAATATTTTCTTATTTCCCAATGCATTCGCAAACTATAGGAAGTCATTATGACGTAGAATGTGCATACTTTGTTGATTCCATTTATGAAAGAAATCACATTTTCTGAACATCGTGTTTTTTAAGAAATCATGTAAACCTTCTAAAAGCTGTGATTTTAAAAAATTAGCGGAACTAAGCTTTTTTATTTTCGAACGAATGCGCAAACTATAGAAAGTCGTTATTACGTAGAATGTTCATACTTTGTTGATTCCATTTATGAAAGAAATCACATTTTCTAAAAACTCGTGTTTTTTAAGAAATCATGTAAACCTTCTAGAAGCTTTGATTTTAAAAAACGATGGGAAGTAAGCTTTTCTTATTTCCGGACGCATTCACAAACTATAGAAAGTCATTATGACGTAGAATGTGCATACTTTGTCGATCCCATTTATCAAAGAAATCACATTTTCTAAAAAGTCATGTTTTTTAAGAAATCATGTAAAGCTTCTAGAAGCTGTGATTTTAAAAAACGGGTGGAAGTAAGGTTTTCTTAATTCCAGACGAATGCGCAAACTATAGAGAGTCGTTATTACGTAGAATGTTCGTAATTTGTTGCTTCCATTTATGAAATAAATCACATTTTCTAAAAACTCCTGTTTTTTAAGAAATAATGTAAACCTTCCATAAGCCGTGATTTTAAAAAATGGGCAGAAGTAATTTTTTCTTATTTCCGGACGATTGCACAAAGTATAGAAAGTCGTTATGACACAGAATGTGCATACTTTGTTGATTCCATTTATGAAAGAAATCACATTTTCTAAAAACTCTTGTTTTTTAAGAAATCATGTAAACCTTCTAGAAGCTGTGATTTTAAAAAACGGGCGGAAGTAAGTTTTTCTTATTTCCGGACAAATGCGCAAACTATAGAAAGTTGTTATTACGTAGAATTTTCATACTTTGTTGATTACATTTATGAAATAAATCACATTTTCTAGAAACTAGTGTTTTTTAAGAAATCATGTAAACCTTCGAGAAGCTGTGATTTTAAAAAACAGGCAGAAGTAAGCTTTTCTTATTTCCGGACGAATGCGCAAACTATAGAAAGTCGTTATTACGTAGAATGTTCATACTTTGTTCATTCCATTTATGAAATAAATCACCTTTTCTCAAAACTCATGTTTTTAAAGAAATCATGTAAACCTTCTAGAAGCTGTGATTTTAAAAAACGGGCGGAACTAAGCTTTTTTATTTCCAAACGAATGCGCAAACTATAGAAAGTCGTTATTTCCGGAGTTTCTAGAAGCTGTGACTATAAAAAACGGGCGGAAGTAAGCTTTTCTTATTTCCAGACGAATGCGCAAAATATAGAAAGTCATTATTACCTAGAATGTTCATACTTTGTTGATTCCATTTATGAAATAGATCACATTCTCTAAAAACTCCTGTTTTTAAAGAAATCATGTAAACCTTCTAGAAGCTGTGATTTTAAAAAACGGGCGGAAGTAAGCTTTTCTTATTTCCAGGCGAATGCGCAAAATATAGAAAGTCGTTATTACGTAGAATGTTCATACTTTGTTGATTCCATTTATGAAATAAATCACATCTTCTAAAAATTCATGTTTTTAAAGAAATCATGTAAACCTTCTAGAAGCTGTGATTTTAAAAAATGGGCGGAAGTAAGTTTTTCTTAATTCCGGACGAATGCGCAAACTATAGAAAGTCGTTATTATGTAGAATGTTCATACTTTGTTGATTCCATTTATGAAATAAATCACATTTTCTAAAAACTTGTGTTTTTTAACAAATCATGTAAACCTTCTAGAAGCTGTGATTTTAAAAAACGGGCGGAAGTAAGCTTTTTTATTTCCGGACGAATCCACAAACTATAGAAAGTCGTTATTACGTAGAATGTTCATACTTTGTTGATTCCATTTATGAAATAAATCACATTTTCTAGAAATCATGTAAACCTTCTAGAAGCTCTGATTTTAAAAATCGATGGGAAGTAAGCTTTTCTTATTTTCGGACGCATTCGCAAACTATAGAAAGTCATTATCAGATAGAATGTGCATACTTTGTTGATTCCATTTATGAAAGAAATCACATTTTCTAAAAATTCATGTTTTTTAAGAAATGATGTAAACTTTCTAGAATCTGTGATTTTAAAAAACGGGCGGAGGTAAGCTTTTCTTATTTCCAGACGAATGCTCAAACTATAGAAAGTCATTATTACATAGAATGTTCATACTTTGTTGATTCCATTTATGAAATAAATCACATTTTCTAAAAACTCGTGTTTTTTAAGAAATCATGTAAACCTTCTAGAATCTGTGATTTAAAAAAAAGGGGGCAAGTAATCTTTTCTTATTTCCAGATGCATTCACAAACTATAGAAAGTCGTTATGAAGTAGAATGTGAATACTTTGTTGATTCCATTTATGAAAGAAATCACATTTTCTAAAAACTCGTGTTGTTTAAGAAATCATGTAAACCTTCTAGAAGCTGTGATTTAAAAAACGGGGGAAGTAATCTTTTCTTATTTCTGGACGAATGTGCAAACTATAGAAAGTCGTTATCACGTAGAATGTTCATACTTTGTTGATTCCATTTATGAAATAAATCACATTTTCTAAAAACTCGTGTTTTGTAAGAAATCATGTAAACCTTCTAGAAGCTGTGATTTAAAAAAACGGGGGGAAGTAAGTTTTTCTTAATGCCGGACGAAAGCGCAAACTATAGAAAGTCGTTATTACGTAGAATGTTCAGACTTTGTTGATTCCATTTATGAAATAAATCACATTTTCTAAAAACTCATGTTTTTTAAGAAATCGTGTAAACCTTCTAGAAGCTGTGATTTTAAAAAACGGGGGCAAGTAATCTTTTCTTATTTCTAGATGCATTCACAAACTATAGAAAGTCGTTATTACGTAGAATGTGCATACTTTGTTGATTTCATTTATGAAAGAAATCACATTTTCTAAAAACTCGCGTTTTTTAAGAAATCATGTAAACTTTCTAGAAGCTGTGATTTAAAAAAACGGGGGGAACTAATCTTTTCTTATTTCCCGATGCATTCGCAAACTATAGGAATTCGTTATGACGTAGAATGTGCATACTTTGTTGATTCCATTTATAAAAGAAATCACATTTTCTGAAAATTCTGTTTTTTAAGAAATCATGTAAACCTTCTAGAAGTTGTGATTTTAAAAAACGGGCGAAACTAAGCTTTTTTTTTTCCGAACGAGTGCGCGAACTATAGAAAGTCGTTATTACATAGAATGTTCATACTTTGTTGATTCCATTTATGAAATAAATCACATTTACTAAAAACTCAAGTTTTTTAAGAAATCATGTAAACCTTCTCGAAGCTATGATTTTAAAACACGGGCGGAAGTAAGCTTTTGTTATTTCCGGAT
Organism: Larix kaempferi; assembly: GCA_027924585.1. Lineage (NCBI taxonomy): Eukaryota > Viridiplantae > Streptophyta > Pinopsida > Pinales > Pinaceae > Larix > Larix kaempferi. The sequence goes on along the minus strand of BSBM01001417.1, from coordinate 4,818,881 downwards.
GAATGCACAAACTATAGAAAGTCGTTATTACGTAGAATGTACATACTTTGTTGATTCCATTTATGAAACAAATCACATTTTCTAAAAACTCGTGTTTTTTAAGAAATCATGTAAACCTTCTAGAAGCTGTGATTTTAAAAAACGGGCGGAAGTAAGCTTTTTTATTTCCGGACGAATGCGCAAACTATATAAAGTCGTTATTACGTAGAATATTCATACTTTGTTGATTCCATTTATGAAATAAATCACATTTTCTAAAAACTCATGTTTTTAAAGAAATCATGTAAACCTTCTAGAAGCTGTGATTTTAAAAAACGGGCGGAAGTAAGCTTTTCTTATTTCCGGACGAATGCGAAACCTATAGAAATTCGTTATTCATATAATGTTCATACTTTTTTGATTCCATTATTTAAGATAATCACATTTTAAAAAAACTCATGTTTTTTAAGAAATCATGTAAACCTTCTAGAAGCTGTGATTTTAAAAAACGGGTGGAAGTAAGCTTTTCTTATTTCCGGACGAATGCGCAAACTATAGAAATTCGTTATTACGTAGAATGTTCATACTTTGTTGATTCTATTTATGAAATAAATAAAATATTTTCTAAAACTCGTGTTTTTTAAGAAATCATGTAAACCTTCTAGAAGCTGTGATTTAAAAAAACGAGGCGAAGTAATCTTTTCTTATTTCCGACTGCAATCGCAAACTATAGAAAGTCATTATGACGTAGAATGTGCATACTTTGTGGATTCCATTTATGAAAGAAATAACATTTTCTAAAAACTCATGTTTTTTAAGAAATCATTTAAAGCTTCTAGAAGCTGTGATTTTAAAAAACGGGTGGAAGTAAGCTTTTCTTATTTCCGGACGAATGCACAAACTATAGCAAGTCGTTATTACGTAGAATGTTCATACTTTGTTGATTCCATTTATGAAATAAATAACATATTTTCTAAAAACTCTTGTTTTTTAAGAAATCATGTAAACCTTCTAGAAGCTGTGATTTTAAAAATCGATGGGAAGTAAGCTTTTCTTTTTTCTGGACGCATTCGCAAACTATAGAAAGTCGTTATCACATAGAATGTGCACACTTTGTTGATTCCATTTATGAAAGAAATCACATTTTCTAAAAACTCGTGTTTTTTAAGAAATCATGTAAACCTTCTAGAAGCTGTGATTTTAAAAAACGGGGGGAAGTAATCTTTTCTTATTTCCCGATGCATTCGCAAACTATACGAAGTCGTTATGACGTAGAATGTGCATACTTTGTTAATTCCATTTATGAAGGAGATCACATTTTCTGAAAATCGTGTTTTTTAAGAAATCATGTAAACCCTCTAGAAGCTGTGATTTTAAAAAACGGGCGGAAATAAGCTTTTTTATTTCCGAACGAATGCGCAAACTATGGAAAGTCGTTATTACGTAGAATGTTCATACTTTGTTTATTCCATTTATGAAATAAATCACATTTACTAAAAACTCGTGTTTTTTAAGAAATCATGTACACCTTCTCGAAGCTGTGATTTTAAAAAACGGGCGGAAGTAAGCTTTTGTTATTTCCGGACGAATGCACAAACTATAGCAAGTCGTTATTACGTAGAATGTTCATACTTTGTTGATTCCATTTATGAAATAAATCACATTTTCTAAAAACTCATTTTTTTAAGAAATCATGTCAACCTTCCAGGAGCTGCGATTTTAAAAAACGGGTGGAAGTAAGCTTTTCTTATTTCCAGATGAATGCGAAACCTATAGAAATTCGTTATTCATATAATGTTCAGACTTTTTTGATTCCATTATTTAAAGAAATCACATCTTCAAAAAACTCATGTTTTTTAAGAAATCATGTAAAGTTTCTAGAAGCTGTGATTTTAAAAAACGGGTGGAAGTAAGCTTTTCTTATTTCGGGACGAATGCGCAAACTATAGAAATTCGTTGTTACGTAGAATGTTCATACTTTGTTGATTCCGTTTATGAAATAAATAACATATTTTCTAAAAAACTCGTGTTTTTTAAGAAATCATGTAAACCTTCTAGAAGCTGTGATTTAAAAAAACGGGGGGAGGTAATCTTTTCTTATTTCCGTATGCATTCGCAAACTATAGAAAGACATTACGACGTAGAATGTGCATACTTTGTGGATTCCATTTATGAAAGAAATCACATTTTATAAAAACTCGTGTTTTTTAAGAAATCATGTAAAGCTTCTAGAAGCTGTGATTTTAAAAAACAGGCGAAAGTAAGCTTTTCTTATTTCCTGACGAATGCGCAAACTATACAAACTTGTTATTATGTAGAATGTTCATACTTTGTTGATTCCATTTATGAAATAAATCACATTTTCTAAAAACTCATGTTTTTTAAGAAATCATTTTAACCTTCTAGAAGCTGTGATTTTAAAAAAGGGGCGGAAGTAAGCTTTTCTTATTTCCGGACGAATGCGCAAACTATAGAAATTCGTTATTACGTAGAATGTTCATAATTTTTTGATTCCACTAATTAAAGAAATCACATTTTCTGAAAATCGTGTTTTTTAAGAAATCATGTAAGCCTTCTAGAAGCTGTGATTTTAAAAAATGGGAGGAACTAAGCTTTTTTATTTCCGAACGAATGCGCAAAATATAGAAAGTTGTTATTATGTAGAATGTTCATACTTTGTTGATTCCATTTATGAAATAAATCACATTTACTAAAAACTCGAGTTTTTTAAGAAATCATGTAAACCTTCTAGAAGCTGTGATTTTAAAAAACGGGGGAAGTAAGCTTTTCTTATTTCCGGACGAATGCGCAACTATAGAAAGTCGTTATGACATAGAATGTGCATACTTTGTTGATTCCATTTATGAAAGAAAACACATTTTCTAAAAACTCTTGTTTTTTAAGAAATCATGTAAACCTTCTAGAAGCTGTGATTTTAAAAAACGGGGGAGGTAAGCTTTTCTTATTTCCGGACGCATGCGCAAATTATAGAAATTCGTTATGACGTAGAATGTGCATACGATGTAGAATCCATTTATGAAATAAAACACATTTTCTAAAAACTCGTGTTTTTTAATAAATCATGTAAACCTTCTAGAATCTGTGAATTTAAAAAACGGGTGAAGTAAGCTTTCCTTATTTCCGGACGCATGCGCAAACTATAGAAAGTCGTTATGACGTAGAATTTGCATACTTTGTTGATTCCATTTATGAAATAAAACACATTTTCTAAAAACTCGTGTTTTTTACGAAATGATCTAAACCTTCTAGAAGCTGTGATTTTAAAAAACGGTGGAAGTAAGCTTTTCTTATTTCCGGACGCATGCGCAAACTATAGAAAGTCATTATGACGTAGAATGTGCATACTTTGTTGATTCCATTTATGAAATAAAACACATTTTCTAAAAACTCGTGTTTTTTAAGAAATCATGTAAACCTTCTAGAATTTGTGATTTTAAAAAACGGTGGAAGTAAGCTTTTCTTATTTCCGGACGCATGCGCAAACTATAGAAAGTCGTTATGACGTAGAATGTGCATACTTTGTTGATTCCATTTATAAAATAAAAGACATTTTCTAAAAACTCGAGTTTTTTAAGAAATCATGTAAACCTTCTAGAAGCTGTGATTTCAAAAAACGGGGGAAGTAAGCTTTTCTTATTTCCGGACGAATGCGCAACTATAGAAAGTCGTTATGACGTAGAAAATGCATACTTTGTTGATTCCATTTATGAAATAAAACACATTTTCTAAAAACTCATGTTTTTTAAGAAATCATATAAAACTTCTAGAAGCGGTGATTTTAAAAAACGGTGGAAGTAAGCTTTTCTTATCTCCTGACGCATGCGCAAACTATAGAAAGTCCTTATGACGTAGAATGTGCATACTTTGTTGATTCCATTTATGAAATAAAACACATTTTCTAAAAACTCGTGTTTTTTAAAAAATCATGTAAACCTACTAGAAGCGGTGATTTTAAAAAACGGTGGAAGTAAGCTTTTCTTATTTCCGGATGCATGCTGCAAACTATAGAATGTTGTTAAGACGTAGAATGTGCATACTTTGTTGATTCCATTTATGAAATAAAACACATTTTCTAAAAACTCGCGTTTTTTAAGAAATCATGTAAACCTTCTAGAAGCTGTGATTTTAAAAAACGGGAGAAATAAACTTTTCTTATTTCCAAACGCATGCTCAAACTATAGAAAGTCGTTATGACGTAGAATGTGCATACTTTGTTGATTCCATTTATGAAATAAAACATATTTTCTAAAAACTCGTGTTTTTTAAGAAATCATGTAAACCTTCCAGAAGCTGTGATTTTAAAAAATGGGGGATGTAAGCTTTTCATATTTCCAAACGCATGCGCAAACTGTAGAAAGTCGTTATGACGTAGAATGTGCATACTTTGTAGATTCCATTTATGAAGTAAAACACATTTTCTAAATACTCGTGCTTTTTAAGAAATCATGTAAACCTTCTAGAAGCTGTGATTTTAAAAAACGGGGGAAGTAAGCTTTTCTTATTTCCGGATGCATGCGCAAACTATAGAAAGTCGTTATGACGTAGAATGTGCATACTTTGTAGATTCCATTTATGAAATAAAACACATTTTCTAAAAACTCGTGTTTTTTAAGAAATCATGTAAACCTTCTAGAAGCGGTGATTTTAAAAAACGGTGGGAGTAAGCTCTTCTTAATTCCAGACGTATGCGCAAACTATAGAAAGTCGTTATGACGTAGAATGTGCATACTTTGTTGATTCCATTTATGAAATAAAACACATTTTCTAAAAACTCGTGTTTTTTAATAAGTCATGTAAACCTTCTAGAAGCTGTGATTTTATAAAACGGGGGGAAGTAATCTTTTCTTATTTCCCGATGCATTCGCAAACTATACGAAGTCATTATGACGTAGAATGTGCATACTTTGTTAATTCCATTTATGAAGGAGATCACATTTTCTGAAAATCGTGTTTTTTAAGAAATCATGTAAACCTTCTAGAAGCTGTGATTTTAAAAAACGGGCGGAACTAAGCTTTTTTATTTCCGAACGAATGCGCAAACTATGGAAAGTCTTTATTATGTAGAATGTTCATACTTTGTTGATTCCATTTATGAAATAAATCACATTTACTAAAAACTCGTGTTTTTTAAGAAATCATGTAGACCTTCTCGAAGCTGTGATTTTAAAAAACGGGCGGAAGTAAGCTTTTGTTTTTTCCGGACGAATGCACAAACTATAGCAAGTCCTTATTACGTAGAATGTTCATACTTTGTTGATTCCATTTATGAAATAAATCACATTTTCTAAAAACTCATGTTTTTTAAGAAATCATGTAAACCTTCCAGGAGCTGCGATTTTAAAAAATGGGTGGAAGTAAGCTTTTCTTATTTCCGGATGAATGCGAAACCTATAGAAATTCGTTATTCATCTAATGTTCAGACTTTTTTGATTCCATTATTTAAAGAAATCACATCTTCAAAAAACTCATGTTTTTTAAGAAATCATGTAAAGTTTCTAGAAGCTGTGATTTTAAAAAACGGGTGGAAGTAAGCTTTTCTTATTTCCGGACGAATGCGCAAACTATAGAAATTCGTTATTACGTAGAATGTTCATACTTTGTTGATTCCGTTTATGAAATAAATAACATATTTTCTAAAAACTCGTGTTTTTTAAGAAATCATGTAAACCTTCTAGAAGCTGTGATTTAAAAAAACGGGGGGAAGTAATCTTTTCTTATTTCCGTATGCATTCGCAAACTATAGAAAGACATTACGACGTAGAATGTACATACTTTGTGGATTCCATTTATGAAAGAAATCACATTTTGTAAAAACTCATGTTTTTTAAGAAATCATGTAAAGCTTCTAGAAGCTGTGATTTTAAAAAACAGGCAAAAGTAAGCTTTTCTTATTTCCTGACGAATGCGCAAACTATAGAAATTTGTTATTACGTAGAATGTTCATACTTTGTTGTTTCCATTTATGAAATAAATCACATTTTCTAAATACTCGTGTTTTTTAAGAAGTCATTTTAACCTTCTAGAAGCTGTGATTTTAAAAAAGGGGCGGAAGTAAGCTTTTCTTATTTCCGGACGAATGCGCAAACTATAGAAATTCGTTATTACGTAGAATGTTCATAATTTTTTGATTCCATTTATTAAAGAAATCACATTTTCTGAAAATCGTGTTTTTTAAGAAATCATGTAAACCTTCTAGAAGCTGTGATTTTAAAAAACGGGCGGAACTAAGCTTTTTTATTTCCGAACGAATGCGCAAACTATAGAAAGTTGTTATTATGTAGAATGTTCATACTTTGTTGATTCCATTTATGAAATAAATCACATTTACTAAAAACTCAAGTTTTTTAAGAAATCATGTAAAACTTCTTGAAGCTGTGATTTTAAAAAATGGGCGGAAGTAAGCTTTTCTTATTTCCAGACGAATGCGCAACCTATAGAAATTCTTTATTATGAAGAATGTTCATACTTTGCTGATTCCATTTATGAAATAAATCACGTTTTCTAAAAACTCGTGTTTTTTAAGAAATCATGTAAACCTTCTAGAAGCAGTGATTTTAAAAATCGATGGGAAGTAAGCTTTTCTTATTTCCGGATGCATTTGCAAACTATAGAAAGTCATTATGACATGGAATGTGCATACTTGGCTGATTCCATTTATGAAAGAAATCACATTTTCTAAAAAGTCCTCTTTTGTAAGAAATCATGTAAACCTTCTAGAAGCTGTGATTTTAAAAAACGGGCGGAAGTAAGCTTTTTTATTTCCGGACAAATGCGCAAACTATAAAAAGTAGTTATTACGTAGAAAGTTCATACTTTGTTGATTCCATTTATGAAATAAATCACATTTTCTAAAAACTCGTGTTTTTTAAGAAATCATGTAAACCTTCTAGAAGCTGTGATTTTAAAAATCGAGGGGAAGTAAGCTTTTCTTATTTCTGGATGCATTCGCAAACTATAGAAAGTCATTATGACATGGAATGTGCATACTTGGCTGATTCCATTTATGAAAGAAATCACATTTTCTAAAAAGTCATGTTTTTTAAGAAATCATGTAAACCTTCTAGACGCTGTGATTTTAAAAAACGGGCGGAAGTAAGTTTTTCTTAATTCCGGACAAATGCGCAAACTATAGAAACTTGTTATTACGTAGAATGTTCATACTTTGTTGATTCCATTTATGAAATAAATAACATTTTCTAAAAACTCGTGTTTTTTAAGAAATCATGTAAACCTTCTAGAAGCTGTGATTTTAAAAATCGATGGGAAGTAAGCTTTTCTTATTTCCGGACGCATTCGCAAACTATAGAAAGTCGTTATGACATGGAATGTGCATACTTGGCTGATTCCATTTATCAAAGAAATCACATTTTCTAAAAAGTCATTTTTTTAAGAGATCATGTAAACCTTCTAGAAGCTGTGATTTTAAAAAAAGGGTGGAAGTAAGCTTTTTTATTTCCGGACGAATGCGCAAACTATAGAAAGTTGTTATTACGTAGAATGTTCATACTTTGTTGATTCCATTTATGAAATAAATCACATTTTCTAAAAACTCAGGTTTTTTAAGAAATCATGTAAACCTTCTAGAAGCTGTGATTTAAAAAAACGGGGGGAAGTAAGTTTTTGTTAATTCCGGACGAATGCGCAAACTATAGAAAGTCCTTATTACGTAGAATGTCAATACTTTGTTGATTCCATTGATGAAAGAAATCACATTTTCAAAAAACTCATGTTTTTTAAGAAATCATGTAAACCTTCTAGAAGCTGTGATTTAAAAAAACGGAGGGAAGTAATCTTTTCTTATTTCCGGATGAATTCGCAAACTATAGAAAGTTGTTATGACGTAGAATGTGCATACTTTGTTGTTTCCATTTATGAAAGAAATCACATTTTCTAAAAACTCGTGTTTTTTAAGAAATCATGTAAACCTTCTAGAAGTTGTGATTTTAAAAAAAGGGCGGAAGTAAGATTTTTTATTTTTGGACGAATGCGCAAACTATAGAAAGTTGTTATTACGTAGAATGTTTTTAGTTTGTTGATTCAATTTATGAAAGAAATCACATTTTCTAAAAAGTCGTGTTTTTTAAGAAATCATGTAAACCTTCTAGAAGCTGTGATTTTAAAAAACGGGCGGAAGTAAGCTTTTCTTATTTTCGGAAGAATTCCCAAACTATAGAAAGTCGTTATTACGTAGAATGTTCATACTTTGTTGATTCCATTTATGAAATAAATCACATTTTCTAAAAACTCGTGTTTTTTATGAAATGATGTAAACCTTCTAGAAGCTGTGATTTTAAAAATCGATGGGAAGTAAGCTTTTCTTATTTCCGGATGCATTCGCAAACTATAGAAAGTCATTATGACATGGAATGTGCATACTTGGATGATTCCATTTATGAAAGAAATCACATTTTCTAAAAAGTCGTGGTTTTTAAGAAATCATGTAAACCTTCTAGAAGCTGTGATTTTAAAAAATGGGCGGAAGTAAGTTTTTCTTAATTCCGGACGAATGTGCAAACTATAGAAAGTCGTTATTACGTAGAATGTTCATACTTTGTTGATTCCATTTATGAAATAAATCACATTTTCTAAAAACTCAGGTTTTTTAAGAAATCATGTAAACCTTCTAGAAGCTGTGATTTAAAAAAACGGGGGGAAGTAAGTTTTTGTTAATTACGGACGAATGCGCAAACTATAGAAAGTCGTTATTACGTAGAATGTTCATACTTTGTTGATTCCATTTATGAAATAAATCACATTTTCTAAAAACTCATGTTTTTTAAGAAATCATGTAAACCTTCTAGAAGCTGTGATTTTAAAAAACGATGGGAAGTAAGCTTTTCTTATTTCCGGACGCATTCGCAAACTATAGAAAGTCATTATGACGTAGAATGTGCATACTTTGTCGATCCCATTTATCAAAGAAATCACATTTTCTAAAAAGTCATGTTTTTTAAGAAATCATGTAAACCTTCTAGAAGCTGTGATTTTAAAAAACGGGTGGAAGTAAGTTTTTCTTAATTCCGGACGAATGCGCAAACTATAGAAAGTCGTTATTACGTAGAATGTTCGTAATTTGTGGCTTCCATTTATGAAATAAATCACATTTTCTAAAAACTCCTGTTTTTTAAGAAATAATGTAAACCTTCCATAAGCTGTGATTTTAAAAAACGTGCAGAAGTAATTTTTTCTTATTTCCGGACGATTGCGCAAAGTATAGAAAGTCGTTATGACGCAGAATGTGCATACTTTGTTGATTCCATTTATGAAAGAAATCACATTTTCTAAAAACTCTTGTTTTTCAGGAAATCATGTAAACCTTCTAGAAGCTGTGATTTTAAAAAACGGGCGGAAGTAAGCTTTTCTTATTTCCGGACAAATGCGCAAACTATAGAAAGTTGTTATTACGTAGAATTTTCATACTTTGTTGATTCCATTTATGAAATAAATCAAATTTTCTAGAAACTCGTGTTTTTTAAGAAATCATGTAAACCTTCTAGAAGCTGTGATTTTAAAAAACAGGCAGAAGTAAGCTTTTCTTATTTCCGGACGAATGCGCAAACTATAGAAAGTCGTTATTACGTAGAATGTTCATACTTTGTTCATTCCGTTTATGAAATAAATCACCTTTTCTAAAAATTCATGTTTTTAAAGAAATCATGTAAACCTTCTAGAAGCTGTGATTTTAAAAAACGGGCGGAACTAAGCTTTTCTTATTTTCGGAAGAATTCGCAAACTATAGAAAGTCGTTATTACGTAGAATGTTCATACTTTGTTGATTCCATTTATGAAATAAATCACATTTTCTAAAAACTCGTGTTTTTTATGAAATGATGTAAACCTTCTAGAAGCTGTGATTTTAAAAATCGATGGGAAGTAAGCTTTTCTTATTTCCGGACGAATGTGCAAACTATAGAAAGTCGTTATTACGTAGAATGTTCATACTTTGTTGATTCCATTTATGAAATAAATCACATTTTCTAAAAACTCAGGTTTTTTAAGAAATCATGTAAACCTTCTAGAAGCTGTGATTTAAAAAAACGGGGGGAAGTAAGTTTTTGTTAATTCCAGACGAATGCGCAAACTATAGAAAGTCGTTATTATGTAGAATGTTCATACTTTGTTGATTCCATTTATGAAATAAATCACATTTTCTAAAAACTCATGTTTTTTAAGAAATCATGTAAACCTTCTAGAAGCCGTGATTTAAAAAATTGGGGGGAAGTAATCTTTTCTTATTTCCGGATGCATTCGCAAATTATAGAAAGTCGTTATGACGTAGAATGTGCATACTATGTTGATTCCATTTATGAAAGAAATCACATTTTCTAAAAACTCGTGTTTTTTAAGAAATCATGTAAACCTTCTAGAAGCTGTGATTTTAAAAAATGGGCGGAAGTAAGCTTTTTTATTTCCGGACGAATGCGCAAACTATAGAAAGTTGTTATTACGTAGAATGTTCATAGTTTGTTGTTTCCATTTATGAAAGAAATCAGATTTTCTAAAAAGTCGTGTTTTTTAAGAAATCATGTAAACCTTCTAGAAGCTGTGATTTTAAAAAACGGGCGGAAGAAAGCTTTTCTTATTTTCGGAAGAATGCGCAAACTATACAAATTCGTTATTACGTAGAATGTTCATACTTTGTTGATTCCATTTATGAAATAAATCACATTTTCTAAAAACTCGTGTTTTTTACGAAATCATATAAACCTTCTAGAAGCTGTGATTTTAAAAATCGGGTGGAAGTAAGTTTTTCTTAATTCCGGACGAATGCGCAAACTATATAAAGTCGTTATTACGTAGAAAGTTCATACTTTGTTGATTCCATTTATGAAATAAATCACATTTTCTAAAAACTTAGGTTTTTTAAGAAATCATGTAAACCTTCCTGAAGCTGTGATTTAAAAAAACGGGGGGAAGTAATCTTTTCTTCTTTCCGGATGCATTTGCAAACTATAGAAAGTCGTTATGACGTAGAATGTGCATACTTTGTTGATTCCATTTATGAAAGAAATCACATTTTCTAAAAACTCGTGTTTTTTAAGTAATCATGTAAACCTTTTAGAAGCTGTGATTTTAAAAAATCGGCAGAAGTAAGCTTTTTTATTTCCGGACGAATGCGCAAACTATAGAAAGTTGTTATTACGTAGAATGTTCATAGTTTGTTGATTCCATTTATGAAAGAAATCACATTTTCTAAAAACTCGTGTTTTTAAAAAAATCATGTAATCCTTCTAGAAGCTGTGATTTTAAAAAACGGGCGGAAGTAAGCTTTTCTTATTTCTGGACGAATGCGCAAACTATAGAAATTCGTTATTACGTAGAATGTTCATACTTTCTTGATTCCATTTATGAAATAAATCACATTTTCTAAAAACTCGTGTTTTTTAAGAAATCATGCAAACCTTCTAGAAGCTATGATTTTAAATATCGAGGGGAAGTAAGCTTTTCTTATTTCCGGATGCATTCGCAAACTATAGAAAGTCGTTATGACGTAGAATGTGCATACTTTGTTGATTCAATTTATGAAATAAATCACATTTTCTAAAAACTCGTGTTTTTTAAGAAATCTTGTAAACCTTCTAGAAGCTGTGATTTTAAAAATCGATGGGAAGTAAGCTTTTCTTATTTCCGGATGCATTCGCAAACTATAGAAAGTCGTTATGACGTAGAATGTGCATACTTTGTTGATTCCATTTATGAAATAAAACACATTTTCTAAAAACTCGTGTTTTTTAAGAATGCGCAAACTATAGAAAGTCGTTATTACGTATAAGGTTCATACTTTGTTGATTCCATTTATGAAATAAATCACATTTTCTAAAAACTCATGTTCTTAAAGAAATCACGCAAAACCTTCTAGAAGCTGTGATTTTAAAAAACGGGCTGAAGTAAGCTTTTCTTATTTCCGGACGAATGCGAAACCTATAGAAATTCGTTATTCGTATAATGTTCATACTTTTTTTATTCCATTATTTAAAGAAATCACATTTTAAAAAAGCTCATGTTTTTATGAAATCATGTGAACGTTCTAGAAGCTGTGATTTTAAAAAACGGGTGGAAGTAAGCTTTTCTTATTTCCGGAGGAATGCGCAAACTATAGAAATTCGTTATTACATAGAATGTTCATACTTTGTTGATTCCATTTATGAAATAAATAACATATTTTCTAAAAACTCGTGTTTTTTAAGAAATCATGTAAACCTTTTAGAAGTTGTGATTTAAAAAAATGGGGGGAAGTAATCTTTTCTTATTTCCGGATGCATTCGCAAACTATAGAAAGTCATTACGACGTAGAATGTGCTGAAGTAATCTTTTCTTTCATTTCTAAAAACGGGTGGAAGTAAGCTTTTCTTATTTCCGGAAGAATGCGCAAACTATAGAAAGTCGTTATTACGTAGAATGTTCATAATTTCTTTGTTCCATTTATGAAATAAATCACATTTTCTAAACACTCGTGTTTTTTAAGAAATCTTGTAAACCTTCTAGAAGCTGTGATTTAAAAAAACGGGGGGAAGTAAGTTTTGCTTAATTCTGGATGAATGCGCAAACTATAGAAAGTCATTATTACTTAGAATGTTCATACTTTGTTCATTCCATTTATGAAATAAATCACATTTTCTAAAAACTCGTGTTTTTTAAGAAATCATGTAAACCTTCTAGAACTGTGATTTTAAAAAATGGGCGGAAGTAAGCTTTTTTATTTCCGGACGGAAGCGAAAACTATAGAAAGTTGTTATTATGTAGAATGTTCATAGTTTGTTGATTCCATTTATGAAAGAAATCACATTTTCTAAAAAGTCGTGTTTTTTTAAGAAATCATGTAAACATTCTAGAAGCTGTGATTTTAAAAAACGGGCGGAAGTAAGCTTTTCTTATTTTCGGAAGAATGCGCAAACTATAGAAAGTCGTTATTACGTAGAATGTTCGTAATTTGTTGCTTCCATTTATGAAATAAATCACATTTTCTAAAAACTCCTGTTTTTTAAGAAATAATGTAAACCTTCCATAAGCCGTGATTTTAAAAAATGGGCAGAAGTAATTTTTTCTTATTTCCGGACGATTGCACAAAGTATAGAAAGTCGTTATGACACAGAATGTGCATACTTTGTTGATTCCATTTATGAAAGAAATCACATTTTCTAAAAACTCTTGTTTTTTAAGAAATCATGTAAACCTTCTAGAAGCTGTGATTTTAAAAAACGGGCGGAAGTAAGTTTTTCTTATTTCCGGACAAATGCGCAAACTATAGAAAGTTGTTATTACGTAGAATTTTCATACTTTGTTGATTACATTTATGAAATAAATCACATTTTCTAGAAACTCGTGTTTTTTAAGAAATCATGTAAACCTTTGAGAAGCTGTGATTTTAAAAAACAGGCAGAAGTAAGCTTTTCTTATTTCCGGACGAATGCGCAAACTATAGAAAGTCGTTATTACGTAGAATGTTCATACTTTGTTCATTCCATTTATGAAATAAATCACCTTTTCTCAAAACTCATGTTTTTAAAGAAATCATGTAAACCTTCTAGAAGCTGTGATTTTAAAAAACGGGCGGAACTAAGCTTTTTTATTTCCAAACGAATGCGCAAACTATAGAAAGTCGTTATTTCCGGAGTTTCTAGAAGCTGTGACTATAAAAAACGGGCGGAAGTAAGCTTTTCTTATTTCCAGACGAATGCGCAAAATATAGAAAGTCATTATTACCTAGAATGTTCATACTTTGTTGATTCCATTTATGAAATAGATCACATTCTCTAAAAACTCCTGTTTTTAAAGAAATCATGTAAACCTTCTAGAAGCTGTGATTTTAAAAAACGGGCGGAAGTAAGCTTTTCTTATTTCCAGGCGAATGCGCAAAATATAGAAAGTCGTTATTACGTAGAATGTTCATACTTTGTTGATTCCATTTATGAAATAAATCACATCTTCTAAAAATTCATGTTTTTAAAGAAATCATGTAAACCTTCTAGAAGCTGTGATTTTAAAAAATGGGCAGAAGTAAGTTTTTCTTAATTCCGGACGAATGCGCAAACTATAGAAAGTCGTTATTATGTAGAATGTTCATACTTTGTTGATTCCATTTATGAAATAAATCACATTTTCTAAAAACTTGTGTTTTTTAACAAATCATGTAAACCTTCTAGAAGCTGTGATTTTAAAAAACGGGTGGAAGTAAGCTTTTTTATTTCCGGACGAATCCACAAACTATAGAAAGTCGTTATTACGTAGAATGTTCATACTTTGTTGATTCCATTTATGAAATAAATCACATTTTCTAGAAATCATGTAAACCTTCTAGAAGCTCTGATTTTAAAAATCGATGGGAAGTAAGCTTTTCTTATTTTCGGACGCATTCGCAAACTATAGAAAGTCATTATCAGATAGAATGTGCATACTTTGTTGATTCCATTTATGAAGGAAATCACATTTTCTAAAAAGTCATGTTTTTTAAGAAATTATGTAAACTTTCTAGAATCTGTGATTTTAAAAAACGGGCGGAGGTAAGCTTTTCTTATTTCACGACGAATGCTCAAACTATAGAAAGTCATTATTACATAGAATGTTCATACTTTGTTGATTCCATTTATGAAATAAATCACATTTTCTGAAAACTCGTGTTTTTTAAGAAATCATGTAAACCTTCTAGAATCTGTGATTTAAAAAAAAGGGGGCAAGTAATCTTTTCTTATTTCCAGATGCATTCACAAACTATAGAAAGTCGTTATGAAGTAGAATGTGAATACTTTGTTGATTCCATTTATGAAAGAAATCACATTTTCTAAAAACTCGTGTTGTTTAAGAAATCATGTAAACCTTCTAGAAGCTGTGATTTAAAAAACGGGGGAAGTAATCTTTTCTTATTTCTGGACGAATGTGCAAACTATAGAAAGTCGTTATCACGTAGAATGTTCATACTTTGTTGATTCCATTTATCAAATAAATCACATTTTCTAAAAACTCGTGTTTTGTAAGAAATCATGTAAACCTTCTAGAAGCTGTGATTTAAAAAAACGGGGGGAAGTAAGTTTTTCTTAATGCCGGACGAAAGCGCAAACTATAGAAAGTCGTTATTACGTAGAATGTTCAGACTTTGTTGATTCCATTTATGAAATAAATAACATTTTCTAAAAACTCGTGTTTTTTAAGAAATCATGTAAACCTTCTAGAAGCTGTGATTTTAAAAAACGGGGGCAAGTAATCTTTTCTTATTTCCAGATGCATTCACAAACTATAGAAAGTCGTTATTACGTAGAATGTGCATACTTTGTTGATTTCATTTATGAAAGAAATCACATTTTCTAAAAACTCGCGTTTTTTAAGAAATCATGTAAACTTTCTAGAAGCTGTGATTTAAAAAAACGGGGGGAACTAATCTTTTCTTATTTCCCGATGCATTCGCAAACTATAGGAATTCGTTATGACGTAGAATGTGCATACTTTGTTGATTCCATTTATAAAAGAAATCACATTTTCTGAAAATTCTGTTTTTTAAGAAATCATGTAAACCTTCTAGAAGCTGTGATTTTAAAAAACGGGCGGAACTAAGCTTTTTTTTTTCCGAACGAGTGCGCGAACTATAGAAAGTCATTATTACATAGAATGTTCATACTTTGTTGATTCCATTTATGAAATAAATCACATTTACTAAAAACTCAAGTTTTTTAAGAAATCATGTAAACCTTCTCGAAGCTATGATTTTAAAACACGGGCGGAAGTAAGCTTTTGTTATTTCCGGATGAATGCACAAACTATAGAAAGTCGTTATTACGTAGAATGTACATAATTTGTTGATTCCATTTATGAAACAAATCACATTTTCTAAAAACTCGTGTTTTTTAAGAAATCATGTAAACCTTCTAGAAGCTGTGATTTTAAAAAACGGGCGGAAGTAAGCTTTTTTATTTCCGGACGAATGCGCAAACTATATAAAGTCGTTATTATGTAGAATATTCATACTTTGTTGATTCCATTTATGAAATAAATCACATTTTCTAAAAACTCATGTTTTTAAAGAAATCATGTAAACCTTCTAGAAGCTGTGATTTTAAAAAACGGGCGGAAGTAAGCTTTTCTTATTTCCGGACGAATGCGAAACCTATAGAAATTCGTTATTCATATAATGTTCATACTTTTTTGATTCCATTATTTAAGATAATCACATTTTAAATCAACTCATGTTTTTTAAGAAATCATGTAAACCTTCTAGAAGCTGTGATTTTAAAAAACGGGTGGAAGTAAGCTTTTCTTATTTCCGGACGAATGCGCAAACTATAGAAATTCGTTATTACGTAGAATGTTCATACTTTGTTGATTCTATTTATGAAATAAATAAAATATTTTCTAAAACTCGTGTTTTTTAAGAAATCATGTAAACCTTCTAGAAGCTGTGATTTAAAAAAACGAGGCGAAGTAATCTTTTCTTATTTCCGACTGCAATCGCAAACTATAGAAAGTCATTATGACGTAGAATGTGCATAATTTGTGGATTCCATTTATGAAAGAAATAACATTTTCTAAAAACTCATGTTTTTTAAGAAATCATTTAAAGCTTCTAGAAGCTGTGATTTTAAAAAACGGGTGGAAGTAAGCTTTTCTTATTTCCGGACGAATGCACAAACTATAGCAAGTCGTTATTACGTAGAATGTTCATACTTTGTTGATTCCATTTATGAAATAAATAACATATTTTCTAAAAACTCTTGTTTTTTAAGAAATCATGTAAACCTTCTAGAAGCTGTGATTTTAAAAATCGATGGGAAGTAAGCTTTTCTTTTTTCTGGACGCATTCGCAAACTATAGAAAGTCGTTATCACATAGAATGTGCACACTTTGTTGATTCCATTTATGAAAGAAATCACATTTTCTAAAAACTCGTGTTTTTTAAGAAATCATGTAAACCTTCTAGAAGCTGTGATTTTAAAAAACGGGGGGAAGTAATCTTTTCTTATTTCCCGATGCATTCGCAAACTATACGAAGTCGTTATGACGTAGAATGTGCATACTTTGTTAATTCCATTTATGAAGGAGATCACATTTTCTGAAAATTGTGTTTTTTAAGAAATCATGTAAACCCTCTAGAAGCTGTGATTTTAAAAAACGGGCGGAACTAAGCTTTTTTATTTCCGAACGAATGCGCAAACTATGGAAAGTCGTTATTACGTAGAATGTTCATACTTTGTTTATTCCATTTATGAAATAAATCACATTTACTAAAAACTCGTGTTTTTTAAGAAATCATGTACACCTTCTCGAAGCTGTGATTTTAAAAAACGGGCGGAAGTAAGCTTTTGTTATTTCCGGACGAATGCACAAACTATAGCAAGTCGTTATTACGTAGAATGTTCATACTTTGTTGATTCCATTTATGAAATAAATCACATTTTCTAAAAACTCATTTTTTTAAGAAATCATGTCAACCTTCCAGGAGCTGCGATTTTAAAAAACGGGTGGAAGTAAGCTTTTCTTATTTCCAGATGAATGCGAAACCTATAGAAATTCGTTATTCATATAATGTTCAGACTTTTTTGATTCCATTATTTAAAGAAATCACATCTTCAAAAAACTCATGTTTTTTAAGAAATCATGTAAAGTTTCTAGAAGCTGTGATTTTAAAAAACGGGTGGAAGTAAGCTTTTCTTATTTCGGGACGAATGCGCAAACTATAGAAATTCGTTGTTACGTAGAATGTTCATACTTTGTTGATTCCGTTTATGAAATAAATAACATATTTTCTAAAAAACTCGTGTTTTTTAAGAAATCATGTAAACCTTCTAGAAGCTGTGATTTAAAAAAACGGGGGGAAGTAATCTTTTCTTATTTCCGTATGCATTCGCAAACTATAGAAAGACATTACGACGTAGAATGTGCATACTTTGTGGATTCCATTTATGAAAGAAATCACATTTTATAAAAACTCGTGTTTTTTAAGAAATCATGTAAAGCTTCTAGAAGCTGTGATTTTAAAAAACAGGCGAAAGTAAGCTTTTCTTATTTCCTGACGAATGCGCAAACTATACAAACTTGTTATTACGTAGAATGTTCATACTTTGTTGATTCCATTTATGAAATAAATCACATTTTCTAAAAACTCATGTTTTTTAAGAAATCATTTTAACCTTCTAGAAGCTGTGATTTTAAAAAAGGGGCGGAAGTAAGCTTTTCTTATTTCCGGACGAATGCGCAAACTATAGAAATTCGTTATTACGTAGAATGTTCATAATTTTTTGATTCCACTAATTAAAGAAATCACATTTTCTGAAAATCGTGTTTTTTAAGAAATCATGTAAGCCTTCTAGAAGCTGTGATTTTAAAAAACGGGAGGAACTAAGCTTTTTTATTTCCGAACGAATGCGCAAAATATAGAAAGTTGTTATTATGTAGAATGTTCATACTTTGTTGATTCCATTTATGAAATAAATCACATTTACTAAAAACTCGAGTTTTTTAAGAAATCATGTAAACCTTCTAGAAGCTGTGATTTTAAAAAACGGGGGAAGTAAGCTTTTCTTATTTCCGGACGAATGCGCAACTATAGAAAGTCGTTATGACATAGAATGTGCATACTTTGTTGATTCCATTTATGAAAGAAAACACATTTTCTAAAAACTCTTGTTTTTTAAGAAATCATGTAAACCTTCTAGAAGCTGTGATTTTAAAAAACGGGGGAGGTAAGCTTTTCTTATTTCCGGACGCATGCGCAAATTATAGAAATTCGTTATGACGTAGAATGTGCATACGATGTAGAATCCATTTATGAAATAAAACACATTTTCTAAAAACTCGTGTTTTTTAATAAATCATGTAAACCTTCTAGAATCTGTGAATTTAAAAAACGGGTGAAGTAAGCTTTTCTTATTTCCGGACGCATGCGCAAACTATAG